>OY728161.1:634524410-635774410 GCA_963277665.1 Viscum album
CAAATTAATTACAATTAAAACCAACTTATTGAAACCAAGGCTTCTAGTTCTATCAAAATAGTGTCAAGGATGAATCCACCTACTTTAGGGTTTTAGTGAAATCGACCAACTCACAACCATACCACAAACCCGGGTGAAAGTTTTACAAATACCAACTTAAAACACTTCTCTTAACATCAACAAGCCTAAATATCAACATTTTAGGCCAAAACCACAGAAGATATACAAGAAATGGGTGTAGATATAGAAAACTGAGAGAGAGGTAGATATAGATCTAAATAAATACAAGAAAGATACAAGAAATGTGACTTACCGAAGAATAATTTCCTTCATCTCACCTAGTAAACCCATCTAACCTGTTACGAAATGAGTGGGAGATCCCCTCTAGCCCTTTCGAACAATAAATCCCGAGTATGGTTCATATGACGGAATAAAGAATAATTTTATTGAAAATCATCAGTGAACCCATAATTAAAAATCCAATTTTTTATTTTTGCACATGGTTAGGAAAATCATGTGCTAATAGTGCACACGCTACTACCTCGAAAGGAACCCCACATGGTTCCCCCACACAGTTACAAAAATAGTGCACAAACTGTGTGATGTCCACTACCTCCACCCGCACGGTTTCAGGGAGATCCTAACGGTTTCCCCAAATCATACTCAGAACATGCTCCCTTAGAAATGGCCCAAAAAAATTCTTAAGCCGTCCCAAACTCTCCCTAACATTACCTAACCACTTTACATATATAGAAAGACAAATAAAATGTTACATACCTCAAATCAGGGGTGATAGAAGAATGATGGAAGTAAAATATATAAATACAATCTTAATACCAACAAAATAACCCCACATTAGGTTATATGTGCTATGGAATGATTTTAGGAAATTGGGGTAGTAGATATGTCAAATTGGCCATTTCAAATATGTTCCTTTTTGAATAACTAACTGGGTTTCACATTGAAATGATTACCCTTAAATTTCTAGAAAACATACAAGGAACCCATTGGTTACATATTAATATAAAATTTGTTAACTTCTGTTGCACCAACCACCCTGTTCGAGTCTGTGGAACACCCACTGGAGAACTAGAGGCTTCAACCATTTTGTCTCAAAAAATGAGTACTCAATATCCTTATTTAAATTATCTAGTGGTAGCAATAGATATGTTTGTATTTTACCAAAAAAAAATTATATCCCTTGATTACATAACCCTAATCCTAAACATCTAAAACTAAAAAATAATGTGAATAAACTGATCTGATAGGTGATCTGATGATCAGATCAAAAATAAAAATACAATTTTTCAAAAATCCAATTTCTTAAGAACAAATATTGAAATTTTGTATATAATAATTGAACTATGAATTAGTTAGTTTATGAATTTTTTCTCCATAGAATAATTGAAATTATAGATAATAATTCAATTTTATATAACCTAATGACTAGGATTACCTATTTTTATAATTTATTGAACTCATTTTGATTGTCAAAATTCCATCTAGATATTATTTTCATAGTAATTATTTTGAAAGAGTTATTTTATCAATGAAATGTAATTGTTGATATAATTGGGATGATATTTGAATTTATTAAATACATTAACAATATTTTTTACACCATTGATCATTTTATTGTGATGAGTGTTACTATTAAAACTACTTTAATATAAAACATTGAATTAGGGATAAATATTATGCAATATTCATGCAGACGCAAGAACACAAACATGAATAGAAACAATATATATATATTCCTAATGTATATACATGAACATAATTTGGTTGACCTTGAAAGACCTTAATCACATTGTTTTATTTATAATGAGGTATTTTGAAATTATACATAGACTAATTCTTTGGTCCCATGTATGTTTATTATTATATTATGTCTTCATGTAGTGCTCATAGGACACTATTTTTATGTCGTTAATTTATCATAAATTTATACATTTTTTAAATACAAATATATTTTCTATATTATTATTTTTTGTCATCCATTATATTAATTACAACCATTAAACCTAGTTACAAAAACTGTAATAAAAAATTCATCACAACAACAAACAATAAACATGTGATCTCTTTGACACCTAATGTCACTAAACCCTTTTGTCAACCATGTATTTTTCAATATTAGAAAAATCAGAATATTTTGTCAGATACATGCATTTTTTGTGTACATTGTATTATATGAAATCCAATAACACACAATCCAAACCAAGATAGTGGACCTACCTCCATTCATGAAAGAACCCATGTGTTTACCCAGCCAACACCATACAAGAAAATACTAAAAAAATAATTTTTCAACTATACCTGGATTTCTTCCCAACCTAATCCACGAATCCACAATACACTATATAAGGACATGATCATTATTCTAAAAATATTTAATTCATATAAAATATTTCATTTTATTATATTCATTAAAACATTTTTATATTTAATGTTTTATATAATTATCTCTGAACAATTATATATCAAAAACCATTAATTACAAAGTGGTCAATTCCACACTATATCTATTTTATCACAATACACTTCCTTAAAAATTTTTAATGTTTAATTTTCCTAAAAATTATTCAATTTATTCAACAAGATATCATAATTGTTCATAATAATCCTTAAACAATTTGAAAATCAACTAAAAACATGTAATGACAATAAAATGGTCAATAAATGACATAAAAAATGAATATACACTTTTTAGTCAATTACAAAACAATGAGGTCATATAAAATATTTTTCCATTAATATAATAATCATTAAGCTGGAATATTCATTTAAAAACAAATGTAATTCATTTTTAATTAATAATGATTTTTAAAAAACACGTTATTGTTATAAAAAATCAAAATATATTAAATATAATGATTTCTCAATAAAAAATGGAAGCCCGTGACCAATTTTCACATAACAATTTACCTTCTGCCCTTTAATGTAACAATCATTCTTTTAAAACAATGATCTGTAAGAGAACTTATGAAATCAGAATATTTTTCTGAAAATTAAATTGAAATAATAGATTATTAATGTAGAAACACAAGAAAATCATCTTCACAAAACAAATAATAGAAACCATAAAATATAATAACCCACTAGGTTAACATCAATAAAAATATCTAGAAAAACAATCATTACCTAATGAATTACAGAGATATATTGTGCTTGAATGTCATCATTGAAAATATAAAAGTACTGTAAAATTAATTAAAATAAAAATAATATTTAATTTATATCATAAAATATCTCAAAATATTTCATTTAACACACACACATATATATAAACACATGTGTTCTCCACATAGAAATATGGATAAAATTCATTTTTATTTGATAATAGATTAAAAAATCCTAAAATCAAGGAAAAAGGTATTTTATTTTCAATAATAAATGTAAGATGAACATAATTATTTTCAATGTATAAAATTAATTATGTAAGTAAATCATTCCCATTTTATATAGGTAAAAAAATTTCATTTAAACTTTTTTAATTTTTTTAAGATATCATGTTCTAAAAATGTTTACAAGTATTCTATAAAAATAATCATAAATTAATTAAACATTTTTTTTATTAATTTGAACATAAATTTTAGAATATTCTTAAAAATATTTAAAACTTTTATGGAGAAATGATATGGATAAAACAATTTAAATGAAAAATAAATGTTTTAGAGAAAAAATATCCTTTCTCTTTTCTAACATGTCACATACATTGTTTATCAACTAATAAATAAAATTGATGTTAATTATTTAAATGATTTACAATCTTATTCATGTGTATTATATTTCCAATATTACAAATATTTTTGTCAGCACTGTGTTATAAAGAATCACATAATTAATTAAGTTCACATTGACTATATTGAGGATGTTTTTTTCATAAGTCCAAAATTAAATTAGTAAGTTGATAATGGAAAAATGCATCATGATTATATCTTTTAAAATTTCTTAATATTATTGTAATTAATTTTTTATAAATTAATAATATCTTTATAACTAACCATGTTAGTTTGTTATTAAAAATGAACTGTGTTATGTCATCGAGATTGTAGTCAATGCGTATTCACAAGTAACATTTCCATTTATAAATTAATATGATGTAATGAATTTATGATTTATTTTTTATTTAAAAAGTGATAATTATATAAAAAAATTTATTCTTTAAATTCACATGTATATTCCATCTATATATAGTGGTGATTGAAAATATAATTCATTGATTTGTGAGGTGGTAGTCTTCATGTTTTAATGAGAGAAGTTTTCCTTTTATATTAAATGGTAGAGAAATAATTAAAATATTTTCTAAATAAATACATAATGATATTAATATCATATATATATAATATATTATCAGTTTTATACATTATTTGTACGATACATGAGAGACTGTTATAAAAAATGAAATATATCATCTTTATAAGGCAGTAGTCCTCACTAACAGATCTGTAAGGCTTCCATTTTCCATTACATGGAAACATATGAAAATTTATTATATAATAAAAATGTACGATTCCATATATTTTATATATTGATTTAATTTTATGAATATTTATAGGATTGGATTACATTTAGTATAATAATAAATATAATCAAAAAACTCTATAAAGATGTATTCCTCATCTATGGACACCACCTTTAGCTTTTTTACTAAATCCTTAAATGATGTTATTATAAAACAAAATGGTTATATATGATGTTTTTATAGATTTATGTAATGGATTTCAGTTTGTCTTGGATGATCTAAGAGACTCTTGAAGAGTAGATAATAGAGAATATGTCATATACTATTATAAACAAGGGAGAGTAAAGGATTGAAATTTTTCAATAGATTAAAATATATTGTTTCTTTAGTCTCTCCAAATGGCTTCAAAATGAAATATATTTTAAATAGATATGACATATTGATGATATATGAACATATAATAGGATTTAGAATTTTTTGTGTCGTTTTAATCCTAATCATTTTATTCTTATGCATTTTTACTCATTTTAACATGTACCATGGTAACTAAAATTTCTAACATTCATAAAATTCATATTTAAAATAATCAAGTAAAAATATTTGTAAAAATTTATCCACCAAATTTCAAATATAAAATAAATATTTTTCAACTATTCACCCAAAACTCAAAGTTTTCAATAATTCTCAAAAATCCAAACTAATCCAGTTATCCAATGAATATTTTAACAAATATAACCATTTTTCAAAAAAAATTACAAATTTATGAAATTAATTATAATATATATTCACAATATATAAGAATACAAAATTTTAAATGAAAAATTATTTTTGGTTCATAAAATCATTTTTTCTATTTCCTTTAAAAATAAGAATAATTATTCAATATTCATTTAAAAAAATTACAATATAAATATATCATTCTATGATAAAATTAATAATGATATTTTTTTACAATTATTATAAAAATAAATTTCAGATATAAATTATGTTATTTGAAAAACATATATTTTACAATCAAAATAGTTTCTCTTATATCTTACAAATTGATAGTCAATGAATCATTTATTTTTAATTTTATTAATGAAAAAAATACTACATATATCAAATAATACAATAATTACTGTTCATACCTTCAAAACAAATGGATAGGTTATAATAATTATATTTAATCTATAGTATGTAATTATTCCATTAATCGTGATGAAATGTATACCACACAATATCAAAACAAAATTAATGAAAATTAAATCTTGAATCACGTACTGTTATGATATAGACCAGTAATTAATGGTCATACTAAAAATTTTATATCCTTCCCTATATAAAGGGTTTAATATAATATTGGAATCAATTCGAAGGAGATTATTATAAAAATATGATCATAAAGTGGAAACATTTTTAAAATTTTGAAAAAACTATGTTGAAAACCAACACCATATTTAGGGAAAATAAAAAAATCCAATTGAAAATATGGGAATTTAAATTTGAGGGTCACCTAAAATAAAACATTATTAGTTTCCCAAATAATAAGATAATTGTATTTAATTGAATATATTCACATAGATATAAATTAATAACATTGAATTAATAATAGATAGTGATAGAGAACAGGTTCATGATAATTATAACTACACCAATTTTTGATACTTTTTTTCATCATCAGAAGGCCTACTCAATGACACTTTTAGGTCTAGAATCAACAGAAAAGTCTGGTGGTGTAGAGGATCTTGGAAAAGGGGGGTCTTATTCATCCAATCCTCCCTGAGTC
This sequence comes from Viscum album, assembly GCA_963277665.1. NCBI lineage: Eukaryota > Viridiplantae > Streptophyta > Magnoliopsida > Santalales > Viscaceae > Viscum > Viscum album. The sequence goes on from OY728161.1 coordinate 634,530,647, forward strand.
TCAGTGGTATCAACACTTTAAAGGATAGACAAGGTCCAATGTGGTTGTTAAGCCAGATCCCCAATCTTTTGTGGTTAATTATGTTTCACTAGAGGTTTTTTATGTCACTGTGGTTTTGGATGTGCATCCATCATTGGTTCCAATGGATCCTGGAGCCATCCAAAAATTACCAATTAACAATATAGGTATCAAAAATAATTCTTATCAGGAACATCATGGTCTATTAAGTATTGATGATTCAATGGGTCATGCCTTTGATTTGAAGAAGTTAAAAAACAATTATTAATGGAGAAGGATTCACTCTCTATCAAGGGAGAATTTCCAAATTTGAAATTGATTTTTCATTAGAGGTATGAAATAGTATTGGATTTTTGGTATAGTCCAAAAGGGAATAATGAAATTTCCATCGTGATTAGAGTAGGGAATACACTTTTCTTCAAATATTTATTGGTCAGGAAACACTGTTATGTGGTCTTAACTGGAATACATCTACCTGCATTACATATTGCACATGGTATTGGATAAGGCATATTGAATCCATGAATGATGCAAAATTTCTCTGAGTTTTATTTTTAAGTTCTCATCAAATGATGATTCAAATAAGAAGGTGAAATCAATTGAATTTAGTTTATTTTTGAGTATCGATTTGGATCTCGTAGCTCATGGTGACTCGGGGGTTATGGGATCAATTTGTGATTTCAAAATACAATGTTTTTTGTATTTTTCCATTCTGTTTTTTGAATTTGAATTTTGAAATATCATTGATGATTTATTTTAGTTCTGGAATGAAAAAATTACCACTATACCTTAGAGTTTCTTTTATAAAATTCTAAAAAAAGATTTTGATAATGATGGAATAACTATAAATTATTATGTGATAAATATGAGAATAAATTCCTAAAAAATAAATATATGATGATTAAATTTTTATTTTAATATCATTTTACGATATTTGATTCATTAATTTTCTATCATGATAGAGAACATGATAAAATATAAATAATATTTTCATTCCATTTCGGGACATCAATTTTATACATTGTTTCTGCTCCGATCGGTTTTCTTATCCATCTCATTCAAAATAAATAAATACTAATGATTAATTTTTTATTCATTATTTAAAAAAATTAATCATTTAATGTATCACATTATCAAAAGATATATTAAAATTTATTTCTCTTATAAATATCCATTAATGAATAATAGAAATTCATTATAACATGTTTAGATAATACCCAATATTATTGAAGAATCAAAATAATAAATAAAAAATTAATCTCAAAAGCCTTAAATGTTCACCCAATATTAATATGAAATTTTTCCAATAATAACTAACCTTAAACAGTTCAAAATATATTATATCATCATTGAATCATAATGACTAAAATGACTTGATCACATATTCTTCCACAATGTACATTACGTTTATATCTAAGTAAAATCTATCACAACAAAAGTTATATAAATAATGTATGTATTACCTAGTAAAATAATCCATAAAATATAATAATATTTTCCAACATGATTTCCCAAAATGGAAAAATTATATAATATATGCTTTTAGAAGATAATTTAGACATTTTAACTCGTAAAATAATCTAATCACAGACATAAATATTTCCATTAAAATTAATAATATAATGTTCAGAAAAGACTTATCCTCTTCAAAAAACTAATTTCATAGTATCCAAATATAACATTAATCAGGTGTCCATTGATATGATAAAACATATGTTCTGAATATATAATTAACCATTTATCAAAATTAACCATAAATATCTAAACATAAAATATAATATTAACAATAATAGATATCAACATGTATCAAATTATATCCTCAAAATATAATTTTAATCTTCTATAGATAAAATTTGATTGAAAAATGATAACCATAATGGTTACATACACCACAAACATATATTAATAGACAATAATTTTATTTAAAGAACTCCAATAACATGAATAACTAAATATATACGAATTATTTTAAACATATGATCATCCTTATATTTACCACTACATCAGAACTAATGAATCACCATATATACACACCTCAATCATTTAACTATATTCATAGTAAATTAACCATGACTTACTATATTATTTCTCTATAGTTCATGTTTATAATAAATAATTTAAACAATGTATTATAATTCATCAATAAAATAATATAAGCTAAAATATTATTGATATAATTTTTATGCAATTCAGTGTTTCCTCATATTTAACTATAATGGTACTAGATATTTCTAGAAATTTTTTATTACAATATCACTAATCCTCTTATTGAGAATTCAAACTATGATAGAGATTTTTTTAATGCCCATAGTTGTAAAGACCCAAAATTTCCATGTATTTTTTTAAAATATATGAGAATTTTACGAGTTTTTGAAAATTGACGACGAGTGATTTTGAGGCCCAGGGTGCCCAGAATCAATTTCTGATGTTTCGTTCTGGTAAATTCTGTAAAAGTATGAACGGGTTTTAATAAATTTTGAATCGGTGCTCAAAATTTAAATTTGAGGGCACCGTTGAACTCGCAGTGTTGGTATTCACTTTAAGAGACTTTCACCTCGAAGGAAGTTAAACGAGGGAGAAAGTTAGTTTTTGGTTTTTTCATGGAAATAATAAAATAAAATAAACTTCATTTTATTTTATTTTGAGCTTCCATGGGGATATTTCAGGCGGGGTCCACTGGAGCTAAACCTCCATATGTAAGTTAGAAGTAGGGACCACCAGACCTTAACCTCCCATGAGAGGTTAAGATGGGGGGGGGGGGGAACACCTGAACCATAACCTCCCATGAGAGGTTATGTTGGTGGGGACCACATAGGTTTAAACTCCATTATAACCCCCCTTTAATTGGGTGAAACCCTAAACTCCCTAATAAATGTGGGGGGAGCCTCTTAAGCACCTCCACAATTTAATTGTGCCAACGCACTATATTAATTGTTCTAACTCCCCCTCAATCAATTAAACCATTTTAAATATTATCCCAACGACTTAATAAATATTATAATCTATTATCTTGCATGGGATATTATTTTTGGGGGGAATTGGGGACAGGAGGAACTTGGGAGAAAGCTCCCAACGAAGAACGCTCCACCGAAGAAGAATGTCAATGAGGAACGCCATCGACTACGAAGAACAACCTAGACTTCGACCTTTTTCCTCAGAACTTCCTTTGATGTAGGACCTGTTCATCTATAATGAATTGACATCCACCTTCTCATGCCGACGTCAACCAACATCGAACAAGTAGGAATTTTAGTTAATTTTAATTTTATTATCTTTATTCATTCCTTCTAAAAATAAAAGAACACGGATCAACTTATTATCAAGTTGATCCGTGGATGTTTTCTTGGCAAGTTGTGAATAAATTATTGTAGGAAGTGGTTGGGGTTAAATGTTGATTGATTATCACTTCACAAGTGCACCCCTTATTTTCATTTGCGGGTTGGGAAGAATCTTTGCGGGAGGGTTTGATATGCTTTGTTCTTGTGAACCTCTTGCTACCATTCTAATGCGGAGAGTGCATGCCAAACTAACATGGAACGTCCTATCTGTTTCCATTGTGTTGATTTGTGGATTTCTTAGAAAGAGAGGAAGGAGAAGAAGGCAACGAATACGATAAAGGAAACGGCGCCGCCACCCATGGCCTCCATGACCCACGCTGCCCCCGTGGCACTCTATCCTTCCGACAGAACCAGCTCTGTGCCGCTACCGGCCGAACCGGGCCCGAGCCCCCCCCCCCCAGGCGTGTCACGCCCCACCCATGCCTCCAGTCGGCCGAACCAGCCACGCCACCAGTCGGCCGAACCGGCTGTGCCCCCCACCGGCCGGACCATCCACTCCACCTGCCGGCCACCAAGCCGCCCCGACATGTGCCACCAGTTGATCTCCCGATCCACTGCACCCTCGTGGAGCCCACCCAGCCGAACCGGCATCATGACACCCTCCCAGCCGAACCGGCCTCATGGCGCCCTCCAAGCCAAATAGGCCCCGCACCCCAGGCCGATCTGCCCTCGCGGAACCCTATAGGCTAAGCCACCCACATGGTGCCCTCCTGTCCAAACCGCCCTCACACAGACCCGCGGTTGGTCCATGCCCTCATGGCCGGTCCACACCCTCACAGCCGGTATGTGCCCTCCCGGCTCTCTATAGCCCCTCACAGCCTTCTGGGCTAGGCCCAGCAGGCTAAGCCGAACACAATGGGTCGGCCCACCCAATGGATCGTACCCGAACCAAGGGGTCGGCCTAGGCTGGATCGGACCGAGTCGGACCAGACCCTGGACCACTACGACCCTTTACATTCTTTTGGCCATATCATTGGTACCAGACGTCTGTTTGAGGAACTGTCAGTGGCACTGGGAATCTTTGAGCGTAACGGTCCCTTTGAGTATACCCCACTGGAGCTTGGGGTATAGTTGGGACATGGTCAAGTTTGATCGAGCATGAATCCAACCGGGCCCCTTGGACTAAAAGGCTAATAACTCAAAGAACTGGTGTATGATTGATGCACTGTTTGTTAGGTTGAGATCTCTATGACGTAGTGGACCTTTGAGATACTTCTCCATGGGACATCATGATATTGGGAGTATCGACCAATAGATCGTGGTTCAGATCCTCCTGGAGATGAGTGAGTATAGTTCGGAGACTTAATAGCTGGCTGAGACCTGACGACTGTTGAAAATTTGACTCATAGTGACTCTACTAGCACAGTGGGGAGAGCCTTGGTGGAAGAGTGTACTTGGTGACATGACAGACCCACAGTACCCGACAGGAGGAGTACCTCAGCAGGCTATGAGGGGTATCTCACTTGGTGACGCGGCAAACCCACAGTTCGGAGCACCTTTGTGTGATGTGGGAGTCCCACGGTACTCAACAGGAGGAGTACCTCAGTAGTCCAAGGTTAGTGGGAAGCGCGCTTGGTGTCGCGGTAGGCCCACTGTACTCGATTGAGCAGAAGTTCTCCAGCAGTCGAGGTTTCGATAATGTGAATAAAATCCTGGTTGAGTTGAATCAGTATTTTTTTCCTTTCCTCGTGATTGATATGGATTACTTAACAACTTAGGTATATGTATGTGCATATACCTATGTAAGGTTATCTATTGATTTCATACTTTATGATTATACTTGGTAGATTTTTGTGAGACCTAGAGGGTCTCTGGGTCCCTACTGAGTATCGTTATACTCACCCCTTCACATGTTATGACCGCACCTTGTTGTGTTAGTTTCAGACGATGGATAGTGCTGACTGAGGCTGAGAGTATGAGGATTGGACGGTGCCTGGAGGTGGACCATATGACATGTCGGTATGTAGAGGTGACAGATGAACGCGGAGTGATGAGGAGGCTATTTGTACCTACCCTTTAGGTAGGAATCCAAGAGGATGACCCGGTAGCTGCTTTTCTTTCTTTTTCATCAGTTTTACTGTTTTCAGTTGTACTTGTACATTTACTGTTGGGATTATATTCCGCACCCTTTTACATTCAGCACTCTTTTAGTTATACAGTTTACTAATATTTTTATCTTGTTGTGTGTGTCTTTGCAGGTTATAAAGTCAATGACTTCCCATTTTTAGGGAATGACGCCTTTGGTGCTAGTCGCCAGCCCCTGGCCAATGGAAGGTAGGCTTGGGGTAGTCATGGCATGGGTCTCAAGGGATGGGTTGTGACAAATTTGTATCAGATGAGTCGGTTCTACCACAAAACAAAGGAATCTGATCTTTTCTATGTTGCAATGGTGTTAAGTGTAGTGAGTGTGGTTTTCAGTTTAGGGAGTATAGTTTCAGTGTATTGGCCAATATATCCATACTCCAGGACCCTAAATTCTAATTTCTAACTCAGTGAATGAAAACACTAATTGCGGGTGTGTTTTCAAAAGTTTTCTTTCAGTCAGCTCAACCAGGTCACCTCTCCAGGTATAATATTTTGACCACGTCACATCTGTTTCTTTCAGGATGCCGCCACATAGACAACTAATTAGAGTTCCGATGAGGTGACGCTTCTCTAGGATGACTTCAAGAGCCTATTTCGGGAAGAGTTTGTTCCAGTGACTCTCTGCGATGTGCGCATATAGAAGCTACTTCATCTACAGCAGGGTAGCATGACTGCAACTCAGTACTTAGCGAGGTTCACAGACCCCTCATGCTACTCCATCGATATGGTTTGGGACCCATTCTTTAAGGCCCAGACCTTTGATCAGGGACGCAGGCGGGAGATTAGGGCTTCATTGATCTCACTCATCATCCTGACGTAATCAGGGGTGTTAGAGAGAGCCCTCATAGTGGAGAGTTTCCTTGATGAGCAGTCTCCAGAAGCGAGATCCACCACCATTCGACACGTAGCGGAGTCCTCTGCTGCTAGTAGAAAACAGATGCTGTAGAGGTCCAAGATGACCAAACATACAGGTTGATGACTGCAGGATTCAGACTCGGTTGTGCGGTACACCCGAGGTGGAGACAGACATGCTAGGAGCGGGCAGTGTCACACATGCGGTGGGTAGGGTCACTTGGCTCGTGACTGCCCGACCCGCCATTCGGATGATCAGAAGATGGTCAAAGGACCTCCCATGGAGAGGTAGAGATTTTATAGAGGAGGTCCGCAGGGAGCATGCGAACGTTGTGGAGGAGCTGGTCGTGCAGTTGGCAGTGGGCGACGATTTAAAATTTTACCACCACAACCACCAGGAGTTCCACCCCGACCGCTGGGAGTTTGTGGACATATAAGATCTTAGCTCCATGCAACTGAGGCTTACGAAAATGGCACTCTGGAGATGATTTGAGGTACAATCTGTGTCTACTCAACCATATATGTAGTACTTATAGACATAGGTTCCACTCATTCTTTTATTTCCACTTCCCTCTTAAGAAGCTCAAAGATTTCGACGGAGCCATTGGCTCGATCCTTATGGCTAGATACTCCTACGAGAACTGATTTTATGATTACTCTCTGGTGCTGGAAGTGTGAGCTTACTCTTGGAGGTGAGAGCTTCGGCTGGGATCTTCTAGTAGTAGCGTCGAGGCCTTACGACTTCATCTTGGGTATGGACTGCTTATCAACAGTTCATGCTCAGATTGACTGTATTAGGAGAAAAGTGTGGTGTTTCCACACGGATGGGACCAGTTTTACCTTCACCGGTGAGAAGGGAGCCATTGCAGCACATGACAGACTTACCGGGAGGAGAGTGCAGCCGATCACTCATCATTTAGATTACCTTACCCTCAGATAAATTTATATGGAGAGTCTGAGCTATCCAGTAGTGGTGGACCAGTACACAGATGTCTTACCTGATAATTTTCCAGGTTTACCTCCTCATAGAGAAGTGTAATTTTATATTGAATTGTACCCCATGACAGCACTGATATCTACACCAGCATATCGGATGGCTCTTGTGGAGCTTCGTGAGATGCGAGTACAGCTAGAGGACTTGTAGGGGAAGGGATTCATCCGACCTAGATTTTCACCTTGTGCAGCCCTGATTCTGTTCATGATGAAGGCAGAAGGGAGGTTGAGGCTTTGTGATTACAATCAGTGCCTGAACCAAATGACTATGAAGAACAAGCACCCACTCCCGATAATTGACGACCTCTTTGATTAGCTGAAGGGAGCACGATGGTTTTCAAAAATAGACCTCATTTTAGGATATCACCATCTCAGAGTTTGAGATGAGGATGTGCAGAAGACATCCTTCATATGTTGGTATGGCCATTATGACTTCTTAGTTATGCCATTCGGTGTAACCAATGCGCCAACAGTGTTCATGGGACTCATGAATAGTATCTTTTAGCCATACCTTGGTCACTTTGTCGTAGTCTTCAACGATGAAATTTTGATCTACTCGACTATTGAGGAGGAGCATGCTTATCATTTTCAAGTAGTACTGGACACACTCCAAGAGCACAAGCTTAATGGTAAGCTCTCGAAGTGCCAGTTTTGGATCCGAGAGGTTCACTTCCTGGGATAATTCATATAAGAGGATGGAGTTGCAGTGGATCCAGCAAATATTAAGGCGGTACTTTCTTGGGATCCACCCAAGGGAGTGATGGAGGTACAGAGTTTCTTGGGATTGGTTGGATACTACCGAAGATTTGTGCCAGATTTCTCCATAGTTGTATCACCACTATCAGCCTTGAAGAGGAAGGGGAAACCCTTTGTGTGGTTAGAGAGATGACAGTAGAGATTTTAGGAGCTGAGGCAGATGCTAACTAGTACCCCCATCTTGAGGCTTCCATAGGAAGGCGTTGGGTACGTAGTCTACTGTAATGCATCAGGGACTAGACTCAGATGTGTCCCGTTGCAGGAGTGAGTAGTGATCGCATATTATTCTTGGAAGCTGAGACAACATGAGTATAACTATGCTACCCATGACCTGTAGTTAGCAGCAGTGGTCTTCGCCAGGAAAATGCGGCGGCACTATCTTATGGGTGAACGTTTTACAGTGTACTTTGGTCATAAGATTCTCAAGTATATCTTCTCTTAGAAGGACCTGAACCTAAGACAACGACGTTGGCTTTAGTTCCTCTAGGACTATGACTTAGAGATAATCTGTAATCCTGGGAAGGGGAATGTTGTTGTAGATTCACTCAGTAGAAGATCTGGTATATAGCTGCAAGGCGAGGTGATGGAGAAGCTAGCCGCTTTGTAGATATCCTTTGTGGATAGAGATGGAGCTGCTTTTCTTCAGTCTCATACAGTCACTCCCCCTCTTTTTGAGCGAGTCCAGGATGCGCAGCATGGGGATGCGGACTACGAGACACAACGTGCTCAAATATCCACTAGACAAGCACCTGATGGATTTTCTGAAGGTGGAGAGCACGTCATCCTCTACAGAGGACATACCATGGTACCGATGTCACTTCAGGAGGAAATGTTGGTAGAGTTCCACACATCCCCTATATTGGTACATCCAAGAGTGGCGAAGATGTACCAGGATCTCTGAGGAAAGCACCAGGGGCCAAGAATGAAGAAAGCAGTTGCGGAGTTTGTTTCTCGATGCCTCACTTGTCAGCAAGTGAAGGCAGAGCATCAGATACCAACAGGCTTGGTTATACCTTTAGAGGTCCCATAATGGAAGTGGGATGGGATATCCATGGACTTCGTGACAGGACATCCATGTACATTCAGGGGACATGACTCTATCTGGGTGATCGTCGACCAACTCTCCATGTCGGCCCACTTCCAACCGATCAGAGAGCAGGGTTCAGTAGAGATTTTGGGATACCTCTATGTGTAGGAGATTGTGAGGCTACATGGATTACCTTTGGTGATTATCTCTGATCGTGATGCACGATTTACTTCCAAGCTATGGAAGGGGTTGTAGGAGGTTTTCGGGATGCATCTTTGTTTGAGAACCGCCTTCCATCTTCCAACGGATGGACAGACTGAGCAGACCATTCCGACCCTCGAGGACATGTTGCATGCTTGTATCCTCAACATTGGTCACTGAAGGGGGGATCACTTTCCTTTGGTGGATTTTTCACACAACAACAGCTATCACTCCCCCATTGGGATGGAACCTTTTGAGGCGTTATATGGGTGATGTTACAGATCAACCTTTTGCTAGACTAACCCAGGGGAGTCAGCACTAGTCATACCAGATATGGTACGGGCTACCACAAAGATGATGAAGATCATCCATGAGTAGATAAAGACTGCACAAAGTAGGAAAAAGTCTCATGTCGACAGGAGACGGAGACCTCTGGAGTTTGAGGATGGAGACCACGTCTTTCTATGGGTCTCACCCCGATGAGGTCTATAGTGATTTTTCCGAGGCGACAATTTCTATATGAGGTTCATCGTACCTTTTTAGGTCCTTGGCATAGTTGGCAATGTGGAATACTGTTTTGATCTTCCACCTTAGTTGCACCGGGTGCACGACGTCTTCTACGTATCCCAGCTAAAGAGATACGTGCATGACCCTTCTCATATCATCGACCATGGCGAGATGGACATCAATGATGGGGATACATTTACAGAGGTTCCAGTAGAGATTGCGGATCGACATGAGTAGGTCCTTCGTGGACAGTCAATACCTCTTGTGTGCATTCATTGGCAGCATGAGAACCTCCAAGAGAGCACATGGGAGCAGAAGGCTCAGATGAATGCTCAATACCCCCAATTGTTCCCTTAGTTTGAGTTGAGGCTTACGGGGACGTAATGCCTATGGTGGGGAGATTGTAAAGTCCCAATATTTCAATGTAATTTTTTTTTTGAAATATATGGGAATTTTATGAGTCTGCGAAAATTGACGGCGTATGATTCTGAGGCCCGGTGTGCCTGAAGTCAATTTTTGAAGTTTTGTTCGAGTACGTTTAGTAAACGTACGAGTGGGTTTTTATAAATTTTGAACCGGTGATCTGAATTGAAATCTAAGGGAATAGTTGAACTCGCAGCGTCGATATTCGATTAAGGAGACTTTCACCTTGATGACAGTTGGACAAGGGAGAATGTTAGTTTTTGGGTTTTCGTGGAAATAATAAAATAAAATAAACTTCATTTTATTTTATTTTGAACATCCATGGGGATATTTTAGGTGGGGTCCATTGGAACTAAACCTACATGTAGAGGTTGGAACTGGGGACCACCAGACCTTATCCTCCCATGAGAGGTTAAGGTGGTGGGGACCACCCAAACCATAACCTCCCATGAGAGTTTATGGTGGTGGGAACCACTCGGGTTTAAACTCCCTTGAAACCCCCTATTAATTGGTAGAAACCATCAACTCCCTAAAAAATGTGGGGGGATCCTCTTCAACACCTCAACAATTTAATTGAGCAAACACACCATATTAATTGTTCTAACTCCCCATTAATCAATTAAACCATTTTTAATATTATGAAAATGACTTAAAATATATTATAATCTATTATCTGGGGAAACCTTTTCATTTTGGGGGGAATTAGGGAGAGGAGGAACTTGGGAGAAAGCTCCCAATGAAGAATGCTCCTCCGACGAAGAATGCCGATGAGGAACACCTTTGACTATGAAGAATGACCTTGAATTCTACATTCTTCCTCATAACTTCCTTCGACATAGGATGTGTTCGTCTACAAGGAATCGATGTTTGCCTTCTCGCACCAACGTCAACAAACATCAAACATATAGGGTTTATAATTAAGTTTGATTTAATTCCCTTGATTCTCTCCTTATAAAAACAATGAACGGGATCAACTTATTGTCATGTTGATCTGTGGTTGTTTTCTTTGCAGGTTGGGAATAAATTGTTGTGGGAAGTTGTAGGCGTTAAATGTTGTTTGATTATCACTTCACAAGTACACCCCTTCTTTTTTTTTTGCAGATTGGGAGGAACCTTTGCGGGAGGGTTGGATGTTATTTGTTCTTGGAACCTCATTCTATCACTCTAATGTGGAGAGTGTCGGCCAAACTAACATGGCCAGGCCTCTCTGTAACCCATATGTTGATTTTTTGTGTTCTTCGAAATAGAGGAAGGCGATGAAGGCGACGAAGGAAACGACACCGCCACCAGCAGCCTTTGCGATCCGCGCCGCCCACGCAGCACCCTAGCCTCCCGGCCGAACCGTCTCTGTACAACCATTGGCTGAATCAGCCTCGAGTCCCACCGCGCCCTGGCCGCGCCACACCCCAGCCATCCTCTCCTCCTTTCCGACCCGCCCCGGCTACCCCTCCCACTGGATGAACGGGTCGCGCCACCAGCCAGCCGAACCTGTCGTGCCACCCACCGACCACCGAGCCGCCCCGACTTACACCACCCACCGGTATCCCAAGCCATTGTGCCCTCATGGAACCCTCTCAGTCGAATCAGCCTCACGGTGCCCTCCCGGCCGAACCGGCCTTGCCGCACCCTCCAAGAACAATCGGCCCCGTGCCCCAGGCCGAGCAGCCCTCACGGCGCCATCCGGCCCGAGCCACCCATGCAACACCCTCCGGGCCAAACAGCCCTCTCGCATACCTGTGGCCAGTCTGCATCCTCGTGGCCTGACCGCGCTCTCGAGGCCGGTATGCGCCCTCACGTTCAGTCATCTCTCTCGCGACTGGTTCGCGCCCTCACCACCGATCTGCTCCCTCTCGGCTTTTTGTGGCCCCTCGCGGTTGGCTGGGCTGTGCCCAGTGGTCCTAGCTGAACACAACGGTCTGACCCACCCAACAGACCGGGACAGACCCAATGGGTCAGGCTAGGTCGCCCTGATTCGGGTCGGCCCATGGTGGTTTGGGCCGGGTCGGACCGGACCTGGGCCAAATCTGACCATTCACTTTATTTTGGACATATCTTTGGTACCAGACATCCATTTGATGAACCATCATCATTGTTGGTAATCTTGGAGCGTGAAGGTCCCTTTGAGTCTACCCCACTGAATTTTGGGGTAATGTTGGCACACAGTCAGGTTGGATCAAGCACGAATCCAACTGGGCCCCCGGGACTAAAAGACTAACAACTCATAGACCTGACGTCCGATTGGCGCGCCGTATGTTATGTTGAGGTCCCTATGATGTGGCGTACCTTTTAGATACTTCTCCATGGGACTTCATGATAGTGGGAGTATTGAACAGTAGATTGTGGAGCGGATCCTCCAGGAGACGAGAAAACGTAGTGTGAAGACCTAGTAGCTGGCTGAGACATGACCACTACTTTTCGTTTGACTCAGAGTGACTCTACTAGCCTAGTGGGGAGGGCATATGTTTTGTAGAAAACACATGATGGAGGAGTGAGCTTGGTGATGTGGCATCCCCACGGTACTCGATAGGAGAAGTACCTCAGCAGGATACGAGTGGGAGCGTGCTTGGTGATGGAGTAGACCCACGGTGGGGAGCGCCTCTATGTGATGTGGCAGACCCACGGTACTCAACAAGAGTTGTACCTCAGCAGTCCAAGGTTAGTGGGAAGCATGCTTAGTGTTGCGGCAGAACCACTGTACTCCATTGAACAGAAGTTCCCCAACAACCGAGGTTTCGATAATGTGAATAAAATCCGGGTTGAGCTGAGTCATTACTTTTTTTCTTCATGATATAGATGGATTACTTAATAACATAGGTGTATGTATGGTAATATACCTTAGTATGGTTATCTGTTGAATTCATACTTTGTGGTTGTCCTTTGTGGATTTTTGTGAGACCTTGAGGGTCTTGGGGTCCCTACTGAGTATCGTTATACTCGCCCCTGCATGGGCCATGCCTGCACCTTGTTGTGTTTGTTGCACACGACAGACAGTGCTAACTAAGTCTAAGAGTACCAGGATTGGATGGTTCCCAGAGGTGGACCATACGGTATGTCGGTACATGGAGAAGATGGAAGAACGGAGAGTGCTGAGGAGGCTATCTGTACCCACCCTTTAGGTAGGAATCCCGGAGGACGAACCAATAGCTTATTTTCATTATTTTTCTTCAGTTGTATTATTTTCAGTTGTAGTTGTACCTTTACTGTTGGGATTTTATTTTGGTCCACTTTACATTCAAAACTCTTTTGGTTATACAGTTTACTCATGTTTGTATCTTGTTGTGTGTGTGTGTTTTCATGTTATAAAGGAAATTCCTTCACAGTTTTAGGGAATTACGCCTTTGGTGCTAGTTTCCAGCCCCTGGCCTATGGAAGGCAGGCTTGGGGTAGTCATAGTACGGGCCCTAGGGGATGATTCGTGACAAATTGGTATCAGAGGAGTCAGTTCTACCTCAGAACAGAGGACTCTGATCTTTTCTATGATGCAATGGTGTTAAGTTTAGTGAGTGTGGTTTTCAGTTCAGGGAGTCAAGTGTTAGTGCGGTGGCTGACATATCCATACAGCAGGACCCCGACTACTGATTTCTAACTCAGTGGACTAAAACCCTGATTGTGTGTGTGTTTTCAAAAGGTTTTTTTAAGTCAGGTCAACTAGGTCACCTCAATAGGTATAATCTTTTGATCATGTCACATATCTTTCTTTCCGGATGCCTCTACGCAGACTTCTAGTCAGAGTTTCGACGAGGTGACACTTCTCTGGGCATACTTCGAGAGCCTGTTTCGGATAGAGTGTTTTCTAGAGACTCTTTGCATAGTGCGCATATATGATCTACTTCATCTATAGTAGGGAAACATGACTATATCTCAGTACTCAGGTAGGTTCACATACCTCCCACATTACTCCACTGATATGGTGCGGGACCCATTCTTCAGGGCCCGAACCTTTGAGCAGGGACTCAGGCGAGAGATCATGGCTTCAGTGATCTAACTCATTTAGCCAACACAGGTGTGAGTGTTAGAGAGATCCCTCCTAGTGGAGAGTTTCCTTGTTGAGCAGTCTCCACTAGCGAGATCCACTACAAGTCGACACGTAACAGAGTCTTCTGCAGCTAGTAGAAGAAAGACGTCGCAGAGGTCCAAGAGGACAAGATATACAGGTGGAAAACTGTAGGATTCAGAGTCGGTTGTGCGGGGCTCCCAAGGTGGAGATAGACATGCCAGGAGTAGGAAGTGTTACACATGTAGTGGGTAGGGTCACATGGATCGTGACTGTTCAACTTTCCATTCGGAATATCAGCAAATGGTTGAAGGACCACTAAGGCAGAGGCATAGATTCTATAGAGGTGGTCCGTAGGGAGTAGGAGGACGTGGTAGAGGAGCTGGTCATGTAGCTGGTGGTGGGCGGCGATTCGAGATATTACCGCCACCACCACCAGGAGGTCCATCCCAACCGCAGAGATCATGTGGACATGAGAGAGCTCAGCTCCAGGCAGCTGAGGCTTATGACCATGATGCTCTAGAAATTATTTAAGGTACAATCTGTGTCTACACCACCACAACTGTAGTACATATAGACACAGGTGTCAGTAATTATTTAATTTCCACTTCCCTTGTTCGGAGCATAGATATTCCAAAGGAGCCATTGGCTCGATCCTTACATCTAGAGAATCTTATGGGAATAGATTCAATGATTACTCACTACTGCCGGCAGTGTGAGCTTACTTTAGGAGGTGATAGATTCGGTCAGGATCTCTTAGTAGCAGCGCCGAGGCCTTACGACGTCATCTTGGGTATGGACTAGTTATCTACAGTTCATGACCATATTGACTGTATTCGGTGAAAAGTGCGGGTTTTCTGCATGGATTGGACTAGTTTTACCTTTACTGGTTAGAAGGGAGCCTTTGCAGGGTAGGACAGACTTATCTGGAGGAGAGTGTAGCCGATCACTCGTCATTTGTTTTTCCTTACCCTCAGAGCAGTTGATGTGGAGAGTCCGAGCTATCCTGCAGTGGTGGACCAGTACACGGATGTCTTCCCTAATGATGATCGATGTCAAACTCCTTGCATAGAGGTGGACTTTTAAATTAACTAGTACCTCGGAATGACACAAATATCCACACCTGTGTATCGGATGGCTCCCGTGGAGTTTTGTGAGATGTGGGTATAGCTAGATGACTTGCAGGGGAAGGGATTCATCCAGCCCTGTGTTTCACCTTGGGTAGCCCTGATTCTATTCTCCAAGAAGTCGGATGGGAGCTTAAGGCTTTGTGTTGACTATCGGTGCCTGAACCAAGTGACCATGATGAACAAGTACCCACTCCCAAGGATTGACGACCTCTTTGATCGACTAAAGGGAGCATGGTGGTTTTTGAAAATAGACCTCAGATCATGATATCATCGGCTCAGGGTTTGAGATGAGGATGTGTAGAAGACCTATTTCGGATGTCGGTATGGCCATTATGAGTTCTTGGTTATGCCATTCGGTGTAACCAATGATCCAGCAGTGTTCATGGGACTCATGAACAAGAACTTTCAGCCATACCTTGATCGCTTTGTCGTAGTCTTCATCGATTACATTCTAATCTACTCAACTACTAAGGAGTATCATGCCTATCATTTGCAGGTAGTACTGGAAACACTCTGAGAGAACCAACTTTATGATAAGATCTCAAGGTGCTAGTTTTGGATCTGAGAGGTTCAATTCCTAGGACATGTCATAACGGAGGCTGGAGTTTCAGTGGATCTATAAATGATTCAGGTGGTACATGCTTGGGAGCCACCCAGGAGTGTGACAGAGGTACAAAGTTTCTTGGGTTTGGATGGATACTACCAGAGATTTGTGCCAGATTTCTCTAGAGTTGCGGCACCTCTATCATCCTTGACGAGGAAGGGGTATCCCTTTGTGTGGTTGGAGAGATGCCAGCAAAGCATTCAGAAGCTGAGGTAGAGGCTAATTAGTGCCCCCATCTTGAGGCTTCCATAGGAAGGTGTTGGGAACGTAGTCTACTATGACGCATCAGGGACCTAACTCGAATGTGTCCCGATACAGGAGCGAGCAGTGATCACATATGTTTCTTGGCTGCTGAGACAACATGAGAAGAACTACGCTACCCATGACCTGGAGTGAGAATCAGTGGTCTTTTCCTTGAAAATGTGGTGGCACTATCTTATGGGTGAACGTTTTACAGTGTACTCTGATCACAAGAGTCTCAGGTATATCTTCTCTTGGAAGGATCTGAACCTGAGACAACAACGTTGGCATGACTTCCTCTAGGACTATGACTTCGAGATAGTCACTAGTGCAGAAATTTTTTTTTACGTCGGCTATTTTTCATTATTTACGTCGGTTTTTAGGCGACGTTAATACGGATGACGTTATAAATAACGTTTTTTACATCGGTTATTTAAAACCCAACGTAACATCCCTAACATCACGGTGTTTATCACGTCGGTTCATTAATAACCGACGTGATAAATATGCGTGGGGGGGGGGGGGTTATCACGTCGGTTATTTTCTAAACCGACGTGATAAAATGCCTGGGATATCGTTTATCACGTCGATTATGACATAACCGACGTGATTAACCCTTCCCCGGGCCTATTATCACGTCGGTTTCCTAAATAACCGACGTGATAAAAAGGCCTGGGAAACGTTTTAGCACGTCGGTTATCCAATAACCGACGTGGTAAATCGATTCCCAGGCCTTTTATCAGGTCGGTTATATTAAGAACCGACGTGATAAAAGGCCCGGGAACGGTTTAGCACGTCGGTTCTCGAAAAAAACGACGTGATAAACCCCTAACGATTTATTTACCACGTCAGTTATAAAATAACCGACGTGAAAGAGATATTTTTTTTAAAATAATTGCACTGCTCTCACCAAAAACCAACCAGAAACCAAACAAAAATAACCATGCCAGCCCTCCCCCAAGCCCCAACTGAACCCCACCCTCATCTATACCCACCTAACAACCTGGCCAGCCCTCCCCCGCCACATTGGAGCCCCACCACAACCCTTGGACACCCCCCACCACTTGGACAACCCCCCACCCTCATTTACACCCCCACGACCCCTAGTATAGCCTCAAACACCCATTGGACACCCCTCCCATATCCCTTGGACACCCCCACCCCTTGGACACCCCCCACCCCTTGGACAGCCCCCCCACCCTCATTTACACCCCCAAGACCCCTAGTACAGCCTCAAACACCCATTGGACACCCCCCCACACCTTGACAGCCCTCCCAGACCCCTTGGACACCCCCCGACCCCTGGACACCCCCCCGAGCCCTTGGACAGCCCCAAACACCCCTTGGACACCCCTCCCATATCCCTTGGACACCCCCCACCCCTTGGACACCCCCACCCCTTGGACAGCCCCCCTACCCTCATTTACACCCAACCGGCCCCTTGGACAGAACTCCCAGACACCTTGGACACCACTCCCATATCCCTTGGACACCCCCCACCCCTTGGACACCCCCACCCCTTCGACAGCCCCCCACCCTCATTTACACCCCCCGAACACTAGGACAGCCCCAAACACCCCTTGGACACCCCTCCCATATCCCTTGGACACCCCCCCACCCCTTGGACACCCCCCCACCCCTTGGCCAGCCCCCCCACCCCCTGGACACCCCCCCGACCCCTTGGAAACCCCCCTACTCCTTGGAAACCCCCCCATCCCCTTGGACATCCCCAAACACCCCTTGGACACTCCTCCTATATCCCTTGGACACCCCCCACCACTTGGTCACCCCCCCACCCCTTGGACAGCCCCCCCCCCACCCTCATTTACACCCAACCGACTCCTTGGACAGCCCCAAACACACCTTGGACACCCCTCCCATATCCCTTGGACACCCCCCAAAAACCCACCACCCCCTTGGAACCTCTCCCCCCATACCAAAATCCAGACCAGAAAAACCATCAACGGTAGACCAAAACAAGAAGTAGAGAAAAATTAAACATTCACTTCTATAACATTCAAAACTTACACTGTCAACTTCAAAAAAAAAACTAAATCCCACCTAAACGACTACGAAATACACAATTACATTGACAATATTCAAAATTACATTTTACATTACAAACAACTAAAAGTCAATCAAACCTGTAAAATAATTTGACCACTCCACTTGTAAGTGTTTGATATCTTCAGCAGTAAAGGGTTGAGGGTCATCAAAAAGCTACAAAGGAAAAGGATAGTAGTCAACGTGTATAATGAATAAATCAAATTGAAATATTATGAGAAAGAGGAAATCTTACCAGTTCAAAACTCAGAACTGTCCCAGTTGTTATTATTTCATACATAAATCTTAACATGTAATATCCGCATTCGATGATGCCTTGTTGCTCATGACATTTCTGTTTGAATGAGTGTAAATTCAATATATTATTTTTATGTAATAAATCAAAATGTACAAATTATAAATGGATATTTACCTTCGCATGTACATATTTGATCTTGAAATTCCTTTTCTTTGCGCTTTTTCGAAAGTGGACCCATGCCCTGTTAGAAAATAATACGAATGGGGTAAATTTAAAATTCATTATAATATATAAAACTATTGTGAAATTTAAACTTACGTTTCCAATATATTCTTAAAACTTTCTCGCACATCATCATGGAGAGAGCATATCCAATAAAGTGTTTTCTCCCTAGGGCAAAAAACCCCTAACATCCAATGATCCCTGATAAAAGGAAATTTAACGTTAGTGGTTTTTTATGTTATAAGATAATTAACTCTTTGAGAGGGATGTGTTTCATACCTCTCACAAAAAGGCATCATCCAACACTGTGTGATTACATTCTTTTCAAATCTATCAGCAATATAAAGCATTCTTTGTTCCTCATCCAATGCACATGCTTCAGGGGAAATCAATTGTGGGTCCACGAATCCATATACATCTGTCAGCTCATTCCTCTCACAAATTTTATACAGATACCTAATACAAAGCATACATAAGTATACATTTTTAATAAATATAACGCAAGGAAAAGGTGTTAAGACTTACATGATGAAAATTTGCACCACGTTGATGCCCAACTTATCTCCAGTGACAAACTCCATGATATCAGTTTTCATAATCCCCACACTTAGTTCACGTCCACAGACATGAGCTTCCAATGTAAAGTCATAATGATCCACCAACAAATTTGAATATCTTGACAATTTGTCAATACTGCTAGTATCTGCATCTGATGTCATAGCTATCTGTCTTTGTTGTTGTCTATACAGTATTTCTTTACCTTTGAAGTATTCCTGTAAAAATAAATTGAAAAATATATTAGTTTTCAAATGATAAAACATTAATAAAAATATAAAATAAAAGATATAACATCCATACCTCTATGGTAATGAGTCGAAGAAGTCTGGATGGCCAAAGTAAAAAATGGCCGATACTATGTCCAACTGTCGTCACCTCATCTGTAGGTAATGGTATCCGAGCTGATCTATCTATAATATCCTGTACAGTGACCCTCTGATTCTCTACCTCTAACTGTTGATGATGAACTGTATCTCCTATACAATATACCATCCCATATGCAACTATATGATGTTGAGGATCATCAACATACAACTCACAATAAGTAGGTAGCTGCGGCGGAGGAGGAGGATCAAAAATGGGGTCCGCAGGCTGAGGTGGGGGAGTGGGAGCTACTGGGAGAGGTGGAGTGGGAGCTGCACCCTGAAATTGTCTTTGCAAGTCTGCAAACATAATCTGCACCGATTCTCTAATCTTGTCCTCCATTGTCGCATTAATATTATGGACTTCAGCCTCCAAGGATTCTATTTTTTTTATAAACTCCCTCAACGTTAGAAGTTGAGGAACGTGGCAACACTTTTCTTACCGATACACCTGCCGGATATCCCCTTACACGGCCAGGATGTTTGGGCTTTCCCAATGCCTTAGATAAAATATCTTCCCTCCCAGATGGTGTAAATGTCCCCTGTAAACTCTGCTCCTCAAGAGAGTCCTGTAATAATTAATTGAACATTTCTATAATGATTGGAAATATATGACGAAAATAGTAAACTTAAATAAATAAAATAGATATCTGACAATCCTCTCAACTACGAGTCTCGATTCTTCCGAAAGATATTGTCCTTTTTTTCCCTTCCGAGCTCTTTTCCATTTCTCATGTCTAGATGGAGGGGATGGAGGGGCCACCTCTCCAGAGCTTGAAGACTCAGCTCTTAGTTGTTGAAATTTTTCTGCCATCATTTGTTCTTCCAATAATGCATACCCTCTCCGAGATAAACTATGAGGGTATACATTTTTAGATTGGATCTCTTGATGAGCTTTCCTTGTTTGCTGTAAATTAAGAATAAGTAATCATTAACAAAACAATAATAAGATCATTTATATAAGAAAGCTTATAAAAGTTTACATTGCCCTTACCAAATCAAAAAAACAAACATTAGTTCACAAATATACAAATTCAAATATTGTAATACTACTTAATCAGAAAATAGAAAAGTGTACTCAATTACATAATAGTAAACATTGGTAATATGGTAAGCATGTTAAACAATGATAAACATGGTAAACACAGGCAAAAGGTTTCCAAGGAGTTGGCCCAAGAAAGCTGAAAAGTGGACTCACTGAGTCCACCGGTCAGCCGGTGTGAGCTCACCGGCCAGCTACAGGACCTAGGCAGTAGACTTTCCCACTGCCTGGTGCCACCGGCCGGCCGCTGGATCACCACCGGCCGGCCGGTGGACCAGACAGAGCCTTCCTGTCTGGCCCACCGGCCGGCCGCTGGATCACCACCGGCCGGCCGGTGGACCAGACAACCTTGCTCTGTCTGGACCACCGGCCGGCCGCTGGATCACCACCAGCCGGCCGGTGGACCAGACAGAGCCTTCCTCTCTGTCTGGACCACCGGCCGGCCGCTGGCTCACCACCGGCCGGCCAGTGGACCAGACAGAGCTTTTCTCTGGACCACCGGCCAACCGGTGATCCACCACTGGCCAGCCGGTGCGCCCAGGACTTCTCCTCTTTACGGTTTTTATGGTTTTATCGTTTTGGTTTGATACATGTTTTAATAAGTAAAAAATTTACAATATCTAACATTATATGAAAAAACTAAATGTAAACAAGAAATAAACATGTGTTACCTGTAATTTTAGGAATGTACAGTTGGATTGTTTTCCCAAATTCCTTCGTCGTGATCGTTCCTTATGGAACAAACCATGTCTTCAACATACTCATCATTATGTTCTATTAATCTTTCCATGGAAGTAGGGATCTCACATAAATCAGCATCTTCATCAAATTCATCCTCACCAACATATTGTTTTTTCCCTTGTAAAACAACAGCCCACTGCATATCTGATTGATCTACTACATAGAAAATTTTTTTGGCATGTGTTGCCATTATAAAAGAATCAGCTGTGTCTTCTAATCTATTCAGATTAACAAGTGTCATTCCAAATTCATCGTGTCTGACACTGTTGTTACCGATAAACCATTTACAGTTAAAAACAGGAACTTTAATTTTAAATTAATCAGCCTCCCATATGTCTTCAATCACTCCATAATATGCACTTGATGCCGAAATTGGGTTTCTGTCCTTAGCACTCGAAAAATGCATTGCTTCTGAAAACACCAATACACCACTATTCTGAACTGCACTTCTGTTGTCCTGAGCTTTCGTATGAAATGTATAGCCATTAATGTCATAAGCGGACCATGTTATCACATTTAAAGATGGACCACCCACTATCCATTTTATTGTCTCTGATACATCTGATCTACCAAGCAATGTCTTTTTAAACCATGGCAAAAAAGTTTTGTTGTGCTCATTCAAAATCCACATTTCTTTCTTCTTTGGATGACATTGTTTCAACTCATTAATATGCAATGTGATATACGGTTGAACATCAGCTATGTTATTCAAGATGTATGATTCTAACTTCGTCATATGTTCAGCTGACAGTGATTTGACTTTCAAGCCACGAATCCCCTTTCCCTCATTATTAACCCATTCATGGCGAGATGGAGGCAAACCTATGTGTTGCGCCGTAGCCATGTAGCTCGTACAAAACTCCGCTACCTCCTCCGAAATATACTTTTCAATAATGGAGGCTTCAGGTCGATATGGATTTTTAACATATCCCTTTAATATTTTCATATACCTTTCAAAAGGATACATCCAACGAAGATATACAGGTCCACAAAGCTTTATTTCTCGAACCAGATGAATCATTAAATGCACCATCATATCAAAAAAAGTTGGAGGAAAATACATTTCCAAATGACAAAGTATAAAAATTGCATCCTTTTCCAAAATGTTCAAAGCATTCACATCAATAGCCTTGTTACAAATTGAATTGAAAAAATAACACAACCTCATTATAGTCTTTCTGACACAGATGGGAAATATTCCACGCAGTGCAACTGGTAGAATTTGTTGCATCATGACGTGACAATCATGTGATTTCATACCTATCAACTTCAATTCTTTCAATGAGACAAAATTTTTTACATTTGAAGAATAACCTTGAGGCACTTTGATATCATGAAGACACTGACAGAAGCTACTTTTCTCCCTCTTCGGTAATGTATGACAAGCCGGGGGAAGAAATGTTCGTCTTCCTTTAAGAGTGGGAGCTAACTCCAAACGTATTCCCATTGATAGTAGGTCTAACCTTGCATTCAACCCATCTTTTGTCTTTACTTTAATATCTAGCAATGTTCCGATCAAAGAATCACAGATATTCTTCTCCACGTGCATGACATCAATATTATGTTTGACTTCATGATACCTCCAATATGGTAGCTCAAAAAATATTGACCTTTTCTTCCAAATATGTCTATCATTACCAGATTTTTGTGTCTTTCCCAATGTCACATCAAGGTTTTTCACCCTCTCAAAATACAAATCTGGGGATAAAGGTTTTGGAGCAGTATCAAATTCTTATGAGCCATTGAATGCCTTTTTTAGTCTTCTATAAGGGTGATCCATAGGCAAAAACTTTCGATGACCCATGTACACTGTTTTCCTCCCATGATGCAATTGACAATATGACGTCTGTTGTTCGCAAATTGGACATGCTTTATGCCCTTTAATACTGTATCCAGAAAAATTTCCATATGCTGGGAAGTCATTTATAGTGAATAGAAGCACTGCATGCAGTTGAAAATATTCCATTTTATAAGAATCATACACCCTAATACCATCATCCCATAACAGTTTCAAATCATCAATCAACGGTGACAAGTATACATCAATATCATTGCCGGGTTGCTTTGGACCAGATATCATGATACTCAACATGACATATTTGCGCTTCATACAAACTTCAGGAGAGAGGTTGTAAATTACCAATAAAACAGGCCATGAACTATGTGTGCTACTGAGGGTTCGGTATGGATTCATTCCATCTGTGCACAAGCCTAGTCTCAGATTTCTAATTTCATTTCCAAATGTAGGGTACTGGGCATCAATTTTCTTCCATTGTGGACAATCAGTTGGATGACGTATTTTTCCATCACATACCTGCTCATCAGCATGCCATCTTAACCTTTTTGCATCATGTGAATTAGCAAATAAACGTTTGAAACGAGGAATTATAGAAAGATACCAAAATACCTTTGAAGGGAGCTTTGTAATCTCTACATCAGCTTGTGATTTTTCTTTCACCTTATACCGTGATGTCCCACATTTAGGACACTCTTTCAGAAATTCATATTCCTTCCTATATATAATGCAGTCATTCGGACAGGCATGTATTTTCCTGTATCCCAATCCCATCGGGCATAATATTTTTTTGGCCTTATAATGTGAATCTGGAAGATCGTTATCTTTTGGAAGAATGTCTTTCATCAATTGTAGCAGCTCTGTAAAACTTCTGTCACTCCATCCATGTTTCGCCTTCAGGTTAATCAATCTTAACACCGCCGACAAAACCGTAAAATCTGTACAACCAGGATATAATGGTTTTTCGGCATCACCATATAGACGTGCAACTGTCGGTTCTATCTCAATTTGTTCTGCTACAATATCGCGATTCATTTCTTCAATTCCATCGGAGTTACCATCTTGCGATTCATTATCATCAGTGACATTCTGTCCAGTTTCGCCATGCCAAATCCAAGGGTTGTAACTCGGATTGAAACCATGACAAATCAGATGATCTATTATCTCTCTACTTATCAACTTCTTCATATTCAGACATTTCAGGCATGGATAGAAAAAAATGTCACTACTTGGAACATTTCGTGTAGCAAATTCCAAAAAGGCATCAACACCTTCCTCATATTCATTGCTCATTCGATGTGCCGTAATCCAACTTCGACTCATTATTACCTATAACAAATAGCAAAAATATATATATTTTTTAGATAAGATAAATATATGTTTATATGAAAAAAATCATAATTTGAATGTAAACAATTTTGAAATATAAAACAAATCGATGTGTATTTAAAAAAATATGCTTGAATATTATTTTTTAAACAAAATATAGTAAGATATAACACCCCCCCTGGACACCACCCCCACCCCCTACCCCCTTGGACACCCCCTGGACACCCCCCAACACCCACCCACACCCTTGGACAACCCCCCACACCCACCCACCCCCTTGTAAACCCCCCTGGACACCCCCCGACCCCTCTGGACAGCCGCCCGCCCCTCCTGGACACCACCCCCCACCCCCTACCCCCTTGGACACCCCCCTGGACATCCCCCAACCCTCTGGACAGCCCCCCACCCACCCGGACAACCCCAAATACCCTCTGGAGAGGCCGCCACCCACTTGGATAGCCCCCCACACCCATCCAACCCCTTGGACACCCCCCTGGACACCCCACCGACCCCTCTGGATAGGCCGCCACCTCCTTGGACAGCCCCCCACACCCACCCATCCCCTTGGACACCACCCTGGACACCCCCGAACCCTCTGGATAGCCCCTGACCCCTCTAGAAAGCACCCCCACCCCTCCTAGACACAACCCCCCACCCCCGACCTGCTTGGACACCCCCCTGGACACCCCCAACCCTCTGGATAGCCCCCCCACCCCTCCTAAACACCACCCCCACCCCCTACCCCCTTCGAAACACCCCCCTGGACACCCCCCAACACCCACCCACACCCCTGGACAACCCCCCACACCCACCCACCCCCTTGTAAACCCCCCTGGACACCCCCCGACCCCTCTGGACAGCCCCCCGCCCCTCCTGGACACCACCCCCACCCCCTACCCCCTTGGACACCCCCTGGACATCCCCCAACCCTCTGGACAGCCCCCCACCCACCCGGACAACCCCAAATACCCTCTGGAGAGGCCGCCACCCACTTGGACAGCCCCCCACACCCACCCACACCCTTGGACACCCCCCTGGACACCCCACCGACCCCTCTGGACAGGCCGCCACCCCCTTGGACAGCCCCCCACACCCACCCATCCCCTTGGACACCACCCTGGACACCCCCCGACCCCTCTGGACAGCCCCCGACCCCTCTAGAAAGCACCCCCACCCCTCCTGGACACAACCCCCCACCCCCGACATGCTTGGACACCCCCCTGGACACCCCCAACCCTCTGGACAGCCCCCCACCCCTCCTAAACACCACCCCACCCCCTACCCCCCTTGGACACCCCCCTGGACACCCCCCAACACCCACCCACACCCTTGGACAGCCCCCCACACCCACCCACCCCCTTGTAAACCCCCCTGGACACCCCCCGACCCCTCTGGACAGCCCCCCGCCCCTCCTGGACACCACCCCCACCCCCTACCCCCTTGGACACCCCCCCTGGACATCCCCCAACCCTCTGGACAGCCCCCCACCCACCCGGACAACCCCAAATACCCTCTGGAGAGGCCGCCACCCACTTGGACAGCCCCCCACACCCATCCAACCCCTTGGACACCCCCCTGGACACCCCACCGACCCCTTTGGACAGGCCGCCACCCCCTTGGACAGCCCCCCACACCCACCCATCCCCTTGGACACCATCCTGGACACCCCCCGACCCCTCTGGACAGCCCCCGACCCCTCTAGAAAGCACCCCCACCCCTCCTGGACACAACCCCCCACCCCCGACCTGCTTGGACACCCCCCTGGACACCCCCAACCCTCTGGACAGCCCCCACCCCTCCTAAACACCAACCCCCCACCCCCTACCCCCCTTGGACACCCCCCTGGACACCCCCCAACACCCACCCACACCCTTGGACAGCCCCCCACACCCACCCACCCCCTTGTAAACCCCCCTGGTCACGCCCCAACCCTCTCGAGGATTTATAGAAAACGATGAAAAATTAGTGAAATCATAAAATTAGTCAATATTGCAAGTCGAACTAATAGATCTAGGGATGATAAATAAGATTATGGTGCCAAAACGAGTTAAAAGGGTTCGCAATCGAAGAATCTTAGCTAGTTTCAACAAAAAAATCACAACACACATATATATACTATCCGCGAAAAAAAAAACGAACGAGTGGGAGGATTACCTGAGTGCTGCGAGTTTAGATGATTGATCCGAGGAGATTAAATATGAGAAACAATGATCGCAAAACGATTCTAAACCCACGAAATGGACGAGCTGATTCAGGTTTACGCGCGAGAGAGACGAGTCGCGACTGTCGAAGGTAAACTCGCGAATGACAATCCGCGGGTCTGGGTAAATTTTTAAATGATTTATCACGTCGTTTATTCAATAACCGACATTATAATCTTTTTAAAAACATTTATAACGTCGGTTATTCAATAACCGACGTAAAAACCTTCCTCCGATTCTTTTTTTACGTCGGTTATTTTATAACCGACGTTATAAAGGGCTCAAAATCCACGTTTTATTACGTCGGTTATTCCATAACCGACGTCAAAAACATCTGCGGATTCTTTTTTTACGTCGGTTATTTTATAACCGACGTAAAAAACGCCCCCCGCTTCTGTTTTTTACGGCGGTTAATGTATAACCGACATAAAAAACGAAGCCGCGCGATTAATAACGTCGGTTATAAAAATAACCGACGTTAAAGGTGTACTAAACACAGGTTTTTACGTCGGTTATTAAATAACCGACGTAACAAACCTCGTTTTACATATTATGACATCGGTTTTATATAACCGACGTAAAAAATGGTGACGTAAAAAACGTTTTCTGCAGTAGTGAGTATATTCTCCTGGGAAGGGGAGCATTGTTGCAGATTCACTTAGTAGGAGATCTGGTATACAACTGCTAGACGAGGAGGCGGAGCAGCTGACCGCTTTAGAAATATCCTTTGTAGATAGAGATGGAGCAGGTTTTCTTTAGTCTCATACAGTCACTACTCCTCTTACTATGCGAGTCAGGAGGTAGTGTATGGGGATGCTGACTGCGAGACACGACGTGCTCAAATGTCCATAGGACATGCACCTGATGAATTTTCTAAAGGTGCAGAGCCCGCCAACCTCAACAGAGGACGTACCATGGTACCCGTGTCACTATAGGAGGATGTGTTGAGGGATTTCCACACATCCCCTCTAGTGGTACATCTAGTAGTGGAAAAGATGTACCAGGATCCCCGACAAAAGAACTAGTGGCTGGGAATGTAGAAATCAGTTGCAGAGTTTGTTTCTCGATGCCTCACTTGTCAGTAAGTGAAGGTGGAGCATCAGGTACCTACCTTTAGAGGTCCCAGAGTGGAAGTGGGATGAGATATCTATGGAATTCATGATAGGACTTCCACGTACATCCATGAGACATGACTCTATCTGGGCGATTGTGGTCCAACTAACCAAGTCATCCCTCTTCCTACCGATCAGAGAGCAGGGTTCAGTAGAGATCTTGGGACACCTCTATATGTATGAGATTTTGCGGATACATGGAGTACCTTCGACTATTATCTCTTATCATGACGCATGATTTACTTCCCGGCTATGGAAAGGGTTACAAGAAGTTTTTGGGTCGCAGCTTCGTTTGAGCACCGCCTTCCATCCTCCGACAGATGGCTAGATTGAGCGAACCATTCAGACACTTGAGGACATGCTGCATGCTTGTATCCTTGACTTCAGTCGCATATGGGAGGATCACTTTCCTTTGGTGGAGTTTTCATACAACAACAGCTATCACTCTACCATTGGGATGACACCTTTTGAGGTGTTATACGGGTGACCTTGCAGATCACCCATGAGTTGGACTGACCCAAGGGAGTCAGCACTAACGGGACCAGAGATGGTACGGGCTACCACATAGAAGGTGCAGTTCATCTAGGAGTAAATAAAGACTGCATAGAGCAGGCAGAAGTCATATTCTTATAGGATACAGAGACCTATGGAGTTTGAGGATGGAACCACGTCTTTCTATGGGTCTCACCCCGACGAGGTCTACAAAGATTTGGCCGAGATGACAAGTTATCTCCAAGGATCATTAGACCTTTTCAGGTCCTCAGCAGAGTTGGCGAGGTGGCATACCGCTTAGCTCTTCCACCTCAGTTGCACTGGGTACATGACTTCTTCCACGTATCCCAGCTGAGGAGATACGTGCACGACCATTATCACATCATTGACCTTGGGGAGATGGATGTCAATGATGGGGAGACTTTTACGGAGTTTCTAGTAGAGATTGAGGATCGAAAGGAGCGGGTCCTTTGTGGATGGTTGATACCTCCGGTGCACGTTCGCTGGCGGGACGAGAACCTTCAAGATAGCACATGGGAGTGGGAGGCTCAGATGCATGCTCAGTACCCCCACTTGTTCCCTTAGTTTGAGTTGTGGTTTATAGGGATGTAAATCCTGAGGAGGGGATAATTTTAAGACTCGGAATTTCTTTGTAATTGTTCTCAAATATATGGGAATTTTATGAGTCCGTGAAAATTCACGGCGCATGTTTCTGAGGCCCGGTGTGCCTATAATCAATTTCTAATGTTTTGTTGGGGTAAGTTCAGTAAACGTACAAGCGGATTTTTATAACTTTTTAACCAGTGCTCAGAATTGAAATCTAAGGGCACCGTTGAACTCGCATCGCCGTTATTTTCTTAAGGAAACTTTTACCTCAACGGTAGTTGGACGGGGGAGAAATTTAGTTTTTGGGTTTTTTGAGGAAATAATAAAATAAAATAAACTTCATTTTATTTTATTTTGAGCTTCCATGGGTATATTTCAGGCGGGGTCCACTATAACTAAACCTCCATTTGGAAGTTAGAAGTGGGGACCACCAGACCGTAACCTCCCATTAGAGGTTATGGTGGTGGGGACCACCCGAAACATAACCTCCCATGAGAGGTTATGGTGGTGGAGACCACCTGAGTTTAAACCCCCCCTGAAACCCCCCTTTAATTGGGAGAAACCCTAAACTCCCTAATAATTGTGGGGGGGGGGGGGTTCCTTTTCAACACCTACACAATTTAATTGTGCAAACACACCATATTAATTGTGCCAACTCTCCCTTAATCAATTAAACCTTTTTGAATATTATGCCAATGAATTAATAGATATTATAATCTATTATCTTGGGTTGGCTTTTAATTTTGTGTGGGATTTGGAAGAGGAGGAACTTGGGAGAATGCTCCCAAAGAAGAACGCTCCACCGCCGAAGAATGCTGATGAGGAACGCCTTTGACTATGAAGAACGAACTCAACATTGACCTTCTTCCTCGGAACTTCTTTCGACATAGGACATGTTCTTCTACAATGAATCGACATATGCCTTCTCACGCCAAAGGAAACCAACATCGAACAAGTAGGGTTTTTAATTAAGATTGATTTTATTCCCTTGATTGTTTCATTCTAAAAACAAAGAATGTAGATCAGCTTATTATCAAGTTGATCCGCGGATGTTTTCTTTGCGGGTTGGGAATAAATTGTTGTGGGAAGTTGTAGGTGTTAAATGTTGTTTGATTATCACTTTACAAGTACACCCCTTATTTTCCTTTTGTGGGTTGTAAAGAATCATTTTTGGAGAGTTTGATGTGCTTTGTTCTTGTGAACCTCATGCTACCGCTCTGATGTGGAGAGTACGGGCCAAACTAACATGGACAGTCCTCTCAATAACCCTAGTGTTGATTTGTGGTGTTCTTCGAAATGGAGGAAGGTGACAAAGGCGACGAAGGCAACGGCGCTACCACCCGCGGCCTCTGCGACATGCACCACCCCTACAACACCTCGGCCTCCCGGCCGGACCGGCTCTGCATCGCCGCCGGCCAAACCGGCCCCGATCTGCACCGCGCCACGATCGCACTCGTAGCCTTCCCAGTTCAGCCTCCCTAGCCATGCCTCCCGCTGACCAATCCAGCAACGCCTCCCACCGGCCATGGAGCCTCCACGGCTCACGCTTCCCACTGGTCTCCCGAACTGTCGTGCCCTCGCGGCTCCCTCCTATCCGAACTGGCCTTGTGGCGCCCTACCGGCTGAACTGGACTCGTGAGGCCCTCCAAGCCGAACAGGCCCAGTGCTTCGGGCAGAGTCGCCCTCACGGCGCCCTTCGGGCTGAGCCGCCCACACGGCGCCCGCCGGGCCAAACTGCCCTCACATAGACCCACAGTCGGTTCGCGCCCTCTCGGCACTCCGTGGCTCCTCGCGGCCTGTTGGGCTGGGCCCAGCTGGCCGGTCCGAACATAATGGGCTGGCCCACCCAATGGGCTGGGCCAGACCCAACGGGTTAGGCCGGGTCGACCCGAACCGGGTTGGCCCGACCGGGTCGAACCGGACCCGGACCCACTATGACCCTTTACTTTCTTTTGGCCATATCTTTGGCACCAGACGTCTGTTTGACGAACCGTCAGCGGCGCTGGTAATCTTGGAGCGTAAAGGTCCCTTTGAGTATACCCCACTAGAGTTTTAGGTATAGTTGGGACACGGTTAGGTTGGATCGAGAATGAATCGAACCGGGCCCCCGGGACTAAAAGACTAATAACTCATAAACCAGGTGTCTAATTGACGTGCCGTCTGTTACGTTGAGATCCTTATGATGTACTGGACATTTGAGATACTTCTTCGTGGGACTTCATTATAGTTGGAGTACCGACCAGTAGCTCGTGGATCAGATCCTCCCGGAGACGAGCAAGGGTAGTGCGGAGACCTAGAAGCTGGCTGAGACCTGACAACTATTCATCATTTGACTCGGAGTGACTCTACTAGCCTAGTGGGGAGCACCTTGGTGTCGTGGTAGACCCACAGTGGAGGAGCGCACTTGGTGACGCGGCAGACCCACGGTACTCGACAGAAGGAGTACCTCAGCACGCTACGAGGGGGAGCGTGCTTGGTGACGCGACAGACCCATGGTGGGGAGCGCCTCTGTGTGACGCGGCAGACTCACGGTACTCCACAGGAGGAGTACCTCAGTAGTCCAAGGTTAGTGGGAAGCGCACTTGGTGTCGGGGCAGGCCCACTAGACTCGATTGAGTAGGCACTACGTCAAAATGCGGATTTACCGGCGGTTTTTTTTCATTTCACAGCGGTTTAAACCGCCGTTGATCGATTGGTGGCTATTTTCTGAAATATTTCTTTTTTATTTTTTTTAAAATTATTTTTTCGTTTTTTTTATTTTTTTTATTTTTCGTATTTTTTTTTGTTTTTTTATTTTTTTTGTTTTTTTTATTTTTTTTGTTTTTTTTATTTTATTTATTCTAGTTATTTTTCTTATTTTACTTATTTTACTTATTTTACTTATTTTACTTATTTTACTTATTTTACTTATTTTACTTATTTTACTTATTTTACTTATTTTACTTATTTTACTTATTTAATATGATTATTTCGTATTTATTTCATATTTATTTCATATTTATTTTATTTATTTATTTCGTATTTTATTTATTTATTTCATATTTAATTTATTTATTTCTTATTACTTTATTTACTTTATCCATGCATGCATGCACACGCCCATGCACATGTCCATGCACATGTCCTTGCACATGCCCATGCACATGCCCATGCCCATGCCAATGCACATGCCCATGCCCATGCCAATGCAATATAAAGAAATACTACGTTTGATGAGATTTGAACCCCTAACCTCTTGCATATTTTCCAAAGACTTTACCACACCAGCAAGCTCGTCATGTGGTTAATAAGCAGAATTTAATAAACTTATATATACTAATTGAAAAAACAAATAATACATTACTAATAGATATAAAATCAATAATAATTAAACAATAAGCAATAAATAATAATTAATAACCAATAATTAATAATTAATAATTATTCATTTATTACATATTTATTGATTTATTTATTATTATTTACTTTTATTATAATAAATAACAAATAAATTATAATAATAATTTCATAAATTGTAAAATTATGAAAATAAAATAATAAAATAATAAAATAATAAAATTACGAATTTAAAATAATAAATAATGAATAATAAATAATAAATATATAAAATTACAAATAATAAATGATAAACAATAAATATTAAATAATAATAAACGAATATTAAATATTAAATATTAAATATTAAATATTAAATATTAAATAATAAATAATAATAAATAAATAATAATAAATAATAATAAATAATAATAAATAATAATAAATAATAAAAATAAACAATAAAAAATAATAATAAAAAATAATAAAAAATAAACAATAAAAAATAATTAATAACTAATAACACATAATTAATCGTAAATGATAAATACTAAATAATAATAATAATAAATAACACATAATAAATTATTATAGACAAATATATAAATAATAAATAAACAATAAACAATAAACAATAAACAATAAACAATAAATAATACATAATAAATAATAAATAATAAATAATAAATGAAAAAAAATAAAAAATAAAAAATAAACAATAAAAAATAAATAATAAAAAAAAACAATAAATAAAAAACAAGAAATAATAAATAATAATAAATAATAATAAACAAATAATAAAAATTAAATAATAAATAATAAATAACAAATAATAATAAATAATAAATAAGGAACAATAAATAATAATAAATAATAAACAATAAATAATAATAAATAATAAATAATAAATAATAAATAATAAATAATAAATAATAGTAAATAATAAATAATAAATAATAAATAATAATAAACAAATAATAAATAATAAATAATAAATAATAAATAATAAATAACAAATAATAAATAATAAATAATAAATAACAAATAACAAATAATATATAATATATAATAATATATAATATATAATAAATAACTAATAATAAATAATAAATAATAAATAATAAATTATAAATTATATTAAATACTAAATACTAAACAATAAAAATAATAAATAATAAATAATAAATAATAAATAATAAATAATAAATAATAACTAATAATAATAACTAAATAATAATAAATAATAATAAATAATAAATAATAATAATAATAAATAACACATAATTAATAATTATAATTAAATAAATAATAAATAATAAATAATAAACAATAATTAATAATAGATAATAATAAATATATAATAATAAATGAATAATAAATAAATAATAAATAATAAATAATAAATAATAAATAATAACATATAACACATAATTAATAATTATAAATAAATAAATAATAAATAATAAACAATAATTAATAATAAATAAATAATAAACAATAATATATAATATATAATATATAATATATAATATACAATATACAATATATAATATATATTAAATAAAATATTATTATTATTTTTAATAAATAATAAATAATATGTAATATATAATATATAATAAATAACCAGTAACAAATATTATTATTAATAATAATAAATAATAAATAATATATAATAAATAATGAATAATAAATAAATATAAATAATAAATAATATAAATAATAAATAATAAATAATAAATAACCAGTAACAAATAATAGATTATAAGTAAATTAAAGTATATTATAAAGAATAAATAATAAATGAAACACATGAAAAAGTATGAAAAGGTGTGATAAGGGATGACAAATGATGAAAACACATGAAAACAGATGGAGAAGTATGAATAAGAAAGCATTAAAATGCATGAGAACACATGAAAACTCATGAAAACTCTAGAAACCCCCTTAATAATTCAATATAATCATCATAATAACCCACAAAAAACAATTGATAAAGATAACAATTCATGGAAACCCAAATAAATAGTAATAAATGGAGCAACCGTTAAAACCCGTCAAAGCGGTCATAAAGTGAAAAAAAACATTGGACTCACATTAATGGAGATAACTTATGATCTGAGAGTCTGTTCCAGACCCGCGACCAATCAAATCAAAGATCCTGAAATGATTTTCAAGCTGATTTGTGAAAGATTCCGAATGGACTGACGGATCAGATGTTACAACCCTTTAAAAAAATGACGGGGAACGGTTGCTAGAAACGAGGCATCGAAAAACAAAACAAACCTGATACCCACTAAAAAAGCCATAACATATGATCTAAGAGTTCATGTGGGGCCGCGAACAGTCAAAATGAAGCTCATGGAAGAAAATTTGATCTAGCCAGCAGAGGAGTCTGAACTGACATGAGGATCAAAAGTTAGATATGTTTGAAGACAAGTTCGACGGGACACTGGTGACGGGAATGGGTATTCAGAGGCATCCGGAGGGGTTTTTAGGGGTAAAAAACACGACAGAATCTTTCTTGTGTTGAACCAGTGCGTTGTTCTCTTCTCTGGCATCGATTTGATATGTGGTAGAGCCCAAACGGTCACCCAGAGTGAAAGTTATCAACGTTTGAAGTTGGAAAACTTTTTTCAACTTTCTTATAACTCTCATATCTTCTGTACCATAGACAGTCTCATGGTTTTCATTATCTGTGCCTCTAGATATCTTCATGAGATTTTATTTGATGGGTCATGGCGCTCCAACGGATGCCTGGATCAAAATTTATCGTCGTTTTAGTGATTTCGGGGTTTCCCATGTTTTTTAAATATTTTTCGTTCATTTTGCGGTGGTTTTTAAACCGCCACAAAATCACTGCTGCGAAATAACTGCCGTGAAATAGAGGCCCCAAAAAAATTTCGTAGTGGTTTTTAAAACCACCGCTAAACATTTGTTTTGCTGTAGTGAGGAGTTCCCCAGCAGCTGAGGTTTCGATAATGTGAATAAAATCTTGGTTGAGCTGAGTCAGTACTTTTGTGCTTTCTCATGATTGAGATGGATTACTTAATAACATAAGTATATGTATGGAAAAAATACCTAAGTAAGGTTATCTGTTGATTTCATAATTTGTGGTTATCCTTGGTGGATTTTTGTGAGACCTTGAGGGTCTCGGGGACCCTATTGAGTATCATTATACTCACCCCTGCATGGGATATGCCCACACCATGTTGTATTGGTTGCAGACGACGGACATCGCTGACGGAGGATGAGAGTACAGAGACTGGACATTGCCTGAAGGTGGACCATACATCTTGTCGGTACGTGGAGGAGAAGGACGGACGCAGAGTGGTGAGGAAGCTATTTTTACCTACCTTTCAAGTATGAGTCCCGGAGGATGACCTAGTAGCTATTTTTCATTCTTTTTCTTCAGTTGTATTGTTTTTAGTTGTACTTGTACCTTTAATATTGGGCTTTTATTCCAGCCCCTTTTATATTCAACACTCTTTTGGTTATACATTTTACTCGTGTTCATATATTTCTGTGTGTGTGTTCACAAGTTATAAAGGCAATGCCTTCCCAGTTTTAGGTAATTACGTCTTTGGTGCTAGTCTCCATCCCCTGTCCTATGGAAGGCGGGCTTGGGGTAGTCACAACACCGACCCCAGGGGATGGGTCATGAAAATAGTTCCTACCTTTAATGTATCAAATTGATGCAATGGGAATAATTCTATTATCCATCATGGTGTTAGTTTAACTATTTCTTTTTCCATGACTGTTTATTATTATCTTCTTAAATTAACTACATATAAATCAAATAATTTCCTATTAAACTATTACTTAGGTGTATATTTCCACCTCTTTGGATACATGGGACGTTGAATAATTTTTCCATCATTATCTTGATCCCATGAAGTTTCATGGAACATAACTGTTTTCTTTTTGGTATATTGGGAACTAAAATAGGTTTAGGTTTTCAATCATAATTTGGGTTATCTGGTTATTGAAATCCTACTTATTTTTCAATAAATCTAACATTCCAATCAGTTTCTCCTTCAAAATACAAACACATTTTCCTTTATAATTATTTCTTTAATTCAGTTCTTATTGGCTCTAACTATTTACTAAAACAAAAATGTTAGTGCCTATATATATAATTCAATCAATGTAATTCATCTTATAAGGAGGATAAATAATAAACCATCCTAAACATTATCATAATTGATTAATCTCATTCAATTTTTCAAAAAAATATATAACAATACCAATTATACTAACCTTTATTATCATATATGAATTTGAATTTATTTACAAATGACAGAAAAACCGCTATAGTAATCTAAATCCTTCCTTTGATATTAATCATATGTAATGCCCCCTTTAATATCCCAAAATTAAATTTTTAAACAAGAATTTATTTTCACCTATTCTAGTGGAACATTATTGGATTATAGTTTTGATGATATAAGTCATAACAGATATATAAAAAATAAACTTATTATAAAGTGTTCTCATCAACTCTGTGTCTATTATGAGAAATATATTAGAATTTTAAAATTATATTCACTTTCCACTCCTGAAAAATCATTATGATTTTTATCATGATTTAATCATTACCCATACACATACTTGAACACTTTTAAATACATATAAAAATGATGTATTGTCATAAAAATATTATTAAGGGATATAAATAAAGTCGATAAAAAAACATTTTAGTCAATTTCAAAACTATGGGGCTATATAATAGAGTTTTCGTTTATCATTATAAATATTGACGTCAAATAATAATACACACACACATAACATTAGACTGATTTTTTAAAGGGTTTAATGAAGAAAATCATATGGAAACATAAATTAAATATCAGAAATAATGTTAATTTAACCAATACAATAACCCATAGAAGTGGATTAACCTACCTAGTTAATTCCAAAATAAATGTCCAATGAACATAATCATTACCCATTTTAGTAGAGAGATACATCAGGATATCCATTATTAATAAAAAAAATTGATAAGACAATAATATATATGAAACTTATATAATAAATAATTTCTATAATTAAATATTGAATGAAATCAATATATTTTACTAATGTTTTATTTGGTAAAAAATAATTCCTTTAAAACTCTCAAAAAATTGTTAATAATATCCCTTGTATAAAATTATAAAAATATTTCACTTAAAATATTTTTAAAAAGAGTGAAACATGGAAAATAAATATTTTTAACATAATTTGTTTATTGTAAATATGGTACTTGAATCATTTTAAGGGACATTTATTTTCAAGAAAAATGGATGAAAAACTATTAATCATTTAAAATATTTCATAAAAGAATATATTTTCTTTAGTATGAGTACTCCTATATTTTCCTTTTAATTCAAAATAAAAAGTTAATATGCATTATATAATTTCATGATATTCCTTTTCAAGTTCATTATCATTATATTATTCATTTTATTTCACTTACTACCATGTCATACAAGTTTACATAATTTATTAAATATACTTCAGATGATTTGTGGATATTTAGTTCGTAATTCCAAAATTATATCATTCGGATGAATATGACCAAATTTACAATGAATATGTGTTTTAGATAATCTTAAAACCCTATATATATCATTTCTAAACAATTATTATGTTTTTAGAATAAAAAATTGTCTTCATTTTGAAAAATGATATACATTACAACATAGAGATGGTGGTCCATATATACGCTTGTGTAATGATAAATTTTTTCAAATAACATGGGCAAAAGAAGGTAATTATTATTTTATTCTTAAATAATTTTATTAATGTAATAAATATCATAGTTTCTAAAAGAACTCATATATAATAGATATGTGAGATTTTGAAAAATAATAGAATACATTTCTTAACACTCTTTTTAGTTTGCAAATACGGGAAAATCGTTTTTTTATTTTTCATTGAATGGTAAAGATAAAATTGAAATATTTATTTATAATTAAATAATTAAATTTATATTATATATAAAAGTATCTTTCCTATATATATATATATTATTTTTTAATCGGTAATAGGATGTGATGATGTATGAAATACCTCATCTTCGTGAGGCCATAGTCTACATGTACGTGTGTAAGATGTATTAACTCTTCATTTTATGGAAAATTAGATGAAAATAAATAAAACATAAAAATAATAAAACTTTATTATATTTATTTTATCAAATTTGTTATATCATCATAGTCCTGTTGTGTTTTTGGGATGTAAAAGAATAAATAAAATGAAAACCCCTCATTTTGAATAATAATATTTCATTTGAACAACTCCTTCATTTTATATATAATTCCATTATAGGATGGTATTATGATCAAACATAGACCTCTATAATAATTATAGAAATTTTATTAATTGATTTGGGTAGGTATTGGTTGATCTATGTGTCTCTTATTGTTTGGAGAATTGAGGAGAGTTGGGGTCCTTTCACAACAGAGTGAAGATGACACATATGAAGTGTTTCAAAATATAAAAATGTGTCAATACCATGATCCAGAAAAATATAAAAATAATGAAACATAATCGAAGTGTAGATGACATAGGCTCTAAATATTAATATATAATTATATGTAGAAAATTTTAAAGTAAATTTATACATTTTCATCTGAGTTTTTACCATTTTAGATAGTTTTAACTCTTATCATGTTAGCTATATTTTTTACCACTATTTTGATTCATAATGACACAAAATTGAGTTTGTTATATGTCCCAATTATGATGAATTAATTCCAATGACCAAATATATGTTTAATTATTAAATATCAGATTGTTGTAAAAATGTACTTTTAAAATTGAAATAAACACCTTTTTAGAAAAGAAATATTTTTTACCAAACTCGAATATAATATAAATATCATTTAAATTATAGTAATTATTTATATTTAAAATTAAATATGTTAATTTTAAATCAAATACATTATGAAATGATACTTTTTGTGTACCAAAAATGAAAATAAAATTATTTAAAAAATTTATTATCTATTAATCAACAAAAAATCATCTTTCTTAAACATTTATAAAATATTAATCCAATCCAAATATAAAATTTTATTTTAATAAATCATGTCCATTTATTGAAATAAAATTTATTAATATATATTAATATAAATATAATATAATAACACAAAATTTAATAAATAACATTTATGATGAATTTTTTTTTGAATCATAATGTGACTTCATTCTCGTTTCATTCAAAATAACAATATTTAAAATAATATTGATTTTAAAAATGGATATATAATATAATTTTATCGTTATAATAATTTATCAATAGTTATAAAATTAATCTAAAATGAAAAAAATATATGGCACCAATAATTTTATTTTATTTTTAAACATCTATTTTTCCTTCAAAAGTCGTTTTCATCATTTTTAACAAATTGATAATCAATTAATAAATTTATTTATATTTAATTATATAAAATATTTCTACATCAAATTTATAATATGGTTATTCATATTCTTACCCTCAGAACAAAAATTTATTTCATAATGGTTAAAATATATAATGTTATATCATGGTTTATTTTAGAATAATATTGTGTATTATGAAAACTATCATATATATTATTTCAAATATTAAATGTTAATGCAGTGGTTTATTTTTCACCTTGTACCCACATAATCCATATAAATTTTCCAAACAATAAAAAAATCCCCAAGGTGTTATGATATAATAAAAAATACCACATATATTTTTAATGAAAATAATTTAAACAGATATATTAGTCACAGTTGTAGAAAAATATACCACTATGGATGTGGCCAATTGAACTAATCATAATAATATTTAATATAATATTTAAAATAATATTAATTTTAGTTTTAGTATTAATAATAATAATAATATTTAGAGAATGGGGAGTCAAAGGATGAAAATGTGTATAATGACCCAATGAAATAAAATTTGAAAAAAATAAATTATTTTTCTATGAAGAAATAAATTTTATAAATAATGGGTTATCTACATGCTATATCATCCTCTAATACAAGGAATTACAATAAAATCCCAAACAAAGAAAAGGGTCAACTAAGAGGTTTCCCACCAAATGGAAATGTGTAACATCAATGTCAATGATAAATAGAGAATCCATGGAATCCAATAACTACCGAATGGTTTTCTTATATAATTCATTACCCTACACATTAAATAAACTAAATAATAATAACAATAATAATAATAATAATAAATATTTTATATGATCATTCATATTATATTTTTGAGAAATGTATAAAAATAAAAAGAACCCACATTGAAAAAGTGATATGTTATTGATTTATGTCACATATACCTATAAATAACTATCCTAAAGATTTAGAACA
Organism: Viscum album; assembly: GCA_963277665.1. Taxonomy (NCBI): domain Eukaryota; kingdom Viridiplantae; phylum Streptophyta; class Magnoliopsida; order Santalales; family Viscaceae; genus Viscum; species Viscum album. The sequence continues at coordinate 634,571,229 of OY728161.1, forward strand.
AATTATTAGTAAAATAGATTTTATAAATGGTGTTTTATAAAAAATAATAAGTTAATATCATTTCACATCATATTGAATTTGATAGAACTAATTTTCATTATTAATCATGACCTTCCAACTACTATCCCCCACTATCCCACATTTTGATTTTCAATTTAATTTGAAATATATTTGACAATCCCTAATACATTTTTATTCAAGTAGAATATAATTCCCATCCACATTAAAATTATCATATTATATATAATAAAATTTATATCCAATAATCTAAAGAACCACATTATCCATAATGATAAATGAGTTCCTCTGTCATACTATAAAAGAATAATATGTTTAATCATTTTTACACTACTGTTAATGATTCCAATTTATTATTAATTGAATTTATCCTATATCATATAAATTCACCAAGTAAAATAAATTGAATCATTACCTTGCAAAAACATGATTAAAATAGTAGAGAACGAAGATTATGTCTTCGATAAAAATGATATAAACACTAGTTGTTAAACATAGATAGAAAAATAATTTACATAATGATGATGATGATGATGATAATATTAATAAAAATATTAATACTAATTTTAAAAATATCAAAAATTCCTGAAATCAAAAGTAATCAAAAAAAATAATCTTTCACATAATATTATTAATAATAAGGTGATAAATAACTACAATAGATATAAGTGTTTTTAATCATCACACTTTAAAATATAATAATATGTGGGAAAAATGAATAAAAATCATCCAATGAAAATTTTTATTCTCTATTAAACACATCCACCATTGATAAGGAATCACCTATAATATTTTTCTCCCAATATATGTTTAAGATGATAAACTCAATGACTTCCATATTTCTAAGGTAATCGACACATTCCCAATAATGATTCCATGATATAATAATGGAATTATTTTGTAGAATGATGAAAAACCATAGAAAATAACATTTATTCTATAAGTTATTCTATCAATAATTATTCTCATTTTAAGCCATAATAATCATATCACAAACTTTTATATCATAAGTTATCATGTTTCCATGAAAATGAAAGAAGAAAACTTTCATGAATCCTCAATTTTATATGAACACTCCCACAAAAACTATATGTTTTAGGTATCTAAATTTTGTCAAATCAACATTAATATTTATCTTTGATTTTAGTTTTTGAATAAATGTATCATATTTTGGTTATTATGGATTTTTTATTAAAAAAATCCAATGAAATATTATTGTAACAAGATGTTAAATTATATTGTATTGTACATATCATGTTGTGAGTGTGTTAAAATTTAACACATCTCAAAATACCATCACTATTGATCTTGTTTGGATTCTTTTTTCCATGAAATATCAAATGGTTTCTTACACTTTAGATACAATATTTATAAGATGTAGTGAATGAAATTGATTATTTTACCAATTAACATCCAATGTCCATACTGTGAGCACTTACCTTAAATTAATTCATGTTACAATTTTTATTTAATGTGTAGTGAAATAAATCATTCAATATACTATAATTCATACTTTATTTTTTACCTATAATGATCAAATATAGGAAGTTTTGAGAATGACTAAAACATAATGAAAAGATAAAGGCAAGCTAAAAAGATAAACTTTTAATATCAAATCAATAAGTACCCTATTAGAATTATATTTTGAAATAATAAGTAGTATTGATAAAGGAATAAAAGTTTTATGAATTATTTTTAACCATTTTTAATGTTCTCATTTGTCTCACATTTAATGATACAGTACAAGAAATTATTTAGAGTGATATAAAAAATTGGACACAAACAAGAATTTTCATACAAAAACAATTTATAAGAGTTGACATCATGCATTAGGTAATCAGGAATAAGGATTTAAACATTTGTAAAGATAACATGGGCCTATACCAGAGTGATAAAAATTAGTGGAAGGGGCCTTAAAACATCTTAAATTAGACAACCAATCCATTCTATATTCAGAATGTTGATGATAAAATTCTTATTATAGCACCAATGATTATGATTCATGATTTAAACGTATTTAACCCCATTAAATGCCACATATGTACTCTTTATAAAATTTATTTTCAATGTAATACACGTTAATGTATCTCATTCATGTGAATTTAATTAAGAAGGTCTTGGAATAGAGAAGATTCTAGAAATAACATGCAAAAATTACATTATAAATGTGGCTCATTTTTTAATATAATCTCCTCCCATGTTGTGTAGTTGATATAATTTTAACTTTTCCACTTTACATATTATTATATCGTACATAATTATAGAAAAAATTATGTGTCAAATATATGTATCGATGTGTTTGATCAAATCCTTCAACCATCTACATATATTTATGTAGTAGAAAACCATCAACATGATGTGTTAATTTTCATGGTATATTCTACTTTGATGAGAAATATTTTTACCATTTAATATGTAGAATTTTATAGAGATATTACTTTAAATACCTTCTTATTATCTGTTTGTATTCCTTCCACCAAATAACTGGTCTCTATGTTTTATAAAAGGTAATTTTTTCCTCATAAAATTCATGAAAATTACGATGAAATTTTTTAAACATATTGATATATAATTCCAATTGATGAATGTATAATTTTTTTATGAGATGTATTTCATATATTATTTACTATAATATTTCAATATATCATTAAATTATTTAATGAAATCCATTTTACCTTTATAAAATGTAATTATAACATTAATATATATAAGTTTCATATGAACATTATGTTTTCTTGTTCCATTAATATGTTGAATCATCCCATTATAATATTCTTTATGAATGAATCTAATGATTTAGTAATCATTCGTCTGAAATAGTATGGTAGAAAGATGATCACATATTCCCACACATAATGAATCTAAATTATACTCTTGATGGTCCACTAACAAACACCATGATCATACATCTCATGAAAAAATATCTAATTAATTTAATTAAGATACATGAATTTATAAGGTTTTTTAGATGATAGAGAATACTTTCTCCCATCATAATATTATATCTGTATTGATATCATGTTTTATTTTATGGTTTTCATTATTTTTTTTCTCTTAAAATATATTAATCCTCATAAATGCAATATTAATTCTCTCATGATTTTTTATTCAAAGGATAAATCCAAATTGATTTTGTTAATTTGTCTTACTGGAAATGAAATTGTGTTTGGTTAAAATATTCTTACCAATGATCAAATGAAATTTATTGGTGATCCCAATAATCCTAGAATACCCCGCATCCATGACATGGTCTTTCTTGGTAACAATATTAATAAACAAAGATTTGATTCCAAGATCCAATTGTTTATGATTGAAATTTTATTTTAATATTAGAGTGAGCTAAAATTAATTAATGTCCTAGATGATCACGAATCATTTTTCTCAAAATATATCCATCACAACAACACAATCATACATCGGTGAGAAAGGGGCTGATTTGTGCACATCAAAAAGGGGAAATTGAGTTTTTAGTGCACTCTACAAATTAATATCCATGAAATGGTTATCATTAACCATTATAATACTTTAATAAAATATAATATATTGATAAAAAATATGGGTAAAGTATCTCTTGATACTATTAGTAATATCAGTTTATTTATTTTATGTGGTTTAAATAACATATATAGAAGTAATAACTTTTAAAAATTAAGATTAACTTCACTTAAGTTATAAGATCATAGAGTTATTGTCTCCATATTTAAGCTAAATTATCATGAACTAAATGATTATGTTTGCTCCATAAATATTAAAAAAATTACACAATGACAATTGGTCTATGTAGATGGTCAAAGCACTGACTAGTTGATTTTTAGTGAGAAACATTCTTAGAATAATTGGATAGTTCCATGAAAGCATAAAGACAAGTTATGATGATGATCACGAGCTATTGACTATCATTTATATTTATTAAAAACAAAGGATAAATTAATGTTCATAGTATATTAAAAAAATAATCTCATTTATAGTTTTTAATCAAAATTGATGTTGGTGGTGTAGTTAAAATGCCCAATTATGGATTCTATGTAGAGAAGAATGATTTTATTTCATGCCATAGAAAAAATAGAGGAAAATTATATAAATAAAAATCCATAATAGGGTAGAAAATCGACGATTCTTAAATCTATTTTCAAAACCATACATTTCAGCATTATCTCTACTCTAATCCATCCGTAGACATCTCCATGATTACAATCTCACTCATTGATATTCAAGATTACATAGATACTACTGTTTTTTAATTTCTCCCATAGAAGACAGATATTGTCATGGCTTCCAATTTTGGAATTCTAGAATATACCTATCTCCCTAAATGATATATGAATCAACACTACTAAAATTATGATTACTCTATTCCCTCATGGACTCATTTTTTATTTTTTATTTCTTCCAAAACATTTAGAGAGCATCTCCACGCTCCATAATGGTCTATTCACTAACTATTATATTCCTAAAATCATTTAAATATATCCAAAATTATTAAATTTAATGTCAAAAGGAGTATTTGTATAAAAAATTGATTACTATGAGTATAATTGAAGTGTTATTTGTATTATTCATGTGAAGGGATCTAAAAGATATATTTTCTGTGAGATACATACATATAAGATATATGAATTATTTTTATATTTTTCATGATTTTCACCAATTAATAGTGGGTTCAGACTGGATGTACTCATCTATAATATATTTTAGCTCATGAAAAAAACAAGTATGAATACATTTATTCAATACCAAGGAATAATCCTTGATAAAAACCTTATAAATTTTATCTTCATCTTTAAAATCATTTTTGAAATCCATTATAATTACCTAATAAGTATTGATTTCATTGGATATCAGATATATTAAATCCAAAGTTTTTATATTTTAATTTATTAGTTAAATACATAAATAAATCATAGATGACCTGAAGAGGTTCTATATTGAACACTAAGGACAACATGATACTTCTAAACTGGAAAAATAGTGGTGTGGAAATCCATAATTTATAGTACTAATAGGGGTTTCATATATTTTTCTTTATGTTATTAGCTATAAAAATATATCCAATTGAGTTCTAATCGTGGATCATAATTCATTTAATCTAATCCCTTGGATTATAATTTGTAATAATTATATGTTTATGTTTGTAAACTAAATTCACATGGTGTAATTATTCCGAACTATTTATAATTCCTAAGAAATTGTAAAAAATCATTATGAAGAGGGTATTCCCCTTTATGGGGAAATGGTATCTTTGACCCCACAAATGTTGTCCTGATACCATTCCACTTTTAATTTTTTCCTGGCTGAGGAGTTCATTTATTTCATTTTTAATCTAATCTTTCGCATATTCCTCAATATAAAGCAGCAAAATATTTCCACAATGTGGGAGAAATTGGATACCAGTTATGCTCAATACATCAAATATATTTTCATCAAGAATATTTAATAATAGTATTTTATGATCAATAAATTTCATGGATTATTTCTTCATTCCCGATTCCAATAAAAATTATAAAGGAGTATTCTATATTTTTGTAGTTTTAGAGATATCCAAAATTCCTATATCTTGATCACTATTTGACCCATCCAGAACCATAGATATTGGGGGGATAATATCATTTGAATCCCCATAATATCTCAGAATATACACCCCTCACCAGTAACAACATTATCACATGAGATAGTGTAGTATTACAAAACAATATCTTGGTTGAAGAAAAATACATAATATCCTTTCATTGAGGTTCACTGTAATAGGGTGTTACTTTCATGATGATCATTTATAATGATAACAAAAACAACAACAACAAAAACACTAATAATAATAATAATAATAATACTTGAATAATTATTATTTAAATGCATAAAAAGATTTTTTGAAACATAGGTAGTTGATATATATTCATGAAACACTCATTTTCAATTGATTTATTTAATGAAAATAATTTTATAAAATCAAATTCATTAATTTTTATAGAACATAGATATATAATTTAAAATATTTATATAGGAATACGATTGTAATAACTCCTTCAAGAAAACCTTTTTTAAAATATTTTTTCAATTATGAAAATTATGAAAATTATGAAAATTAGATTAGATGGTGTAAAATATATAGTTAAATTTCCACTATAGATGAATTTATTTATAATAACAGTACTATAAAAAAATATATTAATATTCTGAAAATGTATATGATGAGAAATTTGATAATGAAAAATATGATATATCATGTGATTTTGATGTACTTAATAGGTAAAGGATTCAATAATTTTAATTAAAAAATATTTACGTATCTTATATAAGTGATTTTTACTATCAATATTTTTCATTATGTTTCCTATGATTAGGGTGATAATGTTGATTGGTTAGTAGCAGAATAAACTCAAGAACATGTAAGATTTTAGCAATATGGGTGAGGTTAAATCATACAATAATTATCAATAATAAACATAGAAACCGATACATATAATAATTTGGGTATTTTTAGCATATATTAGATTCAATAATCATTAACAACTAAATTATGATACTGAATCCCTATCTGTATAAGGGAAGGAGGTAAAAATCCAATGCATTCAATGTAAAAAAATCAAAATTTTATCATTTAAAAATAATTTATATACATATCTCATGTGGTTTTTATTCCCTTACAGTATTTGCGAATAAATTAAAAGGGTTTCAAATCATTTTTTTCATGGGATGCAAGACCCCCAAAACTCAATGATATATTAATGTGAATTTTTATTGAAAAAATTTGATTATTTCTTTAGTTATATGATTTTTTTTTAATTCAAAACATTTGATTTTATGTTTTCTGTTTTATAGTAACTCTTGTTTCTAATCTTTTAATAAAAATTTTAAAGTGTTCATATTTATCAAATTATATATAATTTATATGTATACTTTCATAATAAATATTTTTTTGTGTAGGATAATTTAAAGGATATGTATCATTTCATATTATAAATTTATATAGAAAACCATGATTTAAATTATATAGATCATAATAATAAAATAAATATTCTGATATTATAAATAATATATATTATTTATTCTTATTAAAATTTCAATCAATATATAAAAACCCCATTTGAATTTATTATTAAAAAATAGAATATATTAGATTCCATGAAGAAATTTATTATACCAATAACATATATATTTTAAGGAATATACAACATAGTTAATTAATTCATGATTTATTAATCAACAACATCTATCCCTATTTTTTTTCTAATCAGTGAACTATATACCATTATATCAAAAAATAAATATGGTTTCATTATAATAATAATAATAATTAATCTATAATATGCACACATTTAATTATACGGGGCTGAAATTGAATGATAATTCACTCAACGACTCTAATATAGGGATTTCAAAATTTTATAGTTTTTTTCAAAATTATAGTAAATGAATATCCTAAATTATTGCTGGAACATATTATAATTTTGTTTTTTATATTAATGAAAATCAATGAATGTGAATGGTTCAATATATCAGTGGTGTTCATCATTTTATTCTAATATAACAAACTATTTGAGAAGAGATATTTATTTTTTATATATATTTGTATTAAGAAATATCTACCACGCTTAATGTATAGAATAATCTTTTAAATTATTGGGAAATAAACATTTACAAATCATATACTTAACTTTATGTATCATTAGAATGATATAAAATATCAATGGATTATTTTGGAAAAATTATTTCCTTTTTTATGGATTATTCATGGACTACATAATATATTATAATACATAGAGGATCATATTAATTCAATAATATTTTCATAATTTTTATTTTATTTTTATATGTAATTATGTGGAGGCATGAAACCTTTTGAATTAGAGATATCTCAGTTAGTGATAATATTTTACCACCTTATTTCTTTCTTCCTCCTCATTATCATTGGTGCTAATGATACACCTCACTAATGATGCCTCTATCAGTAGTTTATGTTATCTTATACATCATCCATGATTCCCTTTATCACCCATGTAGGTAGTCTCTTGTGGTTGTCAATATCTAGTTGTTCCATATTAGTGTGATGCTTATTTTCACATTGTACATCATTAACACTCCTTCCAATACACTTTTTACCATAACCTACATGCTAAACCCATCATGTTTTACAATAATGGTGAATGAGTTGTTTAGAATTTTAATGGTAATAGTTCTCAGTGAAACTTACTCTTTATAATGTTTAACATAAACTATTATTACTACTCATCCTCTGGTTCTTAACCATATATTTACTTTACTGAAGGCGTATATAGTGGGTTGTGATATTTTTTGTGGTTACATTCAGAGTGTGGAAATGTATTGGATTCGATAATCCATCATAATTTCCCCAAGTGAATTTTATTTCCGATGGTGCAGTTTTCTAATGTTTAATTTTTTTGATGATTATATATCCTATATTTTCATAGGGATATCAGGGACAGAGTTTAGAACATGTGGCTCCAGTGTTCCCTAGTAAATATTTTTTTTGGTTTTTTTATGATCAAGAGATAGATATCTATGAATTATTGTAATTTATAGTGATGGATGGTAAAAAAAATTATATTTTTATGGGATATTTTATCTTGGGTTTTTATTTTTTTCCACATTTTGAGATGGAGTTTTTCAAGTTTCCCAAAATTGATTATGTTATCTATTAAGGATGTAATCTTGGGGTTTGGGATAGATTTTCCTATTTAGATGGTATATTGATAGAAATAAAGGTGATAACTAGGATTTATGTATCTAGAATCTTATGTGTGAGTTATAAGAGGTGGTCTAGTGTCATAGGTCCTGAAATAATGTTTTTTTGTGCGTTCTCATTTATTGTATTTATTTGATATGTTCTATTTGATTTTTTATAATTATATTTTTGAATAAGGGCTCTAGAATGTATTTTTATTACTTATTTATATGAGTTCCATTAAACACTTCATAAGTGGATATTTTAAAAGTACCAAAAAGTTAGTTTGATAAGGATTCAATTTTAATATGTCACATAATTTCATTATAATAAAATTTTTTAAGGAGACGTGATAAAATACTACATTAAAATTACATCAATAGTTATTTTCAATACTTCTCATAATAAATCACATTATAGAAACTAATGATATATTTTGTTTTGATATTATGTTCATGAAAAATGTATTTTTCTTCATCATAAACATTTACCATATGTAATCTTCACAGGAGAAACCATTTCAAAAAATATCATACCAAATATTATATTCTATAATAGAAATAATGTAAACATAAGAATATACTAATCTTGGATACCCATGAAGAGTTAACATGATATTTATCAATCAATGATCATAAGTAGAAAATAATAAGAGCATATGGATTAAGGGAAATTACCAAAGTGAAATGAAATAACATGTGATAACCATATCTAACGATACATGTAACATAAATCATCAAATCATGGAATATTTAATTTTTTGTAAACATTATTCCTACTTTAATAATCTTGATACATGATAACATGAGCGTATGGAAGTGGAATAAGTGTGTGTCAATAACATACAGAGATAAATCATAACACATTTCCAAGGTATAAAAAATACATTCAATATAAAATGAGATTGGATAACCAACTTCTGAAGGTATAGAAAGTTTTCATTAACTGATCTTGTATATTTTGTGCTTTTTCTAACAACTGATGTACCATTGAGCACTAGATAAACTTCTATATACCTTATTTACATAATTAGATATAAAAAAATACCTAATTAATTTTAGTGATATTATAGAGACACCCACCACATAATTATAATCCATACAAATGTATGACATAGGAATATAAGAGAATTCAATATTCTTTCATAAATTAAATAAACCTTTTAAATGATTCATTTTTTATGATAATTTCCACAATAGATCACTATAATATTGGTAAAATAATATGGTGGAGAGAATTATTAGGTAATATAACTGTTTAATCACAATAATAATTAATTTATGATGTAATAGATGAAAAATAATTTTTTAAAAGCCTTATAAATTTTCATTAAAAAATAATAATGAAAATAATTTCTATTTAGTAATATTTCAAAAATTTAAAAAACATAGTACAATTGTAATATTACTTATATTGAATTACAATGTATGAATGGAAATAATAAACAATAGTGATGATTGGTCTCGACAATATGAATATTGTTTCATCAAATAATTGTTTAAAATCACTATTTCAACACCTTTATAATGAAAGAAAAAAATTAGCTATTTGAAAAATGATAAAAATAATTTGTTTGAAAATAATTTAAATATTCATGTATACATGAAAATTATCTTAAAAATAATTTAATTATATCGATGAGATTTATTTTATTGATGTGATGGATATGGATATAGATGGAAAAGAGGTTGGAAAAAGACCTAAAAACATTTAAAGAAATATTTTTAGATATGCGCAATATGAATTATAAAGGAACTTAATATACACTATGAATTATGTGAATCTTGATATGATATGTCATTGATGAATTATATACACAAAAAAAGGAAAATAAGTTGATAATATGAAACATTTCTCAAAAAATAGAAATTGAAATTAGAAACCATTACCATAAACTTCAACTCAGTCTAATATGATTTAACATTACATATAATAAATTTTTATTTATTATATATCAACCCCAAAACCATATTTATAGTTATCTTTCTATATACCATTATGTTATTATTTATTATTATGAATTTAGTAATATTTATTATTTAAAATAAATATTTTTTACTTTCCTATTTAGTTTTCCACACATATTCTAATTTTGGAGTTCTATTACTTGCACCATGGGAGTAATTTAATCATCTACTGATTATTATATACGAATTATAATATGTTTTTGATAAATTTATTGTGAAAACAAAATCCTTATTAGACATTAATTAATGAGGTATTGCATAACAATAAACAAAATTCAACCAAGATGATAGATAAGTATGTTGTCTTTGGGTGATTATTTACATTACATAAAAACTTAAAGCATGGGGTACATCAGGTTTATTGAAAACTTCCTTACCATGCTCACAGTTTTCCATCATTTTTAAAACTACATGGGATAAACTCGGGACATAGATAAGAAAGTGGTGAGATATAAATCATACTAAAGGAATAAATAAATAATAACATGAAGGAAGTATTACATATTATAAAATATTAATATAAATGAGATATAAAAAAGTTCATAATTGTAAACACCAACCAATAATAGTTATATAGCATGAAAACATAAAGGAAACATGGGAAAGTGGAAAAAAATTTAATCCTGAGGTTCTAAACATAGGTCAAGGATAACACCCATGAAATAATAAAATGGTGGGATAATTACCCTGATATATTAGGTTCACTCCTTAATCCTATAAAGGAAATCTCATGAGTCTAGAAAAATACTCAATTCATTAGAGGAATATATAATTAAGTGTAAACACTTTACATTTATATGATTTAAATTCATTGGTGTTCAACATAGACCATACAATATAATAATTTTTTAGGAAATTTAATACCCAAGAACATGGAGTGTGGATTATATAAAATTTATTACAAAATAAATTATATAAACGTATGTCTATGTGTAAATAATTGAGTAGAAATATGGGTTTATATCTATGATGAAATTATTTTCATTAAAAATCTCAATGAAATTTCTACATTATAACAATAGTACATAAAGATTCATAATTTTCTTTAATGAGAGTGAAAGGGATCTATCATATTTTGGGTTTAAAAATAAAATTTTGATGTATGTGAAAAAACATATCCCAACAATAGGAATTGTAAATCCAAATTCATAAAATAGATAATAGACTTGAATAAATGAGAGAAAGAGAGGATCCTTACTTAATTTTGGAATTGCAATAGATTAGATAAATATTATAATGATAGTGTATAAATGATCAATAATGAATATGAAATTAATGGATCAGTATAGTAAACTATATAATGACCTGAAAAAAATAATCAATTGAAAATAAGACAGCTATATACAATGAAAGTGGTTGAATTAGAAAGATGAGATAGAGATCTATTATAGTGAGAGGGTGATTACAACAGATTGGGAGGAACTTAAGGATATCGTGATCAAACCATGGGTAGACTCTAGATATGGAAGTGAATATTAGATAAGTTCTCTATGGTTTTTGAGTGAATATGAAGGGGATTTGGGTGGGTTTATATAGGAAAAGAGATGAGAGTTATTTGTTATTTCCTAAACATAGGTCTTGGAATCTATAAAATAATTTAATCAAAAACAAATCCATTCTATGGGTTTCCATGTTTTCTAGACAAATATAGTGGACTTATTTATTTTATTAGTACAACGGACAAACTCAGCAAAATAAAACCATTTTAGTTTTGGATGTGAGTATTATTTGTATTGAATTTATTTTCAAACCTGAATATATAATATTAGTTTTAGAGGATTCATAAGGATATATAAAATTAATATAATCACCTAAATACACAATATTTTAAATGGGAAACATATATTTGGTTACCTGAATTCTTTATAGAATTTTTTATATCACTTTTGGGTCATTATGATGTCATCATATACACCATATATTTTCAATGTTTTTCATTTTTACCCGAAAATTCAACACTATGTGAAAATTATAAAAAATTCAGTATAATATAATTTGGAAGTGATTTTTCTAAAAATCGTATTTTTTTTAAAAATAATTTTGAAAATGTATTATTTTTTAATTTTAAAATATGAATCCAAATTTATTTATATATATATTTTTTCAACAATAAGAGTATTGAAATAGTTATTAAAATTACATTTGACTTCATAAAAATTACAGTATCATTTATACTAAATAAAAATTATTTATTATAATTATTTTATTAATATACAATTATTTCTAAAATTAATGAATTCATCAAAAATAAATTCTATAATTGAAATATCATATTATAATAAAATAAATTTTTTATCTTATCTAAATCGAAATCATTTATAATTTTTCAAAATTAAAAGGTTGACATGATCGATGTTCAATTAAAAATAAAATATTATTATTATTATAATTTAGGGCCATATACATAGACCTTTATTGCACTTGAATACTCTCTATGGGTTTTCTTTGTTATGGTGATATTTTAATTGGGTGGTATGATATACATTGGACGGGTCATGATCATGACTAGATTGAACATCTACCATAATCAGTCTCACTCATGATTCAGTTTTTGGATCTCGAATTGAGATTTTCTATGTTCAAATTCCATTGATTATATCTCCCTTATAGGATCTTATAAATGGGATTCATATTGTATGATCATGTTTCTGATGGAAATTGTTTATTTTGTCTCTGTCAATTTGATTAATAAAAACTCAATATTTATATTCATCATATGATTACAGTAAAATGAATATTTTATAAATGGTTATGGTTCTCCCAAAAAATTAAATCATAAAGTATATGATTTTCTAAATAAGTTATCATTTTCTTTTTAACCATAATATATAATAGAGAATATATTCAATAACAGTAGAAATTTTATATATAAAATTTTTTCTCACTAAAATATTCCACCATTAAAAAATTATACCCTTATAATTTTCATTTAATATAATATAAATTGTTGTTATTTTTGTTTCATAGCCACCTATGGCTACCATATCACATATTCAAATATGATTTTTATACATATAACATTAACTTGGTGATTTTTCTTTTTTAATTAATCTTTTTCAATATTACCATCAATCTTCACTAGTTGCTCCCCGTATAAAAGATCATAACAAAATATACCAGATCTAGATTCATCAAATTTTAAGTTTCCCCCATATAAATACTACTCAGAGATACATGGAAGACATCATGTTTTTAGATATGTTAGGATAAAGATCTAGCCAATAGGTCATGACCTAATGTGATTAATGATATTTGTGTAACCAATGTATCTTGGATTACGCTTTCCATTTATCACAAATATCATTGTATTATTCGATAGAAATATGTGTAGGAATACTATATGTCTAAAATAAAACTCTCAGTCTCATCAAATATTGTTAGAATATCATTTATTTCAAAAAGATTATCGTTGATGTGTTATAGAATAGGCATGGCATTTTTCACATTTTCTCATCCATTCAAGGACACAACCATTATTTTTCACTAATTTCATCCTTATAGTAGTTTTTTCTAAATAACATTCCATATATTTATTCATAAGGATCCATTTGGATGCTTTAGTTTAAAATATTGTTCTGTGATAATTTTAATAGAGTAAGATGTTAAACTCATCCTCATTTTATTTCCATTGGGAATTCTATCAAAATTTCAAAACATTTCATTAATTTTACTCTTTGATTGGACCATATTTTTATGGTGATAGGTTGTTTTGATGAGAAAATGGGTATGTAGAGAATGTTGGAGGCTATTTTAGATCATATATGTAAATATTATATATTAATCAGACTTTATCGAGAGCTTTGTTCCATAAAAACTCCATGTTTATCTGATTTGTCCCTTTTCATGTTGATCGAGTGAGAAGTCTTATCATATTTCAATTGTGTGGGAAATATTTATAAGAAGATCTACCACAACCCATATATAATTATTTCCTATTGATGTATTCAGGTGACCAAAGGAAAATTCCACGGTATTTATTTTCAAATTCTATTTTTGAATAGTTAATTGATAAATCAACCACATATGTTTCTTCCACTAAACATTCAATTAATGAAATACAAGTCACCATGTTGTATATTTTATTATCTTTATTTTCATATTTTCCTACAATTATTACTCTCATAGATTCTACATGGATTGATGGAGAAGTTCAAGTTGTGAGTATCATCCAATATACCCTTCCTCAAATCAAACTATTATGGATCGCAAGGTCTTTACCTAAATCTTATAACTCATTCTACATTAATTTTTAAATTTTATGATATCTATTTTCTTTTTTAATTCCAACTTCTTTTGAATTTCCACATTGCCTCTATAAGCATCAATTACCATATTCTGAAGAGAATGTTGGGTAATTGTTTGGGGAAAGAATGATGATAATTCTTTCTTTATGACTCCCATTTATATCCTTTTCAAGTATGAGAGTATCATAAACTTTCTATTTCACTTGAATAGTAAAATTTATATATCTATTCTACATGGAACATCATCCACATTATTTTCATTCACAATATAGCAGTGGTTTGACCCATCATAATCCTTATTTTTGTATAACTATATTTTTGTCTCATATTAATATATTTCTATGATAATATATATATACATATATATATATGGATCTTATGATCCATATATATTTCATACATTTCCCCATATAGATAATGATTTCAGATATTCAACATGAAGATCACTACATCCAAATCCTGATCATGCACTGGGCTATTCAATTCATGAACATTCAATTACTTTGATTCACATGCTTTCACATTTTCATTCTGTTGTAGCACATTTCCCAAACACTTATTTTATGAATTGACGCATACCTAGAAGTCTTCTCCACTTGTGGGAAGAATATGTAAAAGTGAAATGAGAAGAAACTTTTTCAACTCCATGAATCTCTCTCCACATTCATTGTTCCAAACTAACATTACTTTATTCCATGATATAGTTGTTAAAGGGATTTAAAATTGTGAAACGTTTCTCATGAATTGATGCAAGAATTTGGAAAATAAATTGAAACTATGTGTTTGTATTACTATGGTCATTTTTGGACGTCCTTCAATGTCTTCAATATCTTATATGTACATGTATATACTATTTATTGTGACAATATTCTTGAATTATAATACTTCCTTCAACCAGAAGTAACATTTTCTATACTTTTCCTAAAACTCTCCCGTTCAAAAGTGCTTTATCACAATTATCAAATTCCCCTTGTGCTCCTCTTTTATTTTGGTGTATACATGAATATAACCTATAAATACTACCAAATCATTTTCATTTTAATCTATAATGAATCTATTTCGTTATTTGTATAAGGATTTATATTTAATTAGGGAGTTGGATTGGAATAACTATGAAATCTTAGTCATCATGCCTTATATGGAAATAATTCATGGGGATATCCTCCTTCACTATTACCTTATAATACCAAGATCAATGATCCAACATGCATAAATACTGGTCTATATATATAATCAAACATGTAATCAATTTGTGTAAGTGGATACATGTTATCTATCATGATCTTTTCAATCACATGATAATCAATAAAATGTAGCATAGACTTGTACTTATTTTTGAAGAAGAGGGATTTTGATCCCTATCAGGAAGAACATGGTCACTTAAAACATTATTTAGATTTCTAGGTAGTTTCCTATTCTGGCACATATGATCCATATAAGTAAATCTATATGGTATCATGGAAATTTTAAAAACCTTGGGTATAATCAGGAACAAAAATACAGCCTCATAGCTATAGGGAATAAAATAAATTCTTCTACAAAAATATTAGTGTATTCCACCAAAATATGAATGCCTTCCAGGATGTCCCTCTCCAAATACTTAATCCTTTTCTGTATAAATTATTTCTCTCTGGTAATTAATATATATACTTGATATGTTGGTTTTAATGAATATTCATGCACCTCCATGAAATTTTACATAATTTTAGGATGATTTGAGATACATAGAGTTAATTAATTATCTTGGAAATTTATGTTCAATCAATGAGATGAAAGACGTTTTATACCCATATTTTTATTTAAATACACTAAAGAAAGTATCTCATAGTTTTATAAGATTCTGAAAATAAATTTTTTGATAAGGGTTGATTTATATACTTAGGATGCAATAATTTCACTATTTTCCACTTTCACTGACTGAAAATTATTTTTTATTGAATAAAATACTTTTGTGGAAGAAAGTGTGAAACCAAAGGATCCATCAAAACACCCAAAAAACCCTGAACCAAAACCAGAAAGAGACAGGAACTACCTCATACATGAAACAACAACATCCACCCTCCCCTTATGGGACACTCGGCGATCCCATGCAACCATAGTCCCTCCCGATGTTGTCATCCCTCCAAAACATCCATATCCCAAATTTCCTGCAAAGGGTATGGCAGAGTGCTCTAGCCCAACAAGGATGTCCAGACTACACTTCCCAAATCAGACCGGGGGTGAATCCTCATAAGAAAAGGAAATGTTACCAAAACAAAGCTTTAGCCTATTGTTGTTTTCATCCCTGTAGAGATTCCAATACATTAGCCATACCTCAGCCTCAGGATCTTCTCCAATAACATCTTCCAATCGGTTCGCCATTTTGTCCCACGTGCAGATATATTCTTCCTTGATGATTTTCCTGTCGTTGAAGCCTCTCATTATGATCAAATATTGTTTGTCAATCCACTACACCTGCTCGTTGTTGACCTGCACTCTTACAGCCCTTCCCATCATATCAGCCTCCTCCTGTGGAATTTCAACATATAAAAATTCTCCTATCATGTATTCCTCAGAACAAAGGATAGGTTCCTTTCTAGAACATAACTTCCTGGTATAACTTCCCATTTCATTGATGTTTCCCTTAATTAAAACCTGAGGATCCTCTTTCACCGCATTGGGCCATGACACTGGTAACTTCTTCGCAGAGTGGGTATCTATGGTGGTGTTGGAATAATTATTATAAACTTACATTTAATGATGGAATTCATAGAACTAAAATCAAAAAAGAAGGTGCGATATTATTAAATAAATGAATATAATATAAATAACTATTAAATTTTTGTATCCACCACAGAATTTGTGAAAGAATAAGATCTCCCTTACTTCCTTAATTCTTCTTCGTGTAGATAGTCTCTAACAACTGTTGTATTAGTTTATTGGTTTGAAAATTTTCCATATTCATTTCAGTTGAAGCAGTGAACAGTACACTATAGAGTGACTAGAGGATTATACTCTTCCATTAAATTAGAGGTTTTCTCCCATCAGTAATATCTATCTTGGTACCATTCCTTCTTGCTTATAAATCATTTCTAAATCCCCTTAGTAAAATTACTGGGTTGCTTCATTCAATAAATTTTAGAAGTGGGAAGTTAAAATTCCATACTAACATAATATTTCTCCATAATAACATCATAATTATCCTGAATATTCTACTTTGTATTCCCATGTGTCCATCTAGGTTAATTCATATAAATTTTTAATTTGAGGGAAAATTAGACAATTTCCTCATAGTTTTCAAAGTCACAAATTGATAAGGAATTTTATACACTCATGTTTAGTACACCAAAGAATCATTCAAGCTTTAATTCTTGTGTATCAAAAAATTCAAAGGTGTATAAATCATTTCATGGGTATTTTTCCTCATAGTCCATATTTATTAATGCTCTAGTTTCATGATGGCATGGAAATCCCATTACATTTTATGTGAGACAATGTGAAGAAAATATTAGTCGATTTTTTTTTTCATGATTCTATCTACACCATCCCTTTATCTCTTCCTTAGGATTCATATTTATTATCCTTTTGTACCACTACTTAGATTTTCCCTCTATATGATAAAAATAAAATATAAATGTATCTTTTTTGGAATATTAAATTATGGGGAATATCTTCTCAATTGAGTTGATTCATTTTTTGGTGTTTAATGTATCATATTATCCATTGAATGTCTAAGGAATTTTTCAAATAAAAGAATTCAAATTTAGGTTGTTTTTTCTTATGTGGATTTTTTAATTATCCTTAATTAAATTTTCTATTAGTAATATGAGTCAACTAAGAGAGTATATTCAGAATTTTTGTGGTTCCTTTTTCCCATTAAGTTGTGAAATTTGTTTGCACAATCATCACATTTCCTTGAACATTAGGTGATTATGAAGTTTTCCATATTTCTAGAAATTGGATAATATAATGGTTAAATCCATTTTCAATACATTTAAAATATAAAAAAAAGATATGGTAATCTAATTTCTTTAATTAGATAATTCATAAATTAAATTTATTCCTTAACATATTATTGTTTTGTATTTAATCTATGTAATAGATGACTTATTTTCTAACTTAGACACTTATGGTGATTTCTGTCTCTTAATAATGGTTTTTAATATTCTTGGGAATTTAGAAACATATATCAATCTAGAGTTTAGAGACAATTGTACATCAAAGAAAGTTTTCATGCTTCATATAAAGATTGATTATAGCTCAATTATTTGTTCCATTATTATTAACTATATATTCCTCTATGTCACCCCCACATCCAATTTTAGTATGTAAATAGTGATGTATATTCTTGAAAACCACATAATATATATATATATATATTACAAATATTTACTGATTTTTTTCCTTTTTTCATTATTATCCCTATTTCATTTTCTAGAGTTTCTTAATGTTAGTCCAAGTAGTAACTAAAATTTCATTAGATACCATATATTAATACCCCAACCATTATTACTCAATTATCCATGACTAATTATATTAGAATCCAGATAATAAAATGTATAAGATTGTTAATTATGTTGTATGGGGGTAATTTGGTACATTAAATTGAAAAATAAAATTTGAGGTATATCTACCTTATTAAAAACATTTATAACATGATCTAAATATTCCATTGTTCATAAAACTATAATGGATTACCTAGTGACATACATTAAAAAGGGGTGAGATATAAATCCCTATAGGGTAATAAAAAATATTAACATGAAGAATGTATTACATGTTAGAAATTGTAATTAAAATGGTATAAGAAATATTTTATAATCATAAAAATAAATAATGTGGCATGATATATCATGATAATAGAAAGAAAACATGTTAAAGTGTAAATAAAATTAAAGAAGAAACCATAATCATGGGTCAAAGATAACTTCCCATATGTCGTATTATGTTGGAAAATATACCATAATGGAATAGGTTCATTCCATATTCCTATAATTTACCTCTCAGGAGACTAATAATTACCCAAAACATTATAGATGTAGATAATTATTGTCCCACCTG
Organism: Viscum album; assembly: GCA_963277665.1. Classification (NCBI taxonomy): domain Eukaryota; kingdom Viridiplantae; phylum Streptophyta; class Magnoliopsida; order Santalales; family Viscaceae; genus Viscum; species Viscum album. Next base: position 634,591,178 of record OY728161.1, read on the forward strand.
TCACTTCCATGTCATGTACATTCCTAAGTGTTCCACATAGATTTGACAAAAATATGGGTTTCCTTCATCAATTTTAAACGCATGATCAGGGATTTTGGGTTACATATATGTAATTCCGACCAAGATTAAGTATTTTTAAACCATGGTGAATACCCCAGAGTTGAAATTGTTTTGGATATTAATGATGCAATCGTTTGGCATTAAAAATCATAGTGAATTTTCAAAAGCATAACAATGGTAGTTAAAGATTATCAATTTTTTAAATGGGTTTCAAATGTGTCACGCCCCATCCCTCAGGGCCTATGCTGTTACAACCCCAATCCGGCATCCAATAGGCCAATAGATGGAAACTAGCGCCAAGTAGGCATATCCCACAAATGATAGGAATTGGCCTAAGAACCTATACACATGCACTCAACTCCAGGCCACATGGATAAATAGTGAAAAAACAAAGTAATGAAAATTCATGAATACCTCTACAACCCAACAATAGATTATGAAATAAATTAAAGCAGAAATGTGAAATTGGGCTAGAAACAGAAGCCCACTAAAAGAAAGTCAACTATAAAGTATCACCTGCATAAAAGGGAACTAAAGCTACTGTAGAAAACTACTGAAAATACCCCAACTTGTCTGATATCACAAGCCACCGTCTAGTCCTGGTCCTCATCCTATTGTGCCTAGGAATCCACCAGAGATTCGGTCAACTACACAAGACATGGCACGTGTAGGCAGATCTCCTGCATGGGTGAGTAAAACATTACTCAGTAGGAGACCCTGAAACACAATGTGAAAGACCACAAAGGAATCAACATAACGAAGGAACAATCATATCAACACATGTATATGTTAACAACACATATAACAAGAACATTCAGCTATACTCATAAAGGATTCCATGATGTAACATCTTATCCCCTTCTAGCCCTATAGTTCCGCTCGTAGCATGATCGATTCTAGTAGATCACACTCCTCGAGCTATCTGATAGTAACTATGTAGAATAATCCAACCAAATGTATCTAATAGAAGATATGGTCTCTATAAATCATGGAGATTCCCTGAGAAATTTGGTCTCACTGAGACAAGAAGTCTTGATATCACAACCAAAACCTTGGTCACAAAATTCTGCTCATGGCACGCTCGTTTTGAGAGAACTCGCTCCCTGAGCTATAAAGTAATCAGAGACCCTCACGATGAGGCCTCGCTTCTATGGGAACCTCCCAAAGAATATACACATAGAACTTCCCAATGTAAGCTAATCAGGTCAAGTCACAAAGGAAGAAAGGATCTCGATATATTGATAGGGGATCCTACACCCCGGGCTCACTGGGGGATATTCTGGCCGTACTTGAATTATCATCCTATATATGGGATGAGTGCATGTGTAAATATTGGTCACATCTATGCTGTAAACCATATCTAAGGCACCAAGACCCGTAGAGTCATTTAGGACAACTTTTTCACCTAGATCTACTCTTTACATAGGCATGTTGGGTCCCCAATATACCCTCTTTTCCAAATAACTTCAGAACACGGTCCATTCCCTATGACAGGAATGAGATCATTCACTTTACCTTCATAGAGAATCCCAAGATTATCATCTCAATCTCTAAGATCACCCTCTAGAATGAGATTGGGATCATACATCGATCACTCATAGGAAAAATAAATAGAATGATATATGCCCCTACTGGTCCAACTGAAACCCCACCAAGCCATCTCAAAACGACCTCTTTGTTGTAAGGGTCCATTTGCATAGATGGCTCCCCAGTCGGACATACTGTTTGAAAGATATGAACGTTTGAGTGAAAATAGGTTGGTTGATTTCGGGTCTGGTCTGACCTGGTAGGACCGACCTGAACCGACCTGACCTGGGATCCACCGAACAGACCCAACAAGGGTCCAACCCGACTCATCCTGAAAGATCTGACCCGGCCCGGTCCGACCCGGGCCATGAGGTTGACTCAACCCATTGGGCCAGTTCCGGACCAGCTAGGTCCAACTCGGTCTGATTCAGAGGCCTAACCCACTACGCCGACCCATTTCGAGGTGTTCGGCCCGACCTAGGATGGCATGGCGGATCCACGTTGACTGCTGGAGTGAGACCATCTTCTCTACCAAGGAAGTAGTGGGCTTACTGGGTCACCACCATGGTCCAACCAAACTGCGACCTCTAGCCACGTCCGCTATACTTCCCAGTTTCCTTAGCAGGATATCCAGCTCTTCTCACATGCCACGCAGCCAGATCGCGCCGCCACCACAACACTAACACGTGGCCACCCCCAACGATGAGGTGTCGTCGAGACCGTCCGCAGGCTACAAGACACACTCTGGTGATCTGTTCATTAATCTAGAAGATGTTTAGGGATCCCTTGGTTGGTTTCTTCATCGCTTGGGGTTCAAAACCTTTCCATGATCCTTCCTGGGGAAATGTCACTCGAATGGCGATATATCTTGTACCACCTTGATCCATTCACCTCTACCATCATCAATACTGTTTCGTGTCCTGTCCATCCCAGATCTGCGATACTATATTGTTGCACCAAGGATTCATTTCACAACAATTGATTGATCTCTGTAAGTCGAGTCGTGGGCCGAACGAAGGATCCCCATGATGAATGAAGAACAGAGGAAGAAAAGTATGAATTAACAAAGATGAATGGACCTCGATATATGTTCATTAAAAATAGAGTTCTTTTCTATCAGAATGTTAATCCAAGAATCACTATGAAAATATCCCTTTAGAACCCCACAGGTGTAATCCCATCCCATGATAGTGATCAATCCGTAGGCCAATTTGATTGTTAATTGGTCAGCATCCTTCATGGAATATCGAGAACATGGAAATGATAATATTTAAAGAAATACTAACCCCATTCCAAGAAAACAATATCAGTTGGGGTCGGGGTTCGATTGACATTGGAGATCCGTTGAGAGATTCCATGATCCATCATTGTTGGCGATTTGTTGAGATACTCCATGATCAGTCATTTTTGGCGAGAGAGCGTCCTCATCCTTGCCTTATGAAATCTCCAAATAAATTCTCTATAATTATGAATAATAAAGAATGAAATTTTCCCCAATTAATGGAGAAAATGTGTTAATGGGTTTACACATTTCAGTTTTATTGTTTCTCTTCGAAACAACATCGCTAGACCACCTCATTTATGAAAGGTGTATAGCTTTCCCCGTCACTATGTCATAGAATCTACACCATATGAGAAATTAAAAGGAAGTAATATAAAAATTATTTTGTTTATTTTATTATCTATTAAAAATAATATCAATTAAATTTTATCCTCAACCCACGCTGGTCGAGGCTAGGCTCCTCCAAAAGGAATCACATCCCCATGAGCTCAACAGTACTCTCAGATTTCTGATCTGATTTACCGTGTATTAGTTATATGGATATGAAAATATATATATATAATTATTTTATTTACGGTTATGCACGTATCAGGTTTTCTCATTGGAGACACGAACCGACTAAAATTATGTCTCTCAGAGGGTAAACCCACTGCCCTGAATGAAACAATACCCCCAGATTTCTGATCTGGGAACCCCTTTAACTGTTCTTCCACTTTTTTAGAAACAATGCTCATTTTTTCTTTTTAAAAACATAAATTTTTTTGATGGATCAATCCGAGAACTCCAAGCCTTGGAATCGCTTATTGTGTATGCCCCTGGTCTCATAATTTTCCCAATAACATTCTAAAAATAGAAATGGGAAAATCTATTTCTTGAATTCTCCCCACATTAAAGGTTTTATATCCTCTAAAATCCAAAAAAGGTTAACTCGAAAAAAATGTGAGTGAACCGAGCATAAATCTAAGCCTCCCACTCCCAGGTTATCCTTTTAAGATCCTCATGCTACCTCTGTACATGCACCAAAGGAAAAGATCATCCATAAATCATCCTAAACCTTCATTTGGAATTTAAACCAAAACACTCCAAAGTCGATGACCAGCTCACCCCATATTACGATGTGCAATGGGTTTATGCACGAATATCCTCAGCTGAGACATGTGAAAGATGATGTAAACCTAGTCCCACTATGGGGTAATCCATGTAGTACTATACCTTGAAAAGTATACATGACATATGAAATAGGGACTATTGAGCATAGAGATATCATTTTTCCCTAGAAAAATCATTGTAACCCTCATAGAGGTTTGACCCAAAAGAATACATGGACTCCTTTTTTGAACTACAATGGTCTCTTCCTTCTGCCATCCCAAATCATCGGATGACCCTACGCAAACTTCACCCACTGATAAATAACCTACACAACCTTTTCAAATTCCTTTTGTATTTAGAGGCATCCCAAGACCTCTACTAAACTCCTCTTCTAGGTAGTTATGAACTAGGCCGACTTAGTGAGAATGTCAAATATCACCCCAATGGTATTGTGTCCCTTATAAATACTTGGTAAACCCATCATGATGTCTATATATATCCCTTCCCACTTCCTTCATAGTACCATAAGAATGATAATGACAAACCCCAACCAAGAAAAGGGTCGTGACACGGAGGGTGGAAAACCCACAAAACTAATTCAAATAATTGTTCAGATTTAATTTCCATAGGCAAGCCTAGATTCAACACGTTTTGTCTTCCCCTGTGTCCTATTTAACACCCACATGCATATCCCGATGCATCTCACCACTCTAGGTATCATCGCTACAACTATGCACCATTTTTATGCCACAATGTTCTCCCCACATTTCAAATTTCCATCAGGGGTATTCCCGATGTACAAATGATCATGTAAAGACTTTCATTTTGTATCACCGAGTTATACCTACCTTACTCATTTAAGAGTGTATGGGTAAAAACAGTGACTAGAGATAATTTTCTCCATCCATATCCATGAAGGATAACCATAATGAGGCAAACTACTCTGATGCCTTTCTCAATAACTGCTAACCGGATTCCTATTGGGAGCATCTGCATCTACGTTCCTCATCAATGATTTCACAATAATGCTAGCCTTTGTTATTTCTTTTCCTAGAAAAAGGGACTTTCTGAATCTAGAATAGATACTTTAATATATTTCGAGGTAGTTTGTTCTCTCTTATGTGGGTCCTGGACCATCAATAAGTGTCTCGCATGCTCCCCCTCAGATGCCGAGTAAACTGAGATGTCATCAACTAAGATCACATGGGGTTGCTGACGGTGGAATAATGGGTCTTACTAAGACCTTTCTCTACAAGTCCCCATCTACACCCCCAACTCATACAACTCTTTGGGTGCCTTCCGTTATACTATCATAAATATCAGTGCCACCCCATAGTGTATACCAACACAGAAGGCTAACTCTCTATAGAGAGGTAAACCTTGAACATATTCAAGGAAGATGTCCTTAAACTCTGAAACCACAAAAAAATGTAAGGACTCATAACATCCAATGAACTGAGGGTCGAACTAGCTAAATGAATAGAAATTTTCTACACCCTCCTCTACCTGAGTCCATCAAGATCTGTGAGGATTTCCCCTTTGCCAATAAAGGGGAATATAGTTCCATCACCACAGATGAACCAAATCCTTTTAATAAAACAATCAATTTGAGAATCAACTATGGATTTAGTCTGTACCAAGAATGACATTGTAAAGCCTCGACACTACTTCATAGATATCCAAACCAAAACTCTCACCTCCAAGAGTCAGTTGACATTGTTGGAACCAGTGTGTGGTCATTGGTTCTCCTCCAGTAGGAGTCTCCAAACATGAGGATCAAGCTAATGATTTAACTGGAATATCTAGGAATAAAACAAGAAATGTCTTATGAAAGGTAATTAATAGTACATGTGTCAAACTATACTTCAAATTAAGTAGAAAGACAGAAATCATACATTCAATCACTTATGGATTACTAGGGACATAAGTCATGACAGCCTGTAATTATCTCTTCTCATGTCATCCAACTCCATAAGCCTAGTGTGGACCATGTGGGGGTGGTAGTGGTAACACATCAAAATTTCATCCACATCATACTACTTCTTTATCTCTCCTTCCACATTCACAACCCGACAGATCTTTCTTCTATCTTATTGCCTCTTCCATGGTTGTTCATCAAATTCCTCCCGGACTACATCATGAACGGTGGGACAATATCATGTGATATGATCTCTTTTTTGACAATCATGGTAAATCCTTTTCTTTTGAGAACTATTACATCCATGTAACTTCTGAAAAAACCACTAGTTATGCGTCATATGTTGTGCACCTGATATCGTTAGGTTCTTATAACCCCACTTCTTAGGCGATCACGACCTAGGAATCCTATGATACATGTTTGAACCCCGTGCTTCATCATTTTGTGCCAAAATATCCATCTATTGCTCATTATTAAAAGATGCATCCACCTAAACCACTGGAGGTGGGTATGATAACAAATCATCAGGAGAAATAGTCATCTATTGACCATCCTGAAGAAAAAATGCTCTATGATTGGATCCCATCTTGTATGCCTCATCAAGCATTGGTCTAAACTCCCAATCCATGTGTGGAAACATCGCTAGCTGGAATCATGAACACATCTTGAGGAAAACAATATGTATGATGGTGAAAAGAGTATACATGGTGAGCTAACTCAAGAAGGACATGGATAACACACACCATTACTTTATGATGCATATACCATTATTTCCCTAAAACTAGTGTTTTCATGTATTGATTCAGAAAACAGGTGCCCATAGTCCTGGTGTATGGATATATTGGCCACCGCACCAACACTATAGTCACTGGCCTGATAGCCAAACTCGAAACACTTAACACAGTTTCCCAAAACCAATCTCATGGTCTATTGGTCCTAAGGAAGAACCAACCTACTCTGATACCAATCTGTCATAACCCATCCCGGGGCCCGTGCCATGACAACCCCAAGCCTACCTCCGATAGGCCAGGCGCTGGATACTATAGCTATGTATGGATATCCCACAAATGGGAGGAATTTTTATAATAACCTGTACACACACACTCAACTCCAAGCCACAGGGCTGGAGAGTGAAAACACTAAGTAAAAAAAATGCATGCATACCACTAAAATCCAACAACAGAGTACGATCGAAAGTAAATAAGTAATGTAAATTTGGGCCAAATACACAATCCCACTAAAATAAAGACAACTATAAAGTTTGTCCTGTAAATAAGGGCATTGAAGCTACTGTTGGAAGATTTCAGAAATACCTTGGCTTGTCTGATCTCACAAGGAACCGTTCAGTCCTGGTCCTGGTCCTGCTACACCTAGGACTCCACCAAAGCATCGGTCAACTAAATATGACATGAAATGTGTGGGGAAATCTTGTGCAGGTGTGAGTAATTCAATTCTCATTAGGGGACCCTAAAAGAAAAAAATTGAAAAAAAAAGGAAACTCCGTCAAGAAGGTACGATCATCTCTACATAGGTATATGTTAACAAAATATATAACAATTACATCTAGTTATACTAGTAAAGGATTCAAAAATGAAACATATTATCCACTACCATCCATATGGTTATACTCATAGCACACTCGATTCTGGGAGATCACACTCCTCAAGATATCGGATAGTTCCCACATAAAACAATTCAACCAAAAGTATCCAAGAGAACATTTGGTCTCATTTTGTCTTGAGGTTTCCTTGAGTCGTCCAATCTCATTGAGTCAAGGAGTCTTGGTATCACATCCAAAACCTTCGTCACATGATTCTGCTCAAGGAATTCTCTTTCCGGGAGAACTTTCTCCTTGAGCAATGAAGTCATGAGAGACCATCACAAAGAGGACACACTTCATTGGGACCCTCCCAAACAAGATACATTGATAACAAGTTGAAGTATACCGATAAATTCAATTCATGAAGGAAGGAATGATATTGATACATAGATAGGGGTTCATCCTCATAGGGCTAAATAGGGGATATCATGGACCTACTAGAATTATCAGCTTAGATAGGGGATGGGTTCCCTTATAAATGTTGGAAACTCCCATGCTACAAACCATATCTAAAGTACCATGAATATAAGTGGGTACCGAAGGGGCCTCACTGTGCGGTACATGCTCCACATAGACCAACTAGGACATCGAGACCCGTAGATTCATTTCAGCCTATTGGGTCACCTAGAACCGATCATCACTTAGGCCTACTAGGTCACCAAGATCCTCTCTGAGCCAACTCACTTCAGAACACAGGACATTATCTTTGATAGGATTGGGATCCTACATCATACCTTCATATAGAATACCACGGGTATCATCTCAATCTCTACTAGCATCCTCTATGTTGGGATCAGGATCCTGTATCGATCCCTCATAGGAAAAACAAAAATAATTCTACCAGACCTTACTGGTCCAACTAAAACCCCACTAATCCATCAAAAAACGATGGCCTAATTATAAGGGTCCCAACACTGTAGATTGATCATCAATCATACATATGGATAGAATGATATGGTTGGTTTAGTAAAAAGAGGCTAGTTGGGTTTAGGTCTGGTATGATGTGGTTGAAACAACCCAACCTAACCCAGTTCGTTGTGACGGCCTAGCCCGCTGTTCCATCTCAACTCGAGGTGATGGGCCCAGCCGGGACATGCCTGCCCGACTAACCCGGCCTGCTAGAGCAGGTCGGTCTTCTCTACCTAAGATGTAGCAGTTACCTCATCCCACCTGCTATCCAGACGGACCACAGACACCAGCTGGTCTGCGACCTCCATCTAGACTGTGGCCTCCAGTTGTGTCTATCGAACATCCCCAAAGCCGGATCTGCAGGCCCAGCTCCACCTCTAAGGAATGACGTCATGACAGCTGGCACCGCCCCTGGCAGGTCCTTCAGTGGGCCACCAAATGCGCTCAGGTGGTATGTTCTTCGATCAAGAATAGGTTACAAGATCCCCATGCCAATTTATTCACCACCTTGGGTTCGAATATGTTCCATGATCCCTACTGGCTCAATGTCACTCAAAAAGAGACATCTCCTTCATCACAACAATCAGTTCACCTTCTCCATCATCGCACCTCAGTCATGCCATATCCATCTTGGATCTTTTATACCAGATCATTGCACCATGTATCAATTGTGTAATAGTCAATCAATCTCCATAAGTCAAGTCTTGGGCCAATTGAATAACACGCACAAAAAATGAATAGGGGGAGAAAAGCCCGAATTAATAGTGATTAATAGACCTTGATCAATCTTCATGTCTATCGGGGTTCGTTTCTATTAAAATGGTTTACCAAAAATCACTAATAAAATATCTTGTTAAAACACTCTAAGAGTAATCCTATCCCACAATAACGATCAATATATGTGCCAATTTTTCTGTCAATTATCCCGCATTCATCTTGGAATATCAATAATGGTGAAAGGATAAGATTTAAATAAATAACAACCCCTAATTGTAAAATAGGATCAACCAGCGTCGAGGTTTGATTTTCATTGGTGATCCATTGAGAGATTCCAAAATTTGTTGTAGTTGGTGATTGGTTGAGAAATACCATGATCCATCATTGTTAGCGAGAGAGACTCCTCCTCCATTCCATGGGGAAACTCGAGATAAATTCTCAATCATTGTAGATTCTAATTGTGTACCTTGTCTCTAATTAATGGAGGAAACAAGTTAACGAATTTACATATTTCAGAATTATTGTTTTTTCTTTGAAACACGTCACCAGGATGCATCATTAATGATAGGAGGATGTGTTTCTCCATTGCTACATCACAGCATCTCCACGGTGCAAAACAATAAAAAAAATAAAACAAACTTATGTATTTTTATTTAATTCTCTTTTAAAAAGTCCAAAAATTATCTTTGACCCTCGACCTACACCGGTCAAGGTTAGGCTCCACCTAAAGAAATCACATCCTCATGAGCTCAACGGTACTCAGGGATTTCCAATTTGAGTTACCATTTATGAGATATAAGTATTTGAAATATAAAATAAAATAATTTAATGATTTTTTTATGGTTATTCCATTTTCAGGTTTTCTCACTAGGGACCGACGCCGACTAAACATTAGTAGCAACTAGGGTGTATTCATTGCACTGAATGCAACAGTGCCCTCAGATATGTGATCTGGAAACTTATTTAATAGTAATTTAACTTTTTCAAGAAAAAAACTCATGCACACTATTTAATAACTTAACATTTTTTCTCGAACATTCTGGCAATCCGGGCGATGGAATCACACATCGTATCAGCACCTAGTCTCGTAATTTTCCGAACAATTTTCCAAAAATTGAACCGGGAAGATATGAGTTATTAAAAAATAGATCTGTAATGATTTTTATTTTATAATTACAATAAAATTAATGTCAAATAAAATTTCCCAAAATTAGGAATTTGAAATAAAAATACACAAAATATACAGATTCTTGAATAAGGGGGAGAAGAAGAGGATACCATACCTAATATCAATATAGTAACATATTTGGTAGTTTCTATAATGATATAGGATAAATTAAATATAAATATAAATATATAAATGGTATAGTAGGTGGTTCTAAATAAATTCATTATAACATAACCAATTAAAATTCAATGGGATAAATAAAAAGAATTTGCTCCAATTGAATTAAAGAGAGGGGGTCCCCTACCCTAAGAGGGAAAATAAAAAAAATATTGGGTTGAGCTTATTGAGGGCTTTTGGAACATTTTTGAGGAAAATTTAATTGGGAGGGAAGATAATATAAATTCTCTATTATTTTTCAGTGAAGGGGATGGTGAGATTGGGTGGGTTTATATAGAAAAAGAGATGGGAGTTATTTTATATTTATTCGACATTGGTTTTGGAATATATATAATAATGAAACCAAAACCACAATCATTCTCATTAGTTTTACCATATACACTAACAAATAAAAATGGTTTTATTATTTTAATAAGGCCATGGGAAAAATAAATAAATCATTACCCTGGGTGATGTTGAAGGGAGTTTTGTTTATAAATAATTTTTTTAAACCATAAAATAAAATACAGGTTTTAGAGGCTTCATAAAGGATTTATAAAATTAATAAAATAACCTTAAAAATATGTTATTTTAAAATTGAAACATTAATTTTGTAGGGATTCCCTTTATACAATCTAGTATATCACCTTTGTATCTTTATGAAGCAATTATACACTGAATATTTATAATATATATAATTTCTACATGAAAATTCAACTATCTCAGAAAATTATAAAAATTTAACTATTTAATAACATAAAATATTTTTTTCAAAAAATAATATTTATGTTATGATCATAATTTTCTACATATTTAAATTTTCAATATAAAAATATGAATTGAAAATTATTGTAAAATAAAGGTTCTTTCAAGAATAATTTTTTTTGAAGCCTTATAAAAATAATATTTGGACTCAAGGATTTAATGATATTGTTTATATATCATAAATATTAAGAAAATTATATTATTTAATTAATATATTAATTTTTCAAAAAAATTACATTTTTTATAAAAAAAAAGAAATTTCTTAATTGAAATTGCATATTACACAGAAATACAATTTCTATTTTGTCATATCAAAATCCAAATCATATATAAACTAAAAAAATAAGAATTAAATATAAACATTTAAAAAAATTAAATATTTGTATTATTAGGTTCTTGATACATACCTCCATTATCTCAATATCAATATCTGTAAGGGTATGGAACGTTATGGTGTGATTTTCATGATGTGGTTTGGTTCCCATGGAATGGGCCATCATCTCGATGACATTCAACTTTAACCATATATGGTTTCACTCATGCTTTAGTTTTTGGATCTCAGGTAAGGCTTGGTAAAGTTCAAAAACACAATATGATATCTCCCTTGGAATCGTTGATAAATGGGCTCTGTAGGGTATCATCTTGATGGTTGTGTAAATTTATTATTTTTTTCAATTGGATTTATCATAACAATATATTTTTACTAAAAATATGATTACTGTTCAATGTATATTTTATCAATGGGTATGATTCTTAATGGAATTTTAAATCTGATAGTATATATTATTCCATATAATTGAAAAATTTTCTTATAACTATAATTCATAATAGATAATTTATTTCAATCTTAAAGGGAATTGTATTTATAAAATTTTGTGTCTCTATATTTGTAAAGTCATATATTTATTTCATGAAATCTATCAAGTAAATTTTAATTGAAATCTGAAAAATATAATTTATTTGAAATATGGAATCCCTAAAATAAATTTATTTTACTAATATATATATATATATATATTATGAAATTATTACAACATATAAACTTTTTAAATTTTAAAATATAATAAAAGTATAAATAATTCCTTGATATTTCATGGAATATTCCTAATAATATCGTTCATGTAGTAGGAGAAATTTATATAAACAAAAGGTAATTTAACATATAAACTCGTAAGATAATGATAATTCCCATTGATGGAGTCACTTTTAAAAATAAGATGGATTTAATTTTATTTTTAATGATATAAATTAGATCAAAGTATAGGTACATGAATAAGATATATAAGAAATGTCAAGATTAAAACATATCCTTCATTGAGGGAATCAATCCCCTCATAACATAAATCAAGTAAATCATAGTCTTAACACTTTTTTTGAACAAGGGGACCTCAAATTTGAGCAGGTAATTAGGGGATAATTATTTTTATATAGATTTAGAATAACTGCGAGGAAATTTTGTGGTTTTATGTGGTGAGAGTACGAGTCCTTTTGTATATGAGAGAATAGATATTTTGAAACCACGCATAACATTGGATATAATAGTTTTGATTCACAATGTAAAGAGGAAAAATTATCCAAATTTATATCATAAGGTAATGCTATATAATATACTATCTAAAATGAATATTGATATGTTTTGGGGGATGATTCATTCCATATAAGTTACTTGTGACCTCTTTTCATTATGTTAACCTTCACCATGGTGACTAAATTTTTTTAAGGTAACTTATTTCTATTATTAAATATAAAATTCCACATAATTTATTTTTTATATTCTAATTTAATATATAAAATCCATTTTACCAAATAAAATTTATCTTGGGACAATATTAATTTTTAACATTTGCAAACATAATGTGTAAAAACCATTAATTGAAAAATATATCTATATGCATAAAAAAGAATATAGTATCATTATATGTCATCTAATAATAATAATGTTACTTTTTGATTATATTATTTTATATAATATCAACAAATTTCCTTACAATAATTCATCATTTTAATTATCATAATTCATTATGATAAAAATAAAACACATATAAAAAACAAATTTTCTGAAAAATATCACTTTTACTATGAAATAATTTTATCTAAATTTATAACATTTTGATAATCTGTGTAGGCATTATTATTCATTTTTATATAAGTATAAAAATATACATTTGAAAAAAATAACACTGCAAATAAGATAGATAAAAATAATTTTTTTATCAACCAATGCTTACATAGTCTTCAATATTTAAATTATTACTCCTTATCGATACATAATTATTTCATATGTATTAGTAATTTATTTTAAAACCCATTTCTTGAGTTTTGAAAATGCATTTGATTATTTTAATATATTAACCTTAGTAAATTTAAAAAATATTGACTATTTCAACCTTTTTCACTTTAAATTCAATTTTATTATCTATTTTATTTTTAATCACTTAATTTAAAAATATTTTTTTTATTTTTGATAATTTTTTTTACTAAATATTATTTATTGGTTTAAATGTTTTACTATAGAATGTATTATTATCATTACATTGGTTTTGTGTTCATTGTATGTTATTTATCACATTAAATTAATTCCAATAGAAAATATATATTATCATGCTGTGTTGTAACAATATAATGCATTAAAATAATTTCCTCACATTATATTACAACCATTAATGAAACAATTGTACCATGAAATTCTTACACCATCAAGTTCCCACAATATATTTACCAAAAATTTGATTCCTCTATAGAACTAAAAAAGAAGAGTTTTCATTTTATTAGTACTTTATCTCCACTATTATAGTTTTATACATGATTCTTCATATAAGGAAGGTCGTGATCTAGCTATATTACATCAATATTTTGTATACGAGAAGGGCCATGTATGTAATACCACTATAGGGAATTATAGAATGCAACATATACTTGAGAAAGTTCTGCTAGAAAAAATTAATATTATTTCAATCGCATATGAATGGTGATTTGGAAATGATTAATATTCCTTAGGATTAAACTGTGATTCCTTCCAAAGAACATATATTTATTCCAATTAAATACACAATGTAATGCATTTTATTTTAATTAAAACTCTAAATTAATTTAATGAGGTTTAATAAAACACATTTAATATTATAAATATTTAAATATTAGCATTTATATTTATTAATAATAATATATATATATTCATCAACATTTAATAAATGACATCATATAATTTATCAAATGAAAACAGAATAGTTTCATTTAAATAGATTTCATTTACATTTACTATGTTTTTTTAATATAAAAATATATTGATATTAGATATTTATTTTTATAAAATATTATTAATTAGTTATATGATCATATCAATATTCACTTAGGGTTAATTATGTATTTCTTTCTAAAATTATTAATTTTTGGGTGAATAGTTAAAAATAATGATTTTGAAAAAAATATATTTTTCATGTATTTAATAAATAACAATTTAATTGGATTGGAATTAAATTTTAAATCATATAATTTTAATCACTATAATAAAATTAATTCTATATTAATATACATTATATTTTTTTATACAATCATTTGTATGCATATAATGGTATTTTTCTATAAATGATTTTCACTATGGTTTCATTTTATGTTAAAATTAATTTATTGGACATTTAAAAAAATCATGAAAAAATATTGTTTTATTACTCAATAAATTCTTATTTGGTAATTTCATCATTTTAAATTTTTTAAATTATAAATTTTTAACGTGGTGATGTGTTATAGCCTTAGTAAAAGTTAAAATGGAAAATTGGGTACTTAAGGTAACACAATGTTATAATGAGAAAATATATTAACATAATTATTATTTTATTATTTTATTTTGATAATTGACACAATATAATTAATATTATATAGTAATGGAACAAATTTACGCTTATTAATATTTTATATTATTTTAAATCATTAAAAAAATTACAACTCTTCCCCTCCCCTAACCTATAAATGA
Source organism: Viscum album (assembly GCA_963277665.1). Taxonomy (NCBI): domain Eukaryota; kingdom Viridiplantae; phylum Streptophyta; class Magnoliopsida; order Santalales; family Viscaceae; genus Viscum; species Viscum album. The sequence goes on from OY728161.1 coordinate 634,606,339, forward strand.
TATTATCTTGTTCTGACTTATTCACACACATTGATATATATATATATATCTTGACTAATAATATATAAAATAATATAAAATCACTTTACATGTACATGAGTTTATATAATTCTAAAAATACCAGTCCTATAAGGCATACAGTTTCTGGTAATGGGAGATATCTTAGGAAGAGGTACATGTCCTAAATGGAAAATTTCTTGTTTATATATTCTCCAACGTCCTTAAAATATTTTGTATCAAAAAATTAATAATTAAATAAGTATATTTTCAAAAAAATGATTCTTTTTAAATTTTATGTATCAACACTTTTATATCAATATTTTTTCTATGGGAAATTGAAACATCATTGGTTCATATGTGTGGACTAACATCTCCATGAATAAATGTTTTTGGTTTTCCCTCACCACCACACTCGGCTAGTTATAATGATGGAATTAATGTATATATAATATTTGATGATTTTATCATGATTTTGGAAAGGTAATATATCTCTTTCCATCTTTCCCATTTTATTCATTAAAAATTTATATTGTTGCTAGTACATATATATGGAATGCCACCTCTAGCAATCAATTTGAATCGTTTTTCATTACCCACATATGTGGATGGATTTAGAAGCGATGTTAATTTTCAGATATGATAATTATGACATTTTTAAAAATATAGACCCTATAGAACCATAAAACTATTGGGAATGAATACTGAAATTATGTTTTTTGATGTTATAAATTGAATATTCTAAAAATGTCAAATAAAAACATAAAATTTTTAGTAAAATAAAAAGACATGGAAATAAAAAAATGAAATATAATAATGAAATAATAATATAAAATTTTAATAAGAAATTATAATGAAATTATAATTTTATTATTTAGGAGTTATAAAATATATAATGAATTGTTGGATATTAGATAAGGTTTTCTCTCTAAAATATTGTTATAAATTAATGTTATCAATTAATTCTTCTTCGGGTCCATGTTTGTCAATATGATCCATGTTTAATCATATATACATTGAAAAAAATTATAATTCAACTCAGGAAATATTTTTAATTTATTTTTAATGGTTTGATAATGAAACTATTAATCAATTACTATATGTTTCATTTTAACCCATTTTACTAATGTAAAAATTGTTATTTTAACATATATAGTTTGACCAATTTTCACAATATCATAACCTTATTAGTTATCAATATTATTTGAAATTAATCCATGATTATTTTAAATGAGAATATTTTTCTAAAAGTTTTGGGAATTTTTAAATTTTTTTATAATGTAACAAAAACATATTCTCATCATTATAACATCACTATAAAATTTACTCTTTATGAGATACAATTTCAGTTTAGATTAATTATATAAATAATGTGTAATTTTTATTTTTTAGTAATTCTATAAAACATAAAAATGTTATAAGAATTATTAGTGGGCCTAATATTTCTCTAATTATAGTTTATCCCATTAATATATTCTATTTCATTGGTGAAATTTACAGATTTTACAATTTATAGGTTACTACTATGAGATATGTGATTTATCTAGTTTACAGAATCCACACTAAGCATTATTTTAAAGAATAATGTTAGGATAATTTACAACGGTTAATACATTATATTATTTTAATGATATATAATAGATATATTTTTGTTTAAAATTTTAAAAAATGGGCATATGTTTTTTAGAAACATTGAATAATTTTTTTAAAAATTTGAGAATAAAAAAAATATTGTTTTTGGAGGAATAGAATTCATTAGTTTTCATGTATTCCAAGAAATCCATTTGATGATTATTTTTTATTTATGATTCCATATGAAAATATTTATAAAATCTATTATGAAATTAATTAATTTTTAAGTGAAATTAAATGGAAATTTTAGGTCAAATTTTTATTATGAAAAATTTTATCTTTCTAAGGGATTTTCCATATTTTCAGATATATTAATGAATGTCTTTTCAATTATGTTTATTTATGATATTTTTCTTGTGATACTATGTTTTATAACGATTTTTACCTAGGTATTTTGTATAATTATAAATAATTAAAAATTCAATGTTCCAGTTATGGGAGTTTGTATTAAAAAATAGAGTGTGTCTTAATAAAGACATTGTTTTAAGGAATAAATGGACAAATTATAGAAATTCCCACTTTTACAAATAATTTTATATCTAATTGTACAAAACTATAAATATATAAGATCCTAGATATGTAATAACGTGAAACCACATTCATAAACCATTAACATATGAGTTTTATATGTTATATATTATTAAATAAAATGATTATAAAACTTTATTGGGTTGATGGATTACAAATGATATTATTAAGGGAATATAATTTATTTTTAAACTATGATGAGAAAAATTATAAATATTTCAAGAATAAATTGCATAATAAATGTATATTCTTAACATTTTATCATAGAGGAAACTAGGAATATGAGATATCATGGAATTAAGAAGAGAATATCCCTACAAAAAGAAACAAAGAATAGTAACAATAGAGAAGATTACAGCAATGTCAATCCAACTGACACATGTAATTAATGGTTCAACAATTGAAGAGAATGGACCTATTTTTTATATAGTAAAATTTCTTATTGTATTTCATTTTATTAAATAGAACCCTATAGATTTTTATGGATATTTCATCCCAGTTAAAGATAATGGATGGTTTGACACTTTAGAGAGATATTTGATGATCAAGGTTATTTTGAATAATATAATATGTCCCTTTATATTTGTCATTTTGAATATAATGTTGATAAATTGGGGTATTTGATTAATAAATCTGATGAAAATAAAAAAAATTGATTAGTTAAAATGAATGGTGATTGAGAATCAGTTCCTTGAAAAGTTTTTTTCTTATTTTTTCATACATTGAATAGAAAATAAAATTCTTATAGTTTAATAAAATAGAGGAGAACTATATTTTTTTTATTTGAATCTAATTTTAGTATATTTTCTAGGTAAGGAAAAAATTCATTCTTTACATTCTTTTAAATTTTATTGACTTCACCTGGGATTATATTAAAATCGATAAAGGGATCTGGTTAATTTTTAGTACATAATTTATGAATAAATTTTCATATGTTCACATAATGTCAAGATAGAGTGTGGAATACTAAAACAATAAGGGTAAAATGTGATCCACATGTTAGAGAATGGGGACAAACATTTGAAATAAGCTAGAATGTATAAAAAAATTAGTTATCCTATGATGATAACTCTAGAATTAATCATTTCAGATAATGAATTATAAGATCCGAAAAGTTCAATCAATGTGAAAATCATATAAAATGGATTAGGTATAAAAAGAAGTGGAAATGGTATTGGCTTGACCATTAATGAAGTGAAGGTACTAGTATGTATTAATTTTTATGAATTTTAATAGTATGTCATTTATGATCTATTGTTTTAGTTATGGAGGGAATCATATGAAATGTTAAGAACTTTATTTTTATACTACTATAACAAATGTGGTTCCCTCAAATTATTTTTTTTATAATTACACTACCTATTTTATCAGATTATTCACATATATTTTTTTGTTTTAGGTTCAAAAAATTCTTTTACATCGAAGAAATGTTAATTTAAAATTGAAATACAACCTTAGTAAATGAAGTCATAATTCTTCGTAAAAAATCATTGGGTAGTATAATGAAAATTAGGATTTATAGAAATATATTAATTATAATCTATGTAAAGTATTTTTCTATAAAATATTATTTTATTTATCATTGTATAGTTTTTTTTATTATAGTTATGTAATATAAATAAATTTAGTTTCATAAGATATATTTTAGATATAATTAAGATATTTTCCATAATACATTCTAATTTTTATATATGAATCAATTCCTTCCTTTGATAAAAAATTAAGATGTTAGAAACTTATAAAATATTGAATTGAAATTTAATTGAATTTATTTATAAAAAATTGAAATGTCCAAATTAGTGATGTTAAAATAGTGAATAATTATATATATTTCTTACTTAATGATTGTGATGGTATTATTCCTGATTAATATATCAAGTACACTATTTATTAAATTTATAAATCTAATCATGTTTTCTAACTGCACTATCTAATTGTTTCAGTTGAGTTGTTAGAGGTGAAAAAGCGGGTGTAGGAATTTCTTGATAATGGATTCATATACCATAGATATTCACCTTGGATTCCTCTTATTATATTTGTTAAAAACAAATATGGTTATATGAATTTATTAATTGGTTATATAGAACCCATAAAAACTACTAGTTAGAACATATATAATTTACATCATATCGAAGAATTGATTAGTACTCTACATGGATCGAAATATTTTTTTAATATTGATCTCATATCCACGTTCCATTAGGGAAATTTTTGTCTCGTGGATATTTAGAAGATTTATTTTTGAAGTAGCAATTTCCATTATGAGTTTGTGGTTATGTATTTCAGGTTAAAAATTGCACCCACATTATTTGAGGTTCTATTTAATTGAGTGTTCAATGATAATTTTGATGAATTATTTATTGCCTATATAGATAATATTCTAGTATACTCTAAAATATATGAATATTATAATAATCATCTATTTAATGTTTTAATAATATTAATATAAAGAAGTGGTATGGATAATTTGGTAAAATTTCACTTTGATTATTGATGATTTCATTCATTTTTTAAATTATTTTTAATGTATGAATAATTATTGATCACACTAAAACTAATTTTCTTGAAGGTTTTTCATGGCCTAAAAGTTTCACTAAGATTATATGTATTCCATTATTAGTGTGTTTCAATGGATGATTTTATGAAAACATTTCTTAGTTATCGGGCCCACTAGCTAATTTTACTAAAAAATGAGTGAAAAAATATAAGAAAAGGAGTTTTATGAATTCTATTAATAATATAAATGAGGATTTTATGGTAAAATAGTGTTATGAATCTCAATAATAAATGATAAATTATTTATTTAAAATGATGCTTCTTTAAAGAGACACGGTTATATATTAATGATGAATGATCATGTTATCACTTATGAATTAGGTCGATTAAAACACTAGGATTATAATTATCCTATAAATGAAAATGTTCTATATTTAATACTTATTACAATAAAAATATATTGTAATCATCTATACATGGATTGATTTGAAATATATTCCGATAATAATTTTTTACTTATATATTCAATCAAAAGGAGTTAAACATGAGGTAGTGGAAATTCGAGAACATCTTAAGGATTATAATTTCACAATTATTTATCATATGGGAATAGAGACCAATGTATAAAATACCTTTAGTTGAAATGATAATGCATCATTAACTATGTTATGTATGAATCATGGTAATTTGGTAACATTTTCAAAAACAAATTGTTAAATTTTGTAGGAGAAAACCCCATATCTATTGACTCATGTATAAGTTCACTTATCTTTATCATTAACAATTACGTTTGATAATAAGGAAGATACTAGTTTCTAATAATCAATAGAATTTTGAAAAACATATATGCTGAAACTGTAAAATGTGGATTAAAATGATTCTATTAGAATTAAAAAGTGGATATGTTACAATAGATTTATATTTAATTAAATATTTGTTAACAAACCAAAAAATTAGACATTTTCAGTTCATCCATGTATCAATAATTTGTATATATACCCTCATGAATATTTTTGTGAGATGACATGGAAAATGATACAGTTCTTTTTAGAATGAAATGTTCATATTTTTATTATGTTTATGATGGATGAAAACTACTTCAAGTGAAAATTAAAAATTTGGAAGATCTATAATTGAAATAAGAGAATATATAAAGGGATATAGTTCTGAGATTACAAAATAAATATTTATAAAAGAATTCATTTTTTGTTTGTTGTTCATTATTTCACTAAATACACACATTTTATACCAATTTAGGATCAAATTTCTTTGGATACCCATTCATGTATTTTAAATAAAGAGATAGTTTTTTCTTATATAGATATCCATGGTATTATAACTAAATGGTGTCCCACATTTCATGATTATCCTTAGTGTTTGGAATATTGTATTTGAAACCAAAACCACTAATGTAATTAACATTATACATACTATTATTCAAAATTTCATAAGGGTTTATTTTAAATAGGTCTAATTAATAATCTATTTATTTTATATCATGAAATATTCACAACCTATATGTAATTGTATACAAGTGATTCATATTCAGTAATAATTTTATCACATATTGATTGAATTGTTTTGTTTCTTATATCTACGACACCATTCAACAATGGGGTTCCAAGAGAAGATAAGTCATGGTTATATCTTTATTGTAAGAATAAATAGTAAATGTCTTGATTTTCAAACTAACTCACATAGTAACTTCTTATGGTCTTAATTCAATTTCCACAAAAATTTTATATAGAAAAAGAATAATTTGTTAAATAATAAATAACTTTCAACTTGTGAGATAAAAATAATAAAAATGTGTGCCTAAATTTTTTATCAAAAAGTACATAGGCATAATTCTTCCCATTTGAAAAATAAAATCTATATGGTGAAAAAAATCCACATGAACTAACTCAAGAGTTTGAGTAGTTAAAAATTCTTTCATGATTTTTATATATATCATTCAAAATTTACATTTTTGATAGGGGTAATAGACATGGTAATTTGGAAATTAAGGTTTTGGTAGATCTCTACCTGACCCTTTCCTAGTATGATTTTTATGTGAATGAATGTTACAATGGCCTAGTATGTTATTAAAAATCCATGATTATTTTTTAAAGGATTTTATGTAATTAATTTTTTTTTGAAATTATAGAATAAATATTAACATAATAAACATTATCATTTCTCATATTATTAAAAATTAAAAAAAAATATAATTTAAAACATTAGAAGAATTTTTATTCAAATTTCAAATAAAACCCATAATCACATATTTTTGAGATGTTAATCATGTTTCATTATAATCCATCAATGAAATGGACTTTTGAAAAGAAAACTAAATTAGAGTTACCAATTTTTCCACGGATAATGATTTCTCCTTTAGTATTATCACCAAAGGTGACATGTCTAACATAAACCTTTATCAAGTTCATGAATCTTGAGAAATCTAATATCATTTGTCTGGAACAAACATTGTCTTGTACCAAAAATTTCTACAGGAGCTTGTCAAATTTCTTTCCAACAATTCTATTTTTATACCATGAATGATTTTGGTACCAAAATTTTCTTAGACCTAGATATTTTAGTTATTAGGGTTTTAGGATCCCAAATTTTATTTATAGGATTCATGTAATAAAAATATAAACACTTAGACATAAAAACATTATCGAGCCCACTACAATAAAAATACATAGAAATGTTTTCAAAACAATAATAATATTAACAATTATTCTATGTCTAGGTAGATTACCTAGACTAGAAATATATTTAGGATCAATTTGTTTCATAGTATTTTTTTGATAGTGTCTATTGCATTTTTAAATCTTAATATTTATTTATTTAGTTTCTCATTTTAATGTTTTAGTTCAAAAAAATTTCAACTATTGAATTTTTTTCTCTTTTGTTACAAGAAGGTTGGTTATTAAACCAAAAGGTTAAAAATGTTACTTCATTTGAATTTTTCAATTTTATTTAATATCATTACTGTTATATTAATTCCTATTTCAATATTAAAATATATCATATTTTTATATATCATCATCTTTGTGCTTATCTCCAAAATGAGAATAATTATATAAAATATATACAGTAGGTAATTTAGATATGTTTTTCATGAAAAACATATTTTCTATCTCAGGCTTCTCTTTAGGTTTCTGGTCTGAGACAGTGGATTTTTCTTCATATGAACTCTATGTGTATTTCATGGAATTATTATACTTTCTATCCTTATCAACATACATTTTCTTGTACATTAACATGGGACAATCATCCTTAACATGTACTTTTTTTCTTTCACTCACAATAGGTAATTTCATTTGAATTAACATATCTTCTTTAGTTCTTCTTCCATTTTCCACTAATATCATACCTTCTATTATAGCTTAGTTTCCTTAATAATTTCTTTTTCTTGTAATATTTCTTAATCCTTTGGGCCAAATGTTCAATTTCATCAACACTATCTATTGGTAATCCCTCATCACTGGAGACATTAGATTTACATTTACTATTTCTCCATGTACTAATGCAGTAGTATTGAAGGATATATATTTTTCCGTATTTTTATCATTCTCGTCATGACTAACATTAATCTATACTTCATATATCATCAAATTATTAATCAATTTAATCATAGGTGGTTTTTTGATGTCACAAGATTCTCTTCATGAAACTGTTGTCCCTCTCCATCTCTCTAGAATACATTTTAGTAGTTGCAATATTTGATTTTGTTTAACACTGGATACCCTAAAGAGTTCATTTTGTTCACTATCTCTATGATGCTTAAATACATTTTAGCAATCAGTTCATCATGTTTCATCCTGAATGTATGATATTTAATTATATAAGTGTTGAACGTCAATTTTTAATATTATCCGTTCATTCATGATATATAGATAATGTTACCCATATTTTGAAGGAGGTTTTTCAAGAATTTATCTTATTAAAATATTCATCACCTTAGGAACATATAAGGGAATACATGGTCTTTTTATTATGATGAATTTTAGTAGCATCATCACATGCATTCCAAACTGACATAGGTAATCCGTATTTGACAATACAAAAGTCCGTATTTCAAAACAAATTATTTCAATATGAATTTTCATTTATTTCCGTTTATAATATTTATTTACATAAAATAATGTATCATATTTTGGTAGAAAAACCTTATTAAAATTTTTCCATTTAAAGGAATAAATTAAGAATTGACATAAATTTTTTATCATTAAAACAAAACAAAAAATAATAGTTTAGTGGAGTCTAAAAATAATTTGATACCATTTTTTTCTCATAGTGATTCTCTCCAGAGTGGTTTAATTTAGTACCTTGTAAATTTTCTATTTAACATGTATGAAAAAAAATCTCCCAAATAAATTGAACATCCCATTTAATCAATACAAAAAAGTGATATAAGTTATAATATTTTAAATGATTTCAAAAAGAGTGATTAAGTCTCAATCAAAATAAATTGAAAACTATTTTAATATTGGAAGTCAATCTACATAATCAAAATCTTATATAAACACTAAATAATAATAACTATCAGTGTTCTGGTTTTCGTTTCAGTTTAAAAATAAGTTTAAATCATAGAAACAAAACAAATAAAATCCCATAGTGGAATAAATATAATAGGATTTGTGTAAAGAAGATAGATAGTACTTTTTACTTGGAAATAAACTGGTTCCAATTAGATTATATTAAATAACATTGATCCAAAACCTAAAATGAGTGTACACGGCATCTATCCAGCTATCCATGCCATGCGTGGACCTCTTCCATAGTAAAAATGGGAAAATAATAAACATTGTCCACACAAGGACGTCTTTCAAAGTACATGGGTAAGAAAGTGTAATGAAGCTTGAGAAGATAACGTATATCTAATAGTTATAGTAAAAAAGATATTGTACATTCAATAAAGGGAATAAATCATCCACTGATCAAACTATAAAGAAAAAAATAGAATGAGCATCTATAAAGGTTTAGAAATTATAGTGTTTCCCTGTTTAATGTGCAATGAAGATTTAGTCTCCTTTGATGTTTCTTGAATTGAAGATTAAGTCAATTATTATAAATTAGCAGTAAAATATAGAAATATAATATTTTTTTTATGAATATGATAATGGAACTATATGTTAGATGTGATTCAATCATGAATAATCGATAATAGGTTAAGAATATTCATGTAAGTTCATAGAAAGTAGAACTATTTCTAGATCTATTTTTGGTTCTTCGGTAACATTCCCAACCCACATAAGAATTTTATATATAATTCATGCATAAGTGAGTTTATATATTTATATTACATCAACATAATGTGTTATCAATTTTAATAGCAATCATCAGGTTCTTCTTCTCCTCATACTAAGGTCTGACATCCTTCTTAATGTTCTATTAATGTTTTTTTTCAAGGAAAAATAAAATAATAAACATATTTATATTCCATAAGGTATTTGATTGCTGTATTTAATTAAAATTTACAGAAATAGTTATAGTGTATCATTTGATTGGTGAGACAACTCTTGAAATGACTTATGCTAGAAATGAGATGGGCTAATGGTGAGTTAGGCTGATAGTATATCATGATCAATGGTGACTAATATCATCATTGACATATCTCAATAGTGAGAAATCTAAAAATATTACAAAACAATTACTGGTAGGTAATTTCAAATGGTATGTAATATTCAATTGTTACTCAGCTCAGGCGGTGACTTGTTTATGTCACAAGGTCTTTTTGAAACACATCAAAATTTTAATCCTGACAGTGATTCATCTCTGATGGTGTGTATTTCTCATACATAGCCAAATTCTCATCATTAATATGAGTTTTCTTTGGTGGTGACTCATACAATATTAGAAATCACTGGCGATGACTCATCCTCAATGGTGTGTAGAGTTTAACGGTGGGTCATTCCAACACTTAGCCAAAATTTATCCAATCTACCATACATAATAAAATGATATCATACCAAAAATATATAATTAATATCATAAGAAAAATAATTTTTTAATCATAAAACAATGGGTTCAAATGGATTTAAATATAATTTCACAATCTCATATTAGTGTTCTTATGAAATAAAATAATTAATATCTTAATATAGTGTAGAAGTTAGAAGACATATATGGAATTCTTGGACTCAAGGTAATAATTTATCATCAACTATTTAGATATGTAACTAATATCACATATTAACCACTTATTTTTATTATGTGGTGTATATACTATCCTTGAATCCCTTTAATGATTTGTTTTGTAAAAATAATATGGATTTAAAAATCCATATTATGAACTCAAATTCATGTGGTTTTGATCCAAATATTACCAAATCACTACGAAATTTAGTATCAATTTATTTTCATTGATGCATAGTCTATTTTAATGAAAATAATATATTTAATTAGGTTTTTACATACTACCACATATTTATGTTATATAATTAATCATTCATATTTCCATTTATTATATGTTTCAACAAAAAATATTCCTACCAAGGGGTTCTTAATTGATTGTTAATAAGTGGTATAGTTTTCATTACACCATTTCATTTCATTGGACCATATTTATTAATATGAAATATACAAATGCAATTTTTTATATATTTATAATTTGATCTTGTTGTGTGGGTTCATAGATTTTATAATCATCACTAATATTTAGTTGAATTTTATTATGATACCATTTTATATTCAAGAATTAAAATAGACCATTTAAAGAATAATATTACCAACATTGTCAACCTTCTTCATGTTTGGAAAAAGTCAGTGAGAGTAAATAGTTGGGACCATAATAATTAGTTTAGATGGTAAATAATTAAATAGTGATTCAACACCACATGAGGCTGTAATAGAGAAGGGAAAATTTTTATAAAGATAACTAGACGAAGGACCTTTTTAGGAGGTTGATCATTAATTTTAAAAAATATCTCAATGGAGAATTTTATTGTGTTTTTCAAAGGTAAATATGATCCCATTATATATTAGATCTTATGAAATTATGGATAATTTTTGATCAGTTACATTTGGTTTATCATTATCCCTATTTATATCTTAGTACAACATATGTTTTTTATTTCATTACTAATGAGGTTTTTTCATGATCAATCTCTTGTTTAAATCCACAATGATTTTATCATTAATGAAAAATATGTCATATAAAGTATGATTATTCATATATTAAATCATAGTGAGTATGTATTAAAAAATAAGTTGATTCACCAGCAAAATTGTTTTATGAAGGAATTAAATGAATAATTTTGAGACATGGGAATTAGAAAACCCATTGTGGTAAAAATATCCTCACCATTTTATGTAATATAAAAAATTATGAGGATACAAATTACTAAATGGGGGAATACTGTGAAAACCATTGCAATCCTAGATATAAATAAATAATATTATTTATATGTATTCATTTTATTGAATCATATTAAATAAATTATTAAAAAATAATTAATATAATTTACCAATAAAAAAAGGAAAGAATCTGTTTAACAAAATTTTTTTCTACGTATTATATGGTTTTATTTAAATATAATGTTTCATATTTATATAAATTGAATATTATAAAGAGGAAATAATTTTTTTATAATCGTATTATTTTTTTCATTGGGGTAAGGTTTCTTATTTTTTGAAAATATTGATTTATTTTTGAATATTGAGATTATTTTATTAAATAAATTTTAATTTCATTTATATTTTTTAAAAGAATAAATTTTTCTGAATTATATTTAAAGAAAAAATTTACAATTGTTAAATATAATAATATACATGATTCTTTAACTATCATGACTATATTTTATTTTGGTGTAAAGTATTTTTTATACCTAAAGAAGGATTTTTTTAAAAAAAGAATGTTGTTACTATTTTCATTTTCTATTAAAATAATTTATACCACATAAAAATGGAAGAATTAAAATTTATTTAATATTAGTAATTTTATGGTTAAATTTTTTTAATTTTTTTAATTTAATTTTTTTTCATTATTAATAGAATATATGGTAAAACATTATCACCCTAGTAAAGATTAAATGGAAAAAATAGTCAAACTGTTGTATAAATAAGTGGTAAAGCCAGATAATCATATTTAAATTATTATTTTATTATGGAATATCTGAAAATATAACCTTATGTTTGGAAATTTATAGTTTAGGATCTACATTCCCATGAATTATACTACAATGTATTTTAAAACATTGGGAAATTAGAAGTGTGCCACTCACACTTATAAAATGGAACCACCTCTCCTAACATATTGATGAACATTGAGCAAATTATCTTGACCCAAACATACCAATATTAGTTCCTAACACCCCTTTGTTGGATCGAATAGTAGATATATATGTCTATTAGATGGAACAATACAAGAGGTGGGGGGGGTGAATTGTAGATTTAAAAACCTTTGAGTTTTAGAAACAAAGAGATTAGTTTAAATGATCTTAAACTAATACAAATACAAACACCCACAATTGTATTGAATATAAAAGGTATGAAGTATTTTAATACTAATGTAATGTAAAACAATTGTATTCAAGCTGAACACAATGATCAGAGTAATATAAAGATGAATGATTCTACCTTAAAGTGTATAGAATCAATCAATAAAAAAAGTAATAGAATGATTGCAATTGAGACAATTACAATTGAATATGTGAAGAAGAAAGGAAACAATACAAATCCCTTTCTAATACAAGTAACAACGGAAATGTAAAAGTATTACAATTATTTTAACCCAAAGAGAAGGGTTATCCTTTCACCTAGGATAAAAGGTCTGTCTCACCAACACCTTGGTGAGCCCTCGATACGATGATCGACATGTCTGTCTGCCTATCCCCGGCAGCCCTCGATACGATGATCGGCACGTCTGTCTGCCTATCCCTGACAGCCCTCGATACGATGATCGGCACGTCTGTCTACCTATCCCCGGCAGCCCTCGATTTTGTAGGTAATCGGCACCTCTGTCTTTCAATTACTTGAAAGCCCTCGATACGATGATCGACACGCACAAGGCAGATGAGAGAAGTCACAGTGTCTCTCTCTAGAATCTTGGTAGTTCACAGAGTCTCTTCATTCGTTCTCTTCGTTCATCGTTGTTCTCTCAGCTTCAAATGACCTCCTATTTATAGGCCTCGGGTTCCAATGGTCATATTGCCTCCAACGGTCATATTGAAACAGAAAGAACGACATCGTTTTGATTAGTTTGTAACTAACTCAACGACATCGTTTTGTAAGGACAAGAGATATATAGAAATGAAAAACATAAGTACGATTCATATGTAGTGAGTGTTTTTGACCAAGTACCAAAACAAATAATGAACATCTGAATAGCAGAGTCAGTACGATACGATTGACAGAGTCAGTATGGTACGATTGACAGAGTCAGTACGATACGATTGACAGAGTCAGTATGGTACGATTGACAGAGTCAGTACGATACGATATGGTCGGTACGATCAACATTGTACGATACGATAAACATGATAAAAGACAATTTGTAATTTACAAACATATGATAGAATACATTTGTGATTTCCAAAACATGATATAGAAGTCAAAAGAATACTTTTGACTTAACAATCTCCCCCTTTTTGGAAAGCTCAACACACAAAGTAAATGTAACAAGAAATACTTATCTCCCCCTGAGTTGTTGAAAACTCTTCTGAATAAGAAATTGAATACAACTAACTCCCCCTTAGGTATGGACTTTCCTAAGGATTGTATTCGTAGATTTTCCTTAAGAGCATTGTAAAGAATTCTCCCCCTTTGTAAAACATTCTCCCCTTTGTAAACATTCTCCCCCTTTATGATTTACAAAAATAAAGGAGTAATCTTGAATTGTCTGAAAGAGTTAGTAAAGCAATACAAGACAATGGATAAAAGAAAAGGAACATAAGAGTCATTACAGAACAAAGACAAGTTCCAAAAGAAAACAAATACAACAATAATTTTTTTTCTCTTTCCTTATCCTTCTTTATAAGCTCATGAAGAACAGATTTCATCTTATTGATCTCCTTCTTGTCTTCAGAAATTGATTCTCCCTGAGTTTTGAGAATCTCTTGTTGGTCCGCAAAAATCTGATCTTGATTTCTGATAGTCTCCTCCTAGACTCTGATTACTTCTTCAAGGGTATCAATTCTGTTTTTCAAGTTCTTGTTATCTTTGGATAACATAGAATTTTGATTCTTCAGCAAGACCATTTCATCCTTGAAAGATGAAACCTTTGAGAATTCAGATTGAAAAACATTCATTCTCTCTTGCAAATCTTTTACTGAAGGAACATCGACTCTTTGAGAAGACAAAAGGTTCAACCTTTCAACCGTTTCTTTGTCAAGCTTGTTGAAAGCAATTGCAAGCTCATTTGATAACCTTCTTATATCTTCAATAGCAATCTCATGATCATTGATTGAGCTCTCTGTTTTGTACGACCACTTGGTCATATTATTGCAAGCCTTCTTATGAGCAACTGAGCTTTCTGAAAGAACTTTCAAATCGGCTTCTACTGACAAAACTTTCTTCCTCAATTCTTTCACAGATCCAAACATCTTCTTTTGATTATCAGTGATAAAATCAATCTTACCTTCCAGCCTCGGGAAATAAGGAATGGTCTTCTCAACCCTTCTCAAAACATGAACAATGTAATCACTTTTCTTGAGAGAGATTTTATGCTCTGAATCGGTATCTTCATCGTACGATGCTAGTTCATACAATCTGCTTGAATCAACAACTGGCTATTTCCATTTTGATTTTTCTTTGTGCTTTCTTTCTTCTTCCACTTTTTCACTAATGACAACAACTTTATCAGAATGAGAGGATTGAGTACCTTGCTTTTCTTGAGATGACATTCTGTCCGGATATCGTTCCTGATCGGCATGAGGAGTTTGTTTAACACCTTCACTCAGCTTTTGAACCGATTCTTCTCTACTCTTCTTTGAACATTGAAGAAATTATAAAAGAAAGTCTCCTTCTTCTTCTTCCACTTCTTCTTATATCTCTTCCATCACTTGTTTTTGTTTTCCTTCCTCAGGGAGACTCTGTACGATGGGCTCTTGATGCACTTCTTCTGTTAGTTGGGCACTGGAATCCTCAACCGCTTTCAAGATTTTAGAGACATCAAAGTCCTGAGCCTTTCTTTTCAAAATAACCTTCTTCTTCTTTTCAGCCTGAAGGGTTTCTTCTACCCTTATTCTTTCTGCAAAGGCCTCAGCAGGGTCAAGACCAAACTTTGGATCACCTTACTTTCTCTGTTCCTTATCCTTTCTCCATTTTGCTACAACCTCCTTACTGTACCTTGGCTTCTTCTTCAGCATTGAACTGGTTTGCGGATCAGACTTTTGAGTAACACCGATAGATTGAATGTCTTTGGCTGGCATAGGTGCCGATTGATTCTGAGCCAATTCAGCTTCTACATCTCTGACAAAAAGTTTTGAATTCTGATCAAAACAAACATTCATCTTTTTCATCGTACTCTTACTGATCCATGATGGCCTCAAATCCATGGGTTTTCCTTTCAAAGGAATGTTACAAAACTTCATACTCTCAAGAATGAATTTCGTAAGGATAGCTGGATACATAATCATCTGGGACTTAATCCCTCCTGTTTTGACATTCTTAATTATTTCAAAAACATATCCCATGAGATTTACTTTTCTCATATTCACAAGATAGTCGAGCATAAAGATATCAGAAACTTTCAGAGTTTCTCTATCCCCTTTCCTTGGGATAAGAAAACTTTGCATCCATAAAGTTACAAAACGATTGTCCGGTGAAAGATGAGACACTTTTCTCTTTTCCTCATTAATAACAAACAAAGTCTTTTCAGCACTTTCTCTATTAAATGTACCAACTTCCTCTGGTAGTTTGTGCGATGGACATAAAGAATCCCCTTCTATAGAAACATTTAGAAAATGTGCCGCTTGTTTCACAGACATAGACAGTTTTCTATCGTACACAGCAAAGTTTATAGTCATGTCTTTGTCGAAAGAAACGGTTTTGTAAAACTGACAAACTTCATCAAAAAGAACCGGATCTTGAGAATTAGTCTTTTCAACACACAGGTGTTCCCATCCTTGAAACAAAATGATCCTCCTGATTGTAGAATCGTACGTATCGAAAAAGTCCCGAGATACTAACCTTTCTCTGTTAAAGTCTTTCTCTGTAAAAGTCTTTGAAGACATTTCGGCGGGAGTATTAGCAGAGGATTGAGACATAAAGGTTCTGCCGGTGAGAAGATCGTACGATGATTTATAGCTGGTGGAGCAGAGCTTCGCCTCAATTCCTGAAAAAATCAATGTGGGTTTGGGGAGGGGAGAGGGGTATTTATAGGCGATAAAGAGGTGACCGTTGATCTTCTACGGTCGAAAAAGGGTGACCATTGATCTTCTACGGTCAAGATTTAGAGAAAACCATATCAATGGTTAGGATTAAAACAAAGGAATTTTTTTTAAAAAAAATGAAAAAAACCTGTCGGAGAATGTAAGGTAATTGTTGGTTTTGATATCAATCAAAAGAAAATACAATCATAAGGAAAAAAAACATCATCATGCCGATGGAAAACAAAGTCATTACTATGAACTGACCGTACGATAGAAAACAGTCTTGTTACCATGAACTGATAATACGATGGAAAACAAAATCGTTACCATGAACTGACAGTACGATGGAAAACAATCTCAATATCATCATCGGTCGATTCGATAGAAAAGAAAATCATTACCATCATCGGTCGATACAAAACTATTGATATGATGGAAAAGAAATTCAATACCATCATCGGTCGATACAAAACTATTGATACGATGGAAAAGAAATTCAATACCATCATCGGTCGATTCAATACTATTGATTCATTGGTACGATGGAAAAGAAATTCAATACCATCATCGGTCGATACGATGAAAAAGAATTTGATTACCATCATCGGTCGATAATAAATCATACTATGAAACTGTCAATATAATAAACAAGAAAAATGAATGAAAAACTGTCAATACGATAAACAGAAAAAGATACACATATTGAGAGAGTAAATAGTTAAAGATCATAAGATAAAAGAAAACATAAAGTCATAGAAAGAAATGTCCTCCCCCTTTCTACGAGGAGTTTCTTACTATTAGGAGAGATGTAAAACAGGAAGTATATATGAATGATTATTTTAACGTAATCCTTCCTAGCTTCTGTTTTATATATTCAAATCTATCGGAAGGTAAAGGTTTTGTAAAAATGTCAGCAAGTTGTTCTTGCGTTCCGATGAATTGTAAAACAATATCTCCTTTTTGTGTGTGATCCCTAAGAAAGTGATGCCTAACATCTATGTGTTTTGCATGAGAGTGATGTGATGGGTTTTTAATAAGAGCTATGGCACTTGTATTATCCCAAAGAATTTGAGTTTTGGAGAAACTCAAACCATAGTTAGTGAGTGTGTGTTGCATCCACAATACTTGAGCACAATAACTTCCAGCTGCTACATATTCAGCTTCAGCAGTGGAGAGTGCTACTGAGTGTTGTTTCTTGCAGGACCAAGAAACCAAAGAATCTCCTAAGAAATGACATTTTCCAGATGTACTCTTTCTATCCATTCTACATCCACCAAAGTCAGCATCTGAAAAACTTTTTAAAACAAAATCATTTCCAGAAGAGTAGAAAAGACCTAAATCCATAGTGTCTTTTAAATACCGAATGATTCTCTTTACGGCTTTTAAGTGAGACTCTTTTGGATTAGATTGATATCTTGCACATAAGCATACAGAAAACATTAGGTCGGGTCGACTAGCTGTCAAGTATAGAAAACTCCCTATCATACCTCTAAAATTTGTTTGATCTACTGGTTTCCCAGTTTCATCAAGATCAAGAGTATTTGAGGTACCAATTGGGGTGCTAATAATTTTAGTTTTGTCAAATCTATACTTTTTGAGTAAGTCTTTAATATACTTATGTTGAGATATATAAGTTCCTTCTGGTTTTTGAGAAATTTTAAAACCTAGAAAGAATGTTAACTCACCCATCATACTCATTTCAAACTCATATTTCATTAATTTTGCAAAAGAATCAGTTAAAGATTTCTGAGTTGATCCAAATATGATGTCATCAACATAGATTTGGACAATCAAAACATTTTCGTTTTCCATTTTGATAAAAAGAGTTGGATCTGCTGTACCTTTTGTATAATTATTTTGTAAAAGAAATCCTGTAAGTCTATCATATCATGCTCTAGGGGCTTGTTTAAGACCATATAGAGCCTTGGTAAGTTTAAAAACATGATCAGGATGTTTTGGGTCTTGAAAACCAGGAGGTTGTTCTACAAAAACTTCTTCTTGAACAAAACCATTTAGAAAAGCACATTTGACATCCATTTGAAATAGTTTGAAATTGAAATATGCTGCGAAGGCTAATAGAATACGAATAGATTCAAGTCTAGCTACAGGAGAATATGTTTCCTCATAGTCTATTCCCTCTTGTTGATTATAGCCTTTAGCAACAAGTCTTGCTTTATTTCTTACAATGATTCCATTTTCATCACACTTATTTCTGAAAACTCATTTTACACCAATCACAGTTGTTTCTTTAGGTATTTTAACTAAAATCCAGACTTGATTCCTTTCAAATTCATTAAGTTCATCTTGCATTGCTTTGATCCAATCATCATCACCTAAGGCCTCACTTGGACTTTTAGGTTCAAATTGGGAAAGAAAAGCAAGATGTTCTATTTCATTTCTTAAGGAATTTCTGGTCCTTACAGGTTGATTTATATCACCAATGATGTTATAACTGGGATGATTCCTAAGAAACAATTGATTTGGGTTTTGTAAAACCTGTTCATCAACATATGGTAGAAAATCTTCTGTGGTAAATGTTTCAGGAATACTTTCTTGAACATTTTCTTCATCAGAATGCTCTTCTAATAAAGGTTGATAAACATTTTTAGAAAACACATCCGAGGATGTAGGATTGGGTTGGTTGAAAACAAAAGGATCAGTTTCATCGAATTTTACATGTACTGTTTCCTCAACAGTACAAGTGTTTTTATTGAAAACTATATAAGCCTTAGAGGTTGTAGAATAGCCTAAAAAGATTCCTTCATCATATTTTGGTGCAAATTTGTGGAGATTATCTTTTGTATTCAGAATGAATACTTTACATCCAAAAACTTTGAAGTATGAAATTTTAGGTTTTCGGCCAGTCCATAACTCATAAGGGGTTTTATTTAGAAATGGTCTAGTTAAAAAATGATTTATAGTATAACAGGAAATACTAACAGTTTCAGCCCAAAAGTTCTTAGCAATTGAGTATTCACTCAACATGGTTCGAGTCATTTCCTGAAGAATACGATTTCTTCTTTCAACAACACCATTTTGCTGAGGAGTTCTTTGAGCTGAAAAATTGTGAGTAATACCTTTCTTACTACAAAAAGATTCAAAATCCGAATTTTGAAATTCACCACCATGATCACTATGAATAGTTATCAATGGTAGGTTTTTCTCATTTTTAACTTGGGCTCTAAAAGTTTTGAAGTAGGAAAAGGCTTCAGATTTCTTTGTGAGAAAATAGACCCATGTAAATCTAGTAAAGTCATCAACTAAAACAAATACATAGTATTTGCCTCCAATGCTTCCAGATTATGAAGGACCAAACAGATCCATATGCACAAGCTGTAATGCATTAGAAGTTGAGACTTCATTAATTTATTTAAAGATAGTTTTATGTTGCTTGCCAAATTGACAAGGATCACAGACTTTTGAAGAATCATATCTAAGGTCCGGTAACCCTTTTACAAGTCCTTTCTTTGAGAGTTTTCTTAGGTTTCTCATATTACAGTGTCCTAGTCTCCTATGCCATAGCCACTATTGGTCTTTTATTACACTTAAACAAGGTAAGTTTTGGTTCCTAAGGTCTTCTAAGTTAATAGTGTAAACATTCTCTTGCCTATGGGCAGATAGAATGAACTCATCCTTGGAATTGTGAACTAGACACTTATCATTTCTAAAATTCACAAGGTAACCTTCATCACATAATTGACTTATGATGATGAGATTGTGCCTAAGGCCTTTAACAAACAAAACATTTGAAATAAGAACTTTTCCAAGAAAAACAATATTACCTATACCAACAATCTTTCCTTGAGCATTATCTCCGAAGGTAACTTTTCCACCTTTTGTTTTGATAACCTTTTGAAAAAGTTTTTTGTTTCCAGTCATATGTCGAGAACAACCACTATCCATGTACCAAATGTTCTTATTGATACACTTATCGTTTTCCTGAAAAAGAAACAATTAGATTTTCGGAATCCAAACTTGTTTGGATCCAGAAGGATTAGATAAAAGAATTTTAGGAATCCACATTTGTTTTGCAAAATGAGCTTTATGAAATCCTAAAGATTGAGTTTTGTTAAGAGAACAATCTCTTCTCCAGTGTCCACCACATTGAAACTTAGAACAGAAAATGGTTTTTTGAGGAACAGAATAGTTATTGCTAAAAACAGGTTTGGAATAAGTATAACCAAGACCAGAACGATTTCTCAAAGGTCTAATTTGAGAATACATCCTGTCAAAGTTTTCTTTTCCATGAGTAAAGTTTGACAAACATTTCCTCAAAGATAAAATTTCTGACTTTAGTTTTAAAACCAAATTCTTGTTTTCTAAAACATTTGAATTTGAACTAGAGTTAGACTCTAAAATATTTTTCTTTGAAATTTCAGTTTCAATATCCTTAGAAAGTTTATCCTTATCAGATTTAACTTTCTCAAGGGTTTTTAAAATACTTTCAAAATCAGAAGTTTTCACATCAAGATCTTTAGAAAGATCTGATACTTATTTAGTCAAGATTGAAATTCTAGAATTTGCTTTTTCAAATCTCTTTTTGAGTTTAGAATTTTCTTTTTCAAGTAATTTAGCAAATCTAGAGACCTCTTCAAAAGAAGGTAATGTTTCATCCTCTGATGATGAGGATTCATCATTTGAAGATTCATAATATCTATTATCAATAAAATTTTCATTCAAAGAGACATTTGTAATAGCTTCAACATTATGTACCTTAGCCATGAGACAATGATCGTCAATTGGTAATCTGGCTAGAAGTCCAATATTTCTTTGTCCTGATGTCTCATATTCTGAAGAATCATCTGAGTAATCACTACCACTTGCGCTCCACATATCATTTGGTTTCAAGACTTTCTTTGTCTTATAAAACTTTCTCTTGTTTCTTTCAGAGTGCTTCTCTTTTCTATCTTTTCTCTTCAGTAAAGGACAATCAGGCCTTATATGTCCTGCTTTCTTGCATTCATAACAAGTTACCTCTGAATCTTTCCTATCTTTCCTGTCTTTCTTTTTGAATCTATATTGAAAATATTTCTTTCCCACGATCTTATTCATCCTTCGAGCAAGATTGGCTAACTCATTATCCGAAAGATTATAATCACTTGAATCAGATATAACAACTTTCTTGGATTTAGACCTTGTAAGCCTTTCAGGTGTTTTAGCTTTAGATGAAAAAGTTACACTTCCATTCCCATTCTTCTTCTTATTGAAATCAGCATCTCTCTTCATTCTTGTCTCATGCTGTAGAAGAGTTCCAAAGAGTTCATCAAGAGTAATCTGGGAAACTTTTCTATTTTCATCAATAGCTGTCCTTTTTGACTCCCATTCATTTGGCATAATATCTATAATCTTATCAACAAGAGCTTCATCATCAAGACCTTTTTCTCCCATAGATTGTAAGCTGTTTACAATTTTCATAAACCTTTGTTGAACTTTACATACTGGATCTCCATAAGGGAAAACAAATCCATGATACTCTGCTCGAAGCATTGCTCTCCTTGTTTCTATAACCTTGGATGTACCAAAATGAGTAACTTCTAGTTTCTTCCAAATACAGTTGGCTGCTTCACATGAAGATATCTGACTATATATATTCCTGGTCATAAAGCATAATAAAGTATTGCGTACCTTGTAATTCAGTTGATATTCTTGCTTCTCTTGGTTGGTGAAGGTGCTAACTTCTTTGTCAGGAATTTTGTAACCCCCAGTAAGTATAATAAAATTGTCTACACCAATATTGATAACGAAAGTCTTCATACGATCTCTCCAATACTCATAATCATTCCCATCAAAGATCGGTGGTCTAGAAGGATTCAGATTATCTATTGACCCGATATTCATTCCTGCCATCTAATACAACAAAAACAACTTTTCCACTCCACACGTTAGTGTAGTAAGTATTCAAGATAGTAATAAGAAATAAATCTAGTAATGCAAATCAGTGGAAAACCTCCTCTGATACCAATTGTTTGATCGAATAGTAGATATATATGTCTATTAGATGGAACAATACAAGAGGGGGGTGAATTGTAGATTTAAAAACCTTTGAGTTTTAGCAATAAAGAGATTAGTTTAAATGATCTTAAACTAATACAAATACAAACACCCACAATTGTATTGAATATAAAAGGTATGAAGTATTGTAATACTAATGTAATGTAAAACAATTGTATTCAAGGTGAACACAATGATCAGAGTAATATAAAGATGAATGATTCTACCTTAAAGCGTATAGAATCAATCAATACAAAAAGTAATAGAATGATTATAATTGAGACAATTACAATTGAATATGTGAAGAAGAAAGGAAACAATACAAATCCCTTTCTAATACAAGTAACAGTGGAAATGTAAAAGTATTACAATTCTTTTAACCCAAAGAGAAGGGTTATCCTTTCACCTAGGATAAAAGGTCTGTCTCACCAACACCTTGGTGAGCCCTCGATACGATGATCATCACGTCTGTCTGCCTATCCCCGGTAGCCCTCGATACGATGATCGGCACGTCTATCTGCCTATCCCTGGCAGCCCTCGATACGATGATCAGCACGTCTGTCTGCCTATCCTCGACAGCCCTCGATTTTGTAGGTAATCGGCACCTCTGTCTTTCAATTACTTGAAATCCCTCGATACGATGGTCGGCACGCACAAGGCAGATGAGAGAAGTCACAGTGTCTCTCTCTAGAATATTGGTTGTTCACAGAGTCTCTTCATTAGTTCTCTTCGTTCATCGTTGTTCTCTCAGCTTCAAATGACCTCCTATTTATAGGCCTCGGGTTCCAACGATCATATTGCCTCCAACGGTCATATTGAAACAGAAAGCACGACATCGTTTTGATTAGTTTGTAACTAACTCAACAACATCATTTTGTAAGGACAAGAGATATATAGAAATGAAAAACATAAGTACGATTCATATGTAGTGAGTGTTTTTGACCAAGTACCAAAACAAATAATGAACATCTGAATAGCAGAGTCAGTACGATACGATTGAAAGAGTCAGTATGGTACGATTGATAGAGTCAGTACGATACGATTGACAGAGTCAGTATGGTACGATTGACAGAGTCAGTACGATACGATATGGTCGGTACGATCAACATTGTACGATACGATAAACATGATAAAAGACAATTTTTAATTTACAAACATATGATAGAATACATTTGTGATTTCCAAAACATGATATAGAAGTCAAAAGAAGACTTTTGACTTAACACCCTTAAACTTCCACGATGTAATTTTCTTCTCCATATACATATCATATTACGATTAATCTTAAATACATTGAGTCATATTTGGGGAATAGGTATAAGTCCTAACCGAATTATTTCTGGTTTATTTCCCAAAATATATAATGAAAATTATTTATAACCATTTTAAAATAATGTTTTAACTATATTATCCATCATATAATTTAATTAATTCATTTAAAATCATTTTTTATTTATTTATCTCTTGTGAGAAATGAAAACATTACTCATGCCTGCATGTGGACTACTACCTCCCTGAAGTAATGTGATTTGTTGTGCATCACCACCTCGCATGAATGTTTATAAATACAGAAGTAACTAATATTTTTTTTAATTACGTTAATATTATTATGTAAAAAAAAATATGTGACATAACTTCTTACTCTTTAGATCTATTGGGAATTGATAATATCGCACTTGCATATGTATGCAACACAACCTCGTCGAAGCGATGTGAATCATTTTTTGTTACATTCCGACATTTTTGTTCATAAGGATAGAAGTAGTAAATAAATATTATATTAATAAACATATATAATTAAATAAAATTCAAATATTATATTCAATTTTTATTTTCCACTCATATGATTAATGAACATTTCAACCAAATATAATTTTTTTAAATATTAGGGCCAAAGCCTCATTTATTATTTAAATAAGAGACCTATTTCAAATCGGGTAGAGGTAGACCCATTACATAGCCTGATGGCCCAAGACCAAGTGGTCTTAATACAAGGCCCGAAAGCCCATTTTTTGGCCCAAAGAGCCCTTCAGTGAATAGTACTTCTACAGTATCTCGGCTTCTACAACACCAGCTACAGTATTGTTACCACTATAGTACCTGCTATAGTGCCTCCACTGCTATAGTGCTGCATCTTCTATAGTTCTACAGCTGATCAGGCTCGTTGGCATGTCAACCAAATATAGTTACATACTACTGTCTTAATAAAAGGATGATAGACCTTTTAATGAAAAATATATATGGTTTGTTTTAAATGTTCATATAAGATGTAAAAAATATAATTATTTCTTTTTTATCTCATTTAGGCAATACATCCATATCCCATCTAAAAATGGTCTAGTCACCAATTTTTTTATCCTCTTATAAATTGAACAACCCCAAAATATCCATCATAAATAAAACTATTTTAGTGAATAAATCAGTGATGTTAATAAATAAAATAAAAAATAATAATTAAATTATGATGAAAAATTTTATCAATATATTATAATTCTAATACTGTTTTATTATTTAAAAGATATATAAAAATGAATATAAATACGAATTATGGTATGTAATTTTTTAAATGTTAATTTTAAATATCCCATTCATGTGATTCTCTGACATATCAATATTCATAGAATATTCAATGAATGTTCATATTTATAAAAAAAATATTGGTTATATTCATTTTGATGTACTTTAAAAATAAATTATTTTTCTAAATGAAACTTTTAAACAATTACCATACTAGTCATTTTGGGTTATTTTTACCAAATTGAAAAAGAATGTTTTTAAGAATACAGAATGACCACCTTTCCCTCCATCATATCTACTATTAGTTAAAAAATATTAGTAAAAAATTTTAAATGGTTATTTTCAAGTAATATAATTTTATAAATATTAAGTGAATTTTAATTCATACAATAAATTATAAAGAGGTAAATTTATCATCATTAATAGAAAAATGAATGTCTTATTCTTTATAAAATAAAATTCCAATTAAAATTGGTTTTATGAATAATTTGAATTATAGGTGTTATTTATTCATTCTATGGTCATTGTAAAAAATACATAAGTTACAGGGGAGGCTGAATCATTATTGATTATAGTAGATCCTTTCATAGATCTCCAATGAATTTGGTAAAGCGATGGAGTTTAACAGTGATTTCTTACTCCTCAAAGATATGGGAATAATCCATTTTTTGTGATTCCATAGTTTGGGTTCTTATAAGGATAATTCCATGTGATTCCAACATGATATAATTTTTATAATATTAAAATTAAATTCTATTATTTTAAAAGGTAAAAAATTAACATATTATTTTAATGAATGTTTATTATATTTTTGAAAAATAAATTTGAAAGGAATCTATTTCAAGTGACAGTATTCATGATTATTCATATAATTCATGAGAAAGATATCCATATTATTTTACCATTATGATTTAATTTTAAATGTTTTAAGAAACTTGTTACATAGAACACAAGATTATTGAATTCTAAGCACATATTTGATGTTAAGTGGTTATTATGAAAAAGGAAATCATTCTTATGAATTTTTCAGTTTTTTTATAGAATAGCATGTATATTTTATGTTATATACTATAATGAGATTTATTTTTTCATCCAATTTTAAAATTATTTTTCATAGGGATTATGGATAAGTATAAATGTTTATAATTTAACTGTAATAATTATTATATTTACATTTAAAAAAGAATATGATCCTTTATAAAGAACTTATTTCTTTTGATAATTGGAAACTGTGTGGAAATATCAACATTTTTTATAATTGAATGAAAAATTATCTAAAACTATATATATAAATTAATGATCATAATCATGTAAGAATATAAAATCCCTGTTACAAATCGTTATTTTATGTGTTACTATTATTTTTGCAAAATGATTTCTTTCAACTTTGTAATGTTTTAAATTGGCATTTAATGATTTTTACATTCTATAATTACTCTAGAAAATGATCTTGTCCTACCAAATTCCAATCTACAATATCGTCAAAAAATATTAGAATTTATGATATCCTAACATTATGATCTCTATATAGATTCATTCGAATAATTGAATTGGAGATGTTGTTATAATAGAACTCTACCAAGGGAAGTTGTTAACACATGCCACTATTGACATCCATATAATAGGATATTAATATTTCTTCATGGGTTTTATTAATCCTCTCATTGTAATTGAACATATGAGGATAATATTTACTTCTAAATCACAACATCACATTAAATTATTTTTGAAAACATATCTTGAAAATCCTTGATATGCAATGATATTTATTATATACAATTTACATTGGTACTCTTTAAATATTACCACATTCATAGTGTATATCCTAGAATTTTATCCATCTAATAAGGGTTCACTAATTAAAACAATGTTTTATTACATCATATTGTGAGGAAATACAAACCAAATTCAATTATTTCCATTGCATTATTATCAAACCAATGAATAAATCCATGAAAATGTTTCCCATTTTAATTATTGTATGTCTGGTGGTTACATGATCCCAATTGACTACTAATAGTCAATAATAAATTACATTCAAACCATGCATTGAGATACATGATTCACAGTATACCATTTTATTTTTTCATAGTACAATTTATTCTGGATATCTCAATACATCATTATTAATTGAGTATAAAAAGTGAATAACGAGATATATACTTAATGAAATAGATCATTTATAAATTATAGTATTTATTGAATACATATTTGGGACTTTAATGTTATCATTCCATCATTATAAAAGAAAAAATCCAGAACATTATATACATTATTTTGTAGCTCCATATTGTCCTTCGCTACCTCTTACATCTTCACATAGATGGATGAATGAGTGTATATTTGAATGGGATGGTATCTAAACCCCCTCCGTATGATTTCAATTTTAATCCTCATCAAATAATTAATAGTTGGATCCCATAAAATCCTATTCATCTAAATGGTATCATGATCCATTATACTCATAGAATTTGAAAAATTGTTTTCCTTCCAAGGGGGTAATGTATTGGTCAATAATAATCATTGATGAACTCCAACCATACCCTTTTCATCATATTCAACCCCTTTTATATGAATATATAATTTATGCTATTATGATCATCTATATTAATATATCACATTTTTCATTGTATAGTTAGTAATTTCAAATATATACGAGAAAAATTAAAAATTCTCTCTCTAAATCATAATTCTTGTAATATTCCACAAGAAAAATCATTTTAAATGAAAATTTTATAACACTATGTCATTTTACAATAGGAAAATACAAATAACTTCATTTATGAATATATACTAATGATAAACGCTTCTCCACTATAAGTTTATTTGAATATAGAAGTGTTTATCGATATTTTCTTATGTTTCATTATATTTTATATACTTTTATATATCCAGTGTAACATACCTCCCTTCCAAGTTATCATGGTTAAAAAATTTTATACCCATAAACAATTTGTCATCTTATACCGATAGTTTCTAGAATATACATGTAAATGATGGATTACAATCATAGTGTATTTTTCCGACAATTATTCAATATCCTCTACATTTTATGGACACTGAAAAATTCACACTCTTGTTATTACATGACCCATGAATGACACATTATAGAGCTATAATGGAAATTTGGTAAATTTTACATAATTTTTCTCCATCTTCCTATGCTTCAAAAAAATTCTAAAATTATCCTCTTTCTATAAATAAATCAGGGAATATATAATAAAATCACATATAATTACAATTATTTATTGAACAAGGTAATATATTAAGATTTTTTTATTATATCCTAGAATATAGAATGAATTTTCTATTTTTTGCTGGTTTTAACATAAATATAGTGCGTACATACAATTTTCGGAATGATTTACTATGTATATCCTCTCATTTGTCACATAATTATTGATATAAAAGTCAATGTTCTATATTTTTTAGATATTGATCCCCTCATTTAAAATTAATCTTGTCAACAAGATAAGGTATATGATACATTTTATTAATAGAGACCAACTTATGTTTATTATAATAAAAAATATACATATTGATGCATCATCCATATATATTAAAATATATATTTCACCCAATAATGAGTCATCGGGGTGTTTAAATACCTTATATATTTTCTGATGGAGTTTTTCCTTAGTTCCTACAAAAAAAATTAGGTCTATTATATAAGGTTCATTGAAACAGACATAATAGAATGTATGAGTTCTATTAAAATATCAACTTCATGATCTTGGAGAAAATAGTTAAACTCTTTAAGAAATAAACCAATATATTATAATAAAAATACATATCCTCAATACAGAGACTTTTCACAATAATTTGAGATTTATACCCCCTTGATAATTTATTAGGAACTATATAACCTAAGTAATTTCTGTTGGTTTTTATATTCATCATTTTATTGATTGATTGATGTAGGTTAATTTTGGATATAGGATGTGAGATCCATTACTAAAAAATCTATGTGGATCTCTTTTGTCAGATCCAATCCATTCCAAAAATTATGAAAACATCAATTATATAGAGAATAATATTGTTTAAGGAAACCCAATTTAAAAAGAAAAATATTGACAAGGTGTTATAGACATTAGATGAAATTATAATTCAATAATGAGTATTCAATGATAATTCAATAACTAATAATTTAAGAGATAATGTGTTTTACTAATAAAATTATCTAGATATTAAATTCTTGGTGTAAAAATAATTAAACAATAAATTTATAATTAATGAGTGAATGATATGTGTAACATTCACTACGTCATTTCTGTGACCAAATTATGTTTCAGCGATTGCATAATATTTCCTTTTAGCCACTATATATATATATATATATATATATATGTTTCTGAGGCCAGTTATCATTATTAACACATGGTTTGTTGTTTTTATTATAATAATGACCATAAGAATTATAGTTTAATGGAAATAGATCATATTGAAGCTCTTTTTTTCATTGGTTAATTCATATTCTCTAATTATACAAATTTATTTCATAATTATTATTATATACTTCTACTGCATTCTTTGAATATGTTTTGAACATGTGTATATAGCTATAGTCATCTATTTTTTATGTGTAAATTCATTTTTTAAAAGGATACCTTCTCAATTTCTCTTTTCTATAAAGACCAATTAAATGGAACTTCTCTATTTTATACCGATTTTCATGTGAACTATATTCAAAATTTTACGAAAAAAACAATTTTTCTGAAAGAAATCATTTCCTCATGATTTTTTTTTCACTAATTGTTTTATAGAAACAATTTTTCATATGTCATAATTATTGACTATTTATTATTTTCCCCAAAACTACACTTCAGTGCAATATTTCTAATGTTACCTAACCACACTCATTATTTTTTAGTATTCATATGGACATAATTATTCAAGACCTATTCTTATTTTCCCATTATAAATGACGAATAATGATTCAAATCCATATTTATTCTATATTAATCATATACACCCTTTGGTTATTCCTTAAGGAATGACTATGATACATGTTTCCTTCCATGGGTAACCCTAATATTTATTCCCTAAGTTTCATTATTTGTTTACAACACTTATTCATGAACTTCTTATGTTGGGTGTGCCCAGATAACAATCCAATTTGTTGGGTAAGGTTTAGTCTCAAAATACATAATGTATTGGATTTGATTGTAAACATAATCCATACCGAAATTTTTTCCACCAAGTGATATAGTCTTAGTACTTTTCATTGACTCTTATTTAAGTCATGTTATATGTTTCTACCTCAATCCAATATTTCCATAATAAAATTATTTATGTGTTTTATATGTGATTATTCTATATGTTCTATCATGATCCATGCATTTTATATTTTCATGTTATGTCTTCTAACTCATTTGTTATGATTTATTCCAATGATTTTTCCCTTACTCATCTATTTAGCTCATGTCATGACCCGTTCTCTGGGGCCCCTACAGTGACTATCCTAAACCCACCTTCAATAAACCAGTGGCTGGTGACTAGAACCGAAAAGTTGTATCCCTATAAGAGGACAGAATTACTTTTAAACATGTATAAACACACAATACAAAAACATAACAAGGTGGAACTATGAAGTAAACTGTTGTAGTAAAAATTGTTCTAAAAGTAAAGGGGATGGAATATAATCCCAACTAAAACGTAAAATTACAACTAAAAATAGAAAATGGCTCCTGGATCTCCCACTGATGATCCTACATGAAGGGTAGGTACAGGTCATGATCAGTAGTCTTTGCATCATGTTACACCAAATGAACCCATTCCTATGAAAGCCCTCTAGTTGTACATGTGACTCATGAAGCTCTATGGTAGCCATCTGATATGTTGGTGTTGATATCAGTGTCGTCTGAGGGTATAGGCCGATGTAATAGTCCACCTCTCTATGAGGAGGTAGTCCCAGAACATCATCAGGGAAGACATTAGCATACATGTCCACCAATATAGGATATCTCGGTCACTCAACATCAACTACTCTAAGGGTAATTCTAGCCAACGGATGTGTGATCATCTACACCCTCCTCTGGGGAAGTCCATCTTGTGCTGCAAAGGATCGCTTCTCGTCATTGAAGAAAAATCTAGTCCCATCCTCACAGACACATCGCACTTTGTGCCTAATATAGTCAATGTTAACATGATTGTGGATAACCAATATATACCAAAGACGAAATCTTAAGGCCTTTACAGTGCTACTAGAAGATCCCAACCTAATATCTTGCCTCCAAGAGTAATCTCACATTGTCGACACCAATGTGTAATCATTTAATCCCATCCTTTAAGAGTCTCTAGATGTAAGGATCGAGACAACAGCTCTGTCGGAATCTCCAAGTTCCGAATGAGGTCCATGGAAATAAAATAGTGACTGACACCTGTGTCTATAAGTACTGCAGCTAGGGTGGAGTAGACATAGAACGTACCTATAATAATCTCTAGAGCACCGTGGTCGTAGGCCTCAGTTGCTTAGAGCTGAGCTCATCCCTATCCACCTGCTCCATGTGGTCGGGGTGGACCACCTGGAGGTGGTGGTGGTAGAACCTTGAATCGTTTACCATGGCCTACTGTATGGCCATCTCCTCTACCACGTCTACTGCTTGCGGACCTCCTCACTCAAACCTCTACCTATGCCTCGGTGGTCCATCGACCATCTCTTGATAGTCCATATAGTGATTCGGGAAATCGTGAGACATGTAACCATGCCCGAAGAACTTTTAGCAGTGCATGCTCCTAAAATGTTCTCCTCTATCCAGTGAGCCCCGAACCACCGACCTTGTATCCTAAGGGCATCCACCAAATGGTCTGGCCTAATTGGGACCCTGCATCATCCATCTACAACATGTTGTGGATGACTTTGCTACCTGACATTCGGTGGTATCTCTCATTGTCAGTGCCTACTCATCTAGGAATCTCTCCACCAAAAGTGCTCGCTCTAGCACCCCATACTATATCGGAATTATAATTGATATCATCGATGCTATGATCTCCCATCAGAGGACCTACTCAAAGGTCTAGGCCCAGAATAAAGGGTCTTGTACCATGTCGATAGAGTAGCGAGAGAGACCGGTGAATCTCACTGAGTACTGGACCACTGTCATGCTGCCCTACGGTAAGTGATATAGATCTTGTATATGAAATGAGTGTATTGTCGCTGGGATAAAATCTTCCCTAAAAAAGCCCTCCATATATGTCTAGGTGAGGGTCGCCTCATCGTGTAACTGGAGTGTTAGACTCCACTATCTCCCAGCTGCTCCCTAGAAGAGACTAGAATATAGGATCACCATCAGACCAGCTGGTGTCCTAACTAAGCAAAAAACTCTGGCCCTAGCCTCCATCCTATCCTTAGCCGCCTATGGATCTGTCTCACCTCGGAACCTCAAAGGCCACTACCACTGAAACTCGTGCCACGCACTCTGTCGGTGTGCACCCTCTCTTGGTGGGGCTAGTGGGAACAGCTTCCCAATGGGTAGTGGTTCTACTGGTACACCACCTGAAGGTGAAAAATTATAAGAGGGCCTAGCATCAAGGCCTCATTTCTCGGTGGGCTGTCATCATATAATATCTCAGGAATCCTGGCTGGCTATCTACGTGGAGGCATCCTGAAAGGGAACAGGTGTTCCACGGTAAATATGCTATACCTAGTGAGCTGACTCAATGAGATCAAAATAAGAACTTTCAAAACCAACACAAAATGTGTTTTCATGTGCTGATTTAGAAATCAGAATTTAGGGTCTAAGTGTATGGATACATCAGTCGTCGCACCAACACTAGATTCCCCAAACTGAAATCCACACTCATAAAACCTAACACTATTGCCACATAGAAAATATTAGAGTCCTGGTTTTTCAATAGAACTAACTCCTCTGATACCCTTTTCTCATGACTCGTCCCCTGGGGCCCATGCTATGACTACCCCAAGCTTACCTTCCATAGGCTAGGGGCTAGGGGCTAGACCAGAAAGGCATATCCCTATAACCGGAATGCATTTCCTTTAAACCTGTACAAACAGAGAATCCAAGAACACAACAATGTGCAACCACAAAGTAAACAGTTTTAGTAAAAATTATAGTTAAAGTAAAGGGTCTAGAATACAAGACCAACTAAAATGTAAAAGTACATCTGAAAAGATAAAACATCTCCTTGATTTCCAACCGAGGATCCTACCTGAAGGGTAGGTACATATCATGATCAGTTGTCACTACAACACGTCATATCAAATGTTCCACCTTTGAGCATCATCTAGTCCTAGCTCCCTATACCTCGATCAACGTTGTATGTCATCTGCACAAGACATAGCATGGTGTGGATGTATTCCATGCAGGGGTGAGTATAACAACACTCGGTAGATACCTCAAGACCCCCGAAGGTCCCCCATAGTTCTAAAAAGAAAAAACCATAAAGAAAGACCTCAATCACAAAGCACAAAGTAGTCATCAACTCTACTTAGGTATGTTACCATACATATACCTATATTATAAAAATATACTCATCTCATTCATGAGAAAACTTAAGGCTCCAACTTTTAAGCCATTTGCACAATTGTTGCACGAAGGAAGAATACCACCAAGGTTGCACCATGAAGGTAACACCACGAAGGCGAGAATACCACAAAGGTAACAAAACAAAAGTGACACCATGAAGGCAAGAATACCACAAAGGTAACACCACAAAGGTAACAGTACCATAAAGGTAACACCATGGAGGTAACACCACAAAGGTAAAAGTACCACAGAGGTAACACCATAGAGTTAAAGTCACGAAGGTAAAAGTACCACAATGGTTACACCACGAAGGTAAATGACTAAACTCACACTAGGTATAAGTACTGAATTATAGTTTATTTTTCGTAAATCAATATCATCTTATTCTGTCGAGAGGCTCTTTTGATGACCATACATAGTCTAACCCACACCGGATCTATTGGTACTAACCCCTGCTGACCCATAAATAATCTGACCCACATAATATCGGTATGAACTGACCCACAACATATCACTGAGCACTGACCCACATAGAATCTGACCCACACAGGATAAGTGTTTATCCACATAGGATCTTCAAGTACTAACCTATGTATGATCAGTCTCCAACCTCCGCCTCACTGCCAGCCACTGGAATCCCGCACATAGTACACATGATTCTGGGAGGATCCACTCCTCAAGCCATCGGTTATACCTCAACCACCATGAATATGTATCCCAATGGACCACCTTATTGTAAGGGATCCAATGCGATAGACGGCACATCAATTGGATGCTCAGTCTGTGACTTATAATAATTTTAGTACCAAGGGCCCTGTGGGATTCGGGTTCGATCCAACCCAGCCATACTCCAAAATTATCCAAACCTCATGTAGAGTATACCAAAAGGACCATATCGCTCCAATAATCCCAGATCCATAAAAGGTTCATCAAATGGACGCCTGGTTCACAAGTTATGGATAATTAAGAAAAAATGGGCCTGGTGGGGTTCGGGTCCGGTCCGACACGGTTGGACCGACCCGGCTCGACACGGTTTGGGTCTATCCCAGTTGGGATGGGTCGTGGCCTTTTCCTCCAGTGGCACATGATAGTGCACCACTATCTACTCCGCAAACGTCCATTGCTAGCTACCGCTGTCACCCATTGTACCAAGTTTCATCTAACCCGAATAAAATGCTCACGAAGAACGCACCAAATTCCTACAAAACGGTAGAGGGTCTTGGCCTTGTTCATTTTCCACATGCCCTCTGTGTTATTTTGATAAGAATAGGGTATTATAAGATTCAACAAATCTTGAAACTAAAACCAAATAAAAACCATACCTCAATATCATTATAGAATGTTGCATTTGAGGAAGAATCAGTATTCGTAGTTCGGTGGCGCTTGTCACCACCCGTTAGATTCAGTTCCGTCCTCCAAGTGGTTAGCGTCATTGAACTTTATCGGAAATTAATTTCTTGGTGAAGTCATTCCTATACTCCTCCCCAATCTCCATATAAATAAAAGTGCGGGGGTGAGTAATGCACATCGAATCAATGTGGTTCAATTAATTAAGGAACCTTCCTAATTCCAACAGTTTTGTTACAAAGAATTGAGTATTCAAGTCATTTAATGGATTTACATGTCGTTAGTCCCACCACGCCACTTTTCCGTTTAAGGAAAAAAGAAAAAGAAAAAAAAATAACTTAACATGTCATTTTATTAAATTTTTTCAAAAGTCTGCAAAATTAACTTTTTAACCCGACGTACGGCGGTCAAAGTGAATCCTCCCTTATGTGAATCCTGGAACTGCAGATTCAACGATGCCCTTAGATTTTTAATCTGAGCACAGGTTCAAAATATAGAAAAATTCATCCATGCATTTACTGAATATACCTTAAAAAATTTCAGGAATTCATTCTGGGCACACCGGGCCTCAAAATCACACGCCGTCAATTTTTAAAAACTTGTAATAATTCCATATAATTAAAAAAATATATGAAAAATATCAGTATTTTGAGCACATATAATTTTATTTGTATTACCTAGGCTATCATATCAATTTTTAGAAGCTTAATAGGGGTTTGGATCTCATTATTAATATTAATAAAAATATTGGTTATTATAGTTAGATATTTTCAATTTTATATACATAGTCTTCCAAAAACACTATATTTTATAGTCCTTGGTTTTTTTTCATGGATAAT
This sequence comes from Viscum album, assembly GCA_963277665.1. Lineage (NCBI taxonomy): Eukaryota > Viridiplantae > Streptophyta > Magnoliopsida > Santalales > Viscaceae > Viscum > Viscum album. The sequence goes on from OY728161.1 coordinate 634,642,474, forward strand.
TATACTTAATATAATGTAACGATATGAATAAAAGGATTTTGTCATTATATTGAATAATATTAAAATGTTACAATTCATAGAAGGATTTAGGAGAAGTGGTGATGAGATGTTGTTTTTTAGTGTATAGGGTTGTTTTTAATTATTCTATTTATTAGTTTATTCTTTTGGATCAAGACTATAAATATTTTTTTATCCCTAAAACATAATATAGTAATTAATGAAGGAGGGTCTGATATATGGGTTCTTATATTGTCCATGACACAAAAAATCATGTATTTAGACTATAATGCTAAGTAACACAAATTATTATATTTCATGAGTCACTAAAAAACAATTGTATTTGGAAAATCCCAAAATCCATGATAATCTATTTTTTGACATGCAGCTTTCAAAAATGTAAATAGTTTAATGAATATAATTTTCCTCATATGATGACCCAAAATTTATTAATGGAGTTTCTCTTTTTATGTTTCAAAACACATAGATCACCTATTAACACAATAAGAACATTGTTATAATAAATTAAAAAAATGATGTATTATTCAAAAAATAATCCAATAACAATTATAATATTATAACATGAAAATAGTTATAAAATAAAAGATTAAGAATGGTATTATTTGGATCTACTTAATCCACAAGAATGAAATCACTCACAAAAAAAGCTGATGAAATAAAACATAATGTTTATAATAAAATAACCATTATGAATTTTAATTTATATATAGAAACTTATTAAATAAATAGGAATGAATTAATAATGAATGAAATATGTGGTATTTATATAAATTAAAGAACACATAGTATTGAAATAATTACCAAACCATTGGAATAATAATCTGACTATTATGAATAGTAATATGGCTATTTGAATAGTTACCTCTCCTATGAATTTTTAACATAAATAATAATTATCAAATAAATGAAATAATTAAATATTTATATCTTGTAAAATATATATAAATTTTGAAAAAGGAATCATTAGAATTTGGCATTTTAAAAAAATGTTATTTCACAACACTATAATTAATCTAATGATTTAAAATCAAATTAACTTTCATAAAATAGATTCATAAATTAATATAAAATTTAACTATAATTATAATGTAATTTTATGTGACCTTAAATAAATTTTAAAAGTGTAAAAAAATAGATTATAATATTAAAATCGGTATTTTTTGAATAGATGATTATTTATCGAAAAATTAAATTTTCTATATTTAGAAAATTATTCATATAAAATAAAATCAATTTTTGATATATAATTATATTTATATAAATGGTTAGTGTGATTTTTTGGGTTTTATCTAAAATAGTGTAATTTTTGGTGAATTGAGAAATAAAAGAATTATTTTAAAACAATTTAAACCAAATACATGAATTTTTGAGTCATGGAAGACATAATCATCAATTGTTTTAAACTATTTTGAATATTTTACATTAATTAATTGCCATGTACCATCCCCTAGGGCCTTTAACATGACTACCCCAAGCCCGTCTCTAATAGGCTAGGGGCTGGCAACTATCAGTGAGTATGCATATCCCACAAATTAGAGGAATTTCACTAATTACGTATACATACTCACCCATATTCAAGAAAATAATAAGGAAAATATATAGAATAAGTAAAAAAATCAGGTTTACCACTAATATACCAACAACAGTCAACGACAATACAAAATTTGAAAGTAAATGGGGCCAGAATACAAGCCCAACCAAAAGGAAAAGTACAAGCTTTGGAAATTTATCGGTAGAAAACCCTACTTGAAGGATAGTGATAAAACACTATTTTGTTGAATATTGTATTGATAATAAATTACATAATTTCCTAACATTGTGCTAAATATGTTCATTTATAACATATTTGGAATTAGGTCCGTCATTTGAAAATTTGATTAAAATTATAGTTTTACCCTTTTAAAATGAACTGCAGTATTTCACCCAAAAATATTTTAATATGAATTATTTAAACATAAATGCTTATATCGGTGATCCTAAATTAATTTTCTACAAATTTTATTCATGAAAATAGAGCTATAGAGTGCATTTGGTTGGTGAAAATGGGCCATGAAGTGAATGTTTGGTTGGACCCGCCAGAACGGACATAGGTTCTGTATTTGGGCCATAATGTCTTTATAACTACTTGGATTCTTCCCATGTTTTGAGAGGATCTCTATAATTCATTTTCTCGCAAATAATCCTTCTGGATGGAGAGATTTTTCACGTGTTTTGGTGGTGAAATGGGCAGTGCAAATTAGATTAAAATATTTTCCCGAATTTCCCCATTCCGACTTTGAACACTTGTAACCTAGCCTCCCCTCCACTCTATAAATTAGTTTTTTTTCTCATTTGAAGGGTTTGGGACATGCATTATGATATTTTAGGCATAGGATAATTGGTTTAACCTAAATTCTCCAACCATTGTAAGAGGGATAGCTCTTTAAGCAAGGATCCCTTCATCGAAGCCTCCTTCTCTTCTTCATGTTGTAATATTTTCATTTGTTTATTAAACTTCATTGTTCTTCTTTTATTTATTCTCTTTTATTATGTATTATTCAAATTTATTCTTCTATTAAGCTTCATATTTGGGCTTGAATTCTTGAGTAGAAGCGTTATTGGGTTATACCCATTATAAACCGTTGCAAATACAATTCGTTTCTACGATGATAACCCCACCCATGGAAGAGTAGTTTTATTAGTGATCGATCTATCTTCTAAACTCTTCATTTAATTATTTTGAATCAATGAGATAATTTAATTCACTTATTATGATCTATTAAATTATTTTTCAATTTAAAGTAAACTAATCATGAAATTGAACAATAAACACAAATCACGTGAGGTCGAGAATTGTGTGAATTGTGAGAGCGCGAACTTAATTGGTAATTCAAAACCACACAGCAAAAAATTGTAGTGTTCAAATATAATACCTCAACTCAATTAATTCTAATTTATAGAGAGTATATGTTCCTTAATTAACCACTGACCATAATCTAACCATAGAACATCAATCAAGGTAGGGTGCTGCGATTTCATGTTCCGAAGTTAGCCTAGGGTTAAATTCACTCCATCATTGTGGTAAAGTTAATTCTCGTAGGGTTCGAGATTTAAAAAATTAAGGGATCATAATTAATTGGATATTAATTTAAATCATAATTATTAATAAATGATGTAATAGGTATAGTTATATCGATTACACTTTCTAAAAATAGTTTTCTAAAAAAACAACTTCTCGTTGTGCTTTGTTAATCAACTTACATTTCAAAATTAAAAACAAAATAAATATGCTATCTTATTACAGAAAAATTATTCTATTTTTATAAATTATAAAAAAAACCCCATAATTTCAATTAGTTTTCTTAATTTCCTTTATATATTTTTTAAAATACCTTTAATAAGTTGTTGAATTTACTTCCTCCCTTGAGGGACGACCTTGGTCAGGCACTTTGCTGCACCTATGTAACCCAAAAACCACTAATCATTTGAGGGAGCCCACAATATCACTCTTTAAAATTGGCTCCATTTCTAGTGAGGCAAGTAATTTATTCAAAAAATTATAGGTATTTATTTTATTTTTCATTTAATTCTTTTCTTCTCCTATTTCCTTCTTCTTTCCCCTTTCTGAAGTTTTATTTCTCTTACTCTTTTTTTTATCAGACCAACTCAAACTTCTTTCCATTTTATTATGGTCCACTTTTCTTTATTTCCATTTCATCTTTCATTGATTTATGACAAAAACTAATCCTGAAGATCTCTTATATCTTTACCCTGAGATTGAATGTAGCCTTGGGGCACGAATCAGACATTCTCAGTCTTCGGGATGTTTTAATATTCAACCAGTTGGAGAATTCCTCAACTTTTAAAACATTGAAATTAGAAGAAATTAAAATTCAAACATAAAATAAGAACCAATGGCTAACAATAATGGAAATTAACTTAATAGAACCATTCAATAATTGGTTACACCTGATACTAACTATCAACCAAATAGTATTTCATGCCCAAATATTGAATCGGACTTTGAATTGAAATCTGGATTAACTCATATTCTTTCAACATTTCACGACCTCTCAGGTGAGGATCCCAATAAACACCTTAAAGAATTTAATGTGGTTTTCTCAACCATAAAACCAAGAAATGTATTTGAATACCAAATCAAATTAAGGGCATTCCCATACTCACTTAATGGATCTTTGAAAGATTGGATGTATTATTTTTAACCCGAAGATGTACCTTGTTAGAATGATTTAAAACGTATTTTCTTGTCGAGATTTTTTCCAGCCTCAAGGAAGACTTCCATTCATAAAAAGATCTCTGGAATAAAGGAATCCCAAGGGGAGTCAATGTATGAGTACTGTGAGCGATTCAATAAGTTGTGTGAAATCTTCCCACATCACCTAATTAGTGAGAAACTCCTCATCCAATACTTCTATGAAGGAATCACACATATGGAGAGTCTAATGGTGGATGCTGCAGTTGGAGGAGCATTGGCGGACAAGACACCAGTAGTTTCATGTGTGTTGATCGACAGAATGGCCCAAAACATCCAACAATTTGGTGATCAAGGTACACCACATGTCAGGGGAGTACATCAGGTAAGTCCAACTTCTCTTTAAATTCATTTGATTGATACCAAGTTAGAATAATTGAAAACTACGTTGAGGCAGATTGATTTCTCACAAAAGACATCCCAACCCCCTCCTTCAAGGCCTGGTGGAATTTTCACTGAGACAAGACACCCAACTAACTGTTTCCCGCAACTACAAGAGATAGAAGATTGTATAGCAGTGTTTACTAGGAGACCATATCAGCAGAAATGAAAATTATATCTCAAAAAGAAGCTTTATTAATTTTCACCGACATACAACCAAGGGTGGAAAGATCAATTGGACATTAGGTATGGCTCTGGACAACAACAAAGGCCCCCTTTTCAACAAAACATCCAGTAGCCTCCACCTTACCAGCATGGTTTCCAACAACCCCAAAGGAGATTTGAATATAAAGAATCAACAATCCAACAATAAGTGAATCCCCTATCCAAGGTGGATTCTAACATGGATGACCTTTTGAAACAAATTGTTCTTAATCAATAGAATGAGCTAAAGAGTCATGGTTTGGAGCAGAGGGAGTTGAAGACTCAAATGAGCTAGATTCCCACTACCCTTCATGAACTCATAAGTAAAAATTCCGGAAGTCTACCTTCCCAGACTACTCCAAATCCCAAGTTTAATGTCAGTTCCATCACATTGAGAGGTGGGGAGAAAATGAATGATACATCTGTACCTACCATCCCACCAGGATTCACCTCTACTCCTGAGAATCCACATTTCGTACCAACTGATGAGAAACCCAAGGAGAAAGATAATGATAAGAAAAAGATTGATTATGTTCCTCCTAAACCCCATCCATTTCCAAATAGAGTTGTAAAAAACAAGAATATGGATGAAGAGGTGATGAAAAAAGAAATTTTGGACACAGTCAAGCGTGTGGAGATCAAAATCTCTTTTATCAAAGCCATGGAGAAAATCCCAAGGTATGAAAAATTCTTAATGGAACTTTGTACCAATATAAGAGGGATCAATGGAATTGAGAGGATCAATCTTGGAAGGATTGTGTCAGCACTCATTACACCAACTCTATCAATGCCAAAAAAGTGCAAGGATCCAGGGACATTCACTATCCCAAGCACCAAAGGGGAGTTGCACTTTTCTGATTCTCTTTGTTATTTGGGAGCTTCCATAAATTCTATTCATCACTCTATATTATCTTCTTTGCATGTTGGTGAGCTGAAACCGATGAGAGTAGTGGTGCAGTTGGCGAATAGAGCTACGAAATATCCAGAGAGAGTTCTTGAAGATTTAATTTTCTGGTTAAGAGACATGATCTTTCCAGAATATTTCTACGTGCTTAACATGGAGGATGATTAGGTAAGTTCTCCTGCTACCATTATCTTAGGTAGAACCTTCCTCAAAACTTCAAAAACAATCATAAATTTTAACAAGGGTACACTTTCTATGGAATTTGCAGATGAAGTTTTGATATTTACTATTATGGATTCCATGAAGTACCCCTTAGAGGACCATTCTTCATTTGTTATCTCCCATTTTGAACCACCAAATAAAAACCCCATGGAATTTGATTGTCATATGCTTCGAAAGATTATGATTATTGGTTCTTGTTTGATGTCTAACAGTACTTCCAAACCTATTTATAATGCACAAGACTCTCTTATATTTGATTTTGATATAGAATCATATTCTGATTTTGATCATGTGAACTCTGATTGTGACATGGACGTTGAGTATGCTGAAGGATTCGATGCTTTATTCTCTGATTTTTGACGATGTCTATTATGATAATAATTCTATTTGTGGACATATTTCAGTTCCTTTATGTCTTCATCCATACACCACCCCCTACACTAGAACTCAAGCCATTGCAGCCAAATCTCAATTACTCATACTTATTAAGTGGTGAGAAATTACTTGTTATCATTGCTAACAATCTCCCTTTTGAACATGAAGAAAAATGTTTAAATATTTTGAGGGAGAAGATCCGGGAAATCAGGTGGACCTTGGCTGATATATCAGGTATTATCCCCTCCATTTTCATACATAGGATTCGTTTGGAGGATGGGGCTAAACTGATTAGGCAGCCACAAAGGAGACTCAATCCAACACTTTTGGAGGTTGTTAAAAAAGAGGTTGAAAAATTGCTCGAGGCAGGTATAATCTATCCCATTTCATATTCTTAGTGGGTAATCCCTATTCAGGTTGTGCCTAAGAAAAGTGGTGTTATTGTTGTTAAAAATGAGAAAGATGAGTTAGTTTCAATGAGGGTGAAAAACAGCTGTCATGTGTGTATTGATTATAGGAAACTAAATCGATCTACTCACAAGGACCATTTCATCCTCCCATTTATTGATCAGATGCTTGAGATACTTGCTGGAAAGACACATTATTGTTTCTTGGATGGTTTTTCTAGATATTTTCAGGTTCCTATTGCTCCGGATGATCAAGAGAAGACAACATTCACTGGTCCATTCGATATGTTTGCCTACCAAAGGATGCAATTTGGACTTTCCAATTCCCCAGGTATCATCAAGAGATGCATGGTGATTATTTTTTCTGATTTTATTGAGACCATCATGGACGTATTCATGGATGATTTTATAGTGTATGGGTATTCATTTGATGAATTTCAAAGTAGTTTGGGAAAGGTGTTTAATCATTGTATTAATAATAATCTGGTCTTTATCTTTTAAAAGTTTCATTTCATGATAGATCATGGAATTGTCTTAGGGAATGTAGTGTCAAAACATGAAATAGAGTTTGATAGAACTATGGTTGATAATATTTCATCCTTACCATATCCTTCATGTGTGGGTGATGTTATATCTTTCCTAGGACTTTCAGGATTTTATCGGCACTTCATCAAATATTTTAGTATGATTTCTCATCCTATGTCATGATTACTTCAAAAAGATTCTGATTTTGTGTTTGATGATTCTTCCATGACTTCATTTTATGAGCTAAAGATGTCTCTGAACACTCCACCGATCATACATCCCCCACAGTGGAATCTTCCTTTTGAGCTTATGTGTGATGCCTCCAACTTCGCGGTTGGAGCTGTCTTGTCTCAGAGGGTGGATGGATGTTCACATGTAATTTCCTATGCATTTAGGACATTGGATTCAGCCCAATAAAACTACACAAGCTTGGAAAAGGAGTTTCTTACTCTTATATTCACATTAGATAAATTCCATTCATATTTATTGAGCTCTAAAGTAGTTGTTTTTTCTGACCATGCGGCTCTGAGTTACCTCTTAAAGAAGCGATATGCAAAGCCCAGGCTAATCCGAAGGGTGTTCCTTCTTCAATAATTTGAAATTGAGATAAAGGACAAAAAGGGGTCAGAAACCATAGTGGTAGACCACATGAGTAGACTTACTCACACACTAGAGGATGAAACCTTGGACCAGGTACCACTTCGGGACACTTTCCCCAATGGGCATATTTATTCTATCTCAAGTGTGCATACTTGGTATGAAGATTTAGTGAACTACCTTGTTGCATCTGAAATCCCTCCAAATTTAAGGAAACATCAAGTTCAAAAATTAAAGAGTGAGTCAAGATTTTATTTTTGGGATGATTCATACTTATGTTTCATATGTAGTGACCATGTTATTAGGAGTGTCCTCCTGGTCATGAGTTTGATTCTGTTCTACAATTTTTCCATACACTTGCTTGTGGTGGACACTTTGGACCCTAATGGACATCTAGGAATGTTTTGGACTCTGGATTATATTGTCCTAGCTTATTCCATGATGCCCATGTGTTTTGTAAGTCATGTTCTTGTTTCCAACACACTGGGAACATTTCTAGGAGACATGAGATGCCCCAACAACCCATACTATTATGTGATATTTTTGATGTATGGGGTATCAATTTTATGGGTTCTTTTTCTAGTTACTTTGGTTTTTTGTACATTTAGGTTTCTAATGATTAATTGAGTAAATGGGTGGAGGCTAAGGCCACCAAGAATGATGATTCACAGGTTTTTGTGGACTTTTTCAAAGCGCAAATTTTTTGCACATTTGGAGTACCAAAGGCCATCATCAGTGACCAAGGGACAGACTTATGCAATTGGAATTTGGCTTCCCTCCTTCGGAAGTATGGTGCCACACAAAAAACATCAACACCATACCACCCCCCAAAAATGGCCAGGCTGAGGTTTCAAATCATGAGTTGAAACAGATATTAGGGAAAACTGTGCAGCCAAATAGGAAGGTTTGGAGAAAGTGCTTAGATGATGCGATATGGGCATATAGGACATCATACAAAACTCCCATCAGTATGTCCCCATTTTTTATTGTTTTTTTGAAAGTGTTCCATCTCCCTATGGAAGTTGAGCATCAGGCTTATTGGGATATAAAGAAATGAAACATGGATTTAGCCCAAGCTGGAATCCAAAGGAAGCTAAAAATTCATGAGCTTGAGGAGATTTGATTGTCTTCATATGATAACTCAAGGATCTATAAGGAATGATCCAAAGTAACTCATGACAAAATGATCCAACAAAGGGAGTTTCATGTTGGAGAGAAAGTCCGTCTCTATAGTTCACGACTGAAGCTGATGTCTGGTAAGTTGCGTTCCACGTGGCTAGGTCCTTATGTTGTGACTAGTGTTTTTCCTTATGGTGCAGTGGAGATGACACAAGAGGACAAAGGAAAGAGATTTGAAGTCAATGGGAAATGTTTTAAGAGATAAATGAGGGTCTTCCTACTGATTCAGTGGATTTTATCACACTACATTACCCCATCATCACTTGAGCACCTCAGGTTGTTTCTAACCCTTTAACTTTTTTATTCTTTGACCTATTTACAATTATACGTTTCAGGTGGATATATCATATCATGGGTTCACATTGAGGATAGTTCAATATTTTAAGTGTGGGGGAGGGAACCTTTTAGTTTGGTAATTTCAACTGTTTTCCGTTAAAAAAAACAAAAAAAAGTATGCATTTTTTAAATATTGTGTGTTCATTTTTCAATTTTTTGTGTGTTTTTTAAACTTTTGAGTTGAAATTATTATCATCTCTATTTTTTAAATCCATATCAATAAGTGAAACAATTTATCCTCTGAAACTGAGCTTAAATGACTGCTGAAAATGGCTTTGTTTCATGTTCTAATAATTAGTAATTTCATGAAAATTACACTGAATTTTAAATCCCAGGACACATATCACTGTCTTTTAATTTGAAATAACTTTCCTGTGAGGATTTCTAACCATTATTTTCATATTCCTTACATTCACCACACTTCTTGAGAGAACCAAACCATGCTTGATTTAACCAGAATTTGTTTTATTCCTATCAAAACTTGAGGGTTTGAGCTACTTATGTTTAAATAGTTGAGGCACTTGTTTGGTAATAAAGCCCCTATTTCAAATAATATTTTCTTTTATAATGTCCTACCTTGAACATTTAATCCTTTTACCCCTTAGAATCCATGAACAACCTGTTAGTTTAGCCACATAACAAGACAATTTTTCCTATCCAACCAACTCTTGGAGTGAAATTGCATAATCTAGTTGAACTTAAGTGTGGGGGAAGTTTTCGTGTGTTGTGCTACCAGATTCTATGATAATTTGGGTGGAAAATTAAATTCTGAAGAGATGTGTTTTCTTCTGAAGAAAGTCATCATATTGAAATCTATGCCTTTTTTGGAGCTCTCATGACAAGTGATGTTGTTCCTTTCTGGAGCTTCTAATAAACAAGGAAATTTGTGCCTATCTAGAGCATTCAAGAAAATCATGTTTGAGATGATTGAAATTTTTACTACTGAAATGTTTAATGGTGGGAACATCCCTTTATTTTTCATGATGATGAAAAAGAATCAATGTTATGGGGATTGAGGAGGAGACTATATTAAATTGAAAATTATATTATTGCAATTTATCTTCAAAAAGAGTCATTCCCTCTTAATTCAGACTTAGAATTTTTCACATCTAAATCCTACCAACCGAAAGCCGCAGAACAACCTTGAAAAGTCATCATGATAAAAATATGTCCTTGACTCACATCGGGTGGCAATGTAAGAATTTATCAAGCCTTTGGTGACCATTGTATGAGTTTGGATGAGAAATACATTACAAAAAAAATTTACATTTGTGTGACGAGAGAAAATTAATGTGGGGTAAGTGTGTTGTGCATGGGAGGATAAATAAATCGGAAATATATTGAATCATGTAAATGGATAATTTGAAATAATGGTTTTTATGAGGAATTATATCTTCTGTTTCTTGGTGTCAAATTTTTTGGATCTAAAGGATATGTGTTTTAAAATTGTTTTGATTTAATATTGATATTTACTTGATGTGAGGTTTTTCCCAGGAGTGCAAAAGGGTAAGTGTGGGGGAGTTGATAAAACACTATTTTTTTTGAATATTTTATTTATAAAAAATGACATAATTTCCTCACATTGTGCTAAATGTGTTCATTTATGAAATATTTGGGAACAGATCATTCATTTGAAAATTTGATTAAAATTCCAGTTTTACCCTTTTAAAATGAACTGTAGTATTTCACAAATAAATATTTTAATATGAATTATATGAACTTAAATATGTGTAACAGTGTTCCTCACATAATTTTCTACAACTTTTATTCAGGACACTAGAGCTAAATAGAGCATTTGGTTGGTGTAAATGGGCCATGAAATAAAAGTTTGGTTGGAATCACCAGAATGAACATTGGTTATGTATTTGGGCCATAACATCCTCCTCCATGATCAGATTAGAGGCGAAATTTGAGAGGATCTCGGGGATTCATTTTATCACAAATCATCCTTCTGATGCGAGAGCTGATTCACACTTTTTGGTGGTCAAATGGGCGGTGAAATTTGGATTAAAATATTTTTCCGAATTTCTCCATTCACATTTGAAACCACTTGTAACCTAGCCTCACATACACTCTATAAATTACTGTATTTCTCATTTGAAGGGTTTGAGACATGAATTAGGAGATTTCAGGTAGAGTAGAATTGGTTTCACCCAAATTCTCCAACCATTGTAAGAGTGGTACTTCTTGAATCAAGGATCCCCTCATCGAAGTCTCCTTCTCTTCATCATGTTGTAATGTTTTCATTTGTGTACTAAACTTCATTGTTCTTATTTTATTTCTTCTCTTTTATTATGTTTTATTCAAATTTCTTTTTCTCCTAATCTTCTTCTTTGGTCTGTAATTCTTGAGTAGAAGCGTGATTGGGTTATACCCATTATAAACCATTATAAATCCAATTCACTTCTACGATGATTATGCCACCCATGGAAGAGTAGTATTCTTAGTGATCGATCTATCTTCTACCATATTCAATAAATTATTTCGAATAAATAATCTACTATAATTCACTTAATATTATCTAATAATTTAGTTTTCAATTTAAAGGAAACTAATCAAGCAGTTGAACAATAAAGACAAATCACGCGAGGTCGAGAATTGTGTGAATTGTGAGAGCATGAACTTAATTGGTAATTCTAAACCACACGGGGTCAATTTGTAGTGTTCAAATATAATCCGTAAAGTCAATTCATTCTAATTTACAAAGTGGATATGTGTCCTAATTTACCATTGACCATAATCTAACCTTAGAACGTCAATCAAAGCAGGGTGTTGTGATTTCATGTTCTAAAGTTACCCTAGGGTTAAATTCACTTAATCTTTGTGGTAAAGTTAATTCTCATAGGGTTAGAGATTTAAAAAATTAAGGGATCATAATTATTTGGATATTAATTTAAATTATAATGATTAATAAATTATTGAATAGGTATAGTTAGATCGATTACCCTTTTATGAAAATAGTTTTCTAAAAAAACATCTTCTCATTGTGCTTTGTTAATCAACATACATTTCAAAATTAAAAACAAAAAATATACACAATCCTCTTTCAAAAAAATTATTATAGATTTAAAAATGATAAACAACCCCCATCCTTTCAAGTAGTTTTTTTAATTACTTTTATTTTCTTTTCAAAATACCTTTAAAAAGTTGTTAAATTTACTTCATCCTTTGAGAGACGACCTTGGTCAGCCACTCTGCTACACCTAAGTAACCCAAAAACCACTAATCATTTGGAGGCTCCCATGAAAACACTCTTTTAAGTAGGTATTGAAATAGATATATAAAGTCTATGAAGCATAGCTCATCTATGAAGACTCTCTCTAAGAACCCCTAGACTCGGTCCACCAAAGACTCTATCAAAGAATCGATCATCTACACATGACATGATATGTGATCATAGCCCGTGTAGGGATGAGTAAAACAATACTCAGTAGGGGCCCCGAAAAAACAAAGGAAAACACAACTTGTAACACTGACAATACACCGAAAAGGAAACACATGAAGTACATTTATTATGATCGACTCACATAGGTATATGTGTAATGCACGAAGAGAAGGATTTCCATTTGTAGTCTAAAGATCTAAGAGTCTCTATAATACTAGAAGTGTCAATGGAACAAAGAGTTTTTATGGAACAAAGATCATAAATGGAGAATATAGTGTTGATGTTGAACGAAGTAACAATCATGTATTAAGTACCAATGGCACACGGATCATCGACGGCACCTGGAGTTGTGATGGTGGATGAGATGTCGACGGTGCATGGATGATCGATGGCGCATATAGCGGTGTTGGCACATAGAACATCAATGGAATATAGAGTGTCAATAGAGCACAAATCATTGATGGTTCATGCATTCCCCAAGTCACAGTCACTATGAATACATAGTCACAACAATACATAGGGTTCCACTCGTAGTGTGCTCTTTCCAAGAGTACATACTCCTTGATCTATTAGGTATTCAACCAACATCCACAAAAACTCCCTTATAGTATCTCAAAAGGGTTGTCTCGCCGCAAGGGTCCCAGCATTTTAAGCGGACCATCAAATATAAAAATGGTTTGAATGATATGGAAAATCTAATAGAGAGGGGATCGTTCAGTCCGGGACTGACCCAGCCTTGTCCAGTCGAACCCACCTGACCTGACCCAGTCGGTTTTGGTCCAGCCCAAACTGGCCTGTCAGGCCACACTGTTCAACCTACTCGGACATCAGAGCGGCCTGGTTCACTATCCCATCCCACGTCATGCAGGTCGAATCTGCTCTGTCGCAGAATGCCCACACAGGCCACATCCCACTAGTCCATGTAGTCTCCCGACCATGTGGCTAGTTGTATACCCCAATCAACATAGTCGACTTCTATATTCTACGTGGATGGCCACCATGGCCTCCTTCTATGGTCATTGGTCCCCAGTCGTGGCCACCTCTACAACAGGCTCCTCAGACGTGCTCCCATAAGGACCACGTTTTGATGCCACTATCGACCAGCCTACTAGCTACCTGTTCATTCCATGCCTCGCCTGACCTGGCCTCCCTTACCAGGTCGGTCCCACCTCCACTGACGGTCTCCTCACCAGCAGCCTTGCCTTGTCACACTCTACCATTGTCGTCAAGAGTCGGTGCTTTCATCCCCCGCTATCACTTCTGGCTACTGCCTTGTGCTGTCACTACCTTGCACCTCCAAAATTCCATCACAGATAAAAAACATCAGCCCCATATCATTACAACAAAGATCAGGGGTGCAACATTGATCGTTCACATAAGGTTTAAAAGGGTGAAGAACACATGAAGAATGTGATAGATTTTGGGGGGTACATTAAGTACATGAACAACAAAAGTACTTATCTTGGCCTTATTCATTTCATATATGACCTCTATTTGTTACTAGGATCATGAAGAAACCAATATCAGAATAATCACCAAGATCTATTCCCTTTAATCCTACAATAATTTTATCTCCCATAATAATGATCGAACCATTGATCAACTAGTTCACAGGTTGGTATATGTTCTCCGTTTTATTCTAAGAAGGGGGAAATAAATCAGAAAGATATCATCACCCTACCTTGATGTTGGATTAGTTGTTGATGAAGAATCGGGTTCTGTTTCGTCATCAATCATCTACCCACTTGCATTCGTCGATCCACCATTCACTAATCAGACTTCTAATCTTCATTCGCTAAAATTTTTGTCTATTTAATTATTTTATTTATAGTTTTTCCCTTTTCAGGTTATTCCACACCAAACTCAAGCATACTAAAGTTATTTCATTCCTAGGTTAAAGAAAATACTATAAGCTCAACAGTTCCCTTTGATTTATGATCTGGGATAACATTTTTGAGTTATTTCACTTTTTTAGAAAGGTTATGTGCACATGATACTAAAAACTTACCATTATTTAAATAAAAATTTTGGGCACCCTGAGCCTCAGAATCGCACGCCATCTCAGTATATGGTTGTGGAATTTTCTTAATTAATTTATAAAAATAACACCATAGAATATCTGAGTCATTAAATTCTACCCACCTTATAGATTTACTTCCTATAATGACAAAACAATGGCTAGTCAACAAAAATTAGTGGGTACTGAATATGAATCTAAACCTCATGCTCCCATGGGCTGTCTTGGTGATTCTTGTGTTGTCATTGAAAACACGCCATTGGAATTGACTACCAACAAAGTATCCACTACTATCAATCCTCGATCTTCACCAGGTACTCTGAAAAATTCTCCCCATCATCAATTTCTAGCTCACCCCATTTGATGTCATGTAATGGATCATGCACATACCTCTTCAGCTATGACACATGGAAGACATGAGGCACGCAGTTCATCTACGGGGGTAGATCTAGGTGGTATGTCACCTCACCAAGAATACCCCGAATGTTAAAAGGTCCGATGTATCTTAGACATAACATTACATCCTTGTTAAATCTCTGTAATCCCTATTAAGGTGAAACCATAAGGAACACATGGTCTCCTAAATTGAAATCCATAAGCCTCTATATCATATCAGAATATGACTTCTATCGGCTCTATGCATTCCTAATCCCCTCTTGGATTATCTTCACTTTCTCGGTGGTAGCCCATACCAACTCTGGACCCATGAGTGTTGACTCTCCTAGGTCCATCCAGCACTGTGGTGACCTGCATTGTGACTCATACAAGGCTTGTAATGATTTCATTCAAATGGTGGAGTGGTGAATATTATTTTATGAAATATCCACTACAGGAAGGTGGTCCCCCTAACTGTGTAAAATATTAGGTTGCAAGAACGTAGCATGTCCTCTATAACCTAGATGGGCCCCTCTGTTTGGCCATCCATCTATGGATAATATTTCATGCTCAATCTCCATTGAGTCCCAAATTCTTCCTGCAATGCCTTCCACAACTACGATGTTAAAGGAGCATCACGATTAGAGATGACCGTTGATAGAACTCAGTCAAGACGAACTATCTCCTACATGTAGAGTAATCCCAAGCTATCTAATAAACTCTTATAATGGATTAGTAGGAAGTGGGTCACCTTGATGAGTCGGTCAAAGATATCCCAGATGGTATCGTGTTTCAGGGAAGTGCATGGTAAAACCTTCACTTAGTCTATTGTTATCCCATCACACATACACTATGGCACCTCAGGTGGTTAGGGAATTTCTGATGGAACCTAGAGCTTAGCCTTAACATTCAAGAAATTGAGGAATCAATAAATTAACTCTTTCACAACCTTTTTCATCCCTGCCCACCAAAAATAACATCAGAGGTCCTCATACATATTTTCCACTCATGGATGTACCTCCAAAGGGTAAATATGGAACTACCTCAATACCTCCTCCCACAACATCATTGGTACTATTGTTCACCCAATGAAGAGAACAACATTCTCCCCACCTTTCAAATATCCATTAGGGGCATGCCATGTTGACATATGACCATGTAATGTCTCGCAATCGGTGTCTCTGAGCTATGCCTCTCTTAATCACTATAAGTGTCGAGGGGTAAATACCATCGACTATAGATAGGATACTCTATATGCTTCTAGATAGGATGTATGTAACACGACTAATAGCTCTAACACCTCACTCAGCAACAACAAGTTTGAACTTCTACTGGGGGAATCTTCCATTATGTTCCTCTTCTCGGGAGTATAGACTATCTTAAAGTCATAGTCCTGGAGGAACTATAGAAATATTATTTGCGTCATGTTTAGATCCTTATGAGAGAAGATATACTTGCGACTCTTGTTTTCAATGTACGTGGTAATCCGCTTACCTATCTGGTAGTGTCACCATATCTTTAATGTGAATACTACCACTACTTTCTCAAGATCGTGGGTTTTGTAGGTTTTCTCATGTCGCATCAAATTGTTTGAACCATTGGAAATCACTGCTTTCCCCTACATTAGGACACAACCAAGCACAGTCATAGATGCATCACAGAACACCACATACTCAATAACTCCCTTCAATAATCTCATGATTGTGGTGCCCATAAATATTTGCCTCATCTCCTAAAAGAACTATTGGCACTTCTTTGTCCACATGAAAGGATTACCCTTCCCTGTCAAGGTCGTCATGGGTGATTATACTCTAAAAAATTTAGGAAAAAACCTTCAATAGTACCCAGAAAAACTGAAGAAACTCTATACCCTGGTAATACTCTTTGGTGGTTACAAAAATCCACCACTTCAATCTTCGCTAAATCTATGGAAACTACAACCTTTTAAATTACATGCCCTAACCTAGAAAATCTAGAATCGAAACATTGAGAGCTTCCCATAAATCTAGTGCTCTCATATTATTCCCATCACTATCCTCAAGTGTATCATGTTCTCCTCCTCTAAACCCAACTGCATTAGGATTTCATCAATGATTACCACAAAGAATCAGTCTATTTAAGGATAAAACATACTCTTTATGATTCCCATTAAACAATTTGGGGCATTTTTCATGCCAAAAAGAATCAATAGATAATCATAGTTTCCATAAAAACATCTGAATATTGTCTTTGGTACATCCTCATCCCATACAAGAAGTTGTTGACTACCAGATCTAAGGTCTATCTTCAAGAACCACATCACTCCATTCAACTGATCGAAGAGGTCTTCAATCCTGGGTAGTAGATAGATTTTCTTCATGTCCACCTAGTTTAGGCTTTGGAAGTCCACAAATAATCTTGATCACTCATATTCCTTCTTAGAAAACATAATTGGGTCGACCCAGGGTGAAACACTGGGTCTCATGAATCCCTTCCTCTACATGTCTTCCAGTTGTACCCTTACCTCACAAAGATCTACAGGAGCCATCCGATATAAAGGTGTGGATATCATTTCCCTAATAGGTTAAAAATAAATGCATAAATCATCATCCCTATGAAGGGTTAGTCCTAGAGAATATTCCAAAAATACATCCTTGAACTCATACACCACTCTAGTAAACTGAGGATGTGTCTCATCTACTGCACCATGGGTAATGCTGGACATCTAGTGTATGATCGACTACACCCTCCTATGTGTGAGTTCATCCTTCAATTAATGGGATTACTTTTAACTAAAAAAGGAAAACATGGTCCCATCCCTATAGAAACACTACATTATGTTCCCCAAATTGTCATTCTGGGCATGGACTATGGATAACTGGTCCATACCAATGATGATATCATAAGGCCTCGATGCAGCCAACAATAGATCCCAACCAAAACTCTCATCCTATAGAGTAATAAGACACTATTAGAAGTAGTGTGTGATCATAAAATACTCCTTCATATGAGTCTCTAATCTTAGGTATTGATTCAATGGTTCCACAAGAATCTATGTGTCTCAAACAATGGTCATAGCGAGAAGAGGGTGACTGGAACCTATGTATATCAAAACTGCAGCTAAAGGGGAAAAGGAAAAAGATAAAACCGATAATAATATCTAGAGAACCAGGGTCATAGGACTCCATTTCCTAGAGCTATCCTTGTCCCTATACACTATCACCATGAGCCCATGGTGGACCGCTTCGGGGTGGTGTTGGTAGTACCTCAATGTTACTCCCACCTCATGTAGCTCGTTCAGCTCATCTACCATGTTCACCGCCTGGATAAACACCATGTTCCTTACTTATCCTCTACCTTGGTGATCTCTCATCCATATATTGATCATCTATAGGGAGATTTGGGAAATCTCGAGCTAGATGTCCCCGACCATCGCATGAATAACATATCTTGTCCTTTGGCTGACTCTCTCAGCCCTAGGTGCCTCGTACCACTAACTTCATGTCCTGGGGTCATCCCCAAAACTATCTATTCCACTTAGATCCATGAATCTAGTTTCATCTACTTACTTCTAATGATTAAGCTACCTGATGCCCGGTGGTAGCACCTACTGCTTGTGTCTGCTCCGCTAGAATACTCTCCACCAGTAGAGCTCACTCTAGTGCCCCATAATATGTTGGGATTCTAAGAGATATCATGTATTTCCTAAACTCCCAGTGAAGTCCCTATTCTAAGGTCTCGGCCATAAAGAATGGTTCCTAAACCATACCATTAGAGTAGAAAGAATGATCTGTATATCTCACTGAGTACTCCTCTATTATCGAACTTCCCTATTACAGATGCAATAGCTCGTTTATATTCACGGAGCATAAAGTTGATGGAAATAAGTCCTCTATAAAGATAGTCTCAATTTATTTCAAAGGGAGGGTCATCTCCTCATGTGTCTAGACCACTGCTCCAATATCTCCACACTGATCCGTCTAGTAGAATCATGGCTTAGACTGCCATCTAGTCAAGAGGCATCCCCACTAGGTGGAAGAAAAATGTAACCACCTACATCCAATCCTTAACTACCAAGGGGTCTGGATCACCCATGCACCTTTTAGGTCACTACCTCTAGAACTCATGAAAGGCATTCAGCGTGTGTGCATCCTCTACTAGTAATACTGGTAGTAACTATTTTTCTCTAAGTGGTGATATTACTGGTACACCACCCAATGGTGTTATCTATGGTATTGGTCCTTATACCTACATCTCATTTTTAGGTGGATCATCCTCATGATCACGCATTGCAATCCTATATGGATATCTGCATAGAGGCATCTTGAAATAGATAAATATGTAATATATTCAGTAGAGTATACCAATAACTCCTGGATGGTTTTAGGAAATATTTTCTTTAAATAATTTTTATCCTTTAGTAGATTTTTTTGAATGAAATAATGAGTTTAAACGAACCATGAGATTCCCTTAATATAAAATTACCATTATAGACTATCTTTTAGTTTAGCGTGAATAATTATAACTAAGTTATGAAAATGCATTATGAATTTATTGGTTGTTAATTATTTCGGGAAAAATATAAATTAATTAGATATTTTTATTTTATAGTGAATTATATTTGGTAATGAAATTAATGAGATATATGTGTTATATACTTATTAAAATATTTTTTTATTCATTCAATGGATATTTTATTCATAGGGTATCAATAAAACCCTATTATATATATAAGAACCTATTTTTAAGGTTAATTTTACACCATTTAATGGAGAACCCATTTTATATTACGATTTTTGATCATTAATAATTTATATATGACAACATAAATATGTTATTTTTAAGCGGGATATAAAAATTTAATTTGGAAAAATTTTCTAATATTTTTTTGACGACTTTTTTGTTTTGATGATTAGTAAAAATATGCTAAATTTTAATTAAAATCCACTTTTTCCATCAAGATAATTTATATGGTTAAATTATAATATTGAATGGTTTAAAAGTATAAATAGAATATATTTGTACCATTTAATATAATTTATGTCGTTATCATTAATTTTACATTGAATTCATAGGTAAAAACATTACAATCTTTTTCAATGTTTTAACTATTAAAACTCATTTTATAATTTCAACAATGGGAATAATTTTAAATTAATTACTGAAACTTCTATTTTATTAATTTGAATAAAAGTATTCCATATTTAGAATTAGAATTTCCAAATTGTGTGAATAGGTACCTTTTATTTTTGGACATTTAGAATAATAACTTTAGTTATTATTTTATTTACCATGGTTAAAGGGTAAATCTAATAAATAAAGGTAAAAAAATAATACTTTAATAATATAAAACTAACCTAAAACGTGTCCTGATCCTATTGGTTGAGATATATCAGACCATGGGAAACCATGGGTTGATTTTGGGACCCCATTGATTCACTTGGATGTGAAAATGAAATTCCATAAGAATTAATTTGATGTAAAGATAATTATAACATAAACATATATCTTTTACTAAAAATATTTCAATATATGGTTATATAACTAATATATATGATTATAAATAGTCATTAAAAATATTAAAGTATTTATTACATGATGATAATTTATTTATAATTTTTATAGATTATATAAATAGTTTTATTTATGACACAAATATGATGTAGTGATTACCTCATTAATGAAAGATTCAGATAAATGAATTTATAAATATTAATAAAATTGATATTTTGATGCCATACACGAATTTATTGGATGATATTGAAATATTATCTTTGATTTAATTCCTTGTTTTCTAAGGAATAATGTTTTTATGAATTTTTTAAAAAATTCATGTATGAATAGTGTGCAAATTGACACAGTTTATAACTTAAAACATAAAATAGTTTATTAAATGATATTAAATTCATAAATATATAAGATTCTCCGAAATAGTTAATATAAGTCCAAATATGTCATAATTAAATTTTTTGGGTCGTCTGACATGATATGGAAATTACACTTATCCATAAGTTGTAAATAACATGATATCACAGTAAGATTAAAAAGGGTAAAATAAGGGTTAAAGAAAAAAGATAAGGATTAAAAAAATATTCAAACCATGTCTAAAAATTATTGGCTGATGGATATTCAACCCAAAATCATATTATATTCTAATTAAATAATTTTTTGAAAAAAATTAGTTGAAAATAAATTTTTAATAAATTAATATTTTGAATAGTTTCCTAAAGTGACCCTCTCCTCTCTTATAAAAGGGAACCGCATCCCTCTCTTATTCACTCCATTTTCAACTTTCCTGATGATCCAAGACATGACCATTTCTCTTATAACAACCCCTAGTAACAATAAAGAGGTTTTGGTTTTCTCAAAAGTCTAACCCTGGTTCCCTAAGAGTAAATTTAAAGGAGGCACGTCGAGGAAGAGGTAATCTATTCCACTGATTCATTCAAAATTATTTCTTCTTCTACATGTTCATATTTAGTTTTTTCATTGTTATATAATATCATCAGTATCAATAATATATTGATATGTTATTATAAATATTAAACAACACTATTTCATCTTCTATCCATCCTGGGGGAAATTAAATCAGCATGCCTGCATACGTACGTCTGACCATATCCACATCGTGGGGTAATATGTTTTTCACCACCACCTTACATGGATGGGTTTAATGGTGGAAATAAAATTTATATTTGATTATTTAA
Source organism: Viscum album (assembly GCA_963277665.1). Taxonomy (NCBI): domain Eukaryota; kingdom Viridiplantae; phylum Streptophyta; class Magnoliopsida; order Santalales; family Viscaceae; genus Viscum; species Viscum album. The sequence continues at coordinate 634,664,337 of OY728161.1, forward strand.
ATATTATACTAATTCTATTTTACTATATATCATCCACTTCAATACCATTAAACAATTATGGGAACAATATTGTCACTTGTTCGTACCTACGACATAACATCTCCACGGTGCGATGTGATTTGTTCTACACAATCTTCATTAAAAAATGAGTATATAAATTATTTTAATGAATTAATATGATATATATTATAATAATACCATTCTTTAAAGTATATAACTATATACTAAAAGATTTATAAGAACTAATTCGAAAAAATACCTAAGAACATAAGACAGTTAATGCCTGAATAACGAGTAACAATGAAATGTTACTAACAAATCTGATGAAAATATGATAATAAATGATATCTTAAAAATTATTATAATTCTGGAATAAATAATTAATATTATTTAAATCAATATACAGGATTTTTAAATACATAAGAAGTAAATCTGATAAAAGGTATGGGATAAATTTTGGAATCTCATTTTATTTGGGATTGTTTATTCGTAAGTATCTACTGGGTATATATTTTTAACATCTATGTACATGTTTTCTAAAAGTTATATCATAAAATATGTACTATTTTTATATGTATGTTTAATTTTATTTTTACCCTTTTTGACTTTTATTACATGGTAGGTAAGGAATCTTCCTTTTGTTTACCATACAAGGTACTTTTTGACTTTTCTAGAAAATGTATGGGGAGAATGTTTTTTTAACTTATAAAACATTAATGGGTTTTTACTTCTTCATAACACTTTATTTCCATGAATATTTCCCTACATTTTTACAAGTGTATTTTAAACTCAATTCATTTCTTTTAAAATTCCACAATAGTTTGATAAAAGAAAATGTTTTTGAAAAAGAAAGGTTATTTTTCTCAAGAATGAAGCTCAAGTGTTTTATCAAAATCATTTTCCATATAAGATTATGTAGGTTTATGTTTCAATCCTTTCTATGAGTTTATTATGTTTATGATGGAATGTTATTTAGGAAATCCATTTGTTTCATATCAATTATGATATAATTATTTTTAAAAAACCCATTTGATTTCATTAGTTATGTTATGTTAAATGTTTCAATGTTTTTGTGGAACACGTAAGAATTGTTTCATTATGAGATAGGTGGGTCATTTATCTCCTTCCAATTCATTGGGTAAATTTTTATATCTCATGATATAGACATTTCATAAATTGAAAGTTAATCTGGTTCAGTGATACAGGGCTAGAACGAGGAGATAACTCAGTTCATTAATGGAATTTGTGGGCTATGATGATCTTGGCATAGGGCCTTCACTAATATGAAATGATTTTATATGCTTATACGTGTATGCGATTAGGTTCCATGTGTTATTTTATGATAATTGTCTTTACATTTCAGTTATATTATTTATCTCAAGATATGATTTTGTGATATTTTATATGCAGGATAAGATTTTAAAATGTTATGTTCTTATGAATATGATATGATTATTATTTCATTTTCTTACCACTACTGAGCATTTAAGCTCATCCTTTTATCTGATTCCTTTCCCCAATACATGAATAAGGGTATTAAGTATGATATTACAAAAAGGAGTCTAAATATGATGAAATAAATGGGAGACAATGTAGATGTTTTATGAATTAGTTTTTTATGTTCCATAGTTTCTAAAGACACTATACTTATACAGTCCTATCATGGATATATTATTTGTTGTAATAAATATACTTCAATTCTAAAGTGATATAAATGTGTGTAAGTATGGGTCGTTATAGGTGGTATCAGAGGAAAGGTATAGTTAACCATTGGAAACTAGGATGAGAATCCTAAGTAAGAACCAGAAGGATGTGTCTAAGTGTAGGATACAATCCTATTGTTTTATTAACATCCATAAATAACCTATGATAAAACCTAAAGTGTGTTAAATTTAAATTTTATTCATTATTATGTATTTCTTGAGTTATTATTAGTGTTTCTCTTACATTGGTTCTTGGTTTTATTCAGTGGTTAGAACCTGAAGCAACCACATTAATGATGAATGAAACAGGCAATGTAATGTTTCTCCCCCTAGGAAACCAAATTTCATGGGATCTAAAATGAAAAATCTTATATCCCTGCTCACACAACCTTCTCATGCTCTGAATCATGATGTACTTCTACACAATTAAATAAAGGAGAAAGATTATGTTGAATACTTAATGAGACATTTTCCACCTTCATTCATCAGGTCTTCTGATCCATTAGTGACTGAACAATGGATCAGTACCACTGAAATGATATTTTCAGTTCCACAATGTTCTAAACATGATAAAGTCATCTTAGAAGTATATCGTTTGGAAGGTGAGGCTGATCAATTGTTCAATCTTATCAAGAATATGAGGGAGTGAGATGAAATTGAGTCCATGGTATGGGACGAGTTCTAGAACTTATTTTTCAATAAGCACTTTCCTCTTATTCTTCAAAAAAAGTTGGAGAAGTAGTTCGATGAACTTAAGAAAATGGATGATGAATCTTTTTGTACTTATGAAGAAAATTTTAAAAGACTTTCAGGGTAAGCTTCTGGAATTATTATCCAACCTAAGAGTAATATTGATTGATTCATTAGTGGCTTGAAACCATGTCTCTAAGAGACTTATCCATAAGGGACTTTAATATCTATGAGGAAATATTTGATGTTCTCTCAAGTCTGAGATAGAGATTAGAGTAACCATTTTTTCATATGGGTTTGATAAGAAAAGGAAAATAGAATTCAAAATAAAATCTAAAAACCACACTGAAAAGAGGATGAATTTTCCATTATGATCAAAGTTTTAAAATAAATATGGAGGGAATTTTATTAATGTAACTAGTAAATGTTTTACGTGTGGAAAAGAAGGTCATCTGGAAATTGAATACTGAAGTGATGGAAAAAAGATTTTGAATAATGAAAATATAGAAAAGGATACACAAAATGCACCTCATGCATTTAAATGTTACAAGTGCATAGAAATGAGGCATTATGTGAATCAATTCCCTAATCAAAGGGTTATTTATGATGATCGACATCAACAAGCTATTAAGGCCAAAGAAAAAAGAAATTAACATGCAATTACTATTAGCAACATTGAGTATGATAATGAAGTGGTGAAAGGTACAATTACCATCCACTCTAAAGTATAAAATGATTTATTTGATTTTGGATTCACCCACTCTTTTATTTCAAAATAATTTTCTAAGGGTATCACCATATTACCTCAAAAATTAGATGTTGAGTTATCTTTTACAACTCTTAATGGCACAACGAACACATAAAAAGTTTACAATTCTTCTCCAATTGATGTTTGTGGGAATTTACTTCCAGAAAATCATGTGATCCTTCCTATAGTGGAATTTGATGTGATTATTGGCATGGATTGGAATTCTTTATATGGAGATCATATCAATTCCCAAATAAGGTATGTCACATTTCATATTCTAGATCAATCTATGATCATCTATCGATGCAAAGATGAATATAACCTTCTATTGTATATTTATTCCATCTTATGGGTCTTGATTCCAATAAATTGTGGTTTTTATCTCAAATTTTTGGAGAGAAACTCACGATTAAGAATACGACCATTGTATGGTAGTTTGATGATGTCTTTCCAATTTAATTTCTTAGTCTTCCACCAAATTATGAAGATACGTTTTCAATAAAACTCATACAATGTGCTATGCCTATTTCAAAAACACCTTATTGAATGGCCCCAAATGAGTTAAAATAATTAAAGAAGCAGCCCCCAAGGAATATTGGTAAGGGATTCTCATTCCCTAGTACATCACCTTGGGGATCACATGTTCTATTTCATTAGATGAAAGATGGATCAATGGGAATATGAATTGATTATTGAGAACTTAACAATATCACTATCAAGAATAAATATCCTCTCTCATTCATTGATGACTTATTTGACCAACTATGTGGAGCTCAAAACATTTCCAAGATTGATCTTCATTCCGGGTATCAACAATTAAGGGTCAAAAATGAGGATATGCCAAATACAGCATTCCGTACAAGGTATGGGCACTATGAATTTATAGTGATGCCTTTTGGTATTAATAATTCCCCTTCTGTCTTCATGGATCAAATGAATAGAGTCGTTATATATTATCTTGATCAGTTTCTAGTAGTCTTTATAGGTGATATTCTTGAATATTCAAATAGAAATTAATGACATAAATATCACTTGAGAATGGTATCAGAGACTCTAATAAAGGATAAGGTTTATGCCAAATATACCAAGTGTTAATTTTGGCTTCAAAAAGTTTCATTTTTGGGTCACATAATCTCAAGAGATGGGATATTTGTGGATCTAAAAAAATAAACGTTACTAAAAGATGGTTGAGACCAATAACAGTAACTAAGATACAATGTTTTATTATTTTAGCTGGATATTATCGATGTTTTGGAAAATATTTTTCAAGATTATCTAATCCACTCTCCAATTTTACTGGGAAAGGAGTTATGTTCATTTGGATGAAGGAATGTGAAGTGAATTTCAAATAGATAAAAAGGAGGTTAGCTAGTGCACCTATGCTCACACTTCCATGTAGTGTAGAAAGGTTTGTGGTCTAAATTGATGTATTCGGGAAGGGTTTGGGTTGTTTTCTCATAAAAAATGATACGGTGATAGATTATTCCTCACGAAAATTGAAAATCCATGAGCAAACTTACCCAACTAATGATTTTGAGTTAGCTATTGTAATCTTTTCATTAAAGATAATGAGGATTTATCTTTTTCATGAATGGTGTGATATTTATACTGATCAGAAGATTTTAAAGTATATTTTTACACAAAATGATCTGAATATGCACCAAAGAATATGGTTGGAGTTGATTAATGTTTACAACTTCTCAATACAATACCACCCTGGGAAAAAAACAAAGTGACAGATGCATTAAATCGACAAGACCATGCCTAGTTATCCATGATGAGGATCACGAAAGATCCAATATTAATGGATTTTCATAGGATAGATCTTAAAATTATATCACTAGGGGAGAAATCTTATCTTTCTCAAATTAATGTTCAACCATCTATACAAGTGATGATTGAAGAGGCATAGAAGGAAGATGTAATCTTACAAAAGAAGGTGAGAAATGTTCCTAAATTCAACCTTTACTGTGATGAAATAATAAGGTTCATGAATTGGGTTAGTGTTCCTCCCATACCAAAATTAACGAAGGAGATATTTGAAGAGGCTTATAGTTATACCTTCTCTATTACCCCTGGAAGCACAATGATGAATAGGGACCTGAATGAGTACTTTTAGTTGGATGGAATGAAAAGAGATGTCGTCGAATATGTATCTTGATGCTTGGTTTGTCAGTAAGTTAAGGTTGAGATATATAAGTCTAAGTGTATGTTACAACCATTACCCATACCACAATAAAAATTGGAAAAATCACTATGTACTTTTTCATCAGAATTCCCAAATCATCCAAAGGAAATAATGATATCTGGGTTATAGTTGATCACCTTACAAACTCATCACACTTAATTTCTATTACAGAGGATTTCTCTCTTGATCATCTTTCTCGGATATATGTAACAGAAGTGGTAAGATTGCATGGAGTACCACCTTCCATTATATCTGATCGGGATCCGAGGATTACCCCAAAGTTATAGAGAAGTCTTCAGCAAGCCCTTGGTACAGAGTTGATTTTCAGCAATGCTTATCATCCTCAGACATACAATTAGTGTAAGTGGACAATTCAAACTCTAGAATACATGTTGAGAGCTTTCTATATGGGTTTCAATGGTGGTTGGGATCAACACCTACCATTGGCACAATTTTCTTACAATAACAACTTTCACTCAAGTATTCAGATGGCTCATTATGAATCCCTCTATGGAAAGAAGTGAAAAACCATAACTTCTTGGGATGAAGTTGGGGATATAAAGATATTAAGATCTAATATTGTGGATGAAATGAAAAAAAATGTCATATCTACTCAACAACACATAGTAGAATCTTAGATCGAAAAAAATTTATGCTGAAATTAGAAGAAAAGAACGAGAGTTTGAAGTGGGTGATAAGGTGTTCTTATCAATATCTCCCTCAAATAGAGTAATGAGATTTGGAAAAAGGGCAAGCTGAGCCCTAGGTATATTTGTCCTTTTGAAATACTATATCGTCTTGGGAAGGTAGCTTACCAATTGGCGCTTCAACCAAATCTCTCTCAAGTTCATAATGTGTTCCATGTATCTCTACTGAGAAAGTACATACCAAATCATTCACATGTACTAATCATAGAAGTCATACTTCTATACCAAGATCTTTCTTATGATGAAAAAATGATAGATATTCTGGATCATAGCGAAAAAGATCTATGAAACAAGACCACTCACTTGGATAATGTTTTATAGAGGAACCACCAATTAGAAGAAGCTACGTGGGAAATTGAGGATATGATGATGGATAGGTATCCTCATCTATTTATTTCCAAGTGACGAATTTCGAGGGTGAAATTTAGTTTAAGGTGGGTAGAATGTAACACCCAGATGTTTTTATGAAATATTTTCTTTAAATAATATTTATCCTTCAATAGCTTCATATTCATGAAATCGTGAGTTTAAACAAACTATGGGATTCCCTTAATATAAAATTACCATTATATCCTAGACGTTAGGGTAGAAAAAATTATTATAACTAACTTATGAAAATTCCTTACGAATTCATTGGATATTAATAATTTTTTTAAAATATAAATCAATTAGGTATTTTTATTTTTTAGTGAATTGCATTTGGTAATAAAATTAATGAGATATATGTGTTATATAATTAATAAAATATTTTTCTATATTCATCCAATGGATATTTTAGTCATAGGGTATGAATAAAACCCAATTTTATGTATAATAACATGTTTTTTAAGGTTAATTTTACACCTTTGAATGGAGAACCCGTTTTAAATTAAGTTTTGGAACATTAATAATTTATATATGACAACCTAAAATTTTTATTTTAAATCTGGATATAAAAATTTACTTTGGAAAAATTTCTGATATTTTTTTGATGATTTTCATGTTTTGATGAATAGTAAAAATATGATAAATTTTAATTAAAAATAACTTTTTTTCATAAAGATAATTTATATGGTTAAATTATAATATTTAATGCTTTTAAAGTATAAATGTAATATATTTTTACTATTTAATTTAATTTATGTCATTATCATTAATTTTACAATGAATATGTAGATAAATCATTTCAATCTTTTGCAAGGTTTTAACTTTTAAAATCCGTTTTCTCATTTCAATAATGGGAATAATTTTAAATTAATTACTACAAATTCTATGTTTTGAATTTGAAAAAAATTGATTCCATATTTGGAATCAAATTGTCCAAATTGTGTGAATAACTACCTTTTATTTTTGGACATTATGAATAATAACTTTAGTAATTATTTTATATACCATGGTTAAAGGGTAAATCTGGTAAATATGGGTAATAAAATAATAATTTAATAGTATAAAAAAACACTAAAACATGTCCTAATCCTATCAGTTGAGCTATTTCTAACCGTAGTAGTCCTTGGGTCGGTTTTTGGACCCCGTGGATTCACGTGGATGTGAAAATGACATTTTTTAAGAATTAATTTAATGTAAAGATAATTATAACCCAAACATATATATTTCAATAAATAGATTTTATAATAGTGTTAGATAAATTATATCTAGGCTTATAAATTATAATAACAAATCTAAAATTGTTTCCTACATCATGGTTTTTTATCTATAATTTTTAGATATTATATAAATAGATTTATTTATGACACAAATATGATGTAGTAATCACATCATTAATGAAAGATTCAAATAAATAAATTTATAAATATTAATACATATAATATTTATTTATTTTTATGGAATAAATGAATTTTATAAATTACATTGACATATAAGCATTGATTTAATGACTTGTTTTTGAAGTAATAAGGTTTTTATGAATATTTTAAAAATGTCGAGTAGGAATAGTGTCCAAAATTGACAAAATTCATAACAAAAAATATAAAATAGTTTATTAAATATCATAAAATTTATAAAAATATAAATTCTATAAGATAGTTAATATAAGTCCAAATATGTCATAAATAACTTTCTTTGGGTCGTTTGACATGATTTTGTAATTACACTAAGCCACAAGGTGTAAATAACGCGATATCACTATATGATTAAAAAGGGTAAAATAAATATTAAACAAAAATATAAGGTTAAAAAAACTTCAAAACCTATCTAAAAGTTATTGGATGATGGTTATTCGAACCAAGATAATCATATCTTCTAATTAAATAAAATATGGATAATTTTTAGTTAAAATTTAATTTATAATGAATTAATATTTTGAACAGTTTCCTAAAGTTCCCCACTCCTCTCGTATAAAAGGGTACCTCTTACCTCTCCACTTCACTCCATTTTGAGAATTAATGCTCAGCCAAACCCTTCCTGTTTCACCTCTCACCTTCCCTAGTAACATTCTATAGGTTCTGATCTTATTAAAAGACCAAATCTAGTTCCATAATAGGAAATTAAAATGAGTCACGTCGAGGAAGAGATAATATCTTCTACCAATTCTTTCAAATTTATTTCTTCTTATACATCCTTCTCATTAGTTATTTCATTATAAATTAATATCATAAATATTACTAATTTACTGATATGTTATTATAAATATTAAATAACCCTATTTCACCTTCTATCCATCCAATGAAAAATTTAATCACCATGCGTGCATACGAACGGCTTACTGTATCCACGCCATGGTGTAATCTATTTTACACCACCACCTTAAATGGATGGTATAGTGATGGAAATAATAACTATATATGATTATTGTAACATGATACTAATTATAAGATACTATACATTATCCACTTCAATACCATTCAAAAATTATGGGAAGGTTATCGTCACTCGTGCGTACGTACGACTTACCATCTCTACATGGGAATGTGATTCGTTAAACATAATATTCTTTAAACAATGATTATATAAATGAATTTAATGAATAAATATGATATATATTATATTAATACAATTATTTAAATGAAATAACTACAACCTATAAGTGGAATAAGGACATATCTGATAAAACATACATTAGATCACAAAGCAGTTAATACCCGTATAACAAGTAACGATGAAATATTACTATCAAAAGATGAAAATATGACCATAAATGTTATCATTAAAATTATTAGGATTCTGGAATAAATAATTCACATTATTTAAATCATTATATAGTAGGTTCAGATATATATGAATCATATCGTACATAAGGTACGAGATAAGTTTTCTGATATCATTTTATCTGAGATTGTTTGTTCGTTAATTTCTAATGGGTATATATATTTATCCTTCTTGTCCATGTTTTATAAAAATATTCTCATAAAATGTGTACTATTTTTATATGTATGTTTAATTTCATTTTTACCCATTTTTACTTTTACTACATGGTTTGGAAGGAATATTTCTTTTGATTACAATATGAGGTACTTTTTAACTTTTCTGGAAAAAGTACGAGGAGAATTTTTTCTTAACTTATACGACATGAACAGGTTTTTACACCTTCACAAATCCATATTTACATGAATTTTCCTCTACATGTTTTCATTTTTATTTTCAACTAAATTCTTTTTTTATAATATTTCACCGTAGTTTGAGAAAAGAAAATGTTTTTGAAAAAGAAAGGATATTTTCATCAGAAATGAAGCTCATGTGTTTTATCAAAATTATTTTCCATCAATGATTATGTAGGTTTATTTTTTTATCCCTTTTATAAATATGATTTTATTGTGATTATGATGGAATTTTATTTAGGGTATTCATTTTTCTTATATCAATTATGATGGAATGATGTTTAAGAAACCCATTTGATTTCATGGGTTATTCTAGGGTGAATGTTTCTATGTTTTGTGTCACATGTAAGAATGATTTCATTATGAGATGGGTGGGACCTATATCTCCCTCAAATTCATTGGGTAAGGATTTCTATCTCATGACATAAACATGGCTGGATGATAAAGCTAATTTGGTTCAGTGATACAAGGATGGAATGAGGTGAGAACTCTGTTCATTAATGGAATTTGTCTACTATAATGGTCTTGGAAAAGGACCTTGACTAACATGATATGATTTTATATTATTATTTTTGTATGCCAAAAAATATCATGTCTTATGGTATGACTATTGTGTATACATTTCACTTTTACGATTTATCCCATCATATGATATTGTGATCTTTTATACATAGGATAATATTTTGAAATGTTATGTTCTTATGAATATGATATGATTGTTAATTAATTTTTTCACCCTTATTGAGAATTTTAGCTCACCCTTTTATATGTTTCTTTTCCATAGGACATGTAAATGGGTATTAATTATGATATTCAAAAAAGGTGTCTAGATATGATGAAATAAATAAAAGATAATGTAGATGTTTTATAAACCAATTGTTTATGTTTCCCAGTTTCTAAAGACACTATACTTATACGGTACTATCATGATTTTTTTATATGTTGTAATAAATATACTTCAATTATAAAGTGATATAAATGTATGTAATTTATGGTTCATTATAGTTGGGATCAAAGGAAAGATGTAGTTAACCTTTACAAACTAGGATGATAAAGACTTTGTAAGAACCATTAGGAAATTTCTAAGTATAGGATAGAATTCTATTGATTTAGAAATGCCCATAAATAACCAATGAAAAAAACTAAAGTGTGCTAAATTGAAATTTTATTCTTGATTATGTGGTTTTTTTATTATTATTAGTGTTGGTCACACTATACTTCTTGGTTTTATTCAATGGCTGGATCCCGAATGAACTGCATTAATGCCGAATGCGGCGGGAAATGCAATGATTGTCATCCTAAGAAACAAAATGATATGGGAGTGATAATACAATATCATGTAGCCGTTCTAACACAACTCTCCCAAGAAATGAATCATTCCGTACTTTCAAATGAGAAAAATAAGGAGCAAAGTTCTATAGAATCCTTCATGTGGTAGAAACCACCTTCATTCAGTGGGCCTCTGATCCATTAGTGGATAAACAATGGATCAGTACCATTGAAAATTATTTTTTGTTTTGCAATGTTCTAAACATGATAAATTCATCTTAGTTGCATATCGTTTAGAAGGTGAAGCTAATCAATGGTGGAATCATAACAATAATATGAATAAAAGAGATGAAATTGAGTACAAGGAATGAGACGAGTTCAATAAATTATCTTTTCAATAAGTAATTTACTCATATTCTTAGAAAAAAGATTGAGAAGGAGTTCCTTGAACTTAATCAAATGGATGATAATTCTGTTGGTACCTACAAAGAAAATTGTACCATAATTTCAAGGTATGCTTCTAGAATTATTATCCAACCTAAGAGTAAGATTGATCGACTCTTTAGTTGCTTAAAACGAATCCTTTGAAAGGCATTTTCCATAAGGGACTTCAATAACTATGGGGATATTTTTTGATATGATCTCAAGGTTGAGATGGGGATTGGAGTAACCCATCAGTCATATGGTTTTGATAAGAAGAGAAAAATGGAATTCAAAGTAAAATCTAAAGACCACATAAAAAAGAAGATTAGTTTTACCTTATGCTAAATGTGTGGAAAGAAAAATGGAGGGAATTGTATTAAAGGAACTAGTAAATATTTTAAGTGTGGAAAAGAAGGTCATCAGGAAATTGAATGCCTAAGTGACAGGAAAAATATGTCTAATGATGCAAACAAATAAACGGAGACATAGAATGGACCTCCTACACTTCAATGTTATAAGTGCAAGGAAATACGGCATTATGTGAATCAATTCCCTAATTAAAGGTTTATTGATGATGATAGACATCAACAAACACTTAAGGACAAATAAAAAGGAATGTCACATGAAATTAGTATCGGCAACATGGTGTACGATAATTAATTTGTGAAAGGTGAACTTACTATCCACTCTAATGTAGCAAATGTTATATTGATTATATATCCACCCACTATTTTATATCTAATGTATTTTCTAAGGGTACCACCATATTACCTCAACAAATTAGATGTTGGTTTAGTTGCGACAACTCCTCATGGAACAACGATTGCATAGAATGTTTTCAATTCTTATCTAATTAATGTTTGTGGGAAAGTACTTCCATAAAATAATGTGATCCTTTTTATAGTGGAATTTTATGTGATTATTGTCATGGATTGGATTTCATTATATGAATCTCATATCAATTTCTAAATAATGGAATTCATATTTTATATTCTAGATTAATCTATGATCATCTATCAATGCAAGGATGGATATAACCTTATAGTGGAAATTTCTTCTGTTTTTTGGGTCTAGATTCCCATAAATGATGTGTTTTTATCTCAAATGGTTTGGGAGAACCTCATAATAATGAATAAAATCATTTTAAGAGAGTCTGAAAATGTCTTCCAAGTGGAATTTCTAGGTCTTACGCCAAATCATGAAGTTGAGTTTTCAATAGAACTCATAACGGGTGCTATGCCTATTTCAAGGACACCTTATAGAATGGCCCCAATTGATTTGTAGGAATTGAAGAAGCAAATCTATGAGAATCTTGATAAGGGATTCATATGACCTAGTGTGTCACCTTGGAAAGAACCTGTTTTGTTTGTTATAATGAAAGATGGAACAATAAGACTCTACATTGATTATCGAGAACTTAACAAGATCACTGTCAAGAAAAAATATCATCTCCCACTCATTGATGACTTATTTAACCAACTACATGGAGATCAATACTTTTGAAAGATTTATCTTCATTTAGGGTATCATAAATTAAAGGTCAAGAGGGAGGAAATACTAAATATAAAATTTCGTACAAGTTATGGACACTATGATTTTATATTGATGAATTTTTGTCTTATTAATTCCACTGTTATATTCATGGATCTAATGAATAGAGTCTTTAGAGACTATCTTGATCAGTTTGTGGTAGTCCTTGTAGATTATATTCATTTCTATTCTAAGAGAAAGTAAGAACATGAATATCACTTGAGAATTGTATTGAATACCCTAAGAAAGGAGAAGCTTTATGAGAAATTTACCAAGTGTGAATTTTGTCTTAAAAAGTTTCATTTTTTGGTCAGATAATCTCAAGATATGATATATCTATGGATCCACGAAAAATATAGGTTATTGGAAGATGGTTGATACCAACAAATGTAACTGAGATCTGAATTATTCTTGGTTTGGCTAGATATTATCAACGTTTTGTGAATTATTTTTCACGATTATCTAATCCACCCACCAAGATAGCTTGAAAAATAGTTAAGCTCATTTGGATAGAGGAATGTAAAGAGAATTTCAAAATTCTAAAAATACGGTTTGTTAGTTCACATGTTCTCACTCTACCTCATAGTGGAGAAATTTTTTATGATCTACAGTGATGCCTCCACGAAGGGGTCAGGGAGTGTTCTCATTGAAGAAGATATGGTGATAGCTTATGCCTCACAAAAGTTGAAAATCCAAGAGAAAAATTACCCAACTCAGGATGTAGAGTTTATCTATGGTAATATTTTCATTAACGATATGGAGGCATTATATTTATGGTGAATGGTGTGATATTTGTACTGATCATAAATGTTTAAAGTATATTTTCACACAAAAAGTGGTAAATATGCACCAAAGTAGATGGTTGGAATTGATTATAGATTACGATTGCTCAATACATTACCACCCCAGGAAACCAAACAAGGTGGCAGATGCATTAAGTCGACAAGACTATGCCATCTTATCCAGGCTGAGGATGATAAAAGATCAAATATTTATGGATTTGTAAAGGATGGATCTTGAAATTATAATAGAAGGGGAGAAATATTATCTTTATAAAATGATTTTTAAACCATCAATACAAGGGAAGATTAAAAGGGCGTAGAAGGAACATATAGATATAAAAAATAAGGTGAGAAACATTCTTGAATTCAACATTGATTGTGATGAAATAATAAGGTTAAGGAATTGGTCTTTTGTGTCTCCCATACCAGAATTAAAGAAGGATCTATTAGATGAGGCTCATCATTCTTCATCATCTATTCACCTTGGAAGAACAGAGATGTACATGGACCTGAAGGAGTACTTCTAGTGGGATTCAATGAAAAGAGATGTTGCCACATATGCCTCTCGATGCTTGTTCTAACAGCAAGTTAAGGCAGAGAGACAGAAGTCTAAGGTGATGTTACAACCATTACCAATACCAGAACTGAAATGGGAAAACATCACTATGGAATTTTTCATCGAACATCCCAAAACATCCAGAGGAAATAATGTCATCTAGTTTATAATTGATTTACTTATGAATTCAAAAAAATTCCTTGCTATTATAGAGTATTTCTCTCTTGATCAGCTATCCCATATACAAGTAAAGGAAGTGGTAAGATTTCATAAAGTACCACTTTCCATTATATCTGATCGGGATCCAAGGTTTACCTTGAATTTTTAGCGAAGTCTTCAGCATGCTCTAGATACATAGTTATGTTTCAACCCTGCTTATCATCCTCAGACATACATTTATTCTGAGAGTAATATTCTATCTCTGGAAGACATGTTTAGAGTTTTCTCTATGGATTTCAAATGTGGTTGGGATCAACACCTACCATTGGTGAAATTTTCTTAAAATAATATCTTTCGCTATTGTATTCATATGGATCATTATGAATCCCTTTATGGAATGAAGTGAATAACTATAACTTTCTTGGATGAATTTGGGGGATTAAAGCTATTAGGACATTATCTTGTTGATGAAATGGTAGCAAAGGTCAGATCTATTCAACAACACATAAGGGAAGCTCATAGCCGATAAAAAAGTTCTATTTACAACTGAAAAAATACCTAGAGTTTTAAGTGGTTGATAATGTATTATTATGAATATATCACTGGAAGAGAGTAATGAGATTTCGAATGACTAGAAAGTTGAGCCCCAAGTATATCAGTCCTTTTGAAATACTGGATCGTGTTGGGAAGGTAGCTTACCGATTGGATCTTCCAATGAATCTCTCTAATTTTCATGATGTGTTCCATGTATGTCTCATGATAAAGTACATACATGATCCTTCACATGTACTAAGCTCATAATTCATACCCCTAGAGAAAGATCTTTCTTATGGAGAACAATCGATAGAGATTCTGGATCAAAGCTAAAAAGTTCTAGGAAACAAGACCACTCTCTTGGTTAAAGTTTTATGGAGGAATAACCAATTAGAATAATCGAAATGATAACTTGTGGATATGATGAGGTATATGTATCCTAATCTATTTACATCCAAGTGACTAATTTCGAGGGAAAAATTCAGTTTAAGGGGGGGTATAATGTAACACCCAGATGTTTTTATGAAATATTTTCTTTAAATATTTTTTATCCTTTAGTAGCTTTCTTTTCACGCAATCACGAGTTTAAAATAACCAAGATATAACATTAATATAAAATTACAGTTATATCCTAGTCGTTAGGTTAGCAAGAATAATTATAACTAACTTATGAAAATGCATTATGAATTCATTAGCTTTCAATTATTTACGAAAAAATAAATCAAGTAGATATTTGTATTTTTTTAGTTAATTACATTTGTTATTTAAATTACTGATATATATGTGTTATATATTTAGTAAAATATTTTTTATATTCATCCAATTTATATTTTAGTCATACTGTATGAATAAATCCAATTTTATATATAAGAACCTATTTTTTAAAGATTAATTTTACACCATTGAATGAAGACCCCATTTTAAATTAGTATTTTGGCATATTAATAATTTTTATATGACAATAAAAACATTTTATTTTGATATGGGATATAAAAATTTACTTTGGAAAAATTTCTGAAATTTTTTCTGAAAACATTCATGTTTTGATTAATAGTAAAAATACGTTATATTTTAAATAAGAACAACTATTTTTCATCGAGATAATTCATATGGTTAAATTATAATATTTAATGGTTTTAAAGTATAAATAGAATATATTTTTACCATTTAATATAATTTTTGTCATTATCATTAATTTTACATATAATTAATTGGTAAAAATATTTCAATCTTTTGCAATGTTTTAACTTTTAAAACTTGTTTTCTCATTTTAACAATGGTAATAATTTTAAATTAATTATTGAAAATTCCGTGTTTTGAATTTATAAAAATATATCCCATATTTGGAATCATAAGTTTCAAATTTTGTGAATAGGTATCTTTTACTTTTAGACATTATTAATAGAAACTTCAGTAATTATTTTATTTACCATGGTTAAAGGGTAAATCTGGTAAATAAAGGCAATAGAATAATTTCATAATATAAGACTACACTAAAATGTGTCATAATCCATTTTTTTGAGATATTAATGACCATGGAAATCCTTTTTTTGATTTTTAGACCCCATTTATTCAAATGGATGTGAAAATGACATTTTATAACAATTAATTTAAAGTAAAGATAATTATAACTTAAACATATATCTTTTACTAAATTGATTTTAATATAGGGTTATATAACTGATCTCTATGATTATAAATTTTCATTATAAAGATAAAATGATTTCATAAATCATGGTATTTTATTTATACCTTTTATATATTATATAAATAGATTT
Organism: Viscum album; assembly: GCA_963277665.1. Lineage (NCBI taxonomy): Eukaryota > Viridiplantae > Streptophyta > Magnoliopsida > Santalales > Viscaceae > Viscum > Viscum album. Next base: position 634,680,937 of record OY728161.1, read on the forward strand.
ATTTATGATAAACAATGATGTAGTTATTACCTCATTAATGAAAGATTCAAATAAATGAATTTAAAAATATTAAAACAAATATGATTTAGTTATTTTGATGTAATCCACGAATTTTATGCATTAAATTGACATATTATCTTTGATTTCATTCCTTTTTTAGAAGGAATATGGTTTTTATTAATTTTTAAAAAAACTCAAGTATGAATAGTGTCCAAAATTAACACAATTCTTAACTTAAAACATAAAATAGTTTATTAAATGATATTAAAATTATAAAAACATTATATTTTTCCAAATGGTTAATATAAATCCAAATATTTCATAAATAATTTTTTTGGGTCTTTTGACATGATATAGTAATTACACTAACCCACATGCTGTAAATAACATAATATCACAGTAAGATTAAAAGGGGTAAAACAAGGGTTGAACCAAAAAGATAGGGATAAAAAATATCCAAAACTTGTATAAATTTTTTTTTATGATGGTTATTTTCTCCAAAATAATATTATATTCTAATTAAATAAGGTTTGGGCAATTTTTAATCGAAATTGGATTTATAATAAATTAATATTTGGAATAGTTTCTTGAAGTGCCCCTCTCCTCTCTTGTGAAAGGGCACCTACTCCCTCTCATATTCACATTATTTTGAGCCTTCAATATCAGCCAAACCCTAACTATTTTTCTTTTTAACATCCCTAGTTACATTATGTAGTTTCTTGTCTTCTCAAAGGACCAACTTTAGTTCCCTAAGAATAAATTTAAAGGAGGCACGCCGGGGAAGAGGTAATCTCTTCTACCGATTCTTTCATATTTATTTCTTCTTCTACATCCTCTTATTTAGTTGTTTCCTTATAATGTAATAACATCAGTATCACTAATATACTTATATGTTATTATAAATATGAAACATTCATATTTCACCTTCTATCCATCCTAGGAAAAATTAAATCACCACACATGCGTACGTGTCGATTACTGTCTCCACGTCGTGGTGTAATCTATTTTTAACCACCACCATACTTGTATGGGTATAATGGTGGAAATAATAACTATATATCGTTTTTTAACATGATAATAATTCTGATATACTATACACCATCCACTTCAATACCATTCAACAATTATGGAAACGATATCATCACTCGTGTGTATGTATAGCTTACCGTCTCCACGGTGCGATGTGATTCGTTCTACATAATCATCATTAGACCGTGATAATATAAATGAATTGAATGAATAAATATGATATATAGTATACTAATATAATGTTTTAAATGATATAACTATAACCTAAAATAGTAACAAGAACTTATCTGACAAAACATACATAGGAACATAAAGTAGTTAATACCCGAATAACTACTAACAATGAAATGTTACTAAAAAATAGATGAAAATATGATCAAAATTTATATCATGAAAATGATTATAAATCTGGAATAAATGAGTAACATTATTTAAATCATTATATAAGAGGTTCAGATACGTAAAAATCATATCGGACTTAAGGTAAGGGATAACTTTTCCACTCTCATTTTATCCAAGATTGTTTATTCATTAGTATCTAGTGGGTATATATATTTATCATCCAAGTCTATGTTTTCAAAAAATATTCTCATAAAATGTGTATGATTATTATATGTATGTATAAATTCATTTTTACCCATTTTTACTTTTACTATAGGGTTTGGTAGGAATCTTTCTTTTGTTTACCATACGAGCTACTTTTTGACTTTTCTGAAAAATGTATGAGGAGAATGTTTTTTAACTTATGTGGAATGAACATGTTTTTTAATATTCGTAATGATTTATTTCCATGAAGTTTCCTCAAAATATTTAGAATTTTATTTTCAACTCAACTCTTTTATTTTAAAATTGCACAACAATTTGGGAAAATAAAATGCTTTTGAAGAAGAAAGGATATTTTCCTCAAGAATGAAGTTCAAGTGTTTTATCAATATAATTTTCCATATAATATTATATCATTTTATGTTTCTATGCATTTTATTAATATGATTTTGTTGTGTTTATGATGGAATGTTATTTAGGAAATCCATTTTTTATGTCAATTATGATAGAATGATGTTTAAGAAACCCATTAGATTTCATGGGTTATGCTATGGTGAATGTTTCTATGTTTTTGTGGCACACGTAAGAATGGTTTAATTATGAGAGTGGTAGGACCTATATCTCCCTCCAATTCATTGAGTATGGTTTAATATCTCATGATATTGACATGGCTGGAATGACATGTTAATCTAGTTCAATGATATAGGGTTGGAACGAGGAGAGAACACGGTTCAGTAATGGACATTGTCCGCTATGATGGTCTTGGAAAACCTCCTTGACTAATATGGAATGATTTTATATTCTTATGTGTGTATAACACAAGATTTTATGTCTTATGTTATGACTATTGGGATTAAATTTCACTTTTATTATTTATCCCATGGTATGATAGAGTGACATTTTATATGGAGGATAAGATTTTAAAATGTTATGTTATTATGAATATGGTATGATTGTTATTTAATTTGTTTACTCTTATAAAGCATTTGATCTCCCCCTTTTATATGTTTCCTTTCCCTAGGATATGAAGAAGGGTATTATGTATGATATGACAAAAATAATTCTAGAAATGATGAAATAATTGTGAGACAATGTAGTTGTTTTATGAACCAGTTGTTTTATAAACCAGTTGTTTATGGCTCCCAGTTTCTAAAGACACTATACCAATATAGTCTGGTCATAGTTTTTTTATATGTTGTAATAAATGTATTTCAATTCCTAAGTGATATCAATGTATGTAATGTATGGGTACTTATAATACATGGTGAGAGGACAGTAATTCAAGAAGGACATAAGAACACACTTAATCCTATATGAAGGATGTACCATTTATTTATCTCTGCTACTACTGTCTTCATGTACCTAGTGAGAAATCATAATTTAGTTTTCTATTGTATGGATACATCGGTCACCGCCCCAACATATTATTCCATGTTTATAAATCCAATCTCAAAACACTTAACACTATTTACCCAATCAAATATCACACACTCATAGTTCATTTGGTAGAATTTTCCTCCCTTGACACCACTCTATCACGACTCGTGCCCCAGGGATCATGTTGTGACTACCCCAATCCACCTCCAAAATTTCAGTGGCTGGTGACTAGCACCAAGTAGGAATATCCCAAAAATTGGAGGCATTTTCCTAAGTACCAATACAAACACACCCCTATCTCCAGGCCCAAAATGTTGAAACTATAAACACAATGTAGACAAGCATGTGTACCACTAAGATACTAACAACAGAGTATAACAGTAAAAAATTGAAAACTAAATGGGGATAGAATATAAGCCCAACTAAATGTAAAAGTAGATTCTCCTAAAATTCATCCACAAAAAATTCTACTTGATGGGTAGGTACAAAAACAATTACTAGAAGTCACTGAAGCACACCTCGTATGTCAGGCCTCTCTCTAAGAACCCCTAGACACAGTCCACTAAGAAATCTGTCAGAGAATTGATCATCTACACAAGACAAGACATGTTTGGGCATAGTCTATATAGGGGTATGTTAATCAATACTTACTAGCGATCCAAAACCACATTGGAAAATACCACTAGTAACACATGAAGTACACTAAAAATGAAACACCAGAATTACAATCAATGTGGTTAGATCACAAAAGCATAAATCTAAAGAATGAAGAGAAGAATTTCAATTTATATTCAACATATCTCCCCAACTATATGACACTAGAATTTTGTATGAGCATGGATACTTGATCTCACATGAATCTTCGGTGGCACATGAAGCATAAATGGCACACATAGTGTCGATGGATCATAGAGCGGTGATATAATCCAGAAAACTGATGGTGCATGGAGTGTCGATGGCACACGGAACATTGATGATGCATGGGATGTCAATGGATCATGGATAATCAATGACGCACAATGTGTCATTTGGTCAATAAGTCTCCCAAGTCACATAATTTCCAAGATCATATAATCACAACGTGCCCAATGATTCTACACATAGCACACTCATTTCGGGAGAACCTACTCCTCAAACCATTAGGTCTTTAACTAAAATTCACAAAATCTCACTTAGAGTATGTTAAAAGGACATATTATTCTCTATGATGTCAACCCTAAAAGTGGATCATAAAAATGACAAATAGTTTGGAAGATATGTACAATTTAGTAAAAAGTGTTCGGTCAGGTTTGGGCCCGACCTGACTCGGTCCAGTCAACCCAACTCGACCCGGTCAATCTAGGGTAGCCCGACCTAATGGGCCAGGCTCATAGGTCACAGGGCCATGAAATTCAACCCATTGGGACACATTAATGACCTGTTTCTCCAGCCTATCTCCCACCACGTGGGCTCACTCTGCTCCACCAAATGAGGCCCACCCAGGTCCTGTACCCTTGGTCCACACAGTCTCCTGACTGTGGGGTTAGCCGACTCCCACAGTCAACCCAGCTATTCATAGAGGCCTCCTTCCATGTCCTTTTGTCACCACCCATGGCCTCCTCTATTGTGGGCTCATCTGATGCAGTCCATACTAGACCGCATATTTCCACCTTCATCATCTACCCTAATATCTACTTGTTCCTACTACGCCACTCCTTACCGGGTCGCCCCTTCTAGGCCAATGCTGCCTCCGTCATCAGTCGCCCCGCCGGTGGCAATTCCCTTCCATTATATTCTTGAGCTGTATAGTTACATTACTTCTGGGCACTACCTTTAACCTCCTTAATGTTGAAACATATCATAACCATTGGACCCATATCGTTGTGCCATTGATCATGGGGACAACGATTGATCTTTCATGTGGGGTTTCAAAGGGTAACAAACGCACAATGAAATCAAGAGATTGGGGGGGGGAATTGAGCACATGAACACCCAATGAATGTATCTTGGACTTGTTCATTTTGGCCTTGATATATTAATGTTAGCGGGATCATGAAGAAACCAACACCAAAATAATCACCACTATATATTCCTTTTAATCCCACAATAATTGTCCCTCTCACAAGAAGAACTGAACTGTGGATCAATCTGTTCATTGGTAGGTCTACCTTTATAATTTGATTCTAAAAAGGGGGAATGAAATCATGATGATATGGACACCCTACCTTGATGTTGGATCAGTCATTGACGAATAACATGGTTTTGTTTCATCGTTGATCCTCGATCCTATGATGTTCTACGATTAATCGCTCTCCGATCAGACTTCTGATTTTGCTTCGCCAAAACTATGGGAAATCATTCTTCTCTCTACCATAGGGAAAATCAAGGGTTATGATTATAACCCTATATTTCTTTCAATGGATATAATTTAATGAAACCAATTCAGCATCAAATAATATATAATTATTAAAAATATTTTAATGTCGGTTACATACAAATACTAACATTAATAATTGAACCACGTTGATCGGTGTTAGGTCTCATCTAAGGAAAACACTCCCTTATAAAGTAAAAAATGGTCTCATATTTTCAATTTGTGTTGCCCTTTAGGATTTATTTGGATATTAAAAATAAAATAATAATATTTAATTATTTTATTTACGATTACACCCTTTTCAATTTTTTCCACTAAAGACTCACACTGAATGAGGTTTAGTCATGCCTAGGGTAAAGAATATGATTTCAGCTCATTGGTGACCTTATATTTATGATCATATAAACTGTTTAAGATTTATTTATATTTTCCCAAAAAAAATCACACGCGTGCTATTAGAAACATAACATTATTCAATAAATCATTTTGGGAACCCAAGTCCTTGGAATCGCATGTCATCTTAGCGTTTGGTATTAGAATTTTCCAAATTAATTTATAAAAATAAAATCATAAAAAATAAAAGTCATTAAATTAGTACTATGAGTAAACTACATTGATAATCTTGAGAGAAAATAATAAACTAAGGAATATAAAATCAAAAACATTCCTCACAGTCCCTATAAATACCACCTCTGACAACACCTTCTCCTCACAACTTTTATTCCTTTATGCATTTATATTTTCTTCACAGTTCAATTACCAATCCTATTCAACATGTTAATAATGTTGATGGTCTCAATAGAAGACCAATTCCATGTTCTTTATGCGGTCCTTCAAGGAGGATATATATAATAGTGAACTTTCTCAAACCATATTGTTTAATCTCATTTGTTCTTATACATTCTTCTCACCCACATTACCCATATAATAATAATAACTCCAGTTTATTTTATACACTTGAATATTATATTGAAACTTTTATATATTCTGTCCACCTCCTTTATCATCTCATATTATTCAAATAAATGAAATTTTTGTCCAAATTATGGAAGTTAACCATCTCTATTGATAATGATTTTTCATTTTTTATTACTGCCTTCTTGGATAGACAAAAAACATTATTATGGTTAAATAATATTTCAATATGTTTATTATTAATTAATTCATGTTCTAGTACTAATATATTGACATAATGTTATATAAAATGAAACTATTTAATTGTAACACCCCGAGATTTTATGAAAAATATTCTTTTTAATTTCATTAATGTCTTGTGTTGTATGCTGCACCAAAAGGATCCTTCACAACAAGCATCCTTGACTTGCCTTTCATTACACGTAATCGCGACCTTCCACGATAGCGTGTGTTGTATGCAATACCGAGTTTCGCTAAACAATAATATGCTATTAAAATATTATTAAAACTAGCCATTATGAATAGTAATACCCACTTTTTGAAAATTTATAAATTTTATTTTTTCAAAATGGACTTCATTTTTGGATTAGTAATATCAAAATTAGCTTAGGGTAAAATTTTGGTACTTTTCGGATAAATTTCATTTTCTGATGAATAGTGAAAATTACTAAATTTTAATTAAAAACAACATTTTTAATCGAAATAATTAATAGTGGTAAATTATTAATTTGAGTGGTTTTAAAGTATATTTAGAATATATTTTTACAATTTAATACAATTTTGGTCATTGGATGTAATTTCACATTTAAACCAGACATAAACAAGTGGCAATCTTTTGATAGTTATTATCTCTTAAGAACACGCTATATGTTTTGACGACGGGAATTAATTTTTAAATTAATTAATGCAACTGATATGTTTTGAATTTGGTAAAATAGACATCATTTTTGAGTTCATAATATCAAATATATATTAGGCCTATGTTTTGGTATTTTTTTGGAAACTTTCTTTTTTTGATGAATAGTGAAACCACAAAGTGGTAGTTAAAAAAATGAATTTTTCATAAAACTTGATTTCACCACTTATGTGAGTGTAATTTCAAAAATCCAAGAGACACGGTTGATGTTAGTAAGTAAAATGTGGTTCAATGAGATGAAAATAATTTTTGGTGAATAGTAACTTTTTACTTTTTTTACCACGGTTAAAAGTAAATAGGGTAATTAAGGGTACCAATGATATTATTATTACCCTAACACATGTCATAATTCTATTGGATAAGTGTAATTCGACCCGAAACAACCTTAGGAATAAAATATTACCATTTAGGCCCACATGAATTAGATTAGGACATTTATTATTATTTTATTTAAAGAAGGGTTAAAATAGTTAAAATCAAAGTTTAATAAGTAGATAATTTTTAATACAAAGTTATACATAAGATAAATTCGACTATAAATATTCATTAGAAAGCTAAAAAGATTTACTACATAATGGTATTTTATTTTTAATTTTTAGACATTAAATAATTTAATTTATTTATGATACAAAGATGATGAAGTAATTATCTTATTAATGAAATATTGACATAATTGATGTTATAAATACCCAAATAAATGTAATTTGAGACTTGTTATGAATTAAACTAATTTTTTGAGGTTAATATGACATGTTATTATGGATTTAATTAAATTTTTTAGAACTAATCATTCTTTTATGATTTTCACAAAAATCAATTACTAAATAGTGTCAAAATTGACATAAACTAGTTTTTAAAACAAATATTATATTATTAATTTTTATTTTATTCCTAAAAATCTATGGTTCGGAAAATTGAATTAGATAATGTTATATATATTAATAATAGACAACTTGGTATTCGTTTGGCTTGTTATAGTATGTTTATTAACCTTATAGTATAAGAACACAAGAAAACACAGTAAAAGTAAAATTATCTAACTTAAAGTTAAATATAAATGATAAGGTTAAAATAGGATCCTAAACTTGTCTAAATTCTATTGGATGAGATTATTTCGACCCATCCCCACCTTAGAATAAAGATAAATCAATTTGGAGATATTTAAAACCGAATTTTTCTTTATAATAAAATAATATTTAAAGTTTTTCCAAAAGAGCCCCTCTCCTCCCTTATAAAAGGGCACCTCCTCCCTCTCTTCCTCACAACACTTTGAGCTTTCCGGCTCGGCCAATCCCTTCCAAATTATCTTCTCCACTTCCCTAGAAACATAATAGAGGTCCTGGTATTCTTCAAAGACCAATTTTAGTTCCCTAAGAGGAGGACTCAAAGAGGCGCTTCAAAGAAGAGGTAATGTCTGTTACCGATTCTTTCAACTTTATTTCTTCTTCCACTTCTTCTTATTAGGTTGTTTTATTATGTATTAATAACATAAGTATCACTCATATAATGATATGTTATTATAAGTATTAAACAACCCTATTTCACCATCTATCCATCCTATGGAAAACGAAATCACCGCGCGTGCGTACGTACGAAATACCGTCTACACGCCGTGGTGTAATCTATTTTACACCACCACCTTACTTGGATGGGTATGATGGTGTACATAATAACTATATATGATTATTGTAAAGTGATATTGATTCTTAAATAGTATACATACACTCCAATACAATTCCATGATCATGAGAATGATATCATCGCTCGTGCGTACGTACGGACTACCGTCTCCACGACACGATGAGATTCATTCCCCATGTTAACCATTTAAGAATGACTATAAAGTATATATAATCAATAATAATGAAATATATGACATTATAAAGCTACTGGATTTATGTATATATATATATATATGTATGTCATCTACTTAATTCCATTCAACTCAATAAGGAAATGAAAACAACGTTCATGCGTACGTACGGCCTACCGTCTCCATGAATGGTGTATTTATTTCCATTTATCGATCTATTATATATATGTATATTATGAATATATATTATATATAAATCATGTTTTATATTCTGGAATTAAGTAATCATGATCTAAGTAATCATGTGAATAATTACAAGTCAAAACACGGAAGTCAAATGAAACTATTTTACCCAAAACACTCTTTAACGTGGAATTTACAAAAGAATGGGTAATATAAAGTCATAAGTAAACCATATATGATATCATAACAATTAATATGATTCTGTAATAAGTCAATGACGTTATTTAAATCATTATACTGGAGGTTCGGATACATACGAAACATACCGGACATAAGGTAAGGGATAATTTTGCAAATCTCATTTTTATCCGAGATTGCTTATTCATAAGTATTTACTGGGGTTATTTATATCATACATGTACATGTTTTATAAAAGAGTTTTCATGTATTTTTAAAGTCCTTTTTACCCATTTTTGACTTTTACTACATGGTATGTATGGAATCTTACTATTATGAGGTACTTTTTGACTTTTCCGGAAAAAGTACGAGAAGAATGTTTTTTTAACTTATACGGCACAAATAGATTTTTAGGGTTTTATAAAGACTTATTTGCATGAAGCTTCCTTCAAAATATTTCATGACTATTTTCAACAAAATCTCTTCCTTTTAAAATAGAATGATGTTTTGTGAAAAGAAATTGATTTTGAAGAAGAAAGGATATTTTCCTCAAGAATTCATTTCAAATGTTTTAACAAAACCATTTTCCATCTAAGATGAAATTATTTCATATGTGTATGTTCTAAGTTTAATGTCTCTATAATTTACATGGTTCACTTTTATTATGATGAAATGTCCGTTTGTTTTATATGGATTATGAAATATTGGGATGATTTTTATAAAACCCATTTTATTCTTTGGGTTATAATGAATATTTTAAGTTTATTTTGTGGCACAAGTAAGAATGACTTCATTATGAGATGGGTGGGACCTATATCTCCCTCCAATGCATTGGGTAAAGATTTATATCTCATGAGATAGACACGGCTGGAATGGAAAGTTAAACCGGTTCAGTAATATAGGACTGGAATGAGGAGTGAACTCGATTTAGAAAGGAACTCTTTCCACTAAGATGGTCTTGGCAGTAACGCCTTGGCTACTATGGAAATAATATCATGAGATTAATGGTTTCCACAATTACATGTTTTATTCCCATGCTATTTTATCATTCTAAATGTTTCTTTATGATCTATTCCTTACGTACTTCCATGTTTTATGTCATTGGTCATGTTTTTGATGTTTAAACATTTTGTTCATGATTTTAAGTTCAAATGTATATGGTATGTTTTATTTTATCCATGCTTACCCTTACTGATCATTTGATCTCACCCTTTTTATGTTTTCTTTTCCCAAGGATATAAAGAAAGGTTTTAGGTAAGAAAAAAGGGGAAGATCTTTATGGGAGATGTTGAAGATCTTTCACCACGATTAGAAGATTACGTTCCAAGTTTCCAAAGACACTAAACTATTACGGTTCTTGTGTGTGTGTTTTTGTTATGTACTAAGTATTCCGCAAAAGTAATGTAATGTCCATGTACGTTATGCTTTGGGTCTCTACAGTTGGTATCAGAGGAAAGGTTTAGTCAACCTTTGGAAACTAGGATGCGAGAACTTTAGTGAGATCCCTAGATATATTTCTATGGTATGTCTAGGGATGTCCCTAAGGTTAAGTATAAGTAAAGGTTATAGTACTAGAATTACGGTAACCTAAGATGTTAGACATTAACGTTACTCCCCCTTTATTATATTGTTTTCCCAAGCTTGATTTTTTCCTCTCACACTATTCTTTTTGGGTTTTAGGCGATGGCTGGAACTCGAAGGAACCGTTTTGATCAATGTAACAGACAATGCAATGATTGTCCTACTGAACAAACAAATGTTATGGGAGATGGAGTGAAAAATCTTATTTCTATACTTAAACAAGCTATGAATCATTCTGGACTTCCAAATGAGAAGAGAAGGGAAAAATATTCTATTGAGTCCTTCATGAGGCAACATCCACCTTCTTTCAGTGGGTCTTCTAATCCACTTGTTGGTGAAAAATGGATCAGTACTACTGAAAATGTATTTTCAGTTCTTCAATGTTCTGAACATGATAAAGTCATCTTAGCAGTGTATCATTTGGAAGGTGATGTTGATCAATGGTAGAATCTTATCAAGAATACGAGGCCAATAGATGAAATTGAGTCCATGGAATGGGACGAGTTCAAGAACTTATTTTTCAATAAGTACTTCCCTCATATTCTTCGAAAAAAGATGGAGAAGGAGTTTCTTGAACTAAATCAAAAGGATGATGAATCTGTTGGTATATACGAAGAAAATTTTACAAGGCTTGCAAGGTATGCATCTGGATTTATCATCCAACCTGAAAGTAAAGTTGATCGATTCTTCAGTGGCTTAAAACCAAATCTTCGAACGGAATTAGCTACAAGAGACTTCAGTAGCTATGAAGAAATTGTGCGTTGTGCTATCAAGGTAGAAATGGAAGTTGGTGTTACTTATCCATATCATAGTTTTGACAAGAAACGAAAGATGGAGTTCAAGGAGAAATCTCATAATAATGGTGAAAAGAAGATGAATGTTTCCTTATGCTCAAAGTGTGGAAAGAAGCATGGTGGAGATTGTCTTCAAGGGACTAGAAAATTTTTTAAGTGTGGAAAAGAAGGTCATCGAGCAGCTAAGTGTCGAATTAATGGAAAAAGGATTTCTAATGATGTGAATAATGAAAAGACTACAGATAATGCACCACCAACACTTCAATGCTTCAAGTGCAAGGAAATGGGGCATTATGCTAATAAATTCCCTAATCCAAGGGTTAGTGATGATCGACATGAGCAACCACATAAGGTAAAGGACAAAGGTAAGTCACATGCGATCACTATTGGCGATGTTGAATATGACAACAATGTGGTGGAATGATTAAGTGTTTATGTAATGGGATTCCAAAATAATGTTGTATGTAGTATAGTGGAATATTGTAATATTTATGTATTGGTATATTGTGGTTTTCAATGGTACTGGTAAACAAGGAATGTGATTGAGATATTTTTGGAAAAAAAAGATGATATATGCATAATGAAGGGAAAACGAGAAAATGAAATGTTTTACCGTATTCATGAGCTCATGATTGATATAAGGACTAAGTGATATCATGGTTTGAGTATATAGAATTTTTAGGATTTTGGTATGTGGAAAGAGTTAACTTTTAACAGCATTCATGTTTTCAATAAGGTTCAATGGGTATTCATTTTTTTTTCAAGAGAATACATGATTAAGGCCTTAGAATGTTTGGAATGTGACGAACAAGACATATATCATGATATATGGGGATAAACAATGGTATTAACATGCTAGTTGTATGAACTATTTGGTAATAATTTTCACTATAATATGAGATTAGACAACATTATTTTGTATAAGCCTAAAGATTGGAATAGATTATGTTGGACATAAGTTAGTATTGTTTAAGGATAGAAGTTTTTTTCGATATTATTTATGGGATGTTATAGTAATGTAGTTTTAGAAAAAGGACAACCTGCAGGATGGACGACAGCCCATCGCGTCGGACAAGGCTGTGGGAATCGAACCCACAACCGAAGTGCGACTGGCCTTTATCACCTACCACTGGCCTACAGGAAGTCCCTATTTAGTAGAAACTAGTTTCATTATATTAAGCAGTATGATATAATAATTATAAGTCCATTTTAGGAACCATATATGATTAACCTCACTATAGATGGACTTTTGTATTTTTTGACAACTTTTCTAACCTTTTTTTGAGACAGATGGAATGACCCATCATTCTATCACAAGATCTTGTAACACATCACGAATGACAAATTCAACTTCATTTATTTAAGAGATGAAGTGGAAATTGTCCAAAGAACGACCAACGGTGAGACTATACCAAAATCCTGAAAGTATTTCTTCTAATTACAATTTCATCAACTTTAGGGAAATGATCTTGAAAACCAAAAATGTTGTCATATTGCTCTTATATCTGATAAATCAGATGGTACCTTAGATCGTCACAAATTTATGGCTTTTTGATTGCTGGCTTTTCCATAGACATGTTCTCTACCACTCTCCATCATAACATGATGGGTAGATTTCTTTTCCATATTCATATTTTCACCTATGTGGAAACCTAGTGATTAGTTTATTTGGGTAACCTTTACGTTTCATACTTTTGTTTTTAAATATTGGTTTTGGTATTCCTTTTTACGATGTGAGTTTATATTAAAGAAACTTTCGAGTAGTAAACCATTTATAACCCTGACGAATTTTGAGGGCGAAATTCATTTTAAGGGGGGTAGAATGTAACACCCCGAGATTTTATGAAAAATATTATTTTTAATTTCCTTAATGTCTTGTGTTGTACGCAACACCAAAAGGAGTTTTCACAACACGCATCCTTGACTTGCCTTTCATTACCCGCAATCGCTACCTTCCATGATAGCGTGTGTTGTACGCAATACTGAGTTTCTCTAAACAACAATATGCTATTAAAATATTATTAAAAATAGCTGTTATGAATAATAATACCCACTTTTTGAAATTTTATAAATTTTATTTTTTAAAATGGACTTAAGTTTTGGATTTGGAATATCAAAATTAGCTTATGGTGAAATTTTGGTACTTTTCGGATAACTTTCATTTTCTAATGAATAGTGAAAATTCCTAAATTTTAATTAAAAATAACCGTTTTAATCAAAATAATTAATAGTGATAAATTATTAATTTGAGTGGTTTTAAAGTATATTTAGAATATATTTTTACAATTTAATACAATGTTGGTCATTGGATGTAATTTCACATTTAAACCAGACATAAACAAGTGTCAATCTTTTGATAGTTATTATCTCTTAAGAACACGCTATATGTTTTGGCGACAGGAATTAATTTTTAAATTAATTAATGAAACTGATATGTTTAGAATTTGGTAAAATATACATCATTTTTTAGATCATAATATCAAATATATCTTAGGCATAATTTTTGGTATTTTTCTGGAAATTTTCTTTTTTTTGATTAATAGTGAAACCACTAAGTGGTAGTTAAAAAAATGAATTTTTCATAAAACTTAATTTTACCGATTTTGTGAGTGGAATTTAAAAAATCCAAGAGACATGGTTGATGTCATTAATTAAAATGTGGTTTAATGAGATGAAAATAATTTTTGGTGAATAGTAAGTTTTTACTTTTTTTACCATGGTTAAAAGTAAATAGGGTAATTAAGGGTAAAAATGATATTATTATTACCCTAACACAGGTCCTAATTCTATTGGATAAGTGTAATTCGACCAAAAACAACCTTAGGAATAAAATATGACCATTTAGGCCCACTTGAATTAGATTAGGACATTTATTATTAATTTATTTAAAAAAGGGTTAAAATAGTTAAAATCAAAGTTTAATAAGTAGATAATTTTTAATATAGGGTTATTCATAAGATAAATTCGACTATAAATATTAATTAGAAATATAAAAATATTTCCTACATAATGGTAATTTATTTTTAATTTTTAATCATTATATAATTTAATTTATTTATGAAGCAATGATGATAAAGTAATTATCTTATTAATGAAATGTTGACATAATTGATGATATAAATACCCAAATAAATGTAATTTGAGACTTTTTATGAATTCAACTAATTTTATAGGTTAATATGACATGTTTTTATTGATTTAATTATCTTTTTTCGAACTAATCATTCTGTTATGATTTTCACAAAAATCCATTACTAAATACTGTCAAAATTGACATAAAATAGTTTTTAAAACAAATATTATATTATTAATTGTTATTTTATTCCTAAAAATATAAGGTTCGGCAAAATGACTTATATAATGTTATATATATTAATAATATACAACTTGGTGTTATTTTGGCTTGTTATAGTAATTATATTAACCTTATAGTATAAGAACAGAAGAAGACACAGTAAAAGTAAAATTATCTAACTTAAAGTTAAATATAAATGATAAGGTTAAAATAGGAACCTAAACTTGTCTAAATCCTATTTTATGAGAGTATTTCGACCCATCCCCACCTTATATTAGAAATAAATCAATTTGGAGCTATTTAAAACCGAATTTGGCTTTGTAATAAAATAATATTTTTGGTTTTTCCAAAAGAGCCCCTCTCCTCCCTTATAAAAGGGCGCCTCCTCCCTCTCTTCCTCACACCACTTTGATCCTTCATACTCGGCCAATACCTGCCAAATTCTCTTCTCCACTTCCCTAGAAACATCCTAGAGGTCCTGGTATTCTTCAAATACCAATTTTAGTGCCCTAAGAGGAGTACTAAAAGAGGCGCTTCAAAGAAGAGGTAATGTCCGTTACCAATTCTTTCAACTTTATTTCTTCTTCCACTTCTTCTTATTAGGTTTTTTCATTATGAAGTAATAACATAAGTATCACTCATATAATGATATGTTATTATAAGTATGAAACAACCCTATTTCACCATCTACCCTTCCTACGGAAAATGAAATCACCGCGCGTGCGTACGTACGGAATACCGTCTCCACGTCGTGGTGTAATCTATTTTCCACCACCACCTTACTTGGATGGGTATTATGGTGTACATAATAACTATATATTATTATTTTAAAGTGATATTGACTCTGAAATAGTATACATACACTCCAATACAATTCCACAATCATGAGAACGATATCATCGCTCGTGCGTACGTACGGACTACCGTCTTCACGACGCGATGAGATCCATTATCCATGTCAAACATTTAAGAATGATTATAAAGTATATATAAGAAATAATAATGAAATATATGACATTATAAATCTACTGGATTTATGTATATATATATATATGTATGTCATCTACTTAATTCCATTCAACTCAATAAGGATACAAAAACAACATTCATGTGTACGTACGGCCTACCGTCTCCATGAACGGTGTATTTCTTTCCTTTTATCGATCTATTACATATATGTATATTATGAATATATATTATATATAAATCATGTTTTATATTCTGCAATTAATTAATCATTATCTAAGTAATCATATGAATAATTACAAGTCAAAACACGGAAGAAAAATGAAACTATTTTACCCAAAACACTCTTTAACATGGAATTTACAAAAGAACGGGTAATATAAAGTCATAAGTAAACCATATATGATATCATAACAATGAATATGATTCTGTAATAAGTCAATGACATTATTTAAATCATTATACAGGATGTTCGGATACATACGAAGCATACCAGACATAAGGTAAGGGATAATTTTGCAAATCTCATTTTTATCTGTGATTGCTTATTCATAAGTATTTACTGGGGTTATTTATATCATCCATGTACATGTTTAATAAAAGTGTTTTCATGTATGATTAAATTCCTTTTTAACCATTTTTGACTTTTACTACATAGTATGTATGGAATCTTACTATTATGAGGTACTTTTTGACTTTTCTGGCAAAAGTACGAGAAGAATGTTTTTTTAAACTTATATGGCACGAATGGATTTTTACGGTTTTATAAAGCCTTATTTGCATGAAGCTTCCTTCAAAATATTTCATGACTATTTTCAACAAAATATATTCCTTTTAAAATGGCATGACGTTTTGTGAAAAGAAATTGATTTTGAAGAAGAAAGGATATTTTCTTCAAGAATTCATTTCAAATGTTTTATCAAAACCATTTTCCATATAAGATGAAATTATTTCATATGTGTATATTTTAAGTTTAATGACTCTATAATTTACATGGTTCACTTTTCTTATGATGAAATTTCCATTTGTTTTATATGGATTATGAAATGATGGGATGATTTTTATGAAACCCATTTTATTCTTTGGGTTATGATGAGTATTTTATGTTTATTTTGTGGCACAAGAAAGAATGATTTCATTATGAGACGGGTGGGACCTATATCTCCATCCAATTCATTGGGTAAAGATTTATATCTCATGAGATAGACATGGCTGGAACAGCAAGTTAAACCAGTTCAGTAATACAGGACTGGAACGAGGAGTGAACTCGATTCAGAAAGGGACTTTGTCCACTAAGATGGTCTTGGCAGCAATGCCTTGGCTACAATGGAAATCATATCATGTGCTTAATGGTTGCCACAATTACATGTTTTATTCCTATTCTATTTTATCATTCTTAATTTTTCTTTATGATCTATACCTTGCGTACTTCCATGTTTTATGTCATTGCTCATGTTTATGATGTTTAAACATTTTGTTCATGTTTTTATGTTCAAATGTATATGGTATGTTTTATTTTATCCATGCTTACCCTTACTGAGCATTTGAGCTCACCATTTTTATGTTTTCTTTTCCCCAGGATATAAAGAAAGGTTTTAGGTAAGAAAATCAAAGGGGAAGATCTTTATGGGAGATGTTGAAGATCTTTCACCACGATTAGAAGATTACGTTCCAAGTTTCCAAAGACACTAAACTATTATGGTCCTTGTGTGTGTGTGTTTATTATGTACTAAGTATTCCGAAAAAGTAATGTAATGTCCATGTACTTTAAGCTTTGGGTCTCTACATTAATGATGGTCAGAAAACCCCCCAAAATAAAATAAAATTTTATTAATAATGTTTTATCAAGTGAATCATCCAAATACTGAAGAAAAAATGAAATGGATGAACATTTATACATTTTATGGGTATTACTACCACTTCATAATTATTCACTTTTTAAATGAAATTTAATTATTATATACAAGTGAATTAATCATGGAACTTTGAAAAGGAACACTCCCTGAATGATGAATTTGAACATTGTTACTCATCAAAACATACATAAATGAACATAATAAAAATATAATGAATAAAATAATTTTACAATTTGTTATTAATTAATTAACTTAGTAATATAATTTTAATATATTGTACATTAACTAAAATTTCAAAACTCGTTTAGATATAAGTTAAGGGGTCACACTGAACCTCTATTTTTCCTTAGGTTATGATTTCTTTAACTTTTTCAAAATGTATTTTTCCATTAATCTTATAGAAAAATAGTAATTTCTTTATATGTTCCAAACATGTTTATTGCTCAATCTATATTCCTTTTATGGTAAATTTAATGTTTTAAAACAATTCCTTCTTAATTCATGTTGATAAACGAAGCTCAGTTAAAGGGGACTCCTCCATTTTATACCCATTTTCAAGTACACTCACTAAATGATTTTATGATAATAATATTTTTCAAATATAAATAATTTTACAATGAAAATTTATTTTTGTTAATTTTTTATTTTATGAGAATTTTTTTTCAATTATCCTCTTTAAAGAATTATTATTAATTTAAATGAAACCATAATTATTTAAGAAATTACTAATTTTATATAAAAACTCTTTTTTACATTTTCACATCATTTGTACTTAATTATTCATGATATATTCTTGTTTTTTATATTATCAATGTAACATAATGATTTACATCCCCTCTATCATGAATACCATTATAATATTCCCTTTTATTAGGAATTATGACATAATTACGATAACCATTTCATTGAATGCGATATCATTATGTTTTTCACTTATGATTGATTATTTATTTGGATAACATATGAATGATTATTATAATATGGGTGAAACTAGATATTTCTCCAAAGCATTGTGTAATTTTTAATTTCATTAGACCAGAAGTATCAGATTAGGGTGTAATACTAATGAATTATGGGACTTTTTTCACCATTTGGTATAGTCTTAGTAGTTGTATTTGACCCATGTTTATTTAATGTTTTATGTTTATTCCACATTCCAATATTTCCATTATCATATTATTTTCGTGTTTTGTATTCTATGATTCCATATTTTTAGTCATGATAAATTCTTTTTAAGAAACCATGTTATGTCTTATAACTCATGTGTTATACTTTATTTCCCTATTTATTCACATACTAGGCTAATTATATCATCATTTTTTATGTATTACATAGGTTATCAAATACAATCATAAGATCTAAATAGTTTTTTGGACATAATTATGGAGATTAATAAAATTATATTATATTCTTGTTTATTATTTTCTTATTTATAACCCAGTCTTCTATATAATCCATAATTTTAAAACATAAGATTTTAATTCATGGAAAATTATGCATAAAATCAAGTACTAATATTTGTTAAAATAATATTTCCTCATAGTAGGAATTAAAGAATAGACTAGATAATATTATGGTATATAAATATAAAACATTAGTATGAACCCTAGTGATAATTCTATAACCATGAATATCCTATAATAAAACATTAATAATCATATGTTGGGATTTATATTCTATTGATATTTTCTTCCCTATATGTTTATGATTTTATTATAATAGGATATCACCCAATATTATTTTTCTCAATTTTTATTTAATTTTGATAAATATGAGAAGTCCTGGTAAAAACCAATGTGATTGGAAATTTTATTATTCCTCTAATGGAACAAAAAAATATGAGGGTAATGGCATCTAAAAAGTTCATTAAAGCAATAGGTCAATTTTCTCATGGATAGAATAGTAACTTTAGTTGTATGAAACTCCCTACTTCTCTTAAGATGGAGAAATATGTAGTAAAATGTTTTGTGTGAAAATCTAAATCTATATTTAGTGGATATTCTGATCCTATCACCATGGAATAATGAATTAACTCCATTGGCAAGATATTCCCAATCCTCAAATTCTCAAAATAAGATAATATTTTTTTGGAACTCTATCATTTTGGTGGTGAAGCTAATTAGCGGTGGAACCCAATTAAACAAAAATATTATATGGAGGAAATTGAATCCATTTATTATAATTGATTCAAAAAAATATTTTTTCAAAAAATATTTTCCATGAACTTGCTATTATATGATTGAGATGGAGTTCCTTGGACTAAATAAAAATGAAGGTGAATATATTAGGTTGTATGATAAAAAATTTACAATGATTCCATTATATGAATTTGTAATTATCATGAACATTTAATATAAGGTGGATCTCTTCATTAGTGGATTAATGTTGAGTCTATGAAAATCCTTTGGGATTTGAGATTTTGAGACTAATAAGTAGACTCTCTGGTTAGTCCAAAAGGTTGAGATGGATATTGTTGATATAATGTTGTCTCATGTATTAGAGATAAAAAAAGAAAATGGAACTTAATGTGAGAGGATTAATTGGTAAATCACATCAATGGATGAAACCCCAACATTACACATGTAAAAAGTGTCGGAAGAAGCATCCCTGTAACCACCTAAAGGGAACTATGTGATTCTTAAAATTGTGAAAAGATGGGAATTATAACAATAATTTCAGAAATGATTCAAAGAATCCCACTAATGTTAAAGATTAATGGAAGGTTCATATCAATACACAATATAAAGTGCAGTGTTTCAGTTGTAGATATCATGTCCCATATGTGATCCAATACCCTAAGACAAGGATTTTCAGAGAAAATAATCAAAAAAATAATGGTAGAAATGAAGGGAATATTCTACCACTATTTTCAAGGTGGAGACCGATAATGATGTGGTGATGGGTATTCTAGTTATTCCTTAAATAATAGAAAACATACTATTTGATTTTACATCTACACATTCTTTGATTTCATTCTGTTTAGTAGAACTATTCAAATGGAACCTCAAAATATGATGTTTGAGTGATTTTTTACAATAATGAATGGGTAAATGATTTCATATAAAGTGTATAACTACTACCCAGTTATTTTTTGTGCAATGAATATTTCAAATAATATCATCTTACTTATTTTGGTAATTTTTGATTTTGTATTGGGCATGGATTAGACATCTTTATATAAATAAAACATTAACTATCGAGAAAGGGATATCGCTCTTCCCATCTTGAGGAATCCCCCAATTCGATATAACTATAAGGGGGAGGATGAATATCTTTAAGAATCATCATCTCAATTGTGGATACTATTTCATTAGGAAAAATAATAACTACCTCATTTGTTTTAAATAAGTGAGAAGATCATAATTCAATAATTTCTCATTATTGGGGACAACACTATTGTGTGCCTCAAAAAATCCATGCCCTGCCTTCTAATCGATAGGTTGAGTTCTCAATGGAACTCATACATGGATATCTTCTTATATTAAATAATCCTTATAGGATAAACACCAGTGGGATAGATTAATAGATGAATAAATTTTAATTGAATCTAGGTAACAGTTTTATAAAACTGTGGGCTTCACTATGGGTTTTACCCCTCAACTTAATCGAGAGGAAAGATGGATCAATACCCCACTGCATTGATTATTGCGATCTAAACTGAATCATAATAATGAACATGTATCCCATTCCATTGACAGATTAATTTTCTGATGAGATATTTTGGACAAATTAATTATCTATAAGGGAAAATTGGTTAGGATATCACCAATTAAAGGTGAGGAAGGATGATACTCCCAATAATACTATTTGAATGAGATATAAACACTATGATTTCATATGTATGGACTGAACTGAAAATTATTTTTTTTCATTTAAAAAAAACCTCTTTGAGGGTAAGTGGTAACCATAATACAAGCAGGAACCAAAATACAAGATTCCTACCAAATTTGAAATTCAAAAAAGGTACACCAAACCTGAGGAGGCCTCAAGCCATGAGCCACCCGTGATAGCTGGTCTTATCACCTATAATTAGTCTTGAGCCTATTGAACTATCATATTCCTCATCTTTTGCCACAACCGCTGGTGTTGGTGACCAGATAAAATGAAAATGGAACCAGATATCGGTTCGACACAACAGAAAACATAAAAAATCTCCACTAAAATCATTGAATTTCATCAACACCATCGTCCAAACACCACACAATAGAGGCTGGAAGCACATCAAATGCATTAACAAGAACAAAACCCAACCATAAATGGATCCATCGCCTACAAATCAAAAAATCATTCACAGATAATAAAAATCCAAAAAACCAAACCATATCCAAAGTCGATGTTGCGGAAACTGGCAGATAATCCTTAAGAAAGCCACACTAGAACTCCAATTCGAAGATCAATGAAGACCACCAAGCTGATATGGAAGCCTAGAGTGGAGTCATAAAACACCATGAATGAATGATTTTACATCCCAAATCCCCCTTGAAACCATCACAGCAGTCCAACCTAGAGAGCAGTGAAGGCACATGATGCCAAAGCAGCTATTCAAAAATGGCCTCGATAGCGAAGCATCCTCGCCATTACCTCCAACACGAACCATCGAAGCCACCACTAACAAAAAGGAACACCTTGAAATGAAAATATGAAACATCAACCCTATTGTGAGAACCACAATAGAATGAATTGAACTGATGAAAGTCTCACATCCTAAAGCACCACTAACCGAACAATCAGCACCTCCTAAAGCCACCAGACACCACAGAAGAAGACCGACAAGGAGAAAGATAGATGAACTGCAAGCCAGATAATAGAATGAAGGGGAAAGGACTCCACAGAAATTTGTGATGATTCCTGAGCATCGATCCAGACTGAAAAACCCCCACTGGGAATGTGCACAATAGAAATAGACCGTAGAGGGAGTAGAAAGGAAGAAGGGAAAAAGAAAGGAATAGAAAAATGGGGAGACAAGCCAGAGGCCAGAGGCCTCCCCCCTCTAGAACGCTACTTAAGGAAACCCTAATGGGAGAGAGGAGAGGTTGAGGCTAATCTCTCATATGTATTCCCTTAGGACTCATTAATTCTCCATAAATTTATTTTCACTTAATTACAGGATTATTTAGAGATTACCTCGATATATTTGTGGTAGTATTGATAGATGATATTCTGGTATACTGAAATAGAAATAAGGAATATGAGGAAAATTTGAATAAAATATTAATGTATTTATGATGGGAGAAACTATATTCAATGTACAGTAAATGTGAGTGTCATATGGCGTACGTAGCATTCTTGGGTCATGTTATCTCCATAAAATTAATATCTATAGACCATTCTAAAACAATGGAAATTTTGGAGTATTTATAATAATCATGAATAAATGATATCAATAGTTTTATATGAGTAGTTGGGTACTGTATACATCTTGTGAGTAATATATCCTGATTTTCAAAACCAACTAACCATTATGAATCAAAAGGTCATAATTTTTTTGAACCATTGATTTTAAAGAGCACATTAAAGAGTCAAAAAAGTGTCTCATCACAACACCAGTACATATAGTACCCACAATTGGGGAACTATTCATGGTATAAAACAATTCATCAAGGAATTGGTTAGGTTATGTACATAAAAAATTCTAATGTCATAGATCACGCCTCAATAAAGCGGAATTTTCATGAGAAAAACTATCAAATGCATTTTCTTGTGTTGGGAATGAGATATTAACATTAAAAATTATGCATCATTTTATCTATGTGGAGATTTGTGAGATATCTATTGATCATTATATCCTCAAATATATATTCATACATGAGGAGATTAATATGTGACATCGAATATGGTTAGACCTCAATAAGGATTTTGATTTTTCAATAAACTATCATCATGGTAAAGTAAATAATGTGGTAGACTCTCAATGTATAAATGGCCCTATAACATTATAAAATGTGATAGTTTATAAGTATCCAATCTTCATAGACATGATGTGGATGGACATAGGATGCATATATTAAGGTACTTCATTATTGGTTTCTCAATCTATTTATTAATCATCCCTTTTGTAGAAGATAAATGTATGGTCCAAAAAATGATTTGGAAATTCATAAAAATGATTAAGATATTATAAATAATGAATACTTAGTGTTAAAAATTGATGAGTAATGAGTTCTGTGATTTGGGTGATAGCTATGTATACCATTTAATCTTATGATTAAGAAATATCTTTTCAATTTTCCATATTTCTCAAGCATCTCTATCAACCCACATAAAAAATGATGTATCAATATAAATGAATGAACTATTGGTAGGATAATATAAAGTTAGATGTAAATTAATATACATCAATATGTCTCATATTTCAGGAAGTGAAACCTGAAAGGTGAAAGTATAATGGATTGATGAAACCATTACCCATACCAACAGAGAAATGGGAAAACATCATTATGTATGATTTCAATAGAATTGTAAAGAAATAAAGAGTATATAATCCTATATAGTCCATTGTGTCTTGTCTTACAAGTACTACTCTTTTATTGGTGTATCTGGAGGAATTTTTATTGTACCAATATTCATGGATATACATCATAGAATTGGTGAGGACACATAATGTACCATTATTGATTATATCTGAACAATATATGATATTGATATCCATGTTCTAGAAATTATCTATTATGCTCTTAATACTGAGTTGAACATCAATATGAAAAATCACCATCAATGTGATGGATTTTCCATTTAAACTATTTAGACACTGGAAGTCATCGTTGGAGCATCCTTAATAGACCAAAAATGTGGAAGAGATGTGAATCATCCACTTGTTGTGTAAGATTTCAATAATTGTTCCCACAAAATAATCGAAATATCCCTATATGAATCCCTTTTTTGGGAAAAGGTTTAGAATGCATAAATGCTATGATGAATCTACTGAATATAATCCACTGGAACCTAAAATGGTCGTGTAAATCGTAGAAATGGTCAATACCATCTTACAACATAGCTGGCCTACACAATTTTTATAGAAGGTCTATGTAGATATTCATTGTTGGGAATTATATGTTATGTTTAGGGATAAAGTCTTCATCTTTATATCACCCTAGAAGAGGTTCATGAGATTTGGTAAGAAAGGAAATCTAAGAGCCATGTGTATCGGCCCCTTAGAGATTCCTGAGTGTGTTGGAGTTGTGGCATATCGACTAGAACATTCAAAAACCATGTCTTAAGAGTATGATATATTCCATGTATCCATGTTGAGTATGTATTAACCAAATCACTCACATTTATAGAACCCACATGCTGTACATATAGAAAACTATACCTCTTATTAGGAGCATATGGTGATGATTTTGGATTATGGATACAATATTCTATATAACAGGACCACTCAACAGGTCATGGTACAATAGAAAACCATAATTACCAAGAGTATACATGTGAATCGGAGGAATAATTAAAGGTGAAATACCCTTACCTATTTTTACCATATTATGTAAAACTAAATTTGGAATGTGTAATTTCATAAGTTGAGAATAATGTAATGACCCCTAATTTTATCAATGGGAATAACCTTCTTATGTAGTAAATCACATTCATCACACAGTAAAACAAATAAAAAAATATTCTCATTATGGATGAATTATTCTTACCATGATGAATAATATTATAGACATTAGAATAGTAACCTCACCTATGAATTTATAGAATATTATCTATGTTTCTTATAAATGAAAAAATGATATAATTATATAACTGTATCGGTAAATAATTTTTAAAAAAATGATAAATTAGGCATCAGTTATTTTTAATAAGAAAATGATTAATTAAAAATTTATAAATAAAATAATGATTAAAAAGAAACTTTATTTTTTTAAAATAGATTTATAAATTAATATTAAATTTTATAATTATTATACTATATTTTTATGTGATGTTGATTAATATTACAAAGCATCGAAAAATCAATTATAATTTTAAAATAATTATTTCTAAAATAAATAATGATTATATTTAAAAATTAAATATATATTATTTTGAAAATTATGTCCAAAAAAGTATAAA
Source organism: Viscum album (assembly GCA_963277665.1). Lineage (NCBI taxonomy): Eukaryota > Viridiplantae > Streptophyta > Magnoliopsida > Santalales > Viscaceae > Viscum > Viscum album. The sequence goes on from OY728161.1 coordinate 634,706,787, forward strand.
ATTTCTTTAATCAACTCATCAAAAATTGGATAGGTTTAATTTTTCATTTTTTTAATATAGTTGAATTTTGGTGAATAGTGAAATATAGTAAATTAATGTATTTATCATTTAAGACCAAACATAAATTATTGAGTCATGGATGATGAAAGAAAACATTTATTAAGTCTATATGGAACAAATTTATATTTTTTTTCCTAATAATAATCATTATTTATAGTCTTCAGCTAACATAATAAAATAATGAATATAATAATCAAAACACACATATCCCCCATTTTAATAAAACCCCTCACTGCACCTTCACCATGAAAATTATTAGTATTTAATCATGTCAATATTCTACCCAATTTGATTATAAATCCTCTAACCCACTTCCAATAGCTTCTAGTATCTTAAAATTTCCACTTTCATGTACCATAATAGTTCCTTCAAAGAGGTAATATTCAATATGATACTTTCCCAAACCATCTATTTTAATTTAATTTCTTCTTCTACCCTATCCCATCCTCCTAAATTCATTAAAGATAAATAAATCCAATATAATTTTTATACTAGAAATCAATATTTAAAATTTATTATCTTATTTCCATATCCTTTCTTATATCCTCATATTCAAATAAATATAACGGTGGTCGAAATTATTGTTTTTAACCATCCCCACAACTAATGATTATTCATTTATGATTAATGCATTCAAAGATAGTCATAAAACCATTATTATTATTTAATAATATTTTAATATATATATTATTACTTATTTAATCTTCTAAATTTAATATATTTATGTAATATTAAATAAAATAAATACAGTTTCTCATTGTAAGAAAAAACCACTAAAATAAACATTAAATATATAATTAATATATAAACTTTTAAATCCACCAAATTCTCAAAAAATATAAATATGTGAAAAAATTTAATTCTAGATGATAATTAATAGAACTATTTCTCACTTATGAATAATTATTCACATTTTTCTAGAACTTCAATAATTATATACATGAGAACCGATCATAAAACCATGAAAACAAACACTCCCATAATGATGAAATATAACTTTATAACACATCAATATGGACATAAATTAACTTATGAAAATGATAGTAAATAAAATACATGTTGAATAGGTTTTGAATTTAGTAATTAAAAAATATAATTTTATTATCGAGTTCAATATGTTCAAAACAATAAGACTATCATACATAAGGCAAGGGATCACTCCAAACATCCATTTCTTCCATCGGGTTACTCTTTCTCTAAATTTACCCAAATGTAATTCTACATTAACATTATATAGTTATACTATGTTCTATGTATATGTTTTAAAAATGTGTCTATATCTCAAATAATTATTCTTTTATGGTTAAGTATATGGTTTAAAAGGTTCCCCTCAAATTACCTATAGATATGAAATCCTGATTTGAGAGAACTTCTTAATTTCAAACACATATTCGGGTACACTACATAAAACATTTAAAGATAAAAATATTCTTCTATAATAACTCATTTAATCATGAATTAATTTTTTAGTTCATTTTTTGTTTAATCAAAATTTTATTCATTTTTCCTCTTTAAATAAACAAAATTACTTTCCCTAAAATTCTCATAAGTGGTATATTTGTAATGTTATATAAAAACTATTTTTCATGTTGTAACATAATTTCTACTTCATTATTCATGATATATTGATATATTCTTCTTTTATGAATTTCGAAGAATGATTTAAATCCCTCATTGCATGGATATCGTTGTTATATTCCTTTTGAAATGATTATGATACCCATTTCCTTCCATGGGTGACCCTTCTACTTCTTAGTTATATCTGACTCATTGTGTGGAAGAGTAATTCATGAACATGATATCCTTGTTGATCCCAGATTGTGCCCCAATTCATTTTTTAAGGTTTTGTATCATGAGACATAATTTTGGGATTAGGGAGTAAATATAACCCATTATGGGACTTTGTCCACCATGTGATATAGTTTTAGTATTTATCTCTGACTCATGTTTATTTCTTGTTATATATTCATTCCAAATTCCAATATATCCATGATCATTGGATTTAGATGTTATATATGTTATTAATCAATATTTGTTTCATGATCATTTCCTTTTATGTTATCATGTTATTCCTTCAAACAAATATTATATGTTATATTCCCATGTTAATTCAAATACTATATTATTTAGACCATCCCTTTTCCTATGTATTCATAGGTTATGCTATACTATTAAAAGAGATCAGAGGGATTTAGGATATAATTATAGATATTAATAAAATGATTTATTATTATATTGTCAGGTTTTCAAAAAATTTACTTTATATTTGGAATATAGTATGCCTTTCGATCTATGGTATGTATTTCCTGGACAATTATGAATAATACATTTATTAATATGTGTAAAAGGATTATTCAATTATTCAAATAGATTAAATTGAATATTTTATCTCTAGAAATACTCTTACTATCAAAGTGAAATGTTATCATGGAATTTAATTATTAATTAATTAGTTTTCAAAGATCCCATAACATTAATTTTTTTAATAATATTTCATTATGTTATTTATTATATTTCATCATAGATATACTTTACTCTATAAAATATACCAGGATAACACCACATTGTCATAACCTAACTAAATGAGAATGGAAAATTTATTTTCCATCATATTTATCAACAACATGGTAATTATAGGATTATAAGACCCAATATTGTGGGGTAGAGGTTTTTACATGAAAGACATTATATTGTAATTTTTTTCATAGGATTGATTAGATGATAAATATGACTCTAATTATTTATTATATTATGAGATATATATATGATCATTGTCGTAATATTTCATATTCTGGGTCTAATTTCATTTGGATTCTCTTTCTTTATGGTCATTGATATACTTGCCAATTTAATTTTCTATAACAAACCAAAACCAACACTCCTAGATCTATTGTTTAAATTATATAATTTACACCAATAGAATTGATTCAAAATAATCATGACCCAATATTTCATCTATTAAAACCATAAAAGATCAAATGGACAACATGATTACTTATATAACTTTGGAAATTTTATATATAGAATTTTATAAAATTATGAAAAACTATTACATAAACAATACCCATGTTTTTAAATAATAATTTCTCAAATTAAAACCAAATTTTATTATTTTTGATAAATTTGTGATCCTAATACATATGAAATTCCTTTTGAACATAATTTTTTTAATATCATTATATTTAACCTGGGGAAGAGAAAAAAAATGGTGTGATAAAATTATCAATAAAGTTAAACATAAGTACTATCATTTTAAATACATTAATGATGATAACAAGTTCATAATGGTAAGATGATATAATTAGAGAGAAAGAATGAATCATAAATGGACTCATACCCATCATTACATGAATCATCAATCTTGAAGCATTGAATATGTCTTAAAAAAAGAAAGAATCATAAAATATAATAGTCTGGATCGATGTGTTATAAATCTTGATCAAAGGAAACATTATAAGCCTATAGAAATCATAGATATAATGTGTTATAATCGTATAACATCATCACTATAGAATACATATTGTACCTATAAAATTGAAGTAACTTTATGAGAAACATATAATATAATTTTTCAGAGAACATAATCATTACCCAATACATTAGATCATTATTTGGGTGCACAAATAATTTAATATATAACGGGCTCACCCGGTTATATCTGGACCAAACCATAAAATAATATGTAATGGGATCAACAAGAAAAATCTATGCCACCACATATTATAGGCTATAATGAGATCACCTGAAACTATCTAGTCTTATGCATAATATATAGTGTGTAATAACTATAAATGAGTTAGTTAATTTATAGACATCATCATAATACTCATAAAAATAGTAATCATTTCATAATTTGATTAAATCATGGAAAATAAATGGATTCCACAAAAATCTATATGAAACCATATTAAGAAATTGAAATGGAATGGGATCCACAAAAACATATTTGAATCATGATTAACCTATGGAAAACAAAAAACTTCCAATACAATCTCCTTGAAAGATTCATTATTAATGTTTTTAATGAATCAAGATGGTATCAATAAAAAACATCCTAGTTTAGGATAAGTAAAATAAAATGTTTCTAATTTTATGACTTAAATTAAATGGTCATTAAAATTTATTAAGGAAAATATCATTTTCATTTTTAAAATCACTTTTTAAAACATAAAACATTTTAAAAATCCTTTTATTTAAAAATCAATTTTTAATAATTAATAATTTCTATAATTTTAGAAAAAAATTATTTAAAAGAGATATCCTTCTAAAAATACAATGGAAGAGTCAAATATATTGTTTTCATAATGACTTGTAATCCTAAAATTGTGGTACAAGTTAAAAAGGACATTCATTTTTCACTAAAAAAAGTTTAGAAAACTCTTTTTTTCAGAAAATTACATGAATAAACCTTTAAAAAAATTATGTAAATTTAAAAAATTGGTAGTAATTACATAAAAAACTATTTAAAGGTGTAATAAAAAAAATTTAAACATTTTTTTTGATGAAAAATAATTTTTGACCTAAGTGAAAAATGTGTTCAAAATTTATTAAAAACGTTTTCTAAAAAAATTGAAGTACCATAAAGTTTCAAATGGTTGTATTACGTAAAAATAACATAAATAATAATATGATAATAAACTAAAAGTTATTTTTTGAGTGGTAGATCATAATATTTCATCATTGGATACCTAATCATAAATAATGTTGATAAAAGATGAGATTGGAACATAATACTCATACCACTTTGGTAATATTGAATTATAATTCACATGAAAAGATAAAAATAAATGAAATATAATATATCCTAAAAAATTTAATTTTTTATAATACATGTCAAAAATTATTTATATAGATCACATAAAATAATATATGTGTATATCATGGCCTATATCATAAAGAATGAAAATTGAATTTAAAAACCTTTTACCGCTTTAGTAATATTTTGAATCGGAATCCCTACTAAATAATAAAATAAAATTTATTATTAAATATCCTTAAAGTAAAGATATTCATGATATAACATATCATGGGTGATGTATATAAAGTATCTAAAAAGAAATAATTATGAATTTTCATATGTCTCCCATAAATAAAATATTGGTTATAAATCCCTTATGACATTGGTAATTTCCAGATCAAGAACCCATGAAAAAAATAATTCTAATGGATTCTTAAATTCAAGTAATATTCATGAATTAAATCATAAAATAAATTAATAGGTATTATATATTCCACATAATAAAAATAAGTGGGTAAAATTTAATTTATATCATAGTAAAAAACATTTAGATGAGAAAATTGTTACCTAACGCTTGCATTGGGTTGATTGTTCATTAAAATCCTTCATAGTGGTTTTAATTATTTAATTGACTAATTAATTAACTAAATTATTGTTTATAATATCTTATTTGATCCTTTTATAACATCATATAACACTCTTGTTAATGTTTATTCATGATTTTCCTTGTTTTTGGTGTTATTTGTTTTGTTTTCTCATTCACTAGTTGTTATGAGTGTTCTTATAGTTATGAATATTATATTGTTCCATACACTATATAATAATAATAATGGAATAATTAAAAAATTTATACATAAATTATGCTGTTAATAACAATCATGAATGTTTTTTATTGAGAATTTAATTATGTTACGATCATATTGATGGTATGTTGAATTTACACACGAGTAACATTTATATTTTTCAATGAAAAAAATGTAATTGAGGTAATTAATTTTTCAACTTTCCATAATTATAATAATATATCATATATCATATAATTTCAATAAATATAAATAAATATATATCATACATGTGGTTTTATAATAAAAATATATTCGCATCGCATCGTAAAGGCAATAATAGACAAGTTCATGAATGGTGTAATCATATATTTATAAAAAAGGAAATGAAATATTACCATCGAATAATTATAAATATTTAATAAATATAATAATTATTTCATTTATATAATATATATTTACTAACATTATCCTTATTACATTACATATAAAGAATTAGTGAATAAATAATCACATTTATCTCGAGGTGGTAGTCTGTTGTACAGGCGAGCGATGTTATCATATCATATACAAAATTGAAAGTAAAAAAATGATATATATGATATATTGACACCATAGGTATAATTGTTTTACCAGTTAAATTTATATAATTTTTATTATTCATCATACCCACCATGATAGGTTCTAATTGAAGAATTAATGACAGTTATTTTCAAGGTGGTAGTCTGTTTTACAGACAAATGTTGATTTCATAGTAGATTTGATGGAAGTAGGAATTTTGGTAGGAAAATACCATATTATATCAATAAATAGATATTTTTAAGATACCTATTTATTTAATATTGGATTAATAATAATTTATTTAGGTAGAGAAATATATAAAATAAAAACTCTCATTGAAGGATGTTACATCATCTTTGATTATCCTCCTTAAGTTTGAATCGAAAGACTTCCATGGTTGAAATTATTCAAAAAATAAGGATTATAGTATTATTAGAAGTATTTTTTATGTTATTTTTTAATTTAGTTGAGGATATGACACACTTGATATTTTTTAAAATAAATTAGTGGTTCGATGTTTTTATAAGAAAAAGGGTCTAAAATGATCCATTATAAATTCATATAAGTTTAATGGTGGATATAATTCCATAAAAATGCTTATAGACACTGTTATAGGTCTTTTTTACACTTATCATTTTAGTATAACCCTCAATAAATCTATTTTTTACTTTAACTATGATAATGAATTTACACTATATTCACAATTCATTTCGACAAGAAGATATGTTGACCATATTAGATAATATTAATAATTCGGAATCTTGGTTTGGAATCAATTTTTTAATTCAAATCACATATTTGTTGGACTTTAATATTAAATTAGTCTCAAAGATGTGATGAGAAATCGGATTTTTTAAGAGAAAAAGTTTAAAATATTAAAATATTTTTATATATAGTTTAAATATGAAAATTGCATACAATGATTAAAAATAAATTAATAGATATATAATTTGATTACATTTAAATTAAAAGGATTTTAAAACATATATTATATTAATAAACAATTTAAATGAAAATTATTTTTTCAATTATGATTATGTATCTTTCACTATTAATTCCAAAAAAAATATTTCATATAATTATCAAAAATTCACCACAATAATATATTGAAATATTGATTTAAAAAAATGTAACTATTATTTGAATTAAATTTTATTAATGTGTAAAAATTTATATTTAAAACCAAAAATGTATACTTGTAGAAAATGTGAGTTTTTGAAGAGAGTATTTTTCATACATAAGATGATATTATACTAAATTTTTCTATAATAATAATCACTTTATGAATATAAATTCAACATTTTTGAGATATAATATAAATATTTGAATTATACTATACATTATCAAGTATTATTTTAATTAATTAAAAAAGAAAAAAAATTCCTTTAAGAATGTTTTTTAGAAAATAATGCTTCAATCCCAAAAACAAAATAATAAAAAAATAAAGATGATTCTAAAGTAATTCAGTGGACTAAATATAACAAAATAATAATTATTTCACATAAAATCACATTCAAAACATAATTTGAATTTTAAATTATGTAATTTTTTGAAATGTAATGACCTTTTTACAAAAAAAAAGGAAAATTTTCACTATTCCGAGAAAAATGATTTTTTTCAAAAAATTCCCAACATTCATCGAAAGTAAATTGTGGTATGCTGATAATAATAATGGAATTAATTTTATGAAATAAATTTTGAAAAATTTCAATAATATAGCTATTATTTTTTCTCATGCTTAGTATTAAAAATCATTTTTGAATAAAAAGTTTTTTGGAATATTAAAATTGCTTTAATAAACATTTATTGATTATTTAATAATGATTTTTTAATAATTTTTATTGAGTTTGAAATTAACATATATGTATATATATTTCTTAAATTAGCTAAAAATATTGATACGAAACAAGTTAAATCCAATGTTGTAACAGTTATATATATCATGGGTCATTTATTCTCGGTGTTGTGTTTTGAATTTGTTATTAAAAAAAAATATCAGGGCTCAGTGTACCTCAAGTTATTTTATATATTAAATTTATTTAAAAATAAATATATTATAATGTCTTAAGAATGTATATTCTCATCTAAACTCAGTGTTACAAATCCTTTAGGTAGTTGTCTTTAATTTTATACTTTTAAAATCATATGGTGTTATAGCCTCCACCTCTTATAAATTAGGCTTCAAAAAATTGAACCTCATTTTGGTAATCAAAGGATAGGCATAAGAAAATATATTTTTTATAAAACAACATCACAAAAAAGGTTTGCAAAAAATCCACTTAAGAACATATAAAGATAATTTTTGTGTTAATATGGAATATCACATAACTAGGTTTATGAATTGGATAACATAGTCTGTAATGAAATTCTTGGGTAAATAAATTTACAGAGTAATTATGGTCATTGATGAAAATTATGTAATGATCAATAGAATGATATGGGCTGAAAAACTATGAATATGTGATTATCTAAAATACCATATGATTCATCATATATGAATTTAATACAAATATTTTTTTAAAAAAAAATATATTTACTATAGATTAGGAAGTTCTTTCCTTTGATACAAGGAAAATAAGGAAATGTACACACTTTATGATCCAAATATCATCCCATTATAAATTTCCACCACAATTTCCTCTTTCCCTCAAAAAGATGAATTCTAAAAATGAATATTTCATGCATGATTCACAAAAATCAACTTTTAAGGACCACATAACCATAAAGGGGAAACATTTTATTCTATTAGTATTTAGAAAGTGTAAAAAATAAAAATGGATAGCACATTGTAATATTATTATAAGAATAAATAAACATTCATTTGATACAGTAATCTTCATAATTCAATAATAGTACCCAATGTTGAATTAAAATCATTATATAACCCTATATGCCATTTATCATCAATGAACTCAAAATTAAAGAGTGTTTCAACCTCAATGGTTATCTAAATCCATTCAGATATTATGAAAAATTATGGATATCTTCTTTTGGTGTAACATTAATCAATTATTCCCCAAATTAATTTTCAATGATAAGGTTTAAAATATGATGAAACATTAATTATTTATATCCATGATAATATAAACACTATGTTGGTCAGATAGAGTAACTCAAGAGATGGTGAATTGAGTTTCCAATAAAAAATTCTTTAAATATATAGGCCAATTAAGCAAAATAGCAGAGCGATATAATATTTATCCTTTTAAATGATTTCTTTAAGAGTGATTATGTCTTAATTAAAATGTGGTTTAGAAATACCTTAACATTTGAGATCAAGTTACTTGTATAGAAACATATATAAACACTAGTTGTGATTAATTATTAAATAAATTATTTAGTTTGTTTTAATGAAATGTTATTTTTAATAAGACATAAAAACGAAAAAAATAACTTAGTGACATAATAGAATAAACAAGAGGTTCATTATCAAGGTGAAGCATAGTCCTTACCACTTGGAAATCCATCGATACTCAAAAGTATATAAATATAATCAAGAAAATCCATAACCTATATTAGGTATAAATTCAACGGTAATAAGTTTTCTGGATAAAAATCCCCTTTTTCAGTTATACATGGGAAGAATGAAAAGAACAGGTCACACTAAGACCTCTTCCAAAAACATAATGGGAAATTGATAGAGGAAGAAGAGAATAAATAGTATACTCCTAGAATATGTATGAGATAGTGTGTGTTGAATAATAAGAAATAAAAATAATTCTAAAAAGTAAAATAGACATACTAGATAGAAATAGCTTAGTCTGATGTGTTATGTATGTTTGTAAACCGTAGATAAGAAATAATGAGGAGTATATGATTTGTTTTGGAAAACTGATGAAGAAAAGATAATGATAGAATTGTATAGGAATGCTTCATATGATCTCTAACTATTGTCTCTATCAATCTTAGTAGTGGTTTCAATGCTTTAGTGTCGTTGATCTTCACAAAATGAGAATCAATAAGTTCAAGAGAAATCTCAGATTCAATCGCACATTTTTAATTGTAATCAATGATCAGTGTATTAGTAAAACATTTTTATTCAAATAGAGGTATTATTTATGAATAAATATCATTGATTTTCAAAGAAGATAAACATACCTTAGATCATTTTTAAAAAATTCATCAAGACTTGGTCAAATAATTCAAGAATAAATTCTTCCATTAAACCCTTCATGCAGAAGATCTCAGACAACAGTGGTAACAATAATGATGGAAGTGACTCAAAATCTAGAAGGAACTGCGAATTTTGTCTGGATTTAGGGGTGAATCACTTTTGATATTAACGGTGACTTTACTCTAGTGGTAGCACATCATAGTATTATTGATGACTCGAGTTTGGAGGTATCTCATCTTGGCGATAATGGTGACTCACCACTGGTCATTAATAGTGAATATAGCCAATGGTGTCTTTCTATAGCTCTTAACAAAAATATTATAGAATTAATATATTCATATAAAATTCTGTCATACAACCTGTGAAACATTAGTAATAAATGAATCATGGTTTGTTATAATTAAAATAAGACATGTCAAACACACTGTATTCTAGCAGGTGTCGTCATTATCCGCCCTTTTGATGATAAAAAACATGGCATTTTATAAAAAATGTACTTAATATATAATTAATAATTATTAGATATACATATTATTATATCAAAATTCAAAATTCCCAATTATCTCCCCCATTGATGTTATCAAAAGATTCATAAAATGGTGAAAATAAAAGAATAGAAATGAATTTCATTAACTTAGTTCCAAAAAGATACAACATAAAGATGAGTGGAAGAATGTACAGGATCCTTATCAAATATATATCTCCAAAAATAGATTCACTCCTTAGAGGTTGGGGGTAAATTAGCTTCCTCATTTCCTTTGGATTTTTCTCTGTCTCTATCTTTGTCCTGAGAAGATATTGTCGAAGTATAAGTTGGGGAAAAGTTTATAATAGATGGTAGAGTGGCAACATGAGGTACTGGTTCATTGAATATAACTAGTATGAGTTTTATAAAATCTTCAACTGGTGACAAACATAGAGGTAGTAGAGTTGAAGGCATAATGTTGTTTGATTCAGAGATTAGATAAGGATTTTACTAAATTGTGCATGTGGTTGAGGTTGAAAGAATCAAAAAAACATGAATGAAATCTCAATAAATAATAGTCATTTAAGGTACATGGAGGTAGGATTTCAATGTATTTATGAATTTCATAATTATGGAACCTCCTCATTACATTGAACTATAGAAATCTTCCTTTTCATTCATAAACATCTGAAGAGTTAGGGTAAGAAATTTTAACTAACTTAATTGTTCTTTAAAGGCTATTGTCACATGTTAGATCATCATGTTCACATAAAGTAACTTGGAATTATCTGACACATCATGATTAGTATAGATCCTTGATATATAATATTGGATAGACTTTTGATCAATTCCTTATCTAGTCTGAGATCTCCAATATTATATTTTAAGAATTGAATAATATATTCTCGATGAATTTGTATCTACCTAATATGGGATTCATGAGTACTGACATTACCCAAGGCATTTTAGTTTTCTTATATAAACAACTGTTGTAAAATATAATTATCATACTGTACTACAGAATCTGGAGGTGAAGATTATGTAGAGGCAATAGAAGCCAAACAATCCAACTTTTGAGAAGTGGAACTCATAAAACCAAAAAAAAGGATTTCAAACCCTCATCTGATTATTTCAAACATTATACCTCATATCTCAATCATCTATTTTCAACAACCAATTGTTGAATATGAAAATGAACATTGGGTTGAATATGATATATAACTATCTCACCAAAATATCTATCATTATCTTCTTTAATTTGAGCAAAATGAGATGGTTGATTGTTCAAGACATGTGAAAAGTTTGAGATCAAATTATATTTCAAGGTTTACATATCTAAAAGAACATCTTTATGGAAATAATCTAAAACAAAATAGGTTACAAAATTAAGAGGAAACACTGTTAAAGTAGTGGTATGATTTCCTTGTTCATGAGGTACTGGATCCTCATCTTGTTTTTCTATTTTCATGGTAGTGAAAGGCTATAACTCACCATATTTATCTATCTGATTTTCATAGAATTATTCTCTTATGAATATAGAGTAATCATATAAATCACTATATGTCAGCCCAATTCCTACAAAAATGAGATATTTCTCCCATTCATAATTGGAAATAACTGATGACCTATAATAAGGATGAATTGGTGTGTCTCTGTGCTTCTGAGATATTTAACCAACTTCAATTCATCATGGAACATGAGTTGTATATAGTAGTTGAAAAGTGGGGTGTATGTGGAGTCTAATCTAATTAATGGGTAATTGGAGAGGTAGTAAAATCCCCCTAAGTTATTGTTGTTTGAACTGTTTTCTGATTGGTTTCTAAGGTCTCCACTAATTCCAACTAAGCTAGTTCAGATAACTGCTCATTAGGATTGTGTTTTTTCTCCCCCTAACATGTTGTTTCCTTGTCCTTTGAAAGAACCATTGGAGTATCAGGTATTTGTGTTTCCCAAGTATGAAATTATTGGAGGAGACTAGATACAACTGGTGTTGAGGGTTGAAGTTGGAATAACTCTTGGTGCATATGAACTGGATCTACACCATTCTATGCATTTAATTCATGAGAAGAACCATATTCGTTATGTTGACTGACTCTGTGATCATATCCACTTCCATTACATTCAACATCATGATTATAATCAAGAGCTTCATCTACATTATAACAATTAATCCCCCTGAAATATTTATATGGTTTATGAATATCCAAAATCTATTTATACAATCTTTCAAAAGAATCATTTCCTCCATCATTACTCTCCTCACTAGAGGTCACATAGGAATATTATATACACTAGGACTCTATAGAAGAATAAATATATTATTTATTATAATGATCAAATAAGATTATTTATTGATAAGGTAGAGAGAATTTAGAACCGACATGCTCACTGGATACTCATGGTGGATATTTTATCATCTCTAGATAAATCCCTTTTTCAACTAACTAAGCTTATTATTCTTCTTCATATCTTTTAGCGATATCTTATTGAATATAATTATCTATAATTTCATTAGGTTCATGACCGGGATCCACCATATCCTTTGGTCTACATGGGTGATCAGTAAGTTTGAAATCATCATATAGTTTTTCAATATCATGGAACCAACATCACTTCCAAGAATTCCAACTGACTTTCACTCTTTTGAAGAAATATTTGGATTGGAAAAAACCACCCATTTTATCATCGGATTCTTCTCCAAGTTTAACATAACCCTTGGCATATAAAATGGGAGATATCCTTTTGGGATAAATGAAGTAGTTTGATCTAGATATCTTCTTGCATATCTCATGGATATGGACCATCATAATTATACAATGAATTATTTATTTACCTTTCTTCATCACATACAAGAAGTAGACATCTTGGAACCACATAGTGTTACAGTAACCTTTTTGAGGACATAAAACATGATGTAAAAACTCAAAAAAATAGCGTTCTCTCACCATAATTATCTACACCTATCTGTCTCCTCTTAGTTCCATCTCTAGTTAATTCTAGGAGAGACTCCTCTAACTTTTCATTTGGTATTCATCCTTGGAAATCTTCATATATACCTTTTTTGGAATCTGTATTGATTTTTACCATTATCTAGAAGATAAATAAATTACTTTTCCATCTATAATAATATGAATTATATCTACCTTTTTACCAAAAATGAATCGCACATTCTGATAAAATTCATATACTTTCTTCAGATCATATACTTATTGACTTGAGGTAAACCAGTTCATCCACAATTATTTTTATATTAACTTTTATATTATCATATTTCTTGTATAAATACACTATAAGAAGATTGATTTGGTGATTATCTTCATATGGTCCATTCAAATCGATTGAAGGTTTAAGGAGAAAGGAAGTGGGAAGATTTATTCGTGAGGAAGGAAATGGATCAGTATTTTAAGGGTTTAGAGAAGTGAATAGTTTTTTAGTAATCCCTATATTTTCATCATTTATAGATTATAAATGAATAATAATAAAATTAAAATAATAAAAAATTAATCTATGTAATAAAATAATAATAGTAATAAAAATAATGGAAACATAAAAAGGAATGGTGACTCATTCAATGGTGACTCATCAATGGTGACTCAATCAATTGTGAATCATCAATGGTGAATCATCAATAGTGACTCAAGCAATAGTGAATCACCAACGGTAACTCATCATCAGGGACTCAATCAACGGTAACACGATAAACCAATTATTACCATTATTAATTCATTTTTAATGATTTTTAGTCATTCAGAATTCACAAGTTTCGTGAATATATCATCTAGCTAATGTTCAATTTCAATAAATTATAATGTTATATTTCCCTTTTGATAATTATCTCTCAAAAATTGATTTCTTACATCAATATGTTTTGTTCTGGATTAAGATACTTGATTTTTGTAAATTTTTATTGCACCTATATTAGCGTAATTAATAAGTACATTTTGAAATGGTTATCCAAAGTCTAGTAAAGTATGATTTATCCATAAGATTTGTGAACAATAAATGCCTACAAATATGTATTCATCTTCATCAGTATACAGTGAAATATAATTTTTCTTCTTACTACACCTTGATACTAAATATTTTCTTAAAATATGACATGTTCCTGATGTGATTTTCCTATCTAAAATGAAATGACCAAAATCAAAATTTGAATTTCTAATAAAATAAAAAACATGACCTTTAGGGTAGAAAAATCCTAAATTGCTTGTATACTTGAGGTATTTAAGGATTATTTTGACAGCTACTAAATGTGACTCTTTTGGATTTACTTAAAATTGATCACATATACATAAAATAAACATAATTTCATACTGACTAGTAGTTAAATAGATAAGAATTCCAATAATACCACTGTTACTAGTTCGATCAACTCATTTCATAGTTTCATCAAGGATTAGATTATTGGAGGTACTCTTGGGAGTATCATCACTTTTTTTAATCTCTAGGGAAAAAAATTTAAAAGATATTTAGTGTATTTACTTTGATTTAAAAAAATTCCTTCTTTATTTTGTATAATCTGAAATCCAGGAAGGAACTGGGGTTCACCCATTCAAATCATTTCAAAAACACGTTGCATTAATTTTGAAAGACTATAACATATGGACTCTTTAGTATATAAAATATAATATCATCCACAAAAAATTTAACTATCAAAAAATCTTTTGAAATTAATTTTATAAATATATTTGGATCAATTATTCCTTTTGAAAAAAAATTAATAGGTATGGAATTAATCATATCAAACCAAGCTCTATGATCCAGTTTTAAACCACACAAATTATTTGTTAAATTAAAAACCTGATTTCGAAAATGAGGAGTCTAAAAAATTAGGGTTTTTCAAAAAAAAAATCATCAATTATAAATCCATTTAATAATTCACTTTTAGAATCCATTTGATAATTTTTTAAGACAAGATGTGACACATAGGAAAAACTGTACTTATTTCATAAAGTGTGGACACTACTGGAAAAGTCTCTTCAAAATCAATATCTTTTTATTGGTTAAAACATTGTGAAAATAATCAAGATTTTTTTCACATTATAGTTCCATATTCATCAACCTTGTTTCTAAACACCCACTTAGTGCCAATAGTCAAGGTTTCTTTACAACGGTCAATAATTTCCCAAAAACTGTAACATTCAAACTAAATATGTTCTTCATGAATATCAATTACCTAGAACTCATCATTAATGATATTATTCATGTTCATAGGTTCATTTTGTCATATGAAGTCATTTTGTACAATTTTATTTCTTATTGAAACTCTAGTCGGTGTACCTCTATCTAAGTTTCCTATTAATTCGTCTAAAGAGTGGTGTCTATGTGTCCTAATGGGTCTCTAAAAAGAGCGGTTGGTAGTTTAAGGGTTTTCTTTTTGTTCAGGTTCTAATGGATCATTACACGTAGTGTATTCTTATTTAATAGAACATTCAGATGGTTTAGAGTTGATATTCAATGATGAAAGATCATCCTTATGGTCTTATAAGATAGTCTTGGCATCATTGGGATCAGTTTCATCAAACATCATATGATTAAATTCTTCCATTTTTCTGGTCTCTTTTTTAAACAATCTATATGTAATTCTGGAAGATGAATACACAAGTAAAATTCATCAATTTCTCTTGGAATAAAATTTTTCCAAATTGTCCTTAGTTTTAAGAATAAATATATTGTTACCAAAAGCTCTAAATTAATTAACCATTAGTTTTCTATTATTCAAAACTCATAAGGTGATTTCATTAAGAGAGGTTTAATCAAAACTCTAGTAATAATATAATAGGATATATTAGCAGCTTGATCCCAAAAGTAGAAAGGTGAGATATACTAATTTGTATTGGTTTGAGATATCTCTTGAAGAGTCATATTTATTCTTTCTACCAAACCTTCTTGTGGTGGTCTCCTAGGAGAAGAAAAGGTGATATTACAGCTATTATAAGAATAAAATGACTAAAATTCTTGATTTTCAAATTCTCGGCCTTGATCACACCTTTAAGTCTTAATCAATAGTCCACCACAGTTTTCTAATGATTGGAAATACTTAATAATGTATGAAAAAACTTCACTTTTTTGAGATAAAATTAATACCCAATTATAACTAGAGAATTCATCTATAAGGACCTAGATATAGTGTTTTCCATTTTAAATGGAGACTCTAAAAGGTCCAGAGAGGTCTATATGATTTAACTATATAGGTTGGAAGTTTGAATCTTATTTCATATATTTAAAATAAATATTATGAAGATTCCCTTTTTAGAAGGGATTACAAACATTATGAATTAAGAATTCATCATTTGGTAGGTCTCTAACGAACCCTTTCCTAGTTAGCTTTCTAATTGAGTGAATATTATAAAGTCCTAGTATTTTATACCAAATCCATGACTCTTTATGAAAGAAACATAAGAAAAAAAAATTGTTAGATTATAAATAATTTAAATCAATAGAATAAATATTATAATTTCTCAAAGAATTAAAAATTAAATCATTTTTATCATTAAAAACATAACATGCATTGTTATCAAATTTAAAATAAAAACCATCATCACACAATTGTGATATGCTAAGTATATTTTATTTTAATCCATCTACATATGAAACATTAAAAATTAATACTGAATTAAAATTACCAATTTGTCCAAGGAAGATTATTTTCCCTTTTTCATCGTCACCAAAAGTAACATGTCCACCATCATCTTTAATCAAATTCATGAAGTTTGAATACTCACCAGTCACGTGTATAGAACATCCACTATCCAGATACCATATTATTTTGCTCAAGGTTTTCAAATAGTCTTCCAATAACACAAATTTTATTCCAAATATTATTTAGGTACCCAAATTCTATTGTTTCTAGATATGTTTGTAAAAATAGATTTTGGTATCCATATTATTCTAATAGATTTATTATAAACAAATTGACGACTTCAAGAGATAAATTTTTTTTATGTCCAGTTGATTAGGTGTTCGCATAATACGAACTTTTAGTAATAAAAATTGATGTCAATATGGTTTTTGTAAATTTTCATTGTTATGGACGGTATCCTATGTTAGTTTCATACTTGGGAGCAACTTATTTTCCCAGTATTAGAGTTAATTATTTCCTACCATTGGTAAATATATATAAATTTTTCGATTTCTTTCTTTAAATGTTCATTGGAAAATTTTAATTCATTGTTTTTTTCAAGAGTTGAACATTTTTGTCTCTTTCAGTAGTAAGATTATTTTTTATATTTACTATTGAAGCAGTCTATTTTTTGAGAGACTTATATTAATATTTTAGATTAGAAGAAGTGTCTTCCATCATGTTACAGTAATCAAATAGATCATTTTTATTCATTTTTTCTTCATTGTCATTACTTTCTTCATTTTTATAAATGTTTGAAGCATCAATAATAGATACAAGAAAAGCATTTTGTACATCGAATGTGCTTGTTGTAATGTAAATGTTAGCTCTATCGGACTTGTTTTTTTTATATGTGTTTGAGTCCCTTGAAAAGTCTACAGAGGCACTCTATGTTTCTTTCATGGAAAATTTGTATCTCCATTCCTTATACTCATATTTATTTTTATATTTTAAATTTAGATAGTCAGATTTAATATGTCCTTTACTATTAAAATCAATATATGTAACTTCATTTAGTGTATCATTCTTTTTCCAATAATTTCTTCAATCTAATTTCCAGTTTTCTTTGTTATCATAATTTACTCTGAAATTTGAATTTTTGAAGAAACTATTTTTATTATATAATTCCAGGAATCATCTTCAAATGTGTTCCATTTCATCATCACTATCATATAAAGACCCTTCTTTGAAAAAATATTTAACTAGTACTTTTTCTTTTTGTCTAGAGGTAGTAGATTTGAAGGCTACTGAATTTTTTTGTTCATATTCATCAATATCTTTGTTGACATTATATTAACCTTCATACATAGTCATATTTCTTATCAATTCCTTGACAATAAGTGTAATTACATCACTTGATTCTCTGATTGACATATATTTTCCTCTCTATCTGTCTGGTAAGCACTTATGTAGTCTCATTACTTCATCTTTGTATGTCACTTTTTTTTCAACGTGAGTGCATAGTGTTCATCATTTCATTGAACCTAAGATAGATATTTGAAATAGTTTCATCAGATTTTATTTTAAAAGTATCATATTTTATTTTATATATATCCATTCTCATTTCCTTAACATTTGATATTCCTTCATGTTGGACAGATGAGGTATCCAATATTTCAAAAGCAGATTTGAAAGAAGATATTCTATTGAATTAAACATCTCCCAAATCACAGAACAAATCATTCATAGCATTATAATGATTATTTTCATAAGTTTTCGTATCACTACTCTAATCACTTCTAGGTGTTTGTGGTATTTCATATTGATCTTCTATTCTAGTCCATATATCAAAACCTATACTTTCTAAATGCATTCTCATTTTGATTTTCCTGTGACCATGGTTCTTTTTGTTATAAAAAGGAGGTCTATTTGTATAAGATCCTTATTTTATATTATCCATAAAGCACTATAATTTAGAAATGGAATAAATTAGAGATCATTATAATAAAACTAAAATCACAATTAAAATGTAAAATTTAAATAATCCTTTGATACCATGTTTTGGTCAGAGAGAGTAACTCAGAAGGTGGTGAATTGAGTTCCCAATAATTTTTTTTAAAATAAACTAGAAAATTAATGAAAACATGAGATCGATATAAGATTTATCCTTTTAAAAGATTTCTTAAAGAGTTATTAGATCTCAGATAAAATATGTTTTAGAAATACCATAAATTTTGAGATCAATTTTCTTAGATACATAAAATATATAAACCGTAGTAAAATTTATTATCAAATATATAGTTTTTTTTGTTTTAGTGAAATTTTATTTTGAATAGGACTGAAAAAATACAAATAACACAGTGATAGAACAGAATAATCTAGAGGATCAATCTCAAGGTGATATCAAATCCCTATCACATGCCAATGACCTACTTCCACGAAGATTATAAATATAATCAAAAAACTCTACAACCTAAATTCGTTATACAGTCAATGGTAACAAATTGTCCAAGAAAAACATCCCCTTCAATAGTTATATGTGGGATGAAAGACAAGAATAGGTCACACGTGGACTTATTCCACAAACACAATGAAAAATAGATAGAGGAATTAGAGAATAACAAGTATTCTTCTAGAATATACAGGAGACAATGTGTGTTGAATAATAGAAACAAATCACACTACTAAAAATTAAAATAGACAAAATGAATAGAACAATCTTGGTCTGATGGGTTTTGTATGTTTGTAATCCTCATATTAGTTTTGGTTGTGATTTCTTCTGAAACATTGGAGCAGAACATAGAATCAATGAAATGTATAGGAATGATTTAGATGATCTTTATCTATTGTCTCAAAAAATATTGGTAATGGTTTCAGTGCATCTATTTCATTGATCTTCATAGAATGTGTATTAGCATGTTCTATAGAATTTGAAAATTCAATAACACTCTTTTCTTGGTCATCACTGATTGGTGTATTAGTAAAACATATTTATCTCAAGAGTGAGATATTTCATGAATATGTACAAGAACTTGTTGATAGAGATTGAAATTCCTTGGGTTGTTTTTTACTATGTCATAAAGACATGGTAAAATCATCTTGTAATAGATTTTTCTATTAAACCATTCATGCCAAAGATCTCAGAATGCAACAGTAACAAGAGTGTTTATGTTGACTAAGCATCTGGTGGTAATGATTATTTGAGTCTAGCGATAGATGTGACTCTATATTGATGGAAATAGTGACTTGATCAGGGAGGTAGCTCATCCTAGTGGTAATGATGAATCATGTCTGGTTGTAGCTGATCATGGCAGTAATGTTGACTCACCACTGGTCAGTACCAGTGAGTTTTATCCAACAGTGTCTTTCCATAACTTAAAATAGAAATATTATAGAATCAATATTTTCATATAATTGGATATCATAAAATAGGTGAAACATTATTAATAAATGAATTATAGTTTGTGATCATTAAAATAAGATATGTCAAGAACACTCCATCCAAGAAGGTTCCAACACACTAATTTTTATAATTAACACAAATATTATTTACATAAAATTTAAATTCATACATCATGTTAAACAATCTATTTACAAATGTGTCATCCTACTAAATTATCTCCTAAAATTATATTAATCAATTTAAGATCACATCACATAAAACCTCAATGATGTGTCTAATACATTGAACATATGGTCATGCTTAAGATTATATACCTATTATGGTATCGATTAATCATAATATAACCTCACTTGAAAAAATCATAACCTCTAAAGTTATATAAACTGACCTCTATTACAAACTATAACATCTCGGAACTCACACTCCCAAATCTAGTGAAAAAATAATAAACATTATTTTTCATATTTTATATCGAATATTTGTAAACTAACTTTTTACTATCTAAAACATTTTACATAAAATGGAAAACTACATCACATAAAATATCGACAAGACATTAAGTTTATTGTTTTATTGAATTAGGGTAGACATCTACAGAAATAATACACATACTGTTAAACCATCATTTCATTGAAATTACATAGGTTTTCTTATATCACATTATGTCATCTGAACCATATATATGAAATGAATTTTAGAAATGATTCAATCAACTTAATTATTTATAACCTTGGTATGATGAAACAAAACATTGGTGAGCTCAAATGCTCTGGAAGGGTAAATATAAGCATTAAAATTTTTATGACATCAATGATAATAATAATAAAGTAAGGGTATGATAGAATAATCATTGTGAATTCGTGAATTATGAAATAAATCAGACTCATTAATACATGAATCCTTAATAGTGAAGCATTAAATCATGATTAAAAAGGAAATAGTCAAAAAATAAAAAAAAGTCATGATCCATGTGATATCAATAATAGTCAATGGAAAGATTATAAACCCCTGTAAATAAAAGAAATATCATGTTGGTATCCTAGAACGTCATCATCATAAAACTATTAATGAAACCCTATAATATGCATAATCATATGGATGTCTAAAAATATAATTCACCTATGAACAAAAGAATTTCTCAATTCATTGGGGTGTTAACCAATAACACCCATCATTTATGCTATAACAGTTCACCCAACCTTATTTGGGACACCCCATTATATATGATATAACTGGGTCATCTAGTTCAATCTTGGACTCCCTATGGTACCTAGTGCCAGACACCCCATGTGTACATAATATCCAATAATAACAAATAATATATATAGATCCAATAAATCATCGTAAAAAACTTAAAAATAAGAATCACTCATTTCATTTTGGATTAACCAGAGGAATATAATTGAGTTCTATAAAAATATCACTCAAACATGATTAAACTACAGACAATAAATAATTTCCATATAAATCTCTTAGGAATAAGTTTTACTAGTGGAATATAAACTAGTTCCATAACAATATCTTTTAAACATTTTAAATAAATCCTGAGAAATAATGAGTATGGAATCAACAAAAAATATACCCATATGTGGACATGTATCAACAATTTTTTAAAACTAATTAATACCATTAAAATATAATTAAAAACTTTTAGGTGGAAAATACATTTTTCAATTTAAAAATCACTTTTAAAAAAATAAAACATGATTAAAATTATTTTATTTTAAAACATATTTTATAAAATTTGAATTTGAAAAATATTATGAAAAAAATCAATAAAAATATTTTAAACATCTAAAGGATTATTTAACAAAATATATTTCATTGTGATGTTTAATTACATACATGACATACATATTAAAATGATCATTCATTTTTCACTGTAAACTGGAATGAAAAGTTACTTGTTTAGAAAATAACAAGAATATTCCCAATAAAATATTATTTAAATTTTAAAATATGGTTATATAATTCGTTCCAAAACCATTTCTAAATGTTTAACTACATTTTTTAAAAATTATTTTGAAAACATAGGTTTTAATGAAAATGGATTTTTGACCGAAGAGAGAAATAATGTCGAATATTTTTAAAACAAATTTTAATTTTTTTACTACTAAAGTGTTAAATAATGTCACTAATATAAGAAAATATAATTAATTACAAGAGGATAAAAAAATATAGGATAATTATTTTTATATATATCATAATATTTCATCATTTTAGACATAATTATACACAATCCATATAAATAATGAGATTGTGTCATAAAAATCATTTCACTTTGGAATCATTGAATCGACCTCCCAATGAAAGGATACAAATTAATTAATCATAAAATATCCTATGAATAACCAAATTAAATATATTTAGTTTAAAAGGTTCCGTATATACAGCTCATAAAATAATCTTGGTTTATAACAATACATAATTCTCAATAATAAATAATGTGACAAAAATACCTTAAATATTTAGTAATCAAATGAATCATAATCCCTAATAAATTATATTATCTAATGAAACCTTAAAAAAACAATTAAATGTTATTTATGATGTAACATTTCATGGGGTAGTATATACACAACATAATAGAAATAAATGGTTAATTTGAATATGTCTCTAAAATATAAATTAGAGGCTAGAAATATTTTATGACTTTGATAATCTATGGGTCAAGAGTCCATGAATGATAGAACCTCATTTGGATTTTTAAATCCAAATTATACTCATTATTTTAATTATTAAATATATTAATGTGATGTATGTAAACTATAAAACCAAAATAAGTGGTGAACATGGAATATATCTCATTGAATTAAAAGTGGATAGAGAAAACCCTTAAATCATGATTCTTTTTAGTTGATAATGATTTAACCACTTGTGTAGTGGGTTTAAAATTTTTATTAAATTAGTTATGAACCATGTTAATATTTATAATATCATATAATATCCTTTATAATATATTATCAATCATTTTTTAATAACATTTCATAATTCTGATTGTTTCTAGTGATAATTGCTTTTTTTCATTGGAGATTTCTTAGGAATGTTTCGGTTCTTATACATAATATATAGTTAAATAATATACATAAAAATAATGATGGATTAATTTTCATATTGAAACATAAATTAAACTTTTGTGACCTATCAATAAATATGGTTTTGTTAAATGATGTATGTTTTGATCGTGGATACGGTATTTCATACATATTCATGAGTAACATTTCCATTTTTCATTGATAAAAATTATCATTAGGTAAGAAATATTTTCTATTTCTAGAATTTTAATAATATTATATATACCATATTATATATTTAGATATATAATACATGTGGTTTTTTATGAAATGAGAGTCACATTGAATCGTGAAGGTTGTAGTCCACACATACAAAAAAATGTTATCTTTGTATTAGTGAAAAAAATAAAATGATGTATTCTATATTATTAATGATAAATATGTTCATAAAATAAAAATTATTTAATTCATATTTAATATTTCCATTAACCTTATATTTATTAGGTTCCATGAAAAACGTTAGTGACAGAAGAATCACATCACATTGCGAGGTGGAAGTCCAGCATACACACAAGATATGTTAATGTATCCCCAATGGAATATAATATAAAATATATATATATATATATGATATAATTACTAAATGATTACAATTATTTTAAAAATAATATATATATCTGTAAATATATTATATTCATCATCATACCCAACAATCTTATGATGTGCTGGAAAAATGACTTACATCGGTTCGTTAGGCATTAGTCTGCATTACACATGAATGTTGATTTGGAGACCCATTAGATAGAAGTAAAGATGGTTGTAAGTAATTAATTTATTATAAAAACATAAAATTATATGGAATATATTGAGGTTATTATATCATCAGCGATTAAATTTAATCGAATGAGGTGGATAATAACTAAAATTAGAATACATGTTGATTAATTTTACCTCATCTTCATTTATCCTCTTAAGATTGAATGAAAATATTTCCACGGAGAAATTTATTAACAAAATAATTCATACAAGATTAGGGGAGGTAATTTGGGAATTTATAAGTGGAGGTATTTTTTGAAACAAATATATTTTATGGTGTGAATAAGAGAGGGTAAGGTATGGTCTTTAATAAATGTTGGAGGGTACATATTTGGTACTTGTGAAATGAAATGAGTGCTCCCATTTTTACATATGTCATAGGGGTCCAAAATGGACCATAATTTATAATTCTAGGTTTAAAAATGGCCATAAAATACCCTTTTTTCAAAGTTGATCGGTCCTTTTTACCCTTATCCTTTTAGTTTAACCCGATGTAAACCCATTTTTAACATAATTAGAATAACTAATTTTTTAAGGGATTTAAGGTTAATATTTGTAAAATAACATGTTGAATATATAATTTAATATTAATAAATATTATTATAAATATATAATCCATTTTTATATATTCATATCACATAATTGTAAAAAAATTATTTTCAAATTAATCTCATAGAGGTGAGAGAAGGTGGGGTTTTAATGATTATAAGTTCAAATGATTACAATGTTTTAATATCGAATATCAAAATTAAAATATTTATAATGACCAAAATTAGATTAAAAAATATATTATTTAAATAATTTTACTTAAAAAAATTATAATATATTTTAACTTTCTATATAATTTAAATGATAATATAGTTTTCAATAAAAATTCAGTATTTTTTACTACTTTCAGACAATTAACCTTTACAGAAAATAATATAAAATTAACCTTTACAAAATTAGGAAATTATGATTTATAAAATGTATTTTATTTTCTCAAATGAATATTCTAAAATTATAAAAAATATATATTTCATCAAAAACCCTGAGAGGTGATGATGAAGGACATTTTCAAGAAGAGAATTTTTCAAGGACAATAAGGTTTTATATTAACTATATATTTATTAATATTCATTATATGAATGTAAAATAAAATTTATTGATATATAATATATAAATTTAAATTAAATAATTCTTTAGTAAATTATATTTTAATTAATAAAAATAAAAATACTATTATGAAAATTATAAATGGTCACTGAAAAAGTACAGTTTTCAAACCCAAAAACAAACTTATACTAAAATAATGGTGGTTAAAATGAAATTATGTGGATTAAATATAACTAAATAATAATAATGTTACTTGAAGAAATAATTTAAACATATTTGGACTATTAAATGATTTATTTAATTTCAAATAAATTACATTTTTTAAAATCCAATATTTCTCACTATTCAATGAAAAATAAATTTTTTCAAAAAAATCACATTTTTTCACCAAAATTTAATTTTCCAATGATAATTTCAAAAATAATGTTAGTTTTATCAAATAATTTTTCTAAAAGTTAAAAAAAATTAAAATATTTTTGCATGAAATGAAATAGTAATTATTTTTATATAATAATATATTTGATGTATAAAAATAATTCAATAAACATAGATCGATTATTAACTAAAAATTTATAAATAATTTATCTTGATGTAGATATATATATATAATAATAATAATTTATTTAATACTATTCAGAAAATACAATGTAATTTTTAGGTTATAACAAATTATATATATTATGGGTCGCCTTAGGCTTGGTGTTACATTTTCAATAACCAATCGAACATAAAAAATATCATGTTTTATTATTATAATAAATATTAAGATATAAATTTTTTTTAATATAAATATAAAAAATAATTAGGGTGAAATTTTATTATTTATGCTTAGTGTTTTGTTTCTTTATGGTATAGAATATAAATTTCATCATCCAATGTCTCGTTATATTACATCATTTGAACAATTCCCATGATTTCATCCATCAAATAATGAAACATATTTCACTATGAGCATAAAAAAATAACAATATAAATAACACATATCATAAGTAAAATTAATCGTAATATCTCTTAAATTATGAAACATTTATTTTAACTAATGATTTTTTTTTCATCATACTCCATAAAGGCTTGTTTAAGCTATGTCATCTTTTCCATTATAACAGATTCCACAAAAGAAAACACCCATGATTTTATACCAACAGAGGTTTCATGATTACAACATTGCTTGAAATTAAATAATTTATGATGATTATTCATTATAAATCAAAAAAAAATAATCATTATTACATAGATTTTTTCTTTCATTGGATATTAGTTACATAAAAATTTATTATTCACCACCATCAACATTTCTCTAATGAAATCATCAAAAGAGACATCCATTTTAGAAATATCATAATTAATATATCCTATTATTATATGGGTAAAAAAACATAAACAAATATGGAGAATAGAATATAGATAAGGGTAATCCTGAGATATAACACTTGAATATCATTAGTGAGCATAAGATAATGATGCGGTTATGAGAATACAATCAAAGAAAACTGAAAAATGTAAAAGTAAATATAATAATAATAATAATAATAAATTAAATCATCATATCAATAAACAATTATTTGGAAATAAAAATATCTTGGATAAATACCACGACATTAATCACATAATGGGCTCAGATAAATTCCACCCCAAAGTATATTCGGCTTGAGATGCAACTTTCATACCATTTTGGTTATGGATAACCACTCGTATTTCATTGGTATCAAGTTATCCACATGTGTACACATATAGTTTCATGTGATTCAAAACCCTACCCAATGCATTATAATAGTATAACTAACCCACTAATCATATAATGATAAACCATATATATTCCATACTGTTATAGGAGCAATTATTACTCCATCATAAATTCACTAACATAATGAAATGAAATGGTGTCCATAATAAATTTCATGAATAATCATCATAATACATATATAGAAAGAGGTTTGATGTATTCATTATGGAATATCATCACTGAATCCAAATCTCTATTAATGGATGTCGACATTGATGAGATAAAATTTGTTAAATCGTAATAAATATTAATAAAAAATAATGGAAAATATTATATAAATTGGGGAACAATTATAAATTCAAAATTCAAAAAGTATTGGGAATTTCTTTTTCATTGAAAGCACTAAAACGATTAATGAATCTTAATATTTAGGACTATTTATGGATGTGTGAAAATTAATTAATGAAGTAAGTGTAAGTTATACATTTTCTTCAGACCAATAAAAATAAATACAAAATATACCAATTTGGAAAAATTTAAAATATATTTCTATTTTATAACTTTTATAAAATTCTTTTTTATATTAAAATTAATTTAACTAATAAAATTTATATTAATAATTATATTTTATAATCATTTTAATGAATATGGATTTATAATAAAATGATTTGGATAAAATTGTTTGAAAATACAATATTTATTATTTTTTACCCCATATGGATTTTAAAATTAATATCCCCTAAAATGACAGGACATGAGAAGGAATGTAAAATTCCATTAGTATTATGTGATTCATTATATATAATATCAATGAAGTATTATATACAAAAAATAAATGAATATACTGGCATAATATAAAACATGCCTCAGAGAAGTAAAATAGACACAAAAAACTATATCTATAACATCTTATAGTTCATACACACTTTAACCTTCTATAAAATATTATTCATTATTATTATATTTAGAAAGATTATTAATATTTATTTAATAATATAACATTTTTTTATGATGTAGTATTACCCTTTTAGTAATAATTTTATATTATTATCAATATATTTTTCATAAGTATTCTATTTTCCACAAATTATCCAATTTAGTGGTTCTTTTACATTGACTTTTTTCCTAGAGTAATATTCACTGTAGTGTTCATGAAGTTGATGAGTAGGATTTTTATATAGTTTTTGTGCCCGATGTTATTTTTAGGGAACTTATGGTAACAATTTTACTAGATGTCCTAAAAAGTATCTTTTTACAAATTTCAATTTCATTAAATGAATTTATAATGTGATTGAATGAAATAATTTATTATATAATAAATACCCCATAAATCATATCAATCATATTATTTTTATATTGTTTTACAATTATTTATCATTACTTAATTTTTTATAATATAACCCATTTATCATCATTCATGTAGGTTGTAAAATTGACCATGAAAATATTACGGTATAATCAGTGAATGAGTAAGAATATGATATATCATGTTTATAATATAATTGTTTAGAGTAATAATTTGAATTAAAAGCATTACATTAATGTGAGAATTCAAATTTAAGTATATAGAGGGTAATATTTTTAATTTAAAATAAATAAGTAGATATCACAAACATTGAGAACTTAAATCTCATCATATAGTTTCTTAGGGAAATGAGTTGTTTGGGATGTCTTATTGAAAAAATGGATTCTCCAAATAGATATAGGATTATAAGGGAGATACTTTTTTGATGTATTGAATAAAAAATATAATTAATGGTGTGGTTTTCAGAGTAGAGAGCAGGAAACCGTTAATTAGTGTGAGGAGTAGAATTATTTTAAATACGTTCAAATTTAAATATAATTAATGTCATCCTCATAGTACTATTTGAAATAATTATCCAAATTTCAAAGACAAATCATTTATTCAAGAATAAACTCATCTAGTCAATAATATATATAGGTTTAAAGAAATTTTTTACAAATAACATTGTTTTAAAAAAAATATTTATTTTAATCATAACAATGGGGACTAACTTTTAACTAAGTAACATATTTTTAGATTAAAAATGATAATAAAAATTTTCCAAATTCTAATATTCTAATTCAAAATTTGAAAACGATTTTATTAAATAAAAGTTTTACAAGAAATGAAATAATATATCAATATCCATCAAAAGAAATCATAAAACCAATTATAAACAAAAAAATTACCTTTAACTCTAGAATTTATTTTACTTATATTAATTGAAAACTATTAATAATTAATTTAAATATAATGTATTTATTTTTAAATAATTTCAATAAATTTCAGTACATTAAATCATTAATACTAATAAATTTAATTTATTAGGATAAAAATTTATTTCACGCCTTAAAATTTTGTTCTTGAACATTACATTTTTTAACAAAAAATAATATTCTATTTTAATTTCTTACCCATGTATTATAAAATTATTCGTGATTAATAATTTATTTTTCTTAATAAAAAATTAATATACTTAATATTTCACATAAGATATTTTTATCTTAAAAAATTATGAACAAAAAATTTTAGTCTAGATATAAAAATTTAAATCTCTTTAAATTTATTTATGTATTTAATGAATGAAACTAATTTAAATTATAGAACATTACATAAATATAATAAAAACATTTGATTTCTATATTTTCATAATTTAATAAATTTAACAATATTGGAAAATTAATAAAAATTATTTCATAAAAATCAATTTTATTTGCAATCAAATATAAATTGGTTTCCTAAATGATTTATTTATTTTTAAGTAATATTTTAAACAAAATGATTTTATTTGTTTCATTTCAATTTTAATAATTCATTATTGACATGAGTGTACTATTGGTTGCATGAAAAGCTATTTATCATGATTAATTTATTCAAAATGGAAATATATATGAATTCAGGGGGTGTTATACTAATACCTTGACATGTATTTAAATAAAACAAACTAACTATGAATCTATAATTATACATGAAATTCATAACATTTAAATTTTCATTATTTCAAAAAAAATAGTCTACAATATATTTCAATTGAAAATTATTTTTAATTTTAACTTTGAAATGAATCAGTAACTAAAATATATAATTTACTTTTGATTAATTTAATAGACTTTTTTAGTACATGACACCATTATACCCAAATAGATATTCATTTTTTTTAATATTAAAATTGGAATTTTCTTATTCATTTGGATAATAAAATATTTTAAAAAAATATATATATAGATTAAAAAAATCAACAATATTAATTTTCATAGTGACTAATTTTCAAATGTTTTACGTAAAAGTTACTAACCGTTTCTGATTTTTTTTAAGTTCATTCACCTTGAATAAATAGAATCTCAAAATTCCAATAAATATAGGTTTTCATTTACACGATAAATATATTTAAAAAATCATTATAAATATATATTTCCATATCCAATAGAAAATATCCTTCTTTTTTTTTCATGTATTCATGTTTCATATGGTCACTATTATAATATCCTATAACATTTAAGTTTATATCATTATATTATTTTATTGGAAATATTTATAGAATGAAATTCATCAATTGATATCATCATTATGAAAAATAAAATATTCCCCCTAAATTTATTTAAAAACGCTTATGATTACCATATATTGTCATGCCTCACCTTGTATGAATCAACATCACCATTCAAATTTTGAATGTTTCAAAAGATGGAATTCATGAGAATTTTAAATTAAACATTAAGATAGTTTAATATTACATGGAAATTTTATTTTCAATTTTTTCGCTCAATTATATCTTTAATCAACAACCAATTCACATAATCCTTTTTATAAATTTAATTTTTACATGATAAAAAAACTTGTATAGTAAGATTCCTAAACAATTATTAATGGTTGTAGAAAATCACATTTATATCCATTTATATATTATGAATCTAATGACATGAAAAATATATAACTATACATTTTTCACAATTTTTTAACTATAGAATCACTAAAATAAGGATAATATGTTAGAATAATTATTTATAATTGTATCACATTGACAATTAATTATCACATATATCTCTCTAGTGAAAATGTATGATCCCAATTCAAGGATTGGACATAAAATTTTGTTCCCTATATTCTGTAAATAATCTTTTATAGTCTCTAAGGTAACTAATCCCTCAAAAATTCCTCTACTAAATATAGTGAATTATCCATGAAATATCTATGTTGTCAAGTATCATTCATATATGACTCGTGACATTTCTAAAAAATCTACCCAATTACTTCTATCAAATTTAGTAATATATCAGACATGAAAAATACATTTAATAAATTAGAGTGCTTTACAATTTTTCATTAAAAAAATAACTTTTATATCAATTGTTTCATCTATTAAACATTATATTTTAAAATTCAAAAAAACATCTTTAATTTTGTTTGTAAAAAAAATTGGGCTACATTTTATAGAAAATTATATTTCCAAGGTGATTACCTTTAAAATTAATCAAGAAATGTTATATAAATATTATAATATGATTAATATTTTTGTTCTCTATATATCAAATAATATATACATTCATGTGAGAAAATTATCCCATTGAGGTAATGAATTTTAACATTTCCCAACACTAGTATAACAAACCTTAAAAAATTGGAATTAATATTCTCCTATTGATTTATCCTTTATATTTCCACTATAAATTGATTCCTCAATTATGACAATCCAATAAATTATTTATTATATTGAGATATAAATTCTAGATGAATGTCATTATCCTTATTGTAATCCTCAAACATAACATGTAGCAATGTTAACCCCAGAATCCCCAAGACTACATATCCTTTCTGACTTTCTCATAAGACATAAAGAATCACATCCTGAATAAAAGATTAATTTGGTACCTTTGTTAACATGATAAATAATGATTCCTATATTATATTTGAATACAAAAATTAATTACATAAAAGTTTTCCTAAGAATATAACTTTTTCCACTATCATATACCATCTTATTAATCATATGACACTCCATGGATTCCTAGGAAATGAAAAAATAGGGGTGAGATAAAATTCATAGTATGAGTTTAGTACTTCAGATGTTATAAAGATTCAATTTGAAAATTTTTAATGAAAAGGTATGTAAATAAAAAATAATTCCATTTAAATTGCCTGAGTATCAAAATTAAATAAGACATAATCTATATGGTAAGGTAAATAACATGAAACACAATCCATTTAACAAATATACTGAGAATTAAATGCATCAAAAGATAATATGATATTCTAAATCAAATGAATAACATGTTAAGTATTTATCAACATGGAAAGGTAAATTACTAAAAATACATGACACTAAATCAATTAAATGAGAATTAAAATCATGAAATGATTAAATAATTGTAAAAATGTCATGTTTAATTGTAATATCTTGGACATTATGGAGGTATTCCATTGTTTAAATTTTATTTTTTAATAATATAATTTTGGTTAATGAAATGTTTACCCAGTGTGTGAGGGTCATTGAGGGTGTTCTTGGAGTTCAGAGTATGAAAGAAAGGAAAACTAGGCCAACCTATGAAAGGTCTGTGGTTTCCAGATTGTTAAGTAAACCATGCGGCCTTCATTAGAAAACCATGAAACTTTGGATAGTGATATAATGCACGGTTAGCACATAGTTAGTCAAATAGTGTGGATAACCCTATGTAATCATGAATAATAACTCCCCTTACACAGTTGTTTGTAAACGGTTTGCGCAATGTTTGACAAATTGTTCGTAAAAACCATGTGCCCCATTAAAATTTTGAAAAAACACAATCTTCTCATTTTAGGATGTTAAGATCCCCACCATATTTTTCACTCATTTATTCCCATATTTACCATATGGATGAGAAAAAATATCCCGTTATTCCAAAGGGTGGTTCTCGTTTGATTCATTTCAATTTGTAGTGTTGTTGGTTGCAGATTGAAGGTCTATGTAATTATAATCTAACTATTTTTTTCTCTTTTCTAGATAAGGGAATGTATCTTGGGTTATCTCTTTCAGAATTCCTAAAACCATATTTCTTCATTTTATTGTATTTTAACACTTAAACAGGGTTCTTGTATCCATATATAAGGTAATGATTAAGAGTATGCCATCAACATATTAGAGGTAGGTGGTCTATAAGTTATATCCCATAGTTTGGATGTTTATTTCTGAATATCTTTTTGTGTTACTAGTTCCTACATTATGTGTTCTTTATTAATTTAGTTAGATTAGTATAATTGGTGTTTAAAAAGTTAATTGAACCCCGCATAATCCTCATGGGATGCATGAAGGATGATTAGATTGATATAGGGTCAAAAATGGGGTGCACCAATATTCTTGAACATTCACATTGGTAGTGTTAAACATTTAATTGACATGTGATAACATAGAGCCCATGAAGACCATAAAAATTTGTTAATATGATTTTAAATTGGAATATTGATATATGTTCCTATAACCAGAAAATAGAATAAGGTGCCATTTGGATGAATTCTAATGTGTTATGTGAGCGGTGAAATGTAAAATGGTAATTGGTTGATGGTCTAAGTCTCATGACTGAGAAATGGGATATTTGGGCTAATACAAGTAAATAGGAATGGGTGAATGGGTCAATACTAATGATCTGATTGAATTATAAAATGTGATAAATAATATATATTTTTAAATATGATATATGAGTTAATTAGATTAACATGAATGTCAAAAAGGTCTTGTGAATTGTACATATAAAGCATACAGTTGTTGTTTCATGTGAAATGATGAATGTATTAAATCTGTCAACATATGGGAATTGATGAGTATAATAAATTGGATAATGAATGTGAATTATTTAATATTCTTATTAAATTTAGGACAGAAAGGGAATGAACTGTGTAATTTAATTATAAAGTGTGTTAATGTGGTCTGGCATGATATTAATTCCCATGTTTATTATTATGGTTTTTTATATTTATGATAATTTTTTTTGAGTATGGATTGTGATTTGGTATTTTTATGGTGATTGGATGAATAATCATGTGCACATGGCTTATTAGGGTGAGGGTATTTACATGAGGTTCTACACCCACGAGTCCAGTTAGATTGAGGCCCTATGTAACACTATGAAATTTTTTTAATTATTTTTTATATTTTACATTTCATAAGACATTGAAAATTGTATATTTTATATTAAAGAAAAAAATTTGTATTACATTAAAAACATGTAATATTATGGTGATCTTCTGTTATATAGAAGAATGAGGTAAATATTTTTTTCACGCAAGACAATATTTCTTTGATGGCTTGCATAACACGTAAGACTGATTGTTGGAAAAAAAATAAGATATTATATAATAATATTTATCCTAGTTGTTCAATTAGATTTTATCAATATTATTAAATATTTTATGTAAATATTTTTTAGAAAAATATAATTTGAATTAATTGGTTAAATATTCTTTATAAATGTAGATTAGAACCAATTGAATATAAATGATTATTTCTATAGAGGCCTTTTATTTCCCTTATAAAGGTGTAATAATCCTGATAAATTAAATTAAATTAGTATGTTATATTAATTTAATATTTTTTATATATTAAATTGAATTTTTTTATATTCATCCTATATATTTTATAGACATAAGATATGAACAAACAAAATTTTATACTTAAAAACCTATATTTTTTATTAAGTTAGTTTTACCACCTTTTAATACAGAACCCATTTTATAAAATTTTTGTAACTTTAATAATTTTAAGATGTTAAATAATTAATAATTATAATAGATACATAAAATTTAGGTTAGGAAATTTTTTTTGATACTTTTATATATGGTTTTATTTTTTAATGAACAATTAAAAATACTTGATTTTAATTCAAAACATCATTTTCATATAATTTATTTATAAGGATAAATAAAATTTTAAATTGGTTTCAAAGTTTAATTTGAAAATATTTTATAAATGAGTCCAATTTTTGTCATTGGAACCTATTTCACAATGAAATTGGATATAAAAACATAGCAAATTGTGCACCATTTTAACTTTAAAAACATATAGTGTTGCCCCATCAACGAGATTAATTTTAAATTATTTTCATAGACTTGTGTGATTGGAATTTGGAAAATTGGATTCCATTATTGTAATCATAAATATTTATAATTCATAATAATTTCAAATTATTTTTTGAAAAAATTATTAGTGAATGTAATTAATGTAAATTACAATGATTATTGTTAAATAAATGAATAATAAGGAATAAAATGTAAACTTAAGACCCAAAACAAACTATAAACATGTCCAAAATCAATTAGATAGAAATATTTTTACCCTTTTCTCTCTTGTATATAATTTGGACCATTATTTATCCACATTCAACAATAAAAATAGTGGGGTTCCTTTGTTCTAAAATATTATGAGAGTTCCACTCCTCCATTATGAAAGGCCCCCACTCTTCCCAATTCATAAAAACTCTCAAGCCGCATTGACTCGAAAACAATATTCCGAAATATCTCATGAAAATCCCTCATATACTCCTTGAATAATCCATTGGTAATAAATCCTTTCAGGTAAGACCTTTGTTGCAAACCAAAAAGAGTTACCCGAGTAAGAGGCAACACCCTCCCTCAAACTCCATTCTTTTATTTTCTTTCTCAACTGTCTCAAATATTCTTATTCCATTATTTTATAACAACAAAAATATACTCAAAATACTAGGATTTTTTTATTCTATTTAATTTAACTAAAAATACATTAATTCTATATAATGGTAAAAACAATTTTTTTTCTTGTATGGAAGACTACCGCCTCACCAAACGATGATTGTTCATTTTTTCCTTTATTATCTCACACGGTGGAAATTATTATAGAATATATTTTGTTATATGTTATAAATTATATTTATTATTTATTTAAGACATTGAAAATCCCTTCAAAGACATACCTTAATATTTTACATTTTGTGCTCAGACGATAATTTCGTTTGAGGGTGTGGGGACTACTACCACCTCAAAGTGATGTGATTCATTTATACTATACATGAAATGTATTCAGGAGTATTTTATTTATTATATATGATATAGATGATATAGTAAGTAATATTTAATAATGAAATATATATTGATATACATATATGTATTTTATTTTCTTTCATTCAACATGATAATTAAACAGAAATAACATTCATGTGTACGTATGGCTTACTATCTGCATTAATAGTGTATGCCATTTCATACTTATATACTATATGGATTTTTATAAATAAATTAGAATTTATATAATTTATATTAATTATACATTTTAAATTCTATAAATCATGATCTAATTATAATCACTAAATATATGAAACATTTAGACACATACGAAGAACAAAGTGGATATTACTCGATGTGAAACCTTAAAAAATTTATTTTCGAGTGGGTAATATAATTTCATACTAAAAAAATATATGGTATTAGATATATGAATATTTTTTATATTATATATTTATAATAAATTTATATTTATTAGATAGTATTTTATTCCAATCATGAAGTGAGTCAAGACATAAGGAAAGGGAATTTCATCTCATTCCTTATTTCTGTGGGATACGTAGCTTATTCAACAATCAATACTTTTTTGTGGTGTATACACTGACTATTAATTTATTCCATTCCTCTTATATATAAATATATTAACATTAAAATAACCATTTTATGATCTTTCAATCTTGGGGTGTATGTTTCAAAAGTTACCAAATTTGTAATGTAATATTGGTCTCAATTATTTTTGCTTTGGGACATATGCTATGTTATGCACCAATATTTATATATGAGTTTTATATAATAAATTTTAAAATTTTATATCATAAATCTATTTAATTTCATTATATTATAATAATAATTGAATTTCATTTTCATACCAAGTTATTATGGACCAAAGTTACCAAGTTGTAAGAGTTTATTGAAATAATCTGATTGATTTTCGAGGTTGTTTATGATTATTTTTCTATTGATTAACTGTTATGATCAATATCCTGATAAAACTCTTGAGTATAATTATTATATATTTATTCAAAATATATCAATTTAAATGTACCATTTATTCACTCTTTCATACATACGATAATTAAGAATTTTTTTAGGAAAATATGATTCTAGATCTCTCTTTGGTCTGAAATCTGTTTAATAATAAAAACCATGTGTTGATAAATGTTTTCAAAACAGTTTTTAAAAGATCCATGAAGATGATTTTAATGTAGAAATAAATTTAACATGTTTTTTTAAATGAGTCCTTTATATATTTTTATAA
Source organism: Viscum album (assembly GCA_963277665.1). Taxonomy (NCBI): domain Eukaryota; kingdom Viridiplantae; phylum Streptophyta; class Magnoliopsida; order Santalales; family Viscaceae; genus Viscum; species Viscum album. Next base: position 634,744,386 of record OY728161.1, read on the forward strand.
ATATTTTTAAATAAAACATTTTTAAAATGTTTTAAAGCATTATTATATGATTCAAGGGAAAAGGATTTCAAAATGGTTTTCAAACATCCATTATTAATTTTCATGTTTATTTTCAAAAAATCTATATTTCATAAGGATTTAGTTTTAAAAAATAATTTTTAAAGGAGGAAATATATTTTACTCAAGAAATGATTTTCAAAATAGTTAAATATTATTTCCAATCTAAGATGACATCTGTTGATGTTACTCATACCTATCTTGGAATTGATATAAAGGTTCCTTTCATGATTCTTTATTTGAATGGTTTTGTATTGATGTAATTTTCTTAGAGAGACTAGTTTCCCTTTCATCGGTTATATGGTAATGAAATACATTTTTCTTTCATGGGTTATGTTTTTTATAAAATGATTATGACACTTTTATTTTTCCCGCAAGTTATGATATGATTACATGTTTATGATACTAATTTCATTTCCTGGGATATAAAATGATTATTTATGATTTTTTGGAACATGTATGTATGATTTAATTATGATATGGGTGGGACCTATATCATCATCCAATTAATTGGATAATGATTTATATCTCATGAGATAGACTAATATGGTCTTGGCAGTGAACCTTGACTACTAAGATAGACATAGGAGTATTCCATAACTAACAATATGTTATGAGACATGAACTCATACTATTAAGATATAAATGTGAGTGAACCATGACTTATAAGATGGTATAGGTATTGAACCTATACTACTAATATGGTTTTGGAAACAATTCCTTTACTATTATGGAAATTATATTATATGCTTATGTGTCTTCCACAATTCCATGTTCTATTCCTATGTTATGCTTTTATGGATAATGAAGTTTATTTACTTATGATACATGACTAATGAATAGTAAAGATAGATTACATCATACATGTTCATGGTATTTTATATATAGGGTATGATATTCAAATTATTTGATAATGTTCTCATACCTCTATGATAATGTTTATGCTTAAATGTCTCCTTTAGATACCCTTGCTCAGCATCTGAGCTCACCACTTTTTAAATATCCCTCTCCGGGTTATGAATATATGTATTATGCTTGATCTGAAAGATAATGGTTATATTAATGAATAACCTAGTGGGAGAAAACATAGTTCACTTATGTACCAGTGATCCAGTTTCCATGTTTTTAAAGGCATTATACTAATACAGTCTTCAGGATGTTGTTTGTATAATGTATTAGGTATTCGATAAAAATGATTAAATGTTAATGTATAAAAATACGGGTTAAATATAGTTGGTATTGAAGTGGTGGTTTAGTTAAACATTGGAATCTAGTATGAAAAATATTTAGTGATATCCCTAGGTATATTTCCAAAAATATATGTGGGGGTGTCTCTAAGGATAATTAGAAGGACGGGTTAACTTTTTTGGAAAATTTCCTGGAATTTAGATAAAGGATAGATTAAGTGGTTTCATAGTAACACATTATTGACTAAATACTATATGTGGATTGGTATCTTGGATAGATATACCTATTAGTAAAAACTCGGACCAGATGTTTCATGCCGGATTTTGGGTAAAATGGTACATGACAATATTCCTTACTGCAAACTTGGTTTGACACTCCTGGGGGCTATTTTATGGAAATTTGAAAACTCATCTTAAAAAATTGTTAATGATTTAAATATAATATGTCTATTGATAAACTATGAGAAACATCGTGGGTTTAATATTAAATAAGGTGTCATAATTTAGACATCCTTTAAGAGAAATTTCAAGATTATGTGACTCATCATTATGATAATCAGTTTTTATTCAATTCATTCTAGTTTTAGCTAGTGGAGGGAATCAAGAGGAACATTATTATCCTTGAATTTGATGGAAATTTTTTTATGATAAGTCAAATGGGATAATCATTGTTATAAAAGACATTTTGATCCTTCTTAATCAATTTTTAAGGAACATGGTCCACAATGTGCACCTTAACAAACTCTTAGACTCCCAATAGAAGTAATGAATGGATTTTTATGGGATTAAAGGTAATGAAGAACATGGATGAAAGAATATATGGTTTTATTTGTGTCATGAATGTGGAAAGAATCACCTAAATGAATGCCTCAGAGGAAAAAGAAGGTGTTTTTAGTGAGGAAGAGAAAGACACAAAGAAATAACCATAAAGGGAAAATGAAAGGTTCATCAAACGATATTGGTGATAATATTGGGATCTTTAATTTATCATTGAATGTATTTGTTTTATTTGTTGAATAAATGGTCATTATGTATCTCAATGTCCCAATACGAACACTCCAGAAGATAATCACCAAGGTGGTATGAGTAATATTTATACTACTGATGATGATGAAGCTATGTATTAAATGTTAATAGAATGAGGAATTATATTATAAGATGAGGTATACTTATTATGTATTATGTATGTAGTGGAATAATAGACGTTTTTTTGGTATTTTTATTCAAAAATAATGTTACATGAATGTAGAAATATACAAGTATGGTTTTCTGCTATGGATTTACAAGTTTATATTGAATGTTGGTGATGGAATGGAAAAGTGATTAAATGAATATGTGATATTTTGAATAATGGAATATATCCCCCAATAAGTTCTTTACATTATGATGATTTTTTTGTACAAAGATATGTTGGATATAAATAAGTAATTTGGATGGTATTGATTAATTCAGAACAAATAAAGGATATGTTGGTATAGTAGTCTACGTAATCATGGATCAATTTTACAACTTCTTGGATTTATGTAATATATCCTATGACCTTTGTAATAAGAAATTATGCATGTTTTTGAAAATTATTCATTGTAATTGAGGTTATTACCGTATTTCTAGGGAATATACTATGACAATATTAACATTTTTTGAATGTGGTAACAAATAGCTATTTTTTGATATATGGGGGATCAATGTTAAGATGATTTATTGACCTTATTTATATTATTTTGGATTTTAATCTTTTAGAAGAGTTATAAGCTTAACCATTTGTGGATAGTTTATGTTAAACGTTGGTTGAACTACTTATGTATTAACGTTGTATTGATAACCCTAGTTAAAATTATATTTACTGATTAAAAATATTTCAGGTATATCCATATTATTTATTTTGTAAATTACCTTTGTGTGGTTTTATAAATGGACATCACATATATCGGGCAACAACCAATCAAATCTAGCATGGTTGTGGGTCTTGAAACCCTGAACAATAGAAAATAAAGGTTTCACACATACCATTTTCTTACATGATATCCATGTTAATATAGAAATTACATTTGATAAATAAATTACTATAATGAATTAGTAGTGATACTTTTTATGTCTATAGATTAAGTAAAATTGCTTTTTAATGACACAAATAGTTAGACTTTTCTTTCACTTATGGGCCTTAATATCCCTTAAAAGTGTATTTTAGTTCAATATGAATAAATATGAATTTTTGGAAATTCACTCCTTAAGATATTTGATGTATTATAAATTGATCAAATTAAAAACAAAGCATGATAACTTGTTTTTAGAATCATATCAATAACTACACAACATTCTAAAAGTGGTCAAAAAAATGTTTTCCAACTAACTTAATTTTTTTAAAATAATGGAATTTTTATACATTAAATATTATTGAAATTGAGGCCATCTACTATTCATTTATCGTTCACTTGATTGTAATTTATGACCTCAATAACTCCCTATAAATATTAACGCTTTTTCTACATGTCAAATATCCACTCCCACATATGTTTTCCGATGTAGAATCCCAGTTAAATGCTATATTAGGTAACCATTGTCGTTACAACCTTCCCATTTATCGGATGATTTAGAATTCATTTTTATGACATGGGATTCTATGAATGAATCTTACAGTTATTGAACCTTTGACAAACCAGATGAATTATATGGGTGAACTTCATTTTATTGGTGGTAGAATATAACAACTTAATATTTTGTGAATTATTTTTGATATTTACATTTCACACAACACTGAATATAGTTTATTTTATATTTAAGAAATATTTTTGGGTAATGTTTTCTACACTCAATATAATGTTCAGCTTCATCTCTATGAAACACTGAGGTAATCTTACATTTCACACAAGAACGAATTTCCATATGGCTTTCATAACATGCAATATTGAGTGTTACCGAACAATATGATATTATATAATAATATATATCCTAGATAATTAATTATATTATTTGAATATTATAAACTTAATTATGTAAATTTATTTTTTTTAAATATAAAATTGTTTAATTTCTAAAAAATTATTTATTAATGAATATAAGAACCAATTGAATATAAAAGTGTAATTTTATGGAGAACTTTTATAATTCTCACGTATTTGGTTTAATCCTAATAATTTAATTTAAATTAGTAAGTAATATTAATGTAAATTATATTTTATATATTAAATAAAATGATTTTTATATTCATACAATAGATTTGATAGACATATGATTGAAAAAACCCAATTGCATGCATAAATCATATATTTTAGTAAGGAATTTTTACCGGCATTTAATGAAAACCAATTTTAAATTCAATTATTTGAACTTTTAAAAATATAATAATTAAACATTAACATTATATTTGGAATATAATCATAAAAAATGTGTTTGGATTAAATTATGGAACTTTTCTATATGGTTTTATTTTATAATGAATAGTTAAAAATACAAGGCTTTAATTCAAGACTATTTTTTCATTTAATTACCTATAAGGTTAATTTATATTAAAAATTTATTTCAAAGTTTGACTAGATAATATTTTTATAAATTAATTAAATTTAGGTCATTTTAAAAAAATTTACATTGAAATTGGATATAAAAACCCAGCAAACTATTGATCATTTTTTACTTCAAAACCTCATAGTGTCATACAAACATCAGGATTAATTTCAAATTAATTTAGGATACTTATCTTGATTTAATTTAGAAAAATAGATTCTCTATTTTGAATAAAAATATTATATAATGTATCATAAGGTGAATTTAGTTTTTGAAAAAAAAAATATTAGTGAATGTGATTAAAATTGTTACAACGATTAAGGTTAAATTAAGCTTAATAAATGACACAACCATAACCATAAGGCCAAAACATCCTATAAACAGGTCTAAAATTCATAATATTTTCTTATATAGACCTTATACTCTTCTTTATATCCCTTTTTTTATTATTTATCCCCTGGAAAAAAATAAGCATCGGTGGGGTTCTATTGTTCTTAAATATTATAAGAGTGCCACTCCTCCTCTATTATAAAAGCCCCCCTCTCCTCCCACTTTCTCACACCTCTCAAGACAGAACCAAAATCTTTCCAAATATCTCCCAAAAATCCATCAATTCCTCAATAATTTATCCTTTCGGAATAAATCCTTTTAAGAAACCCCTTTGGTGAAAACCAAAAAGTGTTACTTGATTAAGAGCTAACACCCTCAATCTAACTCTTTTCTTTTATTTCCATTATCCACTACCTAAAATCACAATATATTATTATTTTATAAAACAATTATCCTCAATATAATATTTTTTTATAAGGATTCAACCTATATTTTCTTTCAATTCCATTTAAGGGGTAACGAACATAATGTTTACATGTATGGAGGACTACAGTCTCACTAAACGATGATTGGTCCTTTTTTAATTTTCCACCTCTCATGGTAGAAATTATGATGAAAAGTATGTTTATATATGTTATATATTAAATTAATTAGATATTTAATATTTTTAAATTCATTCAAAACACATATCATAATACATCCTATTTCGTGTTCATACGACAATTTTATTTGAGGAAGTGCCGACTACTACCTCCTCAATGCTTTGTGATTCGTTCATACACTACATGGAATGTATTAAATAAAAAATTTAGTTAATATATATGATATATATGATATAATAAATCTAATTTCATAAATTTATCTATATACATATATTTATTTTTGATTTATTAATTTTAACATGACAATTAAATATAAATAACATTTATTCTTATCTACGTCTTACCGTCTCCATGAATAGTGTATTCCATTTCAAACTTATGTATAATATGGATTATTATAAAAAACATTTAATGAATATAATTTATATTTATATCATGGTTTACATTCTATAAATCATGATTTACATATAAGGACCAAGTATATTTCAAATTAAGACACATACAAAGAACAAAGCGGATATTATTTGAAGTGAAACCTTAACCTAAAATTATTTAAAAGAGAATAATAAAAAGTCAAAATAAATTCATATATGTTTTTAGATATAATAATATGGTTTATTGATGTATTTATAACAAATTTATATTTATTATATACGATTTATTTACGAGTACGAAGAGAGTCAGGGAATAAGGTAAAGGAATTTCATCTCACTTCATATATTTGTGTGATACATGCGTTATTCACCGCTCACACCTTTTTTGTGGAGTATATAATTCCAATTAACATAGTAAATTATTAATATAATTATATTTATTAATATTTAAATAATCATTTCATGATATATCTATCATCGGTTTTATGTTTCAAATGTTATCAAATCAGTATTGTAATTTTTGTCTCAATATTACTTTTTTGAGATGCATGCCATGTTATACATATATATTTTTATTTGAGGTGAATGTACTTACTTTGAGATGTTATATCCTAAATTATATTCCTTTCATGATATTTTTGTTTAATTTAATTTCATTTTCTTACATTGAGAGTATGTTTCAATATTACCCTGTTATAATAGTTTATTGAAATAATCTAATTTCTTTTCGTGGTTGTTTATGATTATAATTTCTTTGATGAAATCATATGATCCATATATCAAGAAAACTCATTAGTATCCTTATACTATGTTTATATATTATATATAAATATATTACTACCATTTTCCATACTATGGTACTTATGATAATTAATAAAATGTTTAGAAGAAAATTTTTGTTTATTTCTTTCTTGGCTTGGAAATAAGTTTTATTACAAAATCCATGTTCTAGAAAAAGTTTTCAATTTTTTTAAATAAACATTGAAGTTAATTTTCTTACAAAAATAATTTTTAAAATGTTTTGTTTTTTCCAAGATTCTTTAATATGTTTTCAAAGATATTTTCCGAGAGCAAGGTTTTTAAAATTTATTTAATATTCTTTATATGATTCAAGGGAAAATAAAATCAAAATGATTTTCATACATTTGTTATATGTTATCAAGTTTATTGTGAAAGAAAATTGTTCCCAAAAGGATTTCGGTTTTAAAACTATTTTTTCAAAGAAAATGGTTATTTTCCTCAAGAAATGTTTTTAAAAGATAATTCATTATTATTTTCAATCTAAGATGACATCTATTGATGTTACTCAAGAATTTATTGGAAATGATATAATGGTTCCTTTTATAATTCATTCTCTGAATGGTATCTAAATTATGTAATTACATTTATGAAACATTTTTCTCATTCATGGGTTAAATGATTATGAAATCTTTTTTTTCATTCATGGGATATTTTTTTATTAACTGATTATGAAACTTGTATCTTTTTGAACAAGTTAAGAGATGATTACATTTCTATGGTACAAATTTATTTTCATGGGTTATGATATTTTTATTTATAATTTTCTACTTCATGCATGTATGAATTCTTTATGAGATAGGTGGGACCTATATCTCCCTTCATTTCATTGGGTAATGATTTATATCTCATTAGATAGACTAAGATGGTATTGATAGTGAAAAATGACTCCCAAGATGGTATGAGGAGTAAACTCATTCTACTAAGATGGAAATAGAAGTGAACCATGAAAGAGAACATAGTATGGGGAGTGAGCCCATAATAAAAATATACTATTGGAAGATAATCCTTGTATACTATGGATATCTTATTATATTCTTATATGTGTTCCACAATTCCATGTCTTATTCCAATGTTCTACTTTCATGGGTTATGTTCTTTATTTATTTATGATACATGCCTTATGAATAGTCAATATTTATGCCATGATACATTTTTATGATCTTTGATATGCATGGTAAGATATTCAAATTTTTTGATCACGTTCTCATTTTTATATGATCATGTTTATGCTTACATGTCTCCCTTAGTTACCCTTACTGAGCATTTGAGCTCACATATTTTTATGTTTCCATCCCCAAGTTATCAAGATATGTATTGTGTTTCATGTGTCTTATAATGCGTATAATCATGAAGATCCTAGTGGTATATAATGTATTTCACTTGTGTAATAGTTATCATAATTAAATATTTTCAAAGGTAGTAGACTAATACAATCTTTGTGCGTCTTTTGTATAATGTTTTAAGTATTTCTAAAAAGTTATGTAATGATAATTTATTTCAATACTAGTTTGTTACACTCTAAACTCCACCCCAAAATGCACTGGATAGGGAAAGGGGTGGATGATATATTCCCATAATAGTTACATTTGATGAGACCACCGGACGGAGTCTTTGAGGAGAGTGAAATGTATTTTTTGTGATGTATTTACCCATATTATGATAAGGAAATGATTTATTTACGGATTCATAGTGATTGGTTTCCCTAAAACCTTATTTAGATGAATTAAATTCCCAACCCATGGAAGACATGATGAATATGGATTAGGTAATGAAACTGTATATGTAATGAAATTATAATGATGATATAAGGGGTTAAATTAAATATGGTTAACTGTTGGAACCAGAGTTGTCCCTTGTTTATATAAAATATATTTTTTATCTTCATGCACAATCTATTTAGAATGGATATTTTATAGATTATGTTGGTTTCATACATAGTTTTAATCACACCCTAATCTATCCTCCATTGGGTAACGGAGTAGATTTCAGGGTTCCAGGTCAGGATAAGGTAAAAGGCCACGTGCTCGGGACATGAGTTGGGCTTAAAATTTACATGGATAAGGTTCCATACGTAGATTCATAATTGTTTTGGAGATTTAATTGTCTTATTTATTTGGATTTTTCTACACTTGTGGAACTACTAGTATGATATTAGATAATTATTATTAGATTGTGGTTTATACCATGTTTTTTGAGTTGTTTGGTTATCCATGTTCTAGTTATTTATTATTTTTTCACTATTTCACTTATTTAATGACGTTTATTTCTTTAGTAAATAGGTTATAATCTCCCAATGTGATATTATAGACCCATTCTGCTAGTTAAAAACCTCTATCATATTAAGAGGTGCGCTTGAGGTCATGTGGTCACCCATCTCGGGGGACCGTTCTGCAGCTTCTGGGTCCAAGATATTAAATGTGGCTGTTTTCTATGATATTATTATTTGGGATGTTGGTGGGAGGATAGGATGTGTCAGGTCTTGGAAATTAGTGCATTCTATAAAGTATCTAAAAAATGTATGAGGGAAAACCCAAGTATTCATGGTGGGAATTGCTGTTATTTTTATGTGTTATTACATTTGAATAATATTTCACCATTGTGTGTTTCACATGTTGTGTGATGTGTCTATTTATGATATTTTACTCATAGTCAGAATTCCATGAGGTTGTTCATTCAGGCATCATTTTAGGCACCAAGGAATATATATGGGATGTATCATGGTAGGCGCACATAGGATGGGTGTGTGGGATAAGAAGGATGGAAAGTAGGTACATTATTAAAAATTGGAAGAAAATATTATCTAATTAGGATTATGCATATGGGTAAATGGAAATAATTTAAATGAATGGTTTAATATTAGTTTGTTAAAAGAAACACAATAAATGGGTTAAAAGTATTTATGGGGATATGTTATAAAGATTTAATTTTGTCTAAAAGAGAATGATTTCTATCATCATGGTAAAATTTTTAAATAATTATAATTCTAATGTTTTAAAATATTTTGAATAATGGATGTTAAAAGTTTTAAAATGGTAAATGATTTTTCTTGAGCCTATGACAATATGAGTTGGTTTTCCACTAGTTTTATATGACCCATGGTGGGGATGGTTTAGGGTAGTGTTCTAGATGTTACTATGTCCATTGAGATATTGAAGATAGATTAGGTTTTTTATCGTTAATAGAGGGAATAATTTTTTGAAAAATGGGACATTTTTTGTTATATTATTTTAGTTGTGTTTTTCATTAGGGGTAAATGTCACCATGATGATGTGAGGTGATTGGGGAAATTGGATGAAATCATCAAAATTGATTCATAGAGGTTTATCAGAAAACCCCAAAGTTATAGGGTACTATAAGACAAGAGAAGTTCCACGAGAACCTCAATAATTTTATGAAAACGGTTGAACATGACCCAGGGTGTATCGTGATGAGTATGGATGATCTGTCTAGAGAGTATCCATTGTAACACCCTCTGACGATTGCTGGAGAGGGTGGATGTAAAGACCCTGAAATTTCAAGGAAATTTTTTCATAAATACTTTGGAATTTTGCGAGTCTGTGGTTTCTGACTGCCCTTGATTCTGAGGCCCGGTGTACCCAGAATCAATTTCCAAAGTTTCGTTCAGATACGTTCTGTAAACGTACGTGTGAGTTTTTCAATATTTTGAACCGGTGCCCGGAATGGAAATCTTGGGACACCGATGAACTCGCAGCGCCGGTAATTGCTTAAGGGGACATTTACTGCAGTTGCGTTTTATGCGGATTGAAAGTTAAAAATTGGGTTTTTATTACAAAGATAAATAAAATTGTTTAGAACAATTATATATATCTTTGGAAGTTATTTTTTCCCATGGGAAGTTATTGGTGGGGCCCACACCCACCTAACTCCCCATGTGTGGATATTTCAGAGGTGGGGCCCACACGAACCCAACCTTTCAACTCCCATAACTCTCTTCAAACTCCCCAATTGATTTCCCTTCCTTAAATGAGACAACCACCCATTAATTATGATAACTCTTCCTCTCCCTATCTCCCTCTTTAAGGTTTTCCAACACATGTTAATCAATGAATTCTAACTATTCACTTAATTAAATTATGTTTTTTGAATTTTGAATTACTTGTGTGAATAAAATAATAGCTTATCTATTATTTTATGATGGCACATGTGTAGGAATTTGGGGGAGCTCTAGAGAAATAGAGAAGAACACCACCCTCTTCGACGTAGAATGCCTTCGACGGAGAATGGCACTCTCTTTGATGAAGAACACAAAATCCACGAAGGATGACGATGCGCCTTCTTTTCTTTTCTCCGTGATAAGAGAGGAGATGCCACTTCTTCTTCGGGTACACTTAGAGGATGACGGAATCGATACCGTCATCCACGATGCTTGACTACAGCGAAGCTTTTCCAAGGTAGGGAGGATTGATTCAATTTTATTTGAATAAAATTGATCTTCATTCTTCGTGAAACCTTGTTTATCCTTGGCCAATTGCTACCACTTAACGCGGAGGGTGCGAGCCGAACACACACGGCCCGACGACCCTCTGTAGTAGCCTTGTTTACGATTGATGTGCGTTGGAAGAGGCGATGACAGGAGAAGCGGAGGCCCTGTGCCGGCCACGTACAGAAGAACCATGGCCTGCAAGCGTGGGTTGCTCGACCAAGGAAGAACCGACCGGCCATATCCTGCCTGGCCGAAGGGAGGAACCGCGGCCCCCCACGGTGCCGCGCTGAGTAAGACCGCGGCCCGCGTTCCGCGGGCCGCTTCGGCGGAATAACTGGTCGGCCAGTCAGCTGGTCGTCCAGAGGAGAGATGCAGATCCGTGATGGCACCGCACCGGATGAACTGCGGCCCGCCTGTGCGGGCCTCTTGCACCAAGAAGGTCCATCGGCTTCGTCCGGCCGGCTAGGCAGGGCGGCGCTGCTTGGCGCCGCCGGTTAGGGCAGTTGGGGGTCCGCGCCCCCAGCCGCGGACCGCTCGGCCCCCTCGGAGCACTCGCCCCCCTTGGACCACTCGGCCCCCTCGGGCTGAGCTGCTTGGCCCGCCGTCCGAGCCCCTACCGGGCCGGGCTGCGCCACGACGAGACAGGTCGTGCCGGGCCAGGCTGCGCTGTACTGGGTCAGGCCGCGCCGCGCTGCACATTTCATCGGGCCGGTCTGACACCCCTGTCGGGTCATACCCTCCAAAACTGGGTTAACCCGACCGGTTGACCCACTGGGCATAACTGGTCGGGCCCGTTTTCACTAAAAAGTGAATAACATAAAGACCGTGTGTCTGATCGACGCGTCGTCTGCGGCCCTGGGACCCTTGTGACGAGGCGGTCGTTTTTCCATACTCTAAGTGAGTTTTGGAAGACTTTGGGGAATGTCCGGGTTAAAAATGAGCGTATTTTTAACCGGGTCCCTGGAACGAAAAGGCCAATATCTCTCAGACCGGGTGTCTGATTGACGCGTCGTCTGTCGCGTTGAGTTTCTTTTGAGGAGATGGAACTTTGGGAAACATCAACTCCGGACTTTGTAATAGTTGATGTATCGACCCCCTTGGATCGAGGAGCGGACCCTCCTAGAATCGAGCGTGCTGTGTGCGGGAACCCTAGAACTGGATGCCACTACGGCGACTACTGTGCTGGGATCCTCTGTGGGTTCAACGATGATGACCACTGTACTTGGATCCTCCATGGGTTCGGCAGCGATGAAGACTGTACATGGATCCTCTGTGGGTTCGGTAGCGATGACTACTGTACATGGATCCTATGTGGGTTCGGCAGCGGTGACGACTTTACATGGATCCTCCGTGGGTTCGGCAGCAACGACTTTTGTAATAGGATCCTATGTGGGTTCGGCAGAGGATATGATTCAGAGGCTACATCTAATCATCTCCACCCTTCTTCATGAGTAGTATACCTATGTGAGCTGAGTCTTGACTTGTAATCAATACCAATGGTGTGATTGACTTCATTCCTATGTGGACTGGGTTCTGCTTGGGCTCGAGAGTTGGAGCTGAACAGGAATTGATGACGTAGGTATATGTATGGGCATATACCAAAGTAAAGTCGGTTGATACTTCATGATTGTATCTTTCTTTTGTGGTTTATCCTTCGTGGATTCTTGGAGACATTCAGGGGTCTCGGGGTCTCTACTGAGTATCATATACTCACCTCTACATGGGCTATGCCCGCACTACTTTGTGTTGGATGCAGATGACGAACAGCACTGATCGAGGTAGAGGTTTGTGGAGCTGGATGGTACCTAGAGGATGACCACTTGGCGGGACGTACACGGGGCGGATGACCGGACCCGAGGAGCTGAGGAGACCATCTGTACCCACCCTTCAGGTCGGATATCTGGAGGACGACTCAGTGGTTGCCTCTTTACATTACTGATGTTGTACTTTCTTTTCAGTTGTACTGTACTTTCAGTTGGGTTTGTATACTTGTCCCTTTACTTTTCAGTACTTACTTTTGTACTCAGTTTTACTTAGTGCTTACTTCAATTTTGTACTTTGTTGTGTTTTTTTACTTTTATAAAGTAAATTCCTTCCCTTTTACTGGGATTTACACCTTTGGTGCTAGTCTCCATCCCCTGGCCTATGGAAAGCGGGCTTGGGGTAGTCAGGGCATGGGCCCCGAGGACGGGTCATGAGAAATTGGTATCAAAGGAGTCACTTCTACCGCAGAACTTAGGACTCTGATAAATTCTTCTTTGTGAAGCAATAGTGTTAAGATTATTGAGTGTAATTATTAGTCCAAGGAGTCCATTTTTGGTGTGGCGGCTGACGTATCCATACAGCAGGACCCTGACTTCTGATTTCTGACTCAGTGCACAAAAACATTTATTTCATGTGTGTTTCAAAAGTTTTCTTTGTGATTACTTTGTGTTTTCTCACCGGTTATACTATTTGACTGTGGCACACCTCTTTCTTTTCAGGATGGCCCCATGAAGGTAGCCAGCTAGGGTTCCGAGTCGCGTACGAGATGGCAGCCCACCGAGCGATGAGGCCTCGGTATAGGGCCCCATCACAGTGGAGGCACCAGCGGTACCATGACCCGCACAGTCACCAATACAACCAGCCCCAGCAATAGAGGGTGAACACCGACTGAGCGCATTGCATGAGGTTCAGCAACAGAGGCCGCCCAGGTTCCACGGAGAGATGGACCCTCAGGCAGCCGAGGATTGGCTGGAGGCTATCATCTGATTCTTCAGATTGGTTGTAACACCAGCTGACCTTATTGTGATCCTTGTCGCGAGTCTACTGCACGCATCATCAGGTAGATGATGGAGCTTTATGCTCCAGGTTCATCATAAGGCATCTCTACATTGGATGGACATCGAGAGTCTCTTCCGCTCAGAGTTTGTTCCAGCCACCCTTCGTGTGGTGCGGATTCTAGAGTTACATCATCTACGGTATGGAAGCATGACAATAGCTTAGTACTCGGTGATATTTACTGATCTCTCACGCAACACCACAGACATGGTATGGGACCCATTCTTCCGGGTCCGGACCTTCGAGCAGGGACTGAGGCATGAGATCGGGGCTTCGATGATCTCCCCTATCATTCCGACGCAGGTAGGAGTGCTAGAGCGAGCCCTTCTTGTAGAGAGATTTCTTGCTGAGCCCAAGCCAGCAACGAGACCCACCGTATGGCGACAAGTAGTGGAGTCTTCTACAGATGGCAGTAGACAGATGTTGTAGAGGTCCAAGCAGACCTGGCCATCAGGAGGGAAACCCCACGATACTGGTTCGGAGGTGCGAGGCACACGAAACAGAGTCATCCATTCGAGGGGAAGGTTGTTCTATGCATGCGGCGGGAAGGGGCACATGGATTGGGACTGCCTGACCCGCCATGAGGACGAGAAATAGACAGTAGATGGACCTCCCAAGAAGAGGCAGAGGTTCGATCGTGGTGGTTCGTTGGGAGGAGGCGAATGAGGCAGATGAGCTGGCCGAGCAGTGAGTGGTGGACGACGCTTTGAAGATTTACAACCACCACCACCAGGAGGACCACCCCGACCACAGGGAGCTGGAAGACAGGGGCAGGCTCAGCTCTAGGCAGTCAAGGCCAACGACCACGGCGCACCTAATATGATTTGAGGTACTATATGTGTCTACTCCACCATTGCTGCAGTACTTATAGACACAAGAGCGAGTCATTCTTTTATTTCCACTGCCCTTGTTCGGAACTCGGTGATTATGACGGATCCATTGGCTCGATCTTTACAGCTAGAGACTCCTATGGGAGCGGGCTCGATGATTACTCACCGGTACCGATAGTTGAGCTTACTCTAGGAGGTGAGAGATTCGGCTCGAATCTTCTTATAGCGGGGTCGAGGCCTTACGACGTCATCTTAGGTACGGACTGGTTATCTACAGTCCATGCCCATATTGACTGTATTAGGCACAAAGTGCGGTGTGTCCACACGGATGGGACCAGGTTCACCTTCACCAGGGAGAAGGGAGCCTTTGCAGCATAGGATGGACTTATTCATAGGAGAGGACCACCGATCACACATCAGTTGGCTAGTCTCATACTAGGAGCGATTGATGTGCAGAGTCCGAGTTTTCTTATTGTGGTGGATCAGTATACGGGCGTTTTTCTTGACGATGTTCCTGGACTACCTCCTCACAGAGAGGTAGACTTCTACATAGACCTGTACCCCGGGACAACACCGATATCTACTCCAGCATATCGTATGGCTCTCGTTGAGCTTCGTGAGCTGCGATTACAACTGGAGGACTTGCATGGAAAGGGATTCATCTGACCCAGTGCTTCACCCAAGGCTTCTCTGATTTTGTTCTCCAAGAAGGAGGATGGGAGCTTAAGACTATGCGTTTACTACCGTCTCTTGAATTAGGTGACTATAAAGAACAAGTACCCACTCCCGAGGATTGATGACCTCATTGATCAGCTCAAGGGATCATGATGGTTCTCGAAGATAAACCTCAGGTCATGCTATCACCAGCTCAGAGTTCGAGACGAGGATGTGTAGAAGACGTCCTTTAGGTGAAGGTATGGCCACTATGAGTTCTTGGTTATGCCTTTTAGCATAAAGAAATCTTCAGTAATGTTTATGGGTCTCATGAACATGATCTTCCCACCTTACCTTGATCGATTTGTCATAGTCTTCATCAATGACATACAGATTTACTCGACTACTGAGGAGGAGCACGCCTACCACTTGTGGGTTGTACTGGACACACTCCGAGAGCACCAGCTTTATGGTAATCTCTTGTAGTGACATTTATGGATTCGAGAGGTTCATTTATTGGGAAATGTCATTTTGGGGGCTGGGTTTGCAGTGGACCCAGTGAAGATCAAGGTGGTACTTGCTTCGGAGCCACCCAAGAGCGTGATGGAGGTGCGGAGTTTCCTAGGTCTGGCTGGGTACTATCAGTGATTTGTGCCCGACTTCTCCAGAGATGCAGCACCGCTTTCAGCTTTGACGAAGAAGGGAAAACCCTTCATTTGGTCAGATAGATGTCAGCATATCTTTCAGGAGCTGAGACAAATATTGACCAGGACGCCCATCTTGAGGATACCGGAGGAGGGTGTAGGGTACCTAGTTTACTACAATTCATCAAGGACTGGACTCGAGTGTGTCCTGATGCAGGATCGAGAAGTGATCACATATGTTTCACGGCAGTTGAGGTAGCCCGAGCAAAACTACGCTACCTATGACCTTTATTTAGCTTCAGTGGTCTTCGCCTTGAATATGTGGCGACACTATCTGATGGACGAGTGCTTTACAGTCTACTCTGACCACCAGAGTCTCTGGTACATCTTATTGTAGAAGGACCTGAACCTAAGATATTGGCGATGGATCGAGTTCCTCTAGGACGATGACTTTGAGATAGTCTAAACTCTTGGGAAGGGAAACGTTGTGACTGATGCTCTTAGTAGGAGATCGGGTATTCAGCTACTAGGAGAGGCGACGGAGCAGCTAGCTGCATAACAGATATCATTTGTGGGTAGAGATGGAGCAGCCTTTCTACAGTCTTTCACAGTCACTCCTACACTCCCTCAGCGAGTCAAAAAGGCACAGTGTGGGGACGTGGATTGTGAGATGCAACATGCTCAGATATCCACAGGGCAGGTGCCTGATGGGTTTTCTGAAGGAGGGGAGCATGTCATCCTCTTCAGGGGACATATTATGGTACCAATTTTATTACAAGAGGAAGTGATGAGGTAGTTTCACACTTCCCCTCTAGAGGTACATCCAGGAGTGGCGAAGATGTACTAGGATCTCAGACGACAGCACTGGTGGCCGGTAACGAAGAAGGTTGTAGCAGAGTTCGTTTCACGATGCCTCACTTGTCAGTAAGTGAAGGCGGAGCACCAGTACCAGCTGACTTTGTACAACCCTTAGAGGCCCCATAGTGGAAGTTGGATGGGATATCCATGGATTTCGTGACGGGGCTTCCACATATATCTAGAGGACACGACTCTATCTGGGTGATCATCGACTGACTCACCAAGTCGGCCCACTTCCTATCGATCAAATATCAGGGCTCAGTAGAGAGCTTGAGATGCCTCTACATTCAGGAGATCGTATGGATTCATGGTGTTCCATCGTCTATCATCTCCGATAAAGATTCTCTCTTTACTTATTGGCTTTAGATGGGGTTATAGGAGGCTTTTGGGATGTAGTTACATCTGAGCACCGCCATCCATCCTCAGACAGATGTCTAGATAGAGAGGACCATTCAGACTCTCGAGGACATGCTTCGTGCATGTGTCCTTGACTTTTGTCTCGGCTTGGAGGACCACTTATCTAAGGTGGAGTTTGCGTACAACAACATCTACCACTCCACCATCAGGATGGCACCTTACGAGGCATTGTACGGCCAACCTTGCAGATCACCTCTGTGCTAGACTGACCCTGGGGAGTCAGCACTTGTAGGACCATAGATGGTGCAGGCTACGACGGAGATGGTGCAGATCATCCAAGAGGGGATGAAGATCGCACAAATGAGACATAAGTCCTATGCTGATAGGAGGCGGAGACCACTAGAGTTTGAGGATGGAGACCATGTTTTCTTACGGGTCTCACCTCGATGAGGTCTACGGAGATTTGGTTGTGGTGGCAAGTTATCTCCTCGTTTCATCGGACCATTCCAGGTCCTCAGCAGAGTAGGTGAGGTGGCTTACCGACTGGCCCTTCCACCTCACTTGCACCAGGTGCATAACTTCTTCCACGTATCTCAGCTGAGGAGATACGTGCACGACCCGACCCACATCATCGATCACGGGGAGATGGACATCAATGACAGGGTGACGTTCACGGAGTTCCCTATGGAGATCGATGATCGACAGGAGCGGGCCCTGCATGGGAAATCTATTTCTCTGGTGCGAATTCACTGGAAATACGGGAACCTCCAGAAGATCGCCTAGGAGCAAGAGTATCAAATGCATTCTCAGTACCCTCATTTGTTCCTCTAGTGTATGTTTTAGCTTTATGGGGACATAAATCCTTGAGGTGGGAGTAATGTAAAGGCCCGTAAATTTCAAGGATAATTTTTTCATAAATACAATGGAATTTTGCGAGTCTGCAGTTTCTGACGACACTTAATTTCGCCGCCCGGTGTGCCCGAAATCAATTTCTAATGTTTTGTTCGGGTACATTCAGTAAAAGTATGTGTGGGTTTTTCTATCTTTTGAAATGGTGCTTGGAATTGAAATCTGAGGCCACCAATTAACTTGCAGCACTGGTAATTGCTTAAGGGGACCTTTACCGTAGTTGTGTTTTATGCGGGCTGAAAGTTAAAAATTGGGGTTTAATTAAGAAGATAAATAAAATTGTTTAGATCAATTATATATATCAATGGAATTTATTTTCTCTCATGGGAAGTTATTGGTGGGGCCCACACCCACCTAACTTCCCATGTGTGGATATTTGAGAGGTGGGGGCCATACGAGCCCCAACCTTTCATCTCACATAACTCTCTTCAAACTACCCAATTGATTTCCCTTCCTTTAATGCGACAACCCCCCCCCCCCCCCGTAATTATGAAAACTCTTCCTCTCCCTCTCTCCCTCTTTAATTTTTTCCAACACATGTTAATCAATGAATTATAACTCTTCGCTTAAATAAATTAAGTTGTTTGAATTTTGAATTACTTGTGTGAATAAAATAATAGCTTTGCTATTATTTTATGATTGCACTTATTGTGTTGGAATTTGGGGGAGCTTTGAAGAAATAGAGAAGAACACCACCCTCTTCGACGAAGAACGCCTTCGACGGAGAATGACACTCTCTTCGACAAAGAACGCCAAATCCACAAAGGAAGATGATGCGCCATCTTTTCTTTTCTCCATGACAAGAGAAGAGACGCCACTTTTTCTTCGGGTACACTTCAACGACGATGTAATCGATACCCTCATCCACGATGCTTGACTAACACAAAGCTTTTCCAAGGTAGGGTGGATTGATTCAATTTTATTTGAATAAAATTGTTCTTCGTTCTTCGTGAAACCTTGTTTATCATTGACCAATTGCTACCGCTTAATGCGGAGGGTGCGGGCCAAACGCACACGGCCCGACAACCTTCCATAGTATCCTTGTTTGTGATTGAGGTGTGTTGGAAGAGGTGATGAAGGGAGAAGCGGCAGTCGTGCTCCAGCCGCATGCGGTAGAACCGCAGCCCACAACCGCGGGCTGCTAGACCTTGGAATATCCGACCGGCCATAGCTGGCCGGGCTGAAGGGGGGAAACGCGGCTGCCCATGGTGCCGCGCTGCGAAAGGAAACGGCCCGAGTTCTACGGGCCACTTCGGCGGATGAACTGGCCGACACGTCGGCTGGACGGGCGGAGGAGAGTCGCGGCGCTGGGAGGGCGTCGCACCGGACTAACCGCGGCCTGCCCGTGCAGGCCGCTTGCACCAAGAAGGCCGGCCGGCTTCGGCTGACCAGTTAGGGAGGGCAGAGCCGCCGTTTTGGGTAGCCGGGGGGCCGCACCCCCCACCTCGGACCGCTCGGCCCCCTCAAGAAGAGCCGCTCGGCCAGACGACCGTGCCGCAGCCGGGCCGGGCCGCGCCGCACCGGGCTAAGTCGTGCCAGCCCGGGCTGCGCAGGGCCGCGCCCCGCCGCGCCCCCTTGGGTTGGGCCAGGCCGTGCCCCTCGGTCCGATCCGCATATTTCATCAGGCATGTCTGACACCCCTGCCGGGTTGGACCCTCCAAAACTGGGTTAACCAGACCCGTCAGCCCACTGGGCTTAATGGGTCGGGCCTATTTTCACTTAAATGTGAATAACTTAAAGACCGTACGTCCGATCGACGCGCTGTATGTGGAACTGGGACCCTCGTGATGAGGCGGTCCTTTTGAAATACTCTAAGTGAGTTTTGGACAACTTTGGGGAATTTCTGGGTTAAAACAAGTGTATTTTCAACCGGGCCCCTGGAACAAAAAGGCCAATATCTCTCAGAATGGGCGTCCAATTGATGTGTCGTCTATCACGTTGAGTTTATTTTGATGAGACAGAACTTTGGGATACATCAACTCCAGAATTTGTGATAGTTGATGTATCGACCCCCCTTGGCTCGATGAGCAAACCCTCCCGGAATCGAGCATGCTGTGTGCGGGAACCCTAGTGATGGCTGCAACTATGGAGACTACCGTGCTGGGATCCTCTGTGGGTTTGACGATGATGACCACTGTACATGGATCCTCCGTCGGTTTGGAAGTTATGATGACTATACTTGGATCTTTCGTGGGTTCGGCAGCGACGACTACTGTACTTGGATCCTCTGTGGGTTCAGCAGCGGTGACAACTATACTTGGATCCCCCGTGGGTTCGGCCACGGCGAATTTTTTACTAGGAACCTACATGGGTTCAGCAGAGTAGATGATTCAGAGGCTACATCTAATCATCTCCACCCTTCTTCGTGAGTAGTATACCTATGTGAGTTGAGTCTTGACTTGTAATCAATACCAACAGTGTGATTGACTTCGTTCCTGTGTGGACTGGGTTATGCTTGGGCTTGAGAGTTGGAGCCGAACTGGAATTGATGACTTAGGTATATATATGGGCATATACCTAAGTAGAGTTGGTTGATACTTCATGATTGTATCATTCCTTTTTGGTTTATCCTTCTTGGATTTAGGGAGACCTTCGGGGGTCTCGGGGTCTCTACTGAGTATCGTATACTCACCCCTGCAGGGGCTATGCCTACACTACTTTGTGTTGGATACAGACGACGGACAACACTGATCAAGGTGGAGGTTTGTGGAGCTGTACAGTACCCGGAGGTGGACCACATGGCGGGACGTACATGGGGCGGACGGCCAGACCCGAGGAGCTGAGGAAACCATCTGTACCCACCCTTCAGGTGGGATATTCGTAGGATGAATCAATGGTTTCCGCTTTACTTTACTGCTGTTGTACATTCTTTTCAGTTGTACTGTACTTTCAGTTGGGTTTGTATACTGGCCCATTTACTTTTCATTACTTACTTTTTTACTCAGTTTTACTTAGTGCTTACTTCACTTGCATACTCTGTTGTGTTTGTTTACTTTTATAAAGGCAATGCCTTCCCTTTTACTAGGATTTATGCCTTTGGTACTAGTCTCCAGCCCCTGGCCTATCGAAGGCAGGCTTGGGGTAGTCACGACACGGTTCCTGAGGACGGGTCGTGATAGTGGACTTTAGTTTTGATCATATAATAAGATATAACATGAAGGGACATTGGGAATGGAAATACCTAGTGTTTTCAATAGGTTCTGTGTGTGGGTGGTTTGTCAAATGATAGTTCCCTAGGATTATACATTAATTATATGTTGAAAGGCAAGGACAAGTCTCAATGTGCGGATAAAGTGGTGTTCCTTATTATGGTTTTGATAGTGTTGTGACCTTGATGTTTTGAGATATAGCCTAATAATTTTAAAGTGGTAACCCTTATGGGTTTCAAGTGTCTGGGTTATACATTACACGTAATAATGAGTTCCTTATTTGTGGAATAATGAGTAATGGGGGTTTTTTATGGGTGTGGTTGACCCTTGTGAGCTCAGACCTTGCGAGTTTTTTGAAAACTACAGTGGGGTTTTGACCCTTGAAGATAATGTATGTGTTTGAATATATATTTTTTTGAACCCTATAGCGTATATTTTATGAGGTGGGTTGGACACAATGTTCTAGAATAGGGGATTGAGAGCCACCTGTGGGTGGGACTTGTGAGAAGTCTAATGTATATGGCCTCAAGAGATGGAAAGTTTCTTTAGAATGTTTTGACTCCAGTTTAGGGTGTCAACATCATTTATCCTATGAGGAGACTTATGAGATAGGTCGAATTAGGTTATCTTTCAATGTTTGTTTTGTTAGGATGCCTGAATCTTCTATTTTTATGAAGATTATTGGAAACCTTGATGTTGATTTATGGTAGGAAAGATGATGGTGATTGAATCACTGTAATATGATTTTTTGTGAAGGTGATCCCAAGGTGTGAGTGTTTATATGGTTATTCATTCTCATACAAATGGTCTGGTTGTTCGGTGAAATGTTAAGAATTCCATAAGGCTAGTTGGGCTGGTGTGTAAGGTGGAATGGTTAGGAGAGAAAGTGGACATTGGGTTTGGTTCTAGTGATGTTAGGCTTATATGAACTAAATTCAATTTAAGTGTCTTGTATTAGGATGGGTTGAGTCCATAAAGTCTCTAATGATGTCCATATGTGTGCACATAATGGTAAAGCCAGATTCTGATCATAATGGGAAACATGTGACTCCGAATAGGCTTATTTCATTCTCTATGAGACCAAACAGGGGATTTTGGTTGTGCGAGAGATCATTAGTTTTTATTGATTTCTTAGACCAGTGTGTTTGATTATTGGCTTCTAGTATCATTCTAGGATAAATCGAGTGGTCTAGTGGGAGTAGTGCCAACAAGAATTTTGGTTCACGACTACTTCTAGAAGGGTCATAGAGTGGTGCTATGTCTTCGTGAAGAATCACGCCCAAAAGATTGTAGTTAATTGATGGTTATATGTTTATGAGAATGGAATCCTGAATTCCTTAGCAAGTTAGGGTGTCCCATAATGGGTGGTGGCATCAATGGAAGATAATATAGAGGTGTCGTTCATCGAAAAATTCTTATCGTACTTTTATTCCCTGATGATCAAGACCAACATATTGACATCACCCTGGGTATGTTGAGAAAGCACTAACCTTATGCCCGATAACTCAAATTTTTTTATGTAAGATGGTGGAAATCATAGAGTTTATTCTCTTGGGAAGGTGAATGTGTGGAGTTAGATGGTCAGATGTACACCATAGATATTTATGGTTGAGGCTCTTGACAAAGACCATCTTTCTATGAACGTTGTGGGTGCCATTTACCAGACTAGGGAATGGGAATTGGGTGATGTTTTTTTCATTGTTTTAGGGAAAAGATTGATATACATGTCCAAGATTTAAGTTTAGTTTGTGATCCAAGCATGTTCTTTGATGTCTGTAATTAATTTAGAAAAGATATGGTAATGACACTCTTAAGGTTGGGAGTCACAAGTCAGTCCTGGATGTAGGGACCAGTGTGTGGAATTTGTGTTATGACATTAGGATGCCAAAGAGAAAACTGTGAGGTACATGTTGGGTTCCACTGAAAAGACTAGGATGATATTGGATGTGGTGGTTGAAAAATCCATGAATTGGATCTAGGATCGGTATGGTTCTAAATGGAATATGATATTCCTGTGGTAATGTCATTAAGGGGTGTAGTAAGACATGATCACAGTTCGTGGAAAAGTATGTTAGGTTTGAGAACATCATTAAAAATCCTGCATGGATAGAAGTAGGTACCATTTGAAAACATTGGAATGTCTATAATCATGAATTAACCCCTTACATATGATGTTGTGTGATGAATATCATAATGTTAAGGGTTTCAAGGATGAGTTATCTAGGAACAGCTCCACTCAACTATGATAAAATGATAAATGTGTTGATTTTCATACCGCCTACGGTGGGTGTACTGGAGAAAAAATATTTTTAAAACTTTTTAAATGGTTCTGATAAATAACATAGACATATTTAGATAATGTACAGATTGTATGACTTCTTTTTTATGGAATATTGATGGTTGCAGTGACAGATTATGATGGTGTAGAGGTTAGTGATGTTGTAATAGTGGATTTCTACTGAAAGTCATGGAAGGACCATGGTCGATGCATTGGATGATATTGATAGGCCTCAATTCATAATAAACTTCGGGAGGTGGAAAAGGAGTATCATATAAATGGTGAAAGATGTATTTTATTGAATAGTCCAGTAGAGGATGCTCTGATAACGTGTGGAAGAAGGAATGGGTGTCGTTAGTGAGACCCACCTCTGGCTTGATGTTTCTAGGGGAAATTGATTTTAAAAAATTAAGTAATACATGAATGATATTAGGTTGTTCTTAGTATGTAAGTGGGTAGTGTGGGAGTGACTTCCAAGATTTTTTCAATATTGGGGTGGGAAGCCAATTCATGGTGATGCCCATATGAATGTTTGGGAATTATGAGTTAGGAAAACAATCAGGTATGTTGTGACTGTTGGATTGAGTATTCCCTGGTATTTATTCAATATTGGATGTTTTATACAACAAAATATGGAATTAGATCACCAAAAAATATAGTTTTTGGTTTATGGTGGGATAGAAGTCTTGGGTTTTAGGGACTTGAATGATTTCCATTCAGGTGAATTTTCCTCCATAACAGCATTGGTTGGGATTGGAATATTTATTTTCCTTCATAGTTTTTTTGTTTATTGGATTATTTATTATTTATTGTGACCATAATTACTGAAGTTGTGGAATGATGTATATTGAAAAATATGGTCAAAACGATTGGGTGTTTTCTTCATGTGATGTTGAGTTTTGGTCACTGTAAAAATTTTGAATAATAGGGTAAAATAGGTATGAATGATTTTAGCCAGTATTTGTGTAGATGATAATACATATGGGGTGATTATTTTCTCTTTCCCATTGGTATGATTCTTTTATTCATGTTTCCATGTGTCAGACATGAGGTATTGTTACCTAGGTTTCCATGTTGAGTTCTAGTGGTTGGTGTATGGTGGGATGTTGATGTGTCATTGGAGGAGCATCTAAATAATTTTTTAGATCATATGGAGCAATTAATGTGAGGATATATGAATCCATTGAATCATATTTTATGTTGAATGGTGATATTTAGAAAGATACTTTAGAGACAAAGTTGGATATTCTTTCCTAAAGGACTGATCTTTTAACTTGAGAAGCACACTGACGCTTGGCAATGTGACTTAAGGACAAGCCTTTATGAGGTTGGGTGGTTGTAAGATCTCATACATCATGGATTTATTTAATTGTTTAAATTTATCTTTAAATCATATAATATTGGTTAATAAAATTATTAATAGGTGTGTGAGGGGCCTCAGGGGTGTTTCAGGGTTTAAAGGCATGAAAGGAAGGAAAAACGGGCCAACATGTGCAAGGCGCACAGTTTGTGCACAATTAAGTAAACCATGTGACCTTCCCAAGAAAACATTGAAAAATGGATAGTATAATTATACATGGTTTGTGCACAGTTATTCAACCCATGTGAATCTCCCCAAGTAATCATGTAACATCACTCCCCTTGGATAGTTTCTTGTTCACGATTTTCATATTTTTTTAAAAACTGTGTAGACAAACCATGCACCCCATTAAATGTTTGAAAAATTAAAAAATTCCCATTTTGGTATTTTTAGATACCAAGCCAATTTCCACCTCATTTTATCCCCCCTCAACCCTATGAAAAATCCAAATCGACCCATGCTTCCCAATGGTGGCCCTCTTTCAATTCCTGGTTGTTTGGAGATCCATTAGTGGCAGATCATTGCTTTGGATATGTCTAATCTCTGTATTGCTTATCTTTTCTAGAGTATGGGTTGTATATTGGGTTATCTTATTCTAAAAACATAAAATATATTTATCTGAAGGATTATAGTTTATGGATAAATGGGTTTATTGAATACG
Source organism: Viscum album (assembly GCA_963277665.1). Classification (NCBI taxonomy): domain Eukaryota; kingdom Viridiplantae; phylum Streptophyta; class Magnoliopsida; order Santalales; family Viscaceae; genus Viscum; species Viscum album. The sequence continues at coordinate 634,770,202 of OY728161.1, forward strand.
TAGATTTTAGGTAGGTGGTCTACAACTTATATCCCATAGTATTGATTTCAATTTGGGAAACTTTATTTGGGTTCTTGGTTTAACCTTATTGTGTGCGTTATGAATTTAGTGATATTGAGTTAAATGGGTGTCCAAATGCTGAATCTAACCCCACATGATCCCCATGGGACGTATGTATGAGGATTAGTCCAATCTAGGGCCACCCATGGGCTGCGCCTACAATCTAGAAACATGAGATTGGTAGTGTTAGACATGGAATTGATGTGTGATAGCATATATCCCATAAGGATCATGTAAATATACTAATTTTAGTTCAAAGAGGAATATTGATATATGTTACTATACATGGAAAATTGAATAATGATTCATTTGGTGAAATGCTAATGGGTTAGTCAAGCTATGAAATGTAAAATTGTAATTGGTTAATGATATAAGGTTTATGATTGATAAATGGGCATGTTAGGTTAATACATGTAAATAGGAATGGGTTAATGTGATAATGAACATGATTTTATGTAATTCTTAAAAGGGATAAGATATAGAAATCAATAAATATTCTAAATGGGTTAATAGGATTATCATGAACGTGCCTAGTGGCTTATGAATTGTACACAGAAAGCATAAGGGGTTGTTGTATGTGAAATGAGGAATGGGTTAAATGGTTTATCATGTGGTAACTGATGAGTATTCTAAATGGGATAATGTATCATAATTTGTTAATGTTCTTTTTGAGTTAGAAATAGAAAGGTTAATGGGATATGTAGTGTAATTGTAAAATATGTTAATGGGTTATGACATGATATTAATTCCCAGGTTAATTTTCATGGATTTTGATTGTTATGTGCCTTATTTGAGATTGGTTTTCGATTTTTTATGTGTGTGGTGATTGGATGAATAATAATTTTCACATTTGATGGTAGGGTATGGTATTTACATGAGGGTCAACACCAATAGGTTGAGTTAGACTGAGTCTCTAAACTCCACCCCAAAATCAACGAGCTAAAGAAGGTGACAGATGATAGATTCCCCTAACAGGTTCCTTCGATGAGAACACCTTGACTAAGGATTCAAGGTGAGTGAAATGTATTTATTTTTAGGTTTTTTACCCTAGTTAGATATGGACTTTATTTAATTCTTAATTCATAATTATTGGGTTCCCTAGACCCTTGTGTAGATGATGTAAATTTTTCACCCATGGGACACATGATGAATATGGATTAAGTAATGAAGATGGAATAAGTAATGAAAATTGTATCAATGACAGGAGGGGATAAAGTAAATATTGTAAACTAAGGGAACCTGAGTTGTACCATGTTTACTTCTCTTTTATATATTATTTTCATTCAATACATTTTTAGACTGGATATTGTGTAGACACTATTAGTAGTGGCCTAATAAGTTATAATCACACCCTAGTGATGCCTCCATTGTAACACCCTGAGATTTTATGAAAAATATTCTTTTTAATTTCATTAATGTCTTGTGTTGTACGCTACACCAAAAGAATCTTACACAACACGCATCCTTGACTTGCCTTGCGTTACACGCAATCACGACCTTCCTCGATAGCGTGTGTAGTACGCAATACCGAGTTTCACTAAACAACGATATGCTATTAAAATATTATTAAAACTAGCCGTTATGAATAGTAATAACCACTTTTTGAAATTTTGTAAATTTTATTTTCAAAATGGACTTCATTTTTGGATTCGGAATATCGAAATTAGCTTAGGGTGAAATTTTGGTACTTTTCGGATAACTTTCATTTTCTGATGAATAGTGAAAATTACTAAATTTTAATTAAAAACAACCTTTTTAATCGAAATAATTAATATTGATAAATTATTAACTTGAGTGGTTTTAAAGTATATTTAGAATATATTTTTACAATTAAATACAATTTTGGTCATTGGATGTAATTTCACATTTAAACCAGACATAAACAAGTGTCAATCTTTTGATAGTTATTATCTCTTAAGAACACGCTGTTTGTTTTGTCGACGGGAATTAATTTTTAAATTAAGTAATGCAACTGATATGTTTTGAATTTGGTAAAATAGACATCATTTTTTAGTTCATAATATCAAATATAGCTTTAGCCTAATTTTTGGTATTTTTCTGGAAACTTTTATTTTTTGATGAATAGTGAAACCACTAAGTGGTAGTTAAAAAAAATGAATTTTTCATAAAACATAATTTTACCACTTCTGTGAGTGTAATTTCAAAAATCTAAGAGACACGGTTGATTTCAGTAAGTAAAATGTGGTTCAATGAGATGAAAATAATTTTTGGTGAATAGTATATTTTTACTTTTTTTACCATGGTTAAAAGTAAATAGGGTAATTAAGAGTATAAATGATATTATTATTACCCTAACACATGTCATAATTCTATTGGATAAGCGTAATTCGACCAAAAACAACCTTAGGAATAAAATATTACCATTTAGACCCACTTGGATTAGATTAGGACATTTATTATTAATTTATTTAAACAAGGTTTAAAATAGTTAAAATCAAAGTTTAAAAAGAAAATAATTTTTAATATAGGTTTATACAAAAGATAAATTCAACTATAAATATTCATTATAACGATAAAAATATTTCATACATAATTATATTTTATTTGTAATTTTTAGACTTCAAATAAGTTAATTTATTTATGACACAATGATGCTGCAGTAATTATCTTATTAATGAAATATTGACATAATTGATGTTATAAATACCCAAATAAATGTAATTTGAGACTTTTTATGAATTCCACTAATTTTATAGGTTAATATGACATGTTAGTATTGATTTAATTAACTGTTTTCTAACTAATCATTCTGTAATGATTTTCACAAAAATCAATTACTAAATAGTGTCAAAATTGACATAAAATAGTTTTTAAAACAAATATTATATTATGAATTGTTATTTTCTTCCTAAAAATATAAGGTTTGGCCAAATGACTTAGATAAGGTTATATATATTAATAATAAACAACTTTGGGTTAGTTTGGCTTCTTAGAGTGATTTTATTAACCTTATAGTATAAGAACACAAGAAGACACGGTAAAAGTAAAATTATTTAACATAATGTTAAATCTAAATGATAAGGTTAAAATAGGAACCTAAACTTGTCCAAATTCTACTGGATGAGAGGGTTTTGACCCATACCCACCTTAGCTTCAAAATAAATCAATTTGAAGCTATTTAAAACCGAATTTGGCTTTATAATAAAATAATATTTTTAGTTATTCCAAAGGTGCCCCTCTCCTACCTTATAAAAGGGCACCTCCTCCCTCTCTTCCTAACACAAATTTGAGCCTTCAAGCTCGTCCAAACCCTGCCAAATTCTCTTCTCCACTTCCTTAACAACATCCTAGAGGTCCTGGTCTTCTTCAAAGACCAATTTTAGTACCCTAAGAGGAGGACTCAAAGAGGTGCTTCAAAGAAGAGATAATGTCTGTTAGAGATTCTTTCAACTTTATTTCTTCTTCCACTTATTCTTATTAGGTTGTTTCATTATGAAGTAATAACATAAGTATCACTCATATAATGATATGTTATTATAATTATTAAACAACCCTATTTCGCCATCTATCCATCCTACGGAAAACAAAATCACCGCACGAGCGTACGTACGGAATACCGTCTCCACGCCGTGTTGTAATCTATTTTCCACCACCACCTTACTTGGATGGGTATAATGGTGTAAATAATAACTATTTATGATTATTGTAAAGTGATATTGATTCTGAAATATTATAAATACACTCCAATGCAATTCCACAATCATGAGAACGATATCATCGCTCGTGCGTACGTACGGACTACCGTCTCTACGACACGATGAGATTCATTCTCCACGTTAACCATTCATGAATGATTATAAAGTATATATAATAAGAAATAATGAAATATATGACATAATAATGATACTGGATTTATGTGTATATATATGTATGTCATCTACTTAATTTCCTTCAACTCAATAATGAAACGAAAACAGCGTTCATGCGTACGTACGACCTACCATCTCCATGAACGGTGTATTTCTTTCCATTTACTGATCTATTATATATATTTATATTATAAATATATATTATATATAAATCATGTTTTATATTATGGAATTAACTAATCATGATCTAAGTAATCATATGAATAATTACAAGTCAAAACACGGACGACAAATGAAACGATTTTACCCAAAACACTCTTTAACATGGAATTTACAAAAGTACGGGTAATATAAAGTCATAAGTGAACCATATATGATATCATAACAATGATTATGATTCTGGAATAAGTAAATGACATTATTTAAATCATTATACAGGAGGTTGGGACACTTATGAATCATATCGGACCTAAGGTAAGCGATAATTTTTTAAATCTCATTTTTATCTGAGATTACTTATTCATCAGTATTTACTGGGGTTATTTCTATCATCCATGTCCACGTTTTATAAAAGAGTTTTCATGTATTTTTAAATTCCTTTTTACCCATTTTGACTTTTACCCCTTGGTATGGAAGGAATCTTTCTTTTATTTACCCTACAAGGTACTTTTTGACTTTTCCGAAAAAAGTACGAGAAGAATGTTTTTTTAACGTATACGGCATGAAAGGATTTTTACGGTTTTATAAAGCCTTATTTTCATGAAGCTTCCTCCAAAATATTTCATGACTATTTTCAACAAAACCCTTTTCTTTTAAAATTTCATGACATTTTGTGAAAAGAAAATGATTTTGAAGAAAAAAGGATATTTTCCTCAAGAATTCATTTCAAGTGATTTATCAAAACCATTTTCATCTAAGATAACATTATTTAACATGTGTATGTTTCAAGTATCATATATCTATGATTTACATGGTTTCACTTTTCTTATGATGAAATGTCCATTTGTTTTATATGTATTATGAAATGATTGGATGATGTTTATGAAACCCATTTTATTCTTTGGGTTATGATGAATGTTTTAAGTTTATTTTGCGGTACAAGTAAGAATGATTTCATTATGAGATGGGTGGGACCTATATCTCCCTCCAACGCATTGGGTAAAGATTTTATATCTCATGAGATAGATATGGCTGGAACGGCAAGTTAAACCAGTTAAGTAATACAGGACTGGAACGAGGAGTGAACTCGATTCAGAAAGGGACTTTGTCCACTAAGATGGTCTTGGAAGTAATTCCTTGGCTACTATGGAAATCATATCATGTGCTTAATGGTTTCCACAATTACATGTTTTATTCTCATTCTATTTTATCATGGTTTATGTTCCAATATGATCTATGCCTTATGTACTTCCATGTTTTATGTCGTTGCTCAAGATTTTTAATGTTCACGTTTTTTTTAAGTTCAAATGTATATGGTATGTTTTATTTTATCCATTCTTACCCATACTGATCATTTGATCTCACCCTTTTTATGTTTTCTTTTCTCCCAGGATTAAAAGAAAGATTTTAGGTAAGGAAACAAAAAAAATGGGAAGTTCTTTATGGGTGATGTTGAAGATCTTTCGCCACGATTAGAAGATTATGTTCCAAGTTTCCAAAGACAATAAACTATTACGGTTCTTGTGTGTCTGTTTTTGTTATGTATTAAGTATTCCGCAAAAGTAATGTAATTTCTATGTACGTCAAGATTCGGGTCTCTACAGTTGGTATCAGAGGAAACGTTTAGTCAACCTTTGGAAACTAGGATGCGAAAACGTTAGTGAGATCCCTAGAGATATTTCTAAGGTATGTCTAGGGATGTCCCTAAGGATAAGTATACATATAGGATATAGTCCTAGAACTATGGTAACAATATTAGATTAAACCAAAGATGTTATATATTGATGTTACTCCCCCTTTATTATGATTTTTTCCACTCACACTATTATTTTTGGGTTTTAAAAAATGGCTGGAAACAAGATGATTCACGATAATGGAGGATATGATGGACAATGGAATGATATTCCTCATGAAAAACCAAATGAAATGGGATTTGGAAGTCCAAACATCATTATTATGCCAAATCAGCAATCTCATAATATGATCAATAATGTAAAATTTGGTAAGTTTCCTAACTCGACTAATAAGAGAAAGATGGAGTTTCATGATGATCATAGAGGAAAGAAAGTTCAACTTTCCCTATGTAAATCATGTGGGAAGAGGCATCAAGGAGAATGATTCAAAGGAACAGGAAGCTGCTTTGGGTGTGTAAAAGAAGGACACAAAGCCAGTAAGTGAAATGGAAAAGGTTCAGTTAACACCAGGGATGAGGATAATGGTATTGCCACGACATCAACAATGGTTAAATGTTTTAAATGTGGAATGCACGAGCATTATGAAAACCAATGCCCTAAGGGAAAGTCTCATGAAGAGAATCAGTATGGTCGTATGGGTAGTATTTATGTTGATGATGATGAAGAGACTACAAATGATATGTGAGATGAAATAATTGTTGAATCTCGGTCAATGGTTTAAGAATGTAGTGGAATGATTACATGTTTATCATGTGTAATGTTGTATAAGTAATCTCATGGTACTATGGAATAAAGAGACATCTGAGGATTGTTACACTGTTTTCTTTCCTTGAGTTTTGAAAGTGTATGATTAATGGTACCAGTATCCATGAAATGTTATTCAGATATTTTTGGAATGTAGATGATATGCACATAATGAAGAGATAAGGAGAAAATTAAATGTTTGATAGTATTCATGAGCTCATGATTGATATAAGGACTAAGTGATATCATGGTTTGAGTATATAGAATTTTGAGGATTTTGGTATGTGGAAAGTGTTAACTTTTAACTGCATTCATGGTTTCACTAAGGTTCAATGGGTATTCATTTTTTAAGAGAATACATGATTAAGGCCTTCGAATGTTTGGAATGTGACCAACAAGACATATCTTATGATATATGGGGATCAACGATGGTATTAAATCTCTGGTAATCGTTTTCACTATATTATGGGAGTGGACTGTAGTATTATAGATAAGCCTAAAGATTGGAATAGATTATGTTGGACATAAGTTCGTATTGTATAAGGATAGAATTTTTTTTCGAATTATTGATGGGATGTTATAGTAATATAGCTTTAGAAAAAAGGACAACCTTCAGGATGGGCGACAGCCCGTCGCATCTGACAAGGCTGTGGGAATCGAACCCACAACCGAAGTACGACTAGCCTTTATAGCCTACCACTGGCCTACAGGAAGTCCCTAGTTAGTAGAAACTAGTTTTATTTTATTATGCGGTATGATATATGAAGTATAAGTTCATTTTTGGAATCGTATATGATTAACCTCACCATAGATGGACTTATGTATATTTGATAACTTTTGCTAACCTTTTCTTTGAAACAGATGGAATGACCCATAATTCTATCACATGATCTATTAACACTTCATGAATAAAAAATTCAACATCATTTCATTAAGAGATGAAGTGGAAATTTTTCAAAGCACGAACAACAGTGAGATTGTACCAAAATAAAGTAAGTATTTATTCTAATTCAAATTCTTCAACTTTAGGGAAATGATCTTGAAAACCAAAAATGTTGTCCTAGTGCCCTTATATCCGATGAATCAGATGGTACCCTATATCATCACAAATTTATGGCTTTTTGATTGTTGGATTTTTCATAGCCATGTTCTCTACCACTCTCCATCAGAACATAATGGTTAGATTTCTCTTCCATATCCATATTTTCACCTATGTGGAAACCCAGTGATTAGTTTATTTGAGTAACCGTTATGTTTCATACTTTTTTTTAAGATTGTTTTTGGTATTCCTTTTTACGATGTGGGTTTCTATCAAAGAAACTTTCGAATAGTAAACCATTTATAACCCCGACTAATTTCGAGGGCGAAATTCATTTTAAGGGTGGTAGAATGTAACACCCTGAGATTTTATGGAAAATATTCTTTTTAATTTCATTAATGTCGTGTGTTGTACGCTACACCAAAATAAGCTTACACAACACACATCCTTGACTTGCCTTGCATTACACGCAATCGCGACCTTCCTCGATAGCGTGTGTAGTATGCAATACCGAGTTTCACTAAACAACGATATGCTATTAAAATATTATTAAAACTAGCCGTTATGAATAGTAATAACCACTTTTTGAAATTTGGTAAATTTTATTTTCAAAATGGAATTCATTTTTGGATTCGGAATATCGAAATTAGCTTAGGGTGAAATTTTGGTACTTTTCGGATAACTTTCATTTTCTGATGCAGTAACTGCATCATCATCCATGTCCATGTTTTATAAAAGTGTTTTCATGTATTTTTAAAGTCCTTTTTACCCATTTTTACTTTTACCCCTTGGTATGGAAGGAATCTTTCTTTTATTTACCCTATAAGGTACTTTTTGACTTTTCCGACAAAAGTACGGGAACATTTTTTTAACATATACGACATGAAAGGATTTTGACGGTTTTATAAAGCCTTATTTTCATGAATCTTCCTCCAAAATATTTCATGACTTTTTTCAACAAAACCCTTTTCTTTTAAAATTGCATTACATTTCATGAAAAGAAAATGATTTTGAAGAAAAAAGGATATTTTCCTCAAAAATTCATTTCAAGTGTTTTATCAAAACCATTTTCATCTAAGATGACATTATTTCACATGTGTATGTTTCAAGTATCATGTCTCTATGATTTACATGGTTTCACTTTTCTTATGATGAAATGTCCATTTTTTTATATGTATTATGAAATTATGGGATGATGTTTATGAAACCCATTTTATTCTTTGGGTTATGATTAATGTTTTAAGTTTATTTTGTGGCACAAGTAAGAATGATTTCATTATGAGATGGGTGGGACCTATGTCTCCCTCCAATGAATTGGGTAAATATTTTATATCTCATGAGATTGACATGGCTGGAACGGAAAGTTAAACCGGTTCAATAATACAGGACTGGAACGAGAAGTGAACTCGATTCAGAAAGGGACTTTGTCCACTAACATGGTCTTGGCAGCAATGCCTTGGCTACTATGTAAATCATATCATGTGCTTAATGGTTTCCACAATTACATGTTTTATTCCCATGCTATTTTATCATGGTTTATGTTCCAATATGATCTATGCCTTATGTACTTCAATGTTTTATGTCGTTGCTCAATATTTTTAATGTTCATGTTTTTTTAATTTCAAATGTATATGGTATGTTTTATTTTATCCATTCTTACCCTTACTGAGAATTTGAGATCACCCTTTTTTTTGTTTTCTTTTCCCACAGGATTAAAACAAAGATTTTAGGTAAGGAAACAAAAAAAAGGGAAGATCTTTATGGGAGATGTTGAAGATCTTTCACCACGATTAGAAGATTACGTTCCAAGTTTCCAAAGACACTAAACTATTACGGTCCTTGTGTGTCTGTTTTTGTTATGTACTAAGTATTCCACAAAAGTAATGTAATTTCTATGTACGTCAAGCTTCAGGTCTCTACATCCATCGTGTACCCGAGCATATTTCATGCTTGTAGGTAAGGATAAGGGAAATAACCATGTGGTTGAGAGTTGAGTCAGGCTAGAGATGTACATGGACGAGGTTCCATACATGGAGCTAGTACCATTTTGGGGATTAATCTATTGTCTTTAATTTTTTTTTTCTACAATTTTGGACCAATTAGTCACACATGGCTTAATTACATTTATATTCTAGTTTGTGCATAGTTTTTGGATATGTTTGGGTATATATGTTCACGTTATTGATTATCATTTTAGATTTTTCATTTATTTCCTACTAGGAATGACTCTGGTAAAGATGTTATAGTCTCCCCATGTGATATTATAGACCATTGCTGCTAGTCGTCAACCTATGGTGTATGGTGATATGAACTTTAGGTCATGTGGTGACCTAACTCAGGGATGATTTTAGTAGATTTTGGGTTGGTGATGTTACAATAATAATAATTTAATTCATAATTAAGGAAATTATTAATCATTGGATTTCAACTTCTCGGTATCACGATACATCTACTGTCAAAACCTTTCACACAAAATTTTAAATCTTTTGGTAGAAATTAGATTACTTCTAGCTTACCAATTAACCTCATTATCAAATTAATGTACCAAGGAGTTATCTATAAGTAGTCCCAATCAATATATATGTTTCCTAATAATGCATCGTATATCCAATAATAAATATTATTAATTATCATTATTAATTAACATTTAATATATGTTTTAATGAATTTATAGGATTATCAACATTTCCAAAATCAATATAATAAAATTAAATTTAAGAAAAAATAGGTAGAAAATATATAAAATTTGAGAAACAAGATCATCCATGATAAATAATATTTATATTTTGAGGAAAATTAATATATAATTTTCACAAGAAAGTAATTATTTAAAGATAATGTTATTTTCTAAAAAAATGATCATGGAATTAATTTCTAATAAACTTCTCAATCTAAATGATCATGAACCATCAAGAGTAAGAATAAAAATTGTACCTTTAAAATATATTTACAATGGATTAAATGTAAAATAAATAGTTAGTGCATTTGAATAATATAAATACCATAAAAATCCTTAAAAACGTTTTTTAAGAAAATATATTTCGCATTTTGAAAATTACTTTTAAAAAACAATGAAACAAAATAAAATTAAAAATAATTTTTAATGAAAATTATCATTTAAATGTATAAATGATTATTTCAATTATTTATTGGTCATTAGTTAAGAAAATTCATAATATTCTATACATGATACAGTAAGTATTTCTTTCACTTTTTCTGTAAAATAAAAATGATATTTTTTTTTGAAAAATTACATGATGTTTCATTTTAATTTTTTTATAAAAAATTAACCATGGGAAAAATTTCATTAATAATTCATTACATATTACACTAATTTTTTTTATATATAATTTTTTCATAGAAGACAGTTGATTTTATATCTGAAAGGGAAATGATATGTGATTTTAATAAAGAAAATTAAGAAAAATTTCACAATCTAATGATTTTTAAAATGGTACAATTACCTAAAAACATCAAGAATTATGAAAGGATAAATATATTTTAGGTGTTTATTATAAAATTTCAATTAATTTTTCTTAATGGAAACTCATGTATAATCAATACAGATAAAATTGAAATTTTGAGATAAACCCTTGCATATATTATAACATTGAAGTTAGAATTAGTAAATGAATAAATAATGTGTGTTGTATAAAAATATTTCTTAAATAATTCAAATAAAAAGGATAATATTATAAAATTAAATTTACATAGATGATCTTATAAAATGAATGAAAAAATAGATGTAATATAATCAAACAAAATGAAATTGAGTTATGAAATTCCTTGTAACATTGTAAATCTGAAAACTGATATCATGGAATGAAATATTTAAAATTAAGTATTAAAATACCATGAATTATAAAAGATTAATTATATTAAAAATAATTCTGAATGATTTTAATCCATATAAATGATATTTGGCATATATCATTAAAATATTCCTCAATGATGGGAAATTGAGACTAAGTCACTTCCCTCAAGATTTCGATTAGATAATCGTGCTTTATCCTCAATTATAATGGTATTGGGTATTTATTAACATATAATAGACCATATTTATAATTATAATATGATTTGTTGATTTATTACACTATTTTACCACATATTCCTTAAAAATATTTTTTTTGTTTCAGGTGTTAATTTTTTGTTTTCTCATTTGTATTTTTTCATGAAAGATCTAATTAAAGTAAATATATTATAAATAAATTTTCATAAGAATGGTTTTAATATCATAAAAATCATTTTTATTCCTTAGATAAATTTTAATAATGAATATTGAAATTTTATGATGGAGAGTAGATAAGATCTCTTCATGGAGATCGTAATATGTACGTATATACAAGGGACACTATCATTTCATCAACTAGTGAAAGAAAATGGAAGTGGTTGATATATTAGGTTTATAGAAACAAAATAACATAAAAATAATCACATTTCATCATTAATTTAATATTTCCTAAGTTCGATGAAATTTATAGTTTGAAATTGCTTAACATCACTTCACGAGGTGTAGTCCTCCACACACATGGGAAACATTATCATATTTTTAAATAAATAGAATGTAATAAGGTATATATGATATTATAATTATAGAATAATATTTATGCCTTATAAATTATATTTAAACATTAATTATTTTATTATATCCTTTTATGAGAAGTGTTGATGGAAAAATAGTTACATCAGTTCACGAGACGGTAGTCTGTTGTACACATGATCAAAAATTCCATTTCACATTTTATTTAAGAGGAGATATATATGTGTTGTTATATAAATATAATAACATAAAATTTTAAGGGATATATTGGAGTTTTAATATTATATTATTTATTTCATAATGGAATATAAAAAAAAAGATGAATGAAAATGAAAGACCATTATTATGATAATTACCTTCTCAAAGAGAAACCACTTTTGGATCTACTCTTTAAGACACAAGAGTTTATATTATTGAAAACTATAATAACTAAAATGTGTCTAAGTGTGTTCAAAAGACTTTTTTGGGGTTTTTATAACCTAAATTACTTAATTGGTTTGAATATGTAAATAGTGTGACTGACCTTATATAAGTGGGGAAAGATGAACTTCTACGAAATTTGTTGGAAATTTCCCAAAATAATCATAAAGCATAAGGTCGTTCCTAGTTAAATTTCTTCTAAATGACCTTATAGTAACTTTTAGTATGGGTATGGGAAAAATATTTTCTATACAATAAGATTTTTTCATGTAGGTATCTCATTTTGATAGTTATAATCTTATTTTAACACCCACGTAATCCCATTTGTACCTTAACCAAGGAAATTAATTTTTTTCCTTTTTTCACTCTTCATTTTTGTCAAAATTAATGTTTTTTTATTTGATAAGATAAATAATTATGATTCAGAATATGGAATCTAGTTTTTAAAATTAAATTCACATAATTAGAAGATACCAGTTTAAAATTATACCATCATACATAAAAAAAATATAGTTTCAAAATAGAAAAATTATGTTAATTATAAAAGGATTTAATGTAAAAATCAGTGGTTGTGGGATATTGGTTAATTTTTATTTCATGGAAAAAATATTTATATATGAGGGTAATCCCAACTCATGGTTGGATTTAGTGAATCATTCCCCGAACTGGGTAGTTGATCTAGGAGTTCTTATGAAATAGTGGGATAAGGATACTTTGCTTCGTCTATGCATGGTGGGTATACCTTCTCCTTCCTCAAATCTGTTCCCATATAGACATGGAAACTGAGTTAAATGGAATCCTCCAAGTCGTAACCTAAAACATAACAAGGAATTTTCATACATTAATGGTATCATACAATGAGGAGGTGTGGTCTGTGGCTCAATTGTCTCAATCATCTGGGATTTATATGGTTCTTATGGTCATGTGTAATCACTTCTTATGGTGGAATGTGCTTGGGTTAATGGGTGAAAGTTTTACCTAGATTTGAATATCAATATTTATTTGGTTTAAACAAATTATCTAATCATATAAAACTAATTTCTTTGAATGTATTATATTATAAATTCCATTATCTAACATATGTGGAGAAAAAAGATCGTACTTAACAACATGGTGGAGGTTCGATATACATTTCATGTAGGTAACAAAGTCCCTGATATCCTCAATTATCTATATACTATGGATTTACCCTTCATCCTTTTTTCTAGTATGGGATCACTTCCCCTGAATCTGCACATATAGAAATGGATTATGAACATGGGATTCTTTATATTCATCCTCTTTGATCTTTTATTGTTCTTATGATTCATTGGTTTCTTTAAAGAAAATTTCAACTTTTAATGCTGATAATTTTTCACTATTTATAAAAAAATTATATATTTCATAAAAATATTAAAAATTCACTCTATTATAATTTTAATATAATATTTTCAAAAAACAATTTCATTTTATAAAATAAATTTTCTAAAATATAGAAGAAATTTATATTAAATCATGTGTAAAAATGAAATTAACCATCTTTTAAAAAATGATATTTTATTACACAATATTTCATTTTTATTTAAAATATTCCTATATTATTTTAAATTAAATGATAAAAAATTATTTTTTATTTATATGTGTAAACTATATAATATTAATAATTTATTTTGTATAAATAATTCCAATAAATCTAAAAACTATGTCATAATTGTGTACTATATAACAGTTCGTTAAGACTCAAGGTTTCATGTTCTGGGAGCTACCAAAGAGATGAAATTTAAATAAATATATTTTATTTTTTTATGAGGTCATTGTTTTGTGTCACATATTCTATTGAATAAATTTTTTATATTTTTCAATTTTAGTGTGTTACATTTTCTTGACCTTAAATTAATGGTATCTTGATAATTTGATCTTATACTCATAAATCAACATATCAATATTTTAAATTTCATTTTTTGAAAAGCCACATTATAATTGTTTTTTAATAAAATTTCTTCATAAAAATAGAGAATGGGACTTAGAATGGTAATATGGAAAGAAAATACATATTTTCTTAAGTAAGATAATATTGGGGTAATTTGAATATATGGACATGGAAGAAATAATTAAATAATTATAGAGATTGTTATAAGTCATTAATCACATGAAGGTAAATATTCAATGAAATTTTACAGACCCAAAAACCATAAATCTGTGTTTATTTATAAGACCATTTCATTCAACTAAAGTGAATACAAAAGGATGAATTTTTTTTTAAAAATACATTTAATATTATAGAGGAATTAATTTTTTTTAATGTGAATATAAAGAAGCAATATTATTTTATACATTTATATTTCATATGAAAAAAATCAGCATTTCTTTTTCTAAAATCAATTTCTATTTCATCTCTTACTCCACGAAATGAATATCCAAAAATTATTTTTTATTACTAAAGAACATAATATCCCATTTAATGAATCATGAAATCAATAAATTATTGAAACTCATTTCCTTTTATCTCTAAAAATTTCATGAAAAAAAATATGGTTTGTACAAGTTATCCAATATAGTAAATTAATCTCTAAAAATCAACAGTAACAACACTTTTTCATAATTATTATTTATTCATAAAATCGATTAAAATAAAAAAAATTAAATATTAACCAGAACCTCACATAGGACTATGGTTGGAATAAAACCCATCTCATGTGACTGTTTTGGGTATAGGCCACATAACATTATCAAACAAAATGGGATATCATCTAGAAAGCATGTTAAAACTTTATAGAACAATATTATTAGAATAAATATAGTTTTCTATGATTATAATGACCAATATTTACTAAAACATTAATGATAATACAAGCCTTAAGGGTTAAAAATAAAATTAAACGTATCTACATAAAATTTAAATTCATTATTACTCAAATAAATCATTTATATAGTAATCCAATTTGTTTTATGACCAAATTTTTTTTGAAAAAAATATCATTAATTATGTAATATTCCAACCATAAATTTCATTAAAATTACTAATTAATAAATTGATATTATGAGAAATCATAAAATTATAAACACATAATGTTATTCACACCACTTTTGTTAATGAATACATATATAGTCCCAGAATTCAACAGAATACTTAGATGTTTCATGATGATTATATACAAAATACAATGTACATAAAATTCATTAATATTTTTATTTCTAAATCTCAAGACCAAAATACTTCATCTATATTATTTCAATATAATCCATTAAATGTTATAGTAGAAAATCATTAGAATAGGTAATTGACTTGGATAATTCTTAGTTTCCAAATTCTACGAAAAATACAAAAATATATCCCTATGATGAGATTAATTTCCTTCAATTGTACTATTAAATTTTCATTGGAAATTATTTTTTATGTCCCTGTTTTTCACCCAAAAAAAGAATATTATCCTTCCATTTAAAGAAATAAATTGGTGTATCTTTCTTAATTTCTTACAAGGTATAAATCAAGTCTTCATTCCTATATAGTCTCCATTATTCATGCTCTTATAAAACTCCATTCATAACATCTTTGGTAATTCTGAGAGATTGTTATTGTATTAGTTATAAATCATATTTTTGGATAACTAATTATTCATAATTATGATATATTTTACTATTGTCAACATCCAATTTTGGTTATAATATTCATAGAATTTTAATCCATATTCAATTTTAACATGATCCATTTGAGTTATAGTGTTTTAATCAAACAAAAAATTCCTAGTGTGAGAAAATGTAATTGGATTGGGGAAAAGATAGTAATTTATAGTATTTTCAAACCACAAACCATTATTTTCAATCTAATACAACTTTTTTATCCTATGGAATTTATTTTACTATACTATTAAAATCCTTTATAATGGTTTTTATTGGATGTATGAATTATCATAAGCATATCCTTATGGAGTTTCAAACCAGGTGTCTAGTAAGGCCCATTTTCAAGAACATTGTGATAATCAAGTCAATCCCAATGCACCCTCTTTATATTTACTTCCTCCATGTACAACTGTGATAGATCCACATCCACTATTATTATCTAGTTCGGGATGTATTTCTCAATAAATCCATAAAATATATTTAATACCAATATATTTTGATGTTATTATTTAATTATCCTTAATGTATTTTAGAGGTGAATAAACCCTAATATATATTTTCCTAAATATAGTTCCCACATTTTCTAGTAAACTAATTATCATAATAACTATAGTAACCTTGACCAAAATAATGTGAATCTAGTTTCTTCTTCATTACATAGAATGTAGATAAAAATATTCACATCCTTCTGGTCCGAATAGTCTAGTAGTCTTGGTATAATATATACACACATCATTCTCATATTACATGTGAATGAAAAAACTAAAACTTATATTTTTCCCCTAAGAATATAATTATTCCTTCAATAATATAATTTTATATCAATCATTGTACACTTCTTAGAATCATAGTAAATGAAAAAAAATCATTAATGGTGAGATCAAACGACCAGTAAGGGTTATGTATAGTGGAATCTATAATGAATAAAATTTCTTAATCAATATAACTATATAAGTGACTAATCGTGAATTCCATTTTAAAAAACTTTACTATCATGATATTATAAGAAAAAAATATGAATATATAATAATAGAAAACACATGACATTTATTCCACAAATGAAAAAAATTCATCAATAGATAATATCATTCTAAACATTATGTTGATAAAAACATAAGAAATAATCAATATAGAAATATAAATAAAAAATGATTTAATCACTATAAAAAAAAGAAATTCATCTAGAGTTAGTATCATTGAAAATTATTACTGAAAATAATTAGTGAATTCTTAATGATGTAATTTATTAATCATTGGATGTCACACATCTAAGGGATATGTTACCTCTACTATCAATACCTTTCCTAAGAATGTTCAGAAAACAATATAGAAAGCCATTTAATTCATTCTTTTTTATTCACCCCCTAATAATACTGATTCATGAAGTGGCTATCTATAATTGAGCCATACCCATATATACATGTTCCAATAATTACTCATATATCAATAATTTCTTTATATCATGAACGATATGTCATTCCATTAAATATCTATGTTGAAGAAGGAATACAAATTAATAATTTTTTCTTAATACATCACATAAAATTCAATGTAAAACACCATATGTTTCATTGAGATATAGTTTATGAAAAAATAAGATCCATGTAAAAAACATGGATATTTAGGAGACTATAATATCTAACAATCATATAAATGTGAATATTTCAATGTAATGTTAGGGACTAAAAAATGTGTCTTGAATGATAATTCCAATACATTCTATGGCCAAAATATCATAAAACATCTAGGGAAAGAATAATAATTGTACTATTATAATATATCTCGAGTGGATTATATGTATATTTAATGGTTATCATCATTTATATGTAGAGATACAATAAATAGATCATTAAAAACATTCTTGAGAAAAATATAATTTTCATCTTGAAAATAACCATTTAAAACTATATGTTCCTATATTGTTTTGAAAATAATTTTCTATGAAAAACAATACAATTTCTATAAATGAATCTCTAGAAAATATATTGTTCTATATAGATTTAAATTTCATATATTAAGTACACATTAAAAAAATTTCCATCCACATTTTCATTAAATTCCAAATAGACATTTTTTCTAAAATCAAATGAGGAATATATTAAAAAAATAAAAATATATATGTAAATATGTATTCTTACATTATTTTTTTAGAGTTTTAAAAAATCAAAACATTTATAGAAAAACATTATTGGAAGAAAATATGGTTTTATTAAAGAGGGAAAGGAATTTGGATTATAAAAAATCTTTTTATGAATAATTTGAAGAAAAAAATAGTTAAAAAATGGAACTATTATATTGAAAATTAATTAATTACTATATTATAAGAAAATGAAATTATATTACTTGAATATTTTAAAATAATTTTCCTTAATGGAAACTCATGTATAAAAAATATTGATTTAAATGAGAATGTGAAATAAATGATTTCAAAAATTATAAATTTGAATTGGGAATTTAACAAAGATACATTTATGTGTTTAAATAAAAATCCGCCTAAAAATTGGAAATTGAGAATAAGATAATCAAATGTAATCAAACATATTTTCTTAGAATATCATAGACAAATAAAATGTAATATAACTCGATGAAAATGAATTGTGTTATGAAATTATTTGGCCCTATGAAATATTCTTTTAAAATAAACATAGATGTAAAAAAATAAAATTCAAATATAAAATAACATGATACGTGAATGATACATGGTATTACATAATAGAGGGAATTTATATACACTCTATAAAATAAATTTGATGCATAATATTAAAATATATCTCAATAATTCTAATTTGAGATGAAGTCCCTTACCTTAAACATTCCTTTTGTTGAAATGGAATTAAACTAATGAATAATGGTTTTAAAAATGATATTAATTTATAATAAAGTTTTTTCCATAATTATAATATCATGTATGATCCCATTATAACATTTTACCATACATTGTTTAATAATCATTCAATATTTTGATTGTTTCTGGTGTTAATTTCCTTGTTTTATTATGCATGTCTTCTCATGAATGATCTAGTTCGTGAACATATTATATAATTACATAATAACACACAAAAACTATGTTATAAATATTTTTTTAAGTGGATACAATTTTAAATTCAATTTTTTAGTTTTATCACCGAGAATGGATCACATCACTTCATGGAGGTGGTAGGTTGTATATACACATGGGTGATGTAATAATTTACTTAATGTGTGAAATGTTAAGGAAGTGCGGGAGGGGTATATCATTTTTTAAAAATAAATATAATAAAATATATATCATATATATTCATTAATTTTACCAATATTTAAATCCACTAAAAAATTTGTTGAAAAATGATTTAAATCGCTTGATGAGGCTGTAGTCCACTATACACACAGGCGACATTGTCATATTTTAAAAGTAATGGATGTTATGATAATATAAGAGATATTAAAAATCCATAACAATATTAATACAATAAATATGTTATATAAAAATTAATTCTATCATTACATCAATCTATTTTATGTTTTTAGGGAAAAAAAGTTATAATTTTCGTGAGGTGGAAGTTCATCGTACAAACAATAGATGATTTTGTTTCCTGTTTGATGAAAGTGCAGATTAATAAATATTTTTATTCAAAATAATAACATATAATTATATGTAATAAAAATATTATTTTATATTTTAAGAGTTTTAATAAAATTTAATATAGGAAAGGGAGATATAAAATGACATAGCATTGTAATAATAATTAACTTCTCTAAGAGAAATATACTATGGATTCTGCTTAAAGATTACAAGGATTAAATTTATTAAATACTTGAATATATGAAATTTATATAAGAATGTTAGGGATAAAGTTTTTATGGTTTTTTATACAAATTTATTTTTATGTCTGGATAAGTGATAAGAGTGAGTTCACTTTTATAAGTTAGGAAAGGGGACTATGTTGGAAAATACTTGAAAATTTCCCAAAATTCCACAATGTAAAATTATTTAAAATGAACTTAGGTTAGAAATATGGATTTATATGGTCAATATATATAAATCTAATAACATTTTGATAATTTCGTAAGTCTTTTTAATCCTAATCATCTTAGATTAGTCCCCTCGTAAACCATTTTTAGGTTAAATAAAATAATAAATATTTACTAATTTAACTATTAATTTTGGTTAAAAATTAAGTTTCAATTATTTTATAATTTAAATTATTATAAATAAAAATTAATCTATTTTAAAATTAAATTCAAAAACATGGTAGAATTCAATTTAAAATTACACCAACAGTCATGCCAAAAAGAGTGTTTCTATTGTGAAAATTATCATAAGTATATATGGTTTCAATAAATAATTTCAACATATAATTGTTTAAAATGACCTAAATTAGATAAATTATAATATAATATATCCAATTTTACATTAAAAAATTTATAACATATTTAATCTATGTGCATTATTTAATCTAAATTGTAGTTTTTAACAAAAATATGAATATTTCACTATTTATCAAAACATGAAAAAGCTCAAAAAAAATATTAAAAAATTACTAAAATATAATTTTCATTTTATTATCTTTTTTAATGTTATCAAATATTTTTTTATACTTTTTTCTAAATTAGTTTTGAATTATTCATTCAAATAACGACTAAACCTTCTTTTAAAATAAATACATTTGTTCAAAAAATATTTCTCTTTGTTTTAAATGGTTCTAATTATATTTATAAAAAATATAAAACAAATGATTTTTTTTAAAGTGTAAAATATATATTTTTAATAATTTATTTATAATTAATCAATCCCTTTATTTAAATAGTGATGTTGTAATATTATTCTATATCATGGTACATTTTTACTTGGGTTTTTCATGTTCCAAATGATATTGAAGTGATTCAATTTAAAAAATACATATTTCATGGGATTTTTAATCTTGGTGTTGTTTTCCATATGTGATATTGAAAACAAACTCTTATTTTAGAAATTATTTTTGTTACATAACTGTAGTAACATATTTATATTATTATATTGAAACCACGTGAAATGGTCATTTTTTTCATTTCTGTATGACATCCTTAAGATGATGTCTAATTGAAGTCTTTTTTAATATCATAAAATTAAATTAAAACATAATTATGATAAATAATTTTTTAAATATATGATATAGGTATCTCATTTTATATAATTTTTTATAATTATGTTATGTAAAATACAATTTATGGGACCTTGTTTCTATTAATTATTTTTTTCATTAACATTGTGAATTAGGCTCATAGTTTTTCCTTTATATTATTATTAAAATAAATAATTATTCCTATTTTTGGAATATATTCTAGAACATCATAATGTATAATTATTATCAATTAGTTTTTATTTTATGACTAGATCCCATAATGCCAAATTATATTCTGTTTTATTGTTCCTTAGTTTAATGAATTATGATCACCACAAAACAATGACATTTCAATTAGTCTTATACCACATTGAAAATATATAATTTTATTTCAACTCTATGATTTTGTATTATTTATCCTAAAATATAACCTATTTTTGTCATGAATGATCTTAGAGGGGCCCATGCCATGACTACCCCAAGCTTGCCTCCAATAGGCCATAGGATGGTGACTAGCACCAAGTAGGCATATCCCACAAATATAAGGCATTTTCATAAGAACGTGTACACAACCACACATCTACAACCCCAAAAAAGATAAAATGTAAAAACTAAGTAATGAAGAATTCATACCATTATGATACCAACAAAATTTTACGATTGTTGAAAAAAGAAAGTAAACATGGCCAAAATATAAGCCCGGTCAAAAATGGGTCTAGAAAAGTGAAAACATGCATTATTGAAACTTATATAAAAAACCCTACTTTAAGGGAAAATTATTGGACAACTATCTAAAGGCGTATGAGCACACCTCAACTATCTGTAATCACTAAGAACCACCTAGTCAGGGTCCACCTAGGACTCCGTTAATGCGTCGATCATCTTCATAAGACACGACACATAGAGGAAAATCCGGTACAAGGGTGAGTAAAACAATAATCTGTAGGACACCCCAAAACCACAAATGAAATACCACTATGTAATTCAAGAATTATACCAAAACTAAATACATTAAGTGTACCAAAAAATAAATACATGATGTATACCACAAAAAAAATACATGAAGTATACCACAATGAATACATGAACTATACAAAAAATAAGTAAATGATGTATGCCACTAAGAAATACATATTCATATCACACTGGTAAAAGTCTATAGTATGAAAATCAGTATTATCTGACACATTCCACAAAACACCCTTTATTGATAAGACATATAGTCTCCATGAGACGCTTAGTCCTGATAAGACACATAGTCTCAGTAATACACATAGTTTCATCAATACATATAGTCTCGGTAAGTCACATAGTCTCAAGAATTCATGTCATCTCAAAGTCATAGCTATCCAAATGATTCCTCTCATAGAACACTCATTCATAAAGAACCTACTTGTGATGAACGAAATTTTCCCACGCCTTCCTTTGGGAAAATCCATTGTTTGAGGAGTTTTTGCAGGTGTCAGTGTCCCATTTCAAGAGTTTTCCAAATTCAAATTTTTCTATTGGCATGCGTCAGAGTGTTAGTGTGTTATCATGTTAGAATGTAGGAATGTTAGTGCATCTACATGTTAGTTTATTGGTGAGTCGGAGGCATCGAAATCATTTAGTCAGGGCGTCTGTAGGTTGAGGCATTGGTGAGTTAGGGTGTTAGAAGGTTGTGGCATCGGTAGGTCACAAAGTTAGCAGTTCTTGGAATTGATAGGTCATGGCATCTATGTCTCATAATTGGTAGGTTGCATCGGTATCTCACCCATATATGGATCAGCATCGGTTACTCACCCCTCAGTGACACATTTTCTATTTTCCCAGTTTTTCCTAGATTTTTAATCTCTCCCCTCTTACATTTTATTTGATGTAAACCATGTTTAAACCCTTATTTGGAAATATTTATGGGTGTTTCAAAGGGTATTTATTATATATTTAAATATTCGACCATCCTGGTCAATTTGAGATAGCAAAACCATTTAACATTAACCATGATCCCACAATAATGTCTTCTAAAACTATTATTCCTTTAAAATATGATCTGAATCAACAAAGCAAGTATATTACCTTCCTTATGTGTTTTCTATTTCCACATGGGCACCTAGATCCTTCCTCCCAAAATGAGTTGTGTTTCTGTTCTAGAGATCTTCTTCTATGTTTCCTTAGAGATCTTCCCTACGGCTCGTGTGACCCATGTTCTTGGCATAAGGAAGAACTTCGATACTTCGATCATCTGGTCGGGATTCTATCTTTCTCTCTTTAATTATACATCATGTGGGGTGGGTGTAAAAATGATTTCATTTGTTGAACAACTGAATAAGTTTCCTAAAATAATAAATAAACAAGAAGTAAATATAATCAAAAGATAACAGGGGTAAAAATTAATGGGTTGAGAGTGGTTTGATTTTGATCTCCTATTTTATTTGTTATACTTGATTATTTTATGTATTCTTCAAACTATATGCCTCCTAAGAATCTTGACCATTGGTGGCCTCTTCTTGTGCGCTATTGATGTACTGCTTTGTTGTGATTCTTTAATAAATGTTCATAACATAAAAAACTATTAAACTACATATACATGGTTAAATAAATGGATTCCCCAAGATAAAGCCTACTTTGTGATCACCCCAATTATAATTAAGTAGAATTAAAGAACCTATTGTGGTTAAATATGAATATATAAACATTCTGTTGATAGGTGTGGATGATTTCTATGTTCTGTTGAGTCAAGTAAATTTGTAAGGGTTGTGTTGTGCAGTTGTTGGGAGCACAGTTGGGGGGTACAAGTTTGGACAGAGGAGATGGTTCCATGAGAAGGGTGTGTTATGAGTGTGAAATGGGGTTGTGGTTAATGGTAGTTACTGTGGGATTTGTGGGTGTGGTGGTACAAGTGTTGAATTGGATTCTCAGTCTGATAGATTGATTAATTGGGGAATGGATGAACTTATAGGCAATTAATCTACCTTTGTTGTGATATGGTTGCAGTGCGACAATGGGCTGTAGGACTGTGGGGTGGATATGGAATTGTATGCAGTGGGACTATAGTGTGAAATATTATGATTTTGTGGTATAACTTTGAAGAATGATATCTATAAATGGTTGAACGGGATCATGTAGTGGGATTAAAAATCTGGTTTCGTGCTATTGTGGAGTTCGACTATAGTTTGTATTTTCTCATTGTTTTAATATTTTATTGGTTTATAGTTTCCTGATAGTGCTGGAATAAACTAAAGTGAACCCCTAAATAAATAAATGTAAAGTGTTTAAATGTTAATGGGTTGGGTTATGATTTGGTAGTGGCTATTGTGTGTTTGTACATATAGGGGTTACAACGAAAGTGGTTCTTAGTGGACTAGTTGTTTATTCATAAACTCGTAGGTTGGGATGAGTGTTTTCATACATATATATATATATATTAGTTCCTTGTTATTTCTATATTCACCCACCCTTATTGATCACTATGTTCCAAACACCTCTATTTCATGGGGGAGGGTGTCATTCCCAACATCCTAGTGGGAAGATGGATGACCGGTTACTAACTTTCTTCCTCTTGCCCTCTTTCGATTTCTTACCGCCCAAGCGTATCTAGGTAGGCTGTAATGGCTTGAGGCTTACCATAGCCTAAGATCCTTTGAGAAAGGGTTTACTGTGGATGAGTGGCCCAGGTTCTTGTGAGATAAGTTTGTTTTCCCATGTTTATTAGGGATAAGGCCCAGATGACTTCGGTCGAGAGATATGGTTGTTCTGGACCAGGTGTCTACGGGAGGGATTGTGTGTTGTTTGAGGCCTAGGTGTGTGTGGGTGGGTTTTGGTAGTTGGATTACGTATGGTAAGAGATGTAGAATCAAGATGTTAGTTTTTAGTTATAAGAAGTCAACCATTAGAAAAGTGGTGTGGGGTACCCAAATATTGATGTTATTTTATTACTACTTGACTTGACATGAATTATTTGGCGATTGTGCCTTGATGAGGCTGATATGGTTAGTATTTTGTGGTAGGTGATGTGAGGTTCTACTATATTATCATAGGGATGTTAGTATGTTTCCATTACTTGTGAATGTGTGGATTTATTTTTCATACATGGTGTACTTGTATACTAACCCTGTATATATAAAACTCTTTTCAGGATTTCAGGAAGAAATTTAGGACTGTGTTGGACTTTACAAGTTTTATTGTTATGATTATTTTTTGTCCATGCCTAATATCATTACATTTGGTACATTACTTTGTAGTTTTTTTGTACCTTGTATCAACCTTACATTTGATCATGCATGTGGGAAATATAATTTGGCTTTACTTTTACTTTTGGTGTTTAGAGTTTCTTTGGTTTACCATCTTATCTCCAAATCTAGTTCAATAAAAAATGTGTAATTTCTTCCATATTACAAGAGAATATATACCCTTGGTGCTAGTCTCCGCCCTGGGGCCTATCAAAGGTGGGACTTTGGAATCACTATCTCTCCTTCAACATGAAGAAAGAAAAGGCATTGCACTTTTTTGTCCCTTAACTCTTCTTAAATAAAGTGGGTCATGACAAAATGGAATCAAAGGGTGGTTCATTTTGGGAGTTTAAGAGGTAGGATGGAGTTTATAGTTAGGAACACTGATGATTTAATGGGATGGTAGATAAATGGTGCTACGCAATCTTGGTACACAAGATAAGCCAGGGAAGAGCAGCTAGGACATGCAATTTTAGGCCCCCCTATGATCCGATGCAAGGTATCCATAAATATTGAACGACCAAGTGAGGCTACACTAGTTACAGGGTGGAGACCCTAGGAAAGTTACATTCTTAAAAATGCTTTTTTTCATTTTTTTCATTGTTGTTTTGAGAATTTCATAAAAATGAAGTGTTACAAATTTGAAAGAACTTTTCCACACTACTCAATCTTAGCAGTACCTTATTTACTTTTTCATCTATGGCACTTGGACATCACCACTATGTGGTATGAGAAGATGAGGCCCGAATGGTTGACCTAGTTGATCCATGGAGGACTGATCAAGAAAAGGAATATGACATGTGGTAGAAGACACTTTTTGTCTTCCGGTGGTAGACTCTAGGGATGTACAAGGGAAACATCTCAGAAATGGAGATGGAAAGTTTTATTGAGGATCTACAGATCGCTTTCACCTTGATTCCTACTCCAAAAGAGTAATGGGTTCCTCTAGAAGTTATCTAGATATGAGGATCAGTGCATCAGTGGTGGACACTTACCTCAGGGAGAGGAAGGAAACATTGGTTTTGTGGGATGACTTTAAGAATGAGTTATAAGAGGAATTCATTTCTTACACAATGAAGGCTGAGAAGAGGCAGGAGCTACTCTCCCCCCAGTAGGGGGGTATGCTGGAAATGGAAATGGGGATAATGTTCACGGATCTTCTATGCTTTGCTCCGGATCTCTTTTTGGATGAGGATTCATGGGAAAGACACATAGAGGAGGAACTCCAACCTTCTCTTCAGTATGGTATTACTCCATTCATGCTACTGAAAAACATAGAGGTTCAGAATAATTTAGAGGTTGTGGAAAGGATGCATTTTCTAGGAGGTGTGCTACAAGTGGGGAGCCAGCTGAGTTCATCAAAGGGGAAGGTCGTCAACTGCATGTCTTTGGCATTAGGGCATTCTAGGATTTAGCCAGTGGGGAGTAGGCCTCAGTAGTTCAAGTTTCTATCTCTTAGTTCTCACCCTTTCCCCATGGGCTTGGGACTGAGGTTCATTTTCTATGGAGGTCATGGATATATTTTGAACCAATGAACAGTTTGAGCACCATATAGTGGGGGTGGGTAGGTTCAGTAGACACCTCATCAGTAGTAGTTGCCGGTCAGACCCTTCTAGTAGTAGGGGCAGTGAGCTCCCACTCTACAAAGGGTAGATGGTGCTGGGGGAGTCTGACCTCAGGGTGATTCTAAGGTACCTCGATCAACTCATGGTTGGGGTGGAAGATAATAGTAGAGTGGAAGAGGAGTTGGGCATGGCCAGTTTCATGACCCGGAGGTAGTAGGGCCAGAGGTTGTTTGAGGTACAATCAGTCTTTTTAGTACTCTTGTGTGTTCCATGTATGATACAGGATCTTTTCACTCCTTTTTTAAACTTGGTCTAGCCCATGCTGTTGGACTAGACGTAGAGAGATTTCCCATGACCCTACTTTTTAGTATGCCAGTTGGAGGTTAGACCAGTCTGTTTCAAGTTTTTTGAGGATGTTGGTTGATGTTGGGGCTGCATCAGTCCAATGTGGATCTTCTTCTAATACAGATATATCCATAGGATTTCATCCTAGGCATCGAATATTTTTTTCTATGCACAAAGTTATCGACTACTTATGGAAAAGGTTGGTGTTCCTAGATATTAGTGGCTAGTCCATAGCTTACATTGGCGAGAAGAATTTTTAGGAGGGTAGCTGGGGTGTGGAGCCTCTTCTTACCATGTTAGCTGAGATGTCAGCATAATTAGAATATATACAGATGGTGGAAGTTCTAGCAGTTATAAGTGAGTTCCTAGATGTCTTCCCTAAAGATGTTGTGGATCTACCCCCTTGACATAACGTTGAGTTCGGGATATACTTGTAACCCAATGTCTATCTCATTTCGATGGATCCCTATTTAATGGGACCTTCTGAGTTACGGGAGCTATGAATTTAGGATAACAACACTATAAATAGGTGTTTTATCCGGCCAAGTGTGTCATCATGGGGTGCTCCAATCTTGTTTGTAAAGAAGTCATATGGTGGTCTAAGACAATGCATAGACTACTAGAGATTGAATCGTGTAATAGTCCAAAACAGTTACCCACTTATAAGGATTGAAAATATTTTTGACCAGTTAAATGGGGCTAGCTGGTTCTCTAAGTTCAACCTATGGTTTTCATATCACTAGTTGAGAGTAAAGGAGGGTGACATCCTGAAGTCTTCATTCAGGTGCGGGTATGGGAACTTATTACCAGTCGTGTTCATGGGGCTCATGAACTTTTATTTCCATGAGTACCTTAACCAGTTCCTCATCATGTTCATCAATGATATCCTGATATAATCAAGGATAGAGTAGGAGCATGTCCTGCATCTGAGGACTATCTTGGAGGACCACCAACACAGCCAGCTCTACAGAAAGTTGTCCAAGTGAATGTTATGTACACAAGAGGTGTGCTTCCTTAGACACTTAGTGTCCTATTAAGGGATAGTAGTATACCTATCAATGGTTGAATAAATTGTTTTATGTGTATCACCGATGAATGTCATGGATGTTCGTAGTTTCTTGGGTCTAGCAGGCTATTATAGGAGGTCCATTCCTAACTTCTCTCTTTTTTTTTGTCGATTTATAGCCTTTACTATGAAATACCAATTCTTCATGTGGGGTGAGTAGGGTCGGGAAAATTTTAGTTGTCTAAAGGGGAAGCTGGTCAGGGCCCCAGTGCATAGGTTTCTATTGGAAGGGATTTTGTTCGAGGTGTTCTATGACACTTGTGGGCAAGGCTTGGGATGTGTTCATATGGATCAGTGAGGAGTAATATCTCATGGGTTTGGGTAGTTATGTCCTCATGAAAATAATTATGCCACCCATGATCTAGATCTTATAGTGTTCATGTTCGGGCTGAAGATGTGGTGGAATTAACTCATCGGGGAGCGCTTTGTGGTCTTCATAGATCACAAAGCATGAGGTATATCCATTCCCAATGAGACCTATACCTACGACAATTAAGGTGGATAGAGTTCCTCTAGGATTAAAAATTCAAAATCTATTACACCCAATGGAAGGGGTATATGGTGGTCGATGCCTTGAGCAGGAATTCATAGAATGAGGTAGTTTAGGAATCCAAGAATTCTTTCAAGGCAATGGAAGATTTGGCCTCTTTTCTCCAGGATGATGGGAATGACAGTGGCGGAGGCTATCTGATTCAGATGACAATGAAATATTCATTGGTTTGATTGGTAGAGGAGTCTTAATGGCGATACTCTGAGGATGAAATAATGTGGGATTACATTGTTTGTGGTGATGATCTGGAAGGATGGTTGGAGGATAACAAGAATAGGATGTTGTTCCATGGGAAGTAGTTTTCCCCAATGGTAATACGTGAGGGACTTCTCTATGAGTTTCATAGTTCACCCTCGTAGTTTCGTCTAGGTGTTTCTGAGATGTATCGAGTGTTGAGGGAATAGTTTTGTTGGACTAGGATGATGCGGGCAGTGGCGTAGTTTGAAGAAAGACTCCTTGTGTGTCAGTAGGTGAAGGATAAAGACCGTTTTCCTGATAGTTTCTTGCAGCCCTTGGGTGTTCTTGAGTACAAGTGGAATGAAATTTCGATGGATTTCATCATAGGATTACCCAAGACTCAATATGTTTGTGATATTATTTGGGTAGTAGTGGACTAGTTATTGAAGTCTGTTCACTTCCTGGAAATCAAGGAGTCGAGAATAGTAGATTCCTTGGTATGGAGGTTTGAGGATGAGGTGTTGTGGTTTCATGGAGTTCCAATATTGATTTTATCATATTGGTATATGCGTTTTATGTTTTGGGTCCATAGGGGATTTTAGTAATCCTTCGGCACCCAGTTACGCCTTAACACTACTTTCCACTCTCGGACGGATGGGAAAACAGAAAGGACCATCCAAACATTGGAGGACATTCTACAGTAATGTGTTCTGAACTTTAGAGGATCATGGGTATTACACTTTCCTCTGGTATGGTTTTCCTACAATAATAGCTATCACTCTACCATTAGCTTGGCACCGTTTGAGGCCTTGTAAGAAAGTTTGTGTCTCTCACCGGTATGATGTACAAAGGTTGGTGAAGCATCCCTTTGTGTACCAAAGGTAGTAGAGAGCATGACAGAGATGGTTCATCTTATTGATGAGAGTATGAAGTTATTAAAATATCGATAGAATTCGTATGTTGATCATAGGAGGATGACATTGGAGTTATTAGTTAGGGACCATGTATTCATGAAGGTTTTGCTCAATGTGGATAATAGAGTTTTGGAAAATGAAGCAAGATTTCACCCAGGTTCATTAAACCTTTCAAGGTGTTGGGATGAGTTGGTGAGGTGGAATATCGGCTTGTGTTCCACCACATTTAGAGAAGATCCACAACATCTTTCATTTCTCTCAACTCCATCGGTATCTACACAATGAATCCCACATCCTTGACTAAGGAGAGTTGGAAATCAAGGGGGACATGACGTTTGTAGAGGGACCATTAAGAACCGAGTATCGTCAGGAGAAGGTGCTATGAGGAGAAACCATTCCATTGGTTCGTGTGTTATAGAGACATGGAAGCCGCAAGGAGAGTACTTGGGGATGAGAGGCACATATGTGTGTCCAGTACACAAATCTCTTTTGATTTTTTTCCTATGTTTTACTTTTTTTATTTAATTCTAGGATGTAAGTCTTGATCTTTTTTATTTTTAGATTATGTTTTCCTTGTTCTTTGAATGTGTGTGAAAAATCTTGACTATGTGATGGGGTGGACCTGATCTATAATCAAGATAAATTAATGTGGATTCAATTAAACCCATGCGAGAGAGACAGTGCCGCCCAAAGAAAATAGTATCTTGACATGGAGGAAGGAGCTCCCTAATCCATGTGTCTAGATGGTGTGACCTTTGGTTTTTGTGTGGTTTTTTGGGGTAGTGTGGGGCCTTAGTTCCTGCACTATTGTTCAGAAGATATATGACAAGGAGGTGTTCAGGGATGTTGATTTTTTCACTCCATCTTTAGAGTAACACAAGGTGGTGTTCTCTTGAGAGGTATCTTATGGGGTGGTTGTTAAGACCATCTCCCTTCTCATTTAGTTTTCAATTATCAAGGATGAGAATAGTTGAAGAGGTATCTCATGTGATGACCCAGATTTCCCCAGGATATTCTTTCTAAAACCCATGTTTTTGAGGTACTCTAGGATCTGTCTATGGTTCATTTCAAGAGTTTTTCAAATTTTCATTTTTCCATCGGCATTTCAGTGTGTTGACATGTCAGTGTGATGGCATGTTAGTGTGTTGGCATATCAGTTCATAAGCATGATAGTGTGTCATCATGTAATTGCATCGGTGATTCATAGGCAACAACATCATTGAGTCTGGGCATTAGTAGGTTGAGGCGTCTGTGAGCCAGAGTATCAGAAGGTTATGGAATCGGTAGGTCATGTCATCAGTAGGTCATAGTGTCGGTAGGTTATTACATTGGTAAATCATGGAATTGGTGGCTCAGTGTCCATAGGTCGCATCGGTATCTCACCTATTAGTCGCCCAGTGACAGTGACTCAACCATCAGTGACCCATTTTAGGTTTTCCCAGTTTTTCCTAGTTTTCCAGTTTCTTCCCTCTTACAATTTATTTGACATAAACCATGTTTAAACCCTTCATTGAAAGTTTTTAGGGGTTTTTCAAAGTTTATTAATTATATCTTGTAATATATTAACGTCCTGATTTATTTGAGATACCCAAACTGCATTATCTTAACCATGATCCCACATTAATGTCTTTTAAAAATGTTCTTCCTTTAATATCATATCTGAAATATCAAAGCTGGGATCTTATTTTCCTTTTGTGTTTTACATTTCCCCTTGGTGCACCTAGATCCTTCTTCCCATGACAATTTTTGCACCTTTTTTAGAGCTATCATGCTTAGTTTCCTTGGTGTTCTTCTCTGCTGCTCACACGACCCCTATTCTTGACGCAAGGATGAACTTCGATCTTTTGATCATCTGGTAGGAATTCATTCTATCTATGTTTAATTGTGCATCCTATGGGGTTGTTTTAGTAATGGTTTATTATAAGTAAATGATGGATTATTTTCATAAAACAAGAAGTAAAAATGATTAAAAGATAACAGGGGTAAATAAAATAATGGGTTGAGAGTGGTTTGATATTGATCTCCTATTTTATATTTTTTCCTTGATTATTTTATGGATTTTTTTGACTCTATGCCTCTGTAAAATCATGATTTTTTGTGGATTTTTCTTATGTGATGGTGATTTACTACTTTTTTGTGATTCATTAATAAATGACTGTAACATGAATAACAGTAAAATAACCTATACATGGTTAAATAAATGGATTCCACAGGATCAAATATATTCTGTGGTCACCCCGGTCATAATTAAGTGGAGTTAAATAACATATATTAGGTAAATATGAATATATACACATCCTATTGATAGGTGTGGATGATTATTGTGTTCTGTTTATTTTAGTAACATTGTGTGAGTTGTGTGGTGCTATTGTTGGGAGCACGGTTGTGGGTACAAGGTTAGAAAGAGGAGTTGATTCTATGAGAAGGGTGTTGTATGAGTGTGCACTAGGGATGTGGTTAATGATAGTTACTATTGGATTTGTGTGGGGGTTGTACAGGTGGTTAGTTGACTTATCTTTCTAAGAGATTTATTGATCGGGGAATGGATGAACTTGTAGGAAGTTGTACTACCTTTGTTGTGTTGTGGTCACAGAGTGACATTGGGAGGTGGGAATGCGGTGTCGATATCGACTCGTATGCAGTGGTACTATAGAAATAAATATTATTATTTTGCGGTATAACTTTAAAAAATAATAGTCAGAAGTGGTTGAACAAGAGAATGCAGTGGAACTATAAATTTGGTTTCATGCTCTTTTATAGTGGGACTACAGATTGGATTGGCTCATTGTTTTAATATAGTTGTGGTGGGTAGTTTCCTAGTAGTGCTATAAAAAACTAAATTGAACCCCTAGATAAATAAATTTCAAGTGGTTAAATGAAAGGGGTGGGTTATGCTTTGGCAGTGGCTGTTGTGTGGTTATACATATAGGGGTGGTAGAGAAAGTGGTTTTGAGTGGGATAGTTGTTTGTTTGGAAACTTGTAGGTTGGGCTCTGTGTTTTATTACATATTAATATATAAATGATGGTTCCCTGTGATTTCTATATTCCACCACCCCTGTTGAGCACTATGGGCCGATCGAGTAGATTTCATGGGGGATGGTTTCTTTTCCAATATCCCAGTAGGAGGATGGATGGATAATTACTAAATTTCTTCCTCATGACCTCTTCCATTTTATTACCGCTCTAGCATATCCTGTCAGGCTGTAATTTCATGAGGCTTACCATATCCCATGATCCTTCAGGCAAGGTTTTGTTGTAGATGAGAGGCATGGGTGTTTGTGGGCCAAGTTTTTTTCATGTATCTTTAGGATGAGGCCCAGTAGTCTTTGGGAAAGTGCCACGGTGGTTGTGGCCTAGGTGTGTGCGGGAAGTGTGTGATAGTCAGAATGTGTATGGGAAGATAGGTTTCACCAAGATGTTAGTCGTTAGGGATGAGTAGTCAACCAGTGGGAAAGTGGTGTGGGGTACCTAAATATCGATTTTCTTATACTACTAATTTAATCGACTTGCATTATTTGGTGAGTGTTCCATTATGAGGTTGGGTTGGTTAGTATTCACTGGTAGGTTGCATTAAGGTTGTAAATATTTCTCATAGGGATGTTAGTATGTTTCCCTCACTTGTGCATGGGTGGATTTAGTTTTCCTACTAGGTGTACTTCTATACTCACCGTACATATATAAAATTGTTATTAGGTTTCAAGGAGTATTTTGAGGACC
Organism: Viscum album; assembly: GCA_963277665.1. Taxonomy (NCBI): domain Eukaryota; kingdom Viridiplantae; phylum Streptophyta; class Magnoliopsida; order Santalales; family Viscaceae; genus Viscum; species Viscum album. The sequence continues at coordinate 634,803,912 of OY728161.1, forward strand.
ATTCTAGACTTTACTAGCTCGGGCATTGGGACTACTTTCTAGTGTTTTTTAGTTTCTTTTCTTTTGGTACATTACTTTGGAGTCTTTTGTACCCTGTATCATCCTTACTTTTGAACATGCATGTGGAAAATGGATTTTCTCTTTACTTTTACTTTTGGTGGTTGGAGTTTCTTGGTATTTACCATATTATCTCCCGATATTGTTCTATAAAGAGGGTAATGACATAAATATTACTTGGTATTCTATTCCCTTGCAGCTGGTCTCCACTCTAGGTCCTATCGAATGCATGACTCAGGGGTCATTATCATTCCTTCAACTATAGGAAGGAAGGGTATGTCACTTTGATGTCCCTTCCATTATCATGAAGAATTTGGGTTGTGACACAACTCCTCAAGCCATTAGTTCATATGAACACCCCCAAAAAAACTCACTCAGAGTTTCTTGAAATTTCATTCTCGTCATAAGGGTCCCAACACCACAAATAACTCATCAAATGGAAACACAGTTTTAATGTTATGATTGTTTTTGTAAAAAAGTCTTACCCTAGTCTGATCTGACCCACCAGACCTACCCCAACCCATCGGTCAACCCAACCTAGTCAGGTCGACCTTTACTGCCTGAACTGGCCCAGCCCACTGGGCTCAGCCCGCACACACGCGGGCTTGTCTGGTCTGCCACATGTGGTTTGCTCTAACAGTGTGCCTCCTACTCCCTATGATGTTGCACCATGTCCCACGTTGTTGTCCCAGCATTCTGTCTACCCCTCAACCTCACCACCACCATGGGCTCCTCACCGCATCCCCCTCACGTCCCCACTACATCCCCATCGTGGCCCCGCCGCATCCCCCTCATGGTCGCCCAACTGGATGGCATCGCCGATATGCCTCAACGGACCACTGTGTTGGACCCATGCCAATGGTCCCTTTACAAGTCAACCAAGGATCTTCTGATTCCTGAAATCTGGTACAATCATAGATATGGATTTCTCGTGACCCGATCTACCCTGGTGTGGCCTCTACTATCTTTTCTCCTCGAATTCGAGAGCCAAATCATTCTTGAAAACACCTAAAAACACTGATCTAGGAATCAGAGGGTTCCAACAACAAAGAACGCAATGAAAAAAGAGAGATATGAGCATAGAAAAGGTTTAACATCATTGGAGAAGTTTTGTTGACCGACGATCAAGATCAATGGGGATTTGGATTAGGAAAAATATTAAATCTATTCCCTATGTCTCATAACAAATCCCTCCTATAACATACGATCAATCCATGGGCTAATATGTTCTTAGATTGGTCCATGTTCATCATAGAAATAAAAAATAGAGAAATCACAAAGAAACAACCACCCTACCTAGAGTTGGTATCCTTTGTTGACAAATATTGTTGGTCGTGTTTTTATTGATCCTCGATTCACCAGTGTTCATTGAAGATATCTCTTTTTCTGGCATTCATAGGAATAAGAGGGTTATGATGATAACCATTAGTTCTCGGATAAGGTTTACTAAAAAGAAAAATGTTGATGCGTCATCACACAATGTTAAATAAAATAAAACCTCGCATATTTTTTTCATTAAATGTCTAAAAATTACTTTTCATAGTCGACCCATTTCGGTCAATGTTTGGACCCACCTATAGTAAAGTAGTTGTTCTATACACAATGTTCACATTAGATTTTTCACTCAGGAACCTATTTTGAAATTATTCAACTTTTTCATAAAACCTGCTCACACACGCTATTTAATATTTTAGTATTCCTCAAGAAATTGTTTTGCTCCCATCAGGCCATAGAATCACACATCATCTTTGTGCCATGTCTTCTAATAATTCCATATAATATATATTAATAATACATGGGAATTATGAGATGTTATGTTCTCACATACATCCCTAAATTCCAAAACAAAAGTCTATACAAACAAATTTGGGTAGTGGGAATGAATATGAGGCTCCTACTACCATGTTCTCTTCAGGGAGATTCTCATGCTTCCATTGAATGTGCACCAGAGGAATCAACTACCCTTAAAGTATTATATCCTTTCGATCCTCAAATTACAAAGGGCACTCTACAAAAGACTCCCCACCTTTAATTTCTAGCTCTCCCCAGTCAATGATGTGCAATGGATCATGCACATATCTGTTCTAATGTGACATTTGGGATACATCGTGCACCCACTCTAGCAATGGAGTTAGATCCAAGTAGTACACCACATTTCCAACTATATGATGTATCAGGAAAAGGACGATGAACCTTAGATATATATTTTCATCTTGGCCCAATCTCTGTATCCTTCATCAAGGGGAGACACGACGAAACACATGGTATCCCTCCTAGAAATCCAAAGGCCTCCTTAAATGGTTATAAAAGGAATTAATATGTCTCTATGTAGTCCTCATCCACTTATAGATGACTTTCAACTTCTCTTTATTCTTCTGTACCAACTCTAGGCCCATTAGTGCTGACTCTTCTAGCTTTGTCCAGTAAAGTGGTGACCTATAGGGATGCCCATACAAGGCCTTGGATTTTCCGATACAAATTTTGGAATGGTAGATATTTTTTTATGAAAACTCCATAAGGGGAAGGTGATCCTCCCATATGTGGCCAAAATTATGGATGAAACCACATAGCATGTCCTCAAGAACCTGAATAGTCCACTAAGTCTGGATGTTCTTCTATGGGTGAAAAGCGGTGCTTAAGAACAAATGAGTCACCCACACATACTGAAATCCCTTCCAAAAATGGGATGTAATGTGAGAATCATAATATGATATTATCGTCAATGGGACTCCATGGAGTCGAAATATCTCCTACACATAAAGGCATCCCAATCTCTCTATAGAACTCTGATCTCGAATTGCTAGAAAGTGTCCTAACATGGTGAGTCGTTCAATGATAACCTAGACGGTATTGTGCCCCTTCTACATATGTGGTAACATGGTCATAAAGGGAACTGATATCTCATCCCATATGTACTATAGAAAATCAATTGGTTGAGTCAATCCTGCTAGAACCTGATGATCATCCTTCACTTTCTGACAAGTGAGGCATCTAGAAACTATCTATATCACTACCTTATTTTTCCCAGACAACTAGGACTGATATCGAAGGTCCGGGTACATCATTTCATGACAAAATTTACCACCATAGTAGATGAATGGAACTCCCTAGAAACCTCTTCATGTAACACTACCGGTACCACTGTGCATCCTCTTAAAAGAATGATGTGCTTCTTTCCTTTCAAATATTCATCAGGGGAATGCCTGATGGACATCTGAGCACATAAATCCTCATAGTCATTATCTTCGAGTCATGCCTCCCTGACTCACTATAATAGTGGAGGGGTGAAAACCACTAACTTGATGTAATATTATCCATATCCAACCACAGAGAATATATACAATGAGGCTAACAACCTTTATACCTCATTAAGTAGTTGTGAAGTCGATCTTCTATTAAAAGCATCTGCAACCATATTCCCCTTCCTAGGAGAATAGACAATCTCAAATTCATATTTCTAGATGAACTCTATCCATCACCTCTATCTCATGTTCATATCCTTATGATATAACATATACTTGAAACTCTTGTTGTTAGAGTAGAGGATAAACCACTATTCCCAAAGGTAGTGTCTCCAGATATTAAATGCAAATACTACCACTTCTAACTGAAGATCATGGTTCTTGTAGTTCTTATCATATAGTCTCAACTGGCATGAACCATAGGTAATCATTACTTTTACCTTCATCAGGACACAACCATTCTTGGTTCCGAAGGCATCTCCTAATACCATGTATTCAACCCTATGGGAACCCCTACCCCTACCTCCACCCCTATCATGTCGGTCCCTCGACCACCTTCTTCTCAGTTGTATGACAAGTCGGCAATCTCGTGTCAGATGTCATCAACCACCACACAAGTAAAAGAACCTATTATTCAGCAGAATCGCTCTACCCGGGGATCCCCACACCGATAATCTTATGTCATGGGGTCATCCCATGGATTTTCGAACATGATTGGGTCCTTATGACTACTTTCGGTGACCTACTTCGGAAGACTCGTCTACCAGCTACTAGTGGTAGCTCTCACTATCGGTTTTTACTCAACTAGAAAACAATCCACTAGTAGAGCTCACTCCAGTACCCTAGCATATTTTTTAATTGTATGGAATATCAAGGATTCACTGATCTCCCAACATAATCCATTCTCTAAGGTCTTATTCCTAAATAATGGTTCTCGTACCATATCTGTGGAGTATCAAGAAATATCAATAAATCTCTCTGAATAATACACCACTATCTGAATACCCTGCTGCAAATGTAAAAGCTCTTGTATACTTACTGAGCATAACGTAGCTAGAAATAACTCCTCTCTAAAGAGACACTCAAAGTATTCCCAAGAGAGATTCGCATCATCACGTTTCTTATTCACTAAGATCCACAATCACCCCACTAAGCGCTAAAGAAGAATCATAGCTAGGACTTCCATATGGTTGGAATGTATCCTTACAAGGAAGAAGACACATGTATACATCAACCATCCAATCATCAGCTACTTGGGGGTATTTGTCTCACAAAAATCAATGAGGTGTCTTCCTCTAGAACTTAGGAAACCCATTAAACCTATGTGTATCCTCAACTGGTACCGCTAGTAGTAAACGATTCTCTACAGGTGGTGGTATTGCTAATAAACCACTCGGATGTGATATCTTTGGTACATGACCATGTATTGATACCTCGTCTCTAGGAAGATCATTTTCATTACCACGTAATATAATTATGGTTGCTAATATTCATGGAGGCATCCTGCAATAGAAAAAGATATACCATTTCCAATAGAGTATACCATGTGAGGAGACTTAAGAAGATCATTATAACACAGCCAAATCCTATAATATGAATGTACCATTTCATTCTCAACAACATTATTTTTAATGTGAAATGTTGAAAATAATAATTCATAGTCTTTTTGTATGGATACGTCATCTTTTGCACCAACACTGCATTCCCTTCCATCAAATATGAACTCGAAACACATAACATTTTTCCCCAAATAAACCATATATACTCTCGATCCAAATGTCCAACCAACCTCCTTTTATACCACTATATCATGAACCATCCCATAGGGGCCCATTCTGTGACTACCCCAAGCCCTCTTCCAATAGGCCAAGGGATTGGGACTATCACCAAGTAGATATATCCCGCCAATGGGATTCATTTTCCTAAGTACATGTACACCTGGGCACATCTCTATACCCAAAATTCAGAAATGTAAAATACTAATTAAAAAATAATTCATACCACTAAGATACCAATAAAGGAGTATTATCGTAGAAAAATAGAAATTAAACAGGGCCAAAATATAATCCCACCAAAAAAGGAGTCTCAGAAAGTGAATACACAAATTCTGGAAACTCTTTTGTAGAAGACCATTCTTGATGAAAAAGGTACTGGATAGCATTCTGAATCTATAGGAGCACACCGCCAATGTATAGTCTCGCAAAGATCCACTTGTTTCTGGTCTACCTATGACTCACTGAAAGCATCTATCATCTTCAAATGACACCACACATGTAGAAAAATCATGTGCATGGGTGAGTAAAACAATACTCAGTATGAAATCCACAAACCACAAAGGAAATACCGCTAAGAAATACTTGAAGTGTACCATAATGAAATACATGAAGTGTAATAAAAAGAAATTGATAAAGAATACCAAAATGAAATAAATGGTGTTTAAAATTAATAAATACATGATGTATGCAAAAAATAAATACATGAAGTATGCCACTATAAAATACATTTTCAGATCACACATGTATATGTATATAGTATGAAAGACATGATTGTTGACATAGTCCACTAAAAACCCAGTATCGACAGGAAATGTAGTCCTGATGAGACACTCAATCCCAATGAGACACTAAATCCCAATAAGAAATATAGTCTCATAAATATATGTATACTCAGTAAGAGACATAGTTTTGGTAATTCATGTAGTCTTAGAATGTCACATAGTCTCAAAGTTGAATTCATCAATAGGATTCCGCTCATAGCGCACTCATTATGGGAGATCCAACTCCTCATGACATTGTGTCATATTCAAACTTCTACAAATATTTATTTAGATTATTTTAAAAGGACCATCTCATTGCTAGAGTCCCAACACCACTAAAAACTCATCAAACAAACTCTTGTTTTGAAAATTATGATTATTTTCCTAAAAAAAGTCCAACCTGGGTTTCGTCTAGATCTGATCAGACCTGTTAGACCTAGCCCAACCCGCCGGCCAACCCAACCGGGTATAGTCGAAACAACTTGTCTTACATGGACATTTGGTCCACCCTGCAAGGCCGTTGGAGGTGCCAAACTCCTCTAATCTGGCTCGTATTCACTTTGTCTAGTCTAGTCTGCCACACACAATCCACCCCAACCATGTGCCTCCTACTCCACGTAGTTCCACACTATGTCCCATGCGGTCACTCAACCGTTCTACCTGCCTTGTAGCTTCACTGTCTTCATGGGATCTATGTAGCCATCCTTCTATATATGCGGCATCCTCACCACATCCCCCTCACGGCCTCCTCGCTACGTCCCCCTCGAGGCACTGCCACATCCCACTCATGGTCTACCCACTGGCTGGTACCTCCACCGCCCATCGTGGCCACTGCTGTATCATCGCACATATGACGACGATGTGCATCACCGGACCATCTTGTTGGACCCGGACTAGTTCTCCCTTACATGGACCATCAAGGATCCACTAATGCCTAAAATTTGGCTCAATCATAAATCTAGTTTCCTCATGACCCAATCTACCCTACTGCTTTCTATGTTGTTAGGTTTCCCCAAATTCGGGGGTCTAATCATGCTCAGAACCACTGGGAAACATTGAGACATAAACCATAGGTTACCAAAAGTTAAGAACGTGAGGTACAGTGGGATATATGAACATAGTAAGGATTTAACATTGTTGTCCAAGAGTTCTTGGCCAAGGAGAAAGATCTAGAGGATTTGGGTTATAAAAATTATTAAATCAAATCCCACTAACCTGAGAAAAATCCCTCCAACAATATACAAATGATCTATAGGCTAATCTATTAATATATTTATCTACGTTTGTTGTAAAAATCAATAAAATTTAAATAAAAAAGAAAAAACCACCCTTCATGGAGTTAATATCATTTGTTGATGGAGAACAGAGGGCATGTTGTCGTTGATCCTCGATTCTCTAAAATTCATTTGAGAGAGAGCACCTTCTTCGAATTGCAGTGGAATTCTATAGTATTGATGATAACATAGAATTATGTAATAAGTTTTATTAAAAATATAACTATTTTTACATCGTCACATAATTTTAATTAATATAAAACATCATTTATATTATTTTTATAAACGTACAAAAGTTAGTTTTCATAGTCGACCCATAACGTTTGATGTTAGGCCCTTCATAAGGTAAAGTCGCTACTTTGAATGTAACGGTGCCCTCATGTTTCAGATCCAGGAACCCGCTTTCATGTTTTTCCACTTTTTCATGAAAACTTCTCGCACATGGCGTCTCATTGCGTAGTCTTATTATAATTCCATATAATATATAAAACAATACATGGAATTTAAGATATGTTATAATTTTTATGTTCATAGATCTATGATACATGTATAATGTTTTTTATTTAACCAGTTCACAATGCAACAAACCTATCCGGATCAACTTGACAAGTCACCCAATGTGGCCTAACACATGGCGAGATACATAAATGACAACAATTCTCATTTAAAACTAAATAAACAACAATTGAAAATATTTATTAATGGGATACATATCCATGATGCATACATTGTCAAGCCACAGTATCCAAACCATATAAAATTAGGTGGACCAGACTAAACAAGTATCCATGTCACCATCATTCACCACCAATACATCCCACTACGAAGGAGATAAATGAAAAGAGAACCCATCTTGCAACATGATGACATTCCCATTTTTCGTGTCCTAGAAAAACTAGTCCACATCCACCTAAAGGAACAATTATTATAACACCCTAAGATTTCATGGTATAAATCCTCATAAATTAATTTAATTCATTCAATATTTTACATTGAATAGAAAATTATTTCATATAGTATAAATCATATGAGATCAGATAGAGAACACAAAACAAACTCTACAATGAAGGATGAATGAAATATGAGGCTTTTTTCTGGAAATAAAGGAACATAAACCAATGAAATAGTAACATGACCATTGGAATAGTAATGTGAACCTTAAAAATAGTAATCTGGTGAATAGAACAGAAACCTCACCAAAAAAGTATATATAAAATTTATGAATCATATAAATGGTGATATAATATAATTATATCATATTATATGTAAATAAATTTTTTACAAATTATTAATTAAGTATTTTTATTTTTATAAAACCTAAATTTTTATTTAAAATTTTATAATTAATATAATGATTTAAGAGAAGATTTATTTTCATAAAATAGAATCATAAATTAATATTTAGTTCTCTTTTTATTATAATATAATTTTATGAGACCTTGGTTAATTTTTCAATGAGTTATACAATCAGTTAGAATAATAAAATTTTTATTTTTTCATGTAAATAATAATTTTAATTAAAAATTACATTTATCATATATATATATATATATATATTTAAATATGGATTTTAGTTTTTAAAAATACACATAGAAAAAATTTTAGGGTGAATTATTTGTATTTTTTGAAAATATGTAAATTTTTTATGAATAGTTAAATACAGTAATTTATGACATATTAACATTATAAGATAAATGCAATATTCCATGAGCCATGGATGATGTGAGAACCATAATATAGAATTTTCCATAATTCCTTTAACATTTTTGGTGATCATTATCACGCAATTCATTATATTGAGTCAAAATAATAAACTTATGAATAAAATAATTAGAAAACACCCCTCTCCTCCATTATAAGTTCCACCCCTCACTGCTTCATATCTTCACACCTTCCAAGATTTTATTCTTGTCAAAATTCTTCCCAATACACTTTTTAAGCCCCTCTACCACATCTAAGAGCTCTTTTTATCAACAAAGTCCAAAACCAATCCCCTTATAGAGGTTCCCAAGGAGGAGAATTCAAGTGGTAAAAATCCTCTTTCTTTTCATTTATGTACTTTTAAATTTATTTTATTTTTTTATCCTTACATCACCCATCATTTACAAAGAGTCATAGTAATTAGAAAAACCATTTATATAATATAATTATATAATATAAATGTATGATCTATTATCAACCCCCTTTCTATATCTCTTTTATTATATAAATGAAAACATTGAGTGTAATGTTTCAATTTACTAACATCATGAACGATGCATTTTTATTTTACATTAATTTCTAAAAGGATGGTCACACAACCATAATTATGGTTAAACCATATTTTATTATAAATATAATATATTATTAAGTATTCTGGAACCATTATATATAAATGATATTAATTCATAAGAAAAAAATTATTTAGTGATGATTGAAAAACCACCCAAATTATCTAAATGGCTATCATTAATGTTCTATATAATGAATCATACTCATTTATAGAAACAAAAAAATTATATAAGACAATCAAATATTATTATTTTTCATTAAGAACTTATAATTCCAATTTTGGGGTATTATTCTTATTTTACATGAACCTCAATACTTATAAATAAGAGAACTGATCATGAAAATCAAGAAAATGAATGCATCTAAATGATGATATTAAACACTATATCTCATAAATAAGTCCATTATTGAACTTTATAAAACTATAATTAATAAACTACATGTAGGAACGGTTATGAATTAATTAATTAATGGATTTAATTTTATTGTCGAGGATATTAAGATCATGTGAAAAACACATTCAGACATATGGTACTTTATCTTAATATCCATTTCATTGAGACAAAATTGGTGTTGTTCACCCAATATTTTTTAGTGGTCTAACATGTAACCCAATGAAATAAAATTTATTTTACATTATATTTCTATTAAATATCCATATTCGTGTATCATGGATATGATTATTTTCATAGACGTATACCATTTTATGTAAGGTTTCTTATTTTGAATGTTGTTTTTTCTAGAGAAATATTGATGAATCTTTAACGTATGCTCAATATAGATATTGATAAGGGATTTAATTCTTGAATTAAATATATGTATAACAAATTATTTGGACTTTAAATAATGGGAAGGGACCATTATATCCCTTCGAGACATCAACAGGTCTTGTGAGACAAAACTGTTGACGTCAAACCTTTCATGTTTGTTTCCAAACAGGATCAGATAGATATCTACCCACATAAATAAATTATATTTATGGTATTGTGGTTTATTTACTAGATACATGAAGTGAAATTAATAATAATTTTCATCATTCAATATTTTGGAATTACTTTTCATGAGATTTTCAGTATTAAAAAAATATATGGATGCATTTTAATTCTTAGTTTATTGATTGTATGTGTTTTTCATATATTCATTTTTCCATATTGATTATGTATAATTTTTTTATTCACTTATATCATTAATCTTCTATATTTAATCCTTACTCTTCATTTGAGCTCACCCTTTCATTTCTTTCATCCCCATGTTGTGAAGACGAAATCTTTGAATAAGTGAGAAGAAGAAGTTTAATTTCTTTTTTTATGTATTATATTTAATTTTCAATGTAATAAGGGACCCATGTATGTATCGAGTTTCTTCAAGACTGATAATATAATTTTTCCTTAAATATGTGGTCTCTTATATCTATCCCATTGTAATAAAAAGACCATAGACTTTGGGCTACTGGGGTCGAGGTTGTTAGTGTTGGAATTAGAGAATGTTTAGTAGAAACCATGGGAACTAGATTTTGAAGACATAGTTCGGTCAAAATAACCCTAATATAGACTTTTAGGTTAATCATAACATAATATATTATATTTTTAGTAAGGTGTATATTATATGGGTCTTCCTACCAATAAATACCTATCTTAATACTATAGGTGGGTGTGGTTCTAGAATAGACGTACCAAGGGGTAAAAACTATGAAAAGGTGTCCCAAACCTAACTTGGGGTGACCTAGTACATGAAAACATTCCTTAGTATGGTCCTAGTTTGATACTCTTAGGGGATATGATTTGGATAATTCATATTTTCATTAATAACCATTATGTAGGATTTAAAAGTAAATATGTCCCCAATGAAACCATGTTATGACTATGAGATTAACTCTGCATAAATTTAAATTTATGTTAAATATTTTTCTAGATTGAAATTTATCATAATGTTTCATAACAAAATTGATTGTATTACATTGTTTATATATGTTTCCTAATGGAAAAAAAATAATCAATGCACATATACAATTTAAGATTACCCCACTGAGGAAGCCAAACCTGTTTGTGTTGGAGCTGAGCAGCTCATAACCCTATTAGGATAACATACTAATGTTATGATGAATAACCATAATACACCTATGTTGGGTCACTTCAAGTGGAATAATCCTTCATCTTTTTTTGGGACTAATAATCTAGTGGTTTCTAAGTAGTTGATCAAGTCCCTTGATAAGATATTTTTGGCATTGTGATGTAATGAAAATGAAAAGTTATTAATTGAAGAATATTGTCTCAAATGTGATGGTGATCTATAGTGGTCTTTAATCTATAATACTAAGGATGAATAAAAAATTAAATAAATGTAATGGAGAACATTTAATGAATCATTCTTCAATAAATACGTCCCTTGTGAGTAACAAACCGAAATGAAGAAAAAATTTCATAGCATAAAGAAAAGAGAAGAAGGGAGTGTTTCAGAGTATGAGGATAACTTCAAAATTCTATTCAAATATTCTATATATTAAATACATTATTTATAATAAAATATTAACAATTTCATTTAAGTTCATAATCCATGTATCCAAATGGCATTGGCATCACAAAAAAAATTGTATGATTAAATATTATTATGTTCCATCCAAATAGAGAATGAATTTTAAAGATCAAATTTGTTCAAGGGAAATCAAGATAAGAATTGGTAATATTATAACCATGGAATGGGTTAAGCATCGAAGAAGAAGATGGTAATGCAAAATTTTCTATTATGTGAAAATTTTGGAAAGAATCAGCCAAAGAAATTAAAGAAGGGAATGATATTTTTCATTAAGTATGGAGAAAAGGCTTATCTATCTAATGACTACAAGGGTAAAAAAATTAATGACGTTCAATTATTTAATTTTACAAAAAGGGGGTATTATTGAAATAAATTTCCCAAGCATAAAGGGAATCTACCGTAGAAGAGGACAAGGGGAGATTTTTAAGGTTATGTGATCATAACTATAGAGGTTTAAGTTCCTAATGATGTGGTGGAAGAATATTTAATTCTTTCCATAAACATATCCTATGATTTATTTTATTCTAGATCATTGAATTATTTTATATCATCCTATTTTTGTAAGAAAACTAGGCATTTCCCATTTGATTTAATAAAGGATTTTTTAGTCAAAAATCCTTATGAATGTATTATTGCAACAAATTTGTAGTAGTATGTCCCCATTTCAATACATAAATGTGCATTTGTTGGAAACCATATCATCATAACAATGGTAGATTTTGATATAATCCTTGGTAAAGAATAGATTTCAAAATATTAAATGAAAATCAATTTCAAGAATATGAAATTTTATATTTTTGATCAAGATGTAGAATCCCTCTTCTTTAGAGAATATATGTCATCATATGATTCATATCTAGGATCCTCCTTCAATAGTTGTACTAAATGAAATTATTCATGTGGAAGAGAAAACAAATTCTTTTGATGTGGAATGTAATCTTAGAATTGAGGATATACTAATTGTGAAATAATATATTAATTTATTTCTAAATGATTACCTGTACATCCTCCATAGTGGGAATTTTACTTCTATGTTTATTTAATTCCTAGTGAAATACCTACATCAAACCCTATTAATATAATGGATAATGTGGAATTAGTGGATTGGAAGAAATAATTAGAGAAATCCAGTTACATTGGATTTATTCACCCTAGTGTTTTTTCATGGTGATCCCATGTTCTCTTTGTCAAGAAGAAATATTGATCCATGAGGCTGTGAATTGATTACAGAGAAATAAATGTTATTATAGTAAAGAACAAGTATCATCTGCGTAAATTTGACAATTTATTTGACCAACTTCACCGAGATCAATTTTTCTTAATGATTGCCCATTGATCTAGATATCATAAATTGCATGTGAGGAGGGAAGATACTCCAAAGATAACATTTGAACTAAGTATAAACATTATTAGATTATAGTAATTCTATATTGACAGACAAATTCACCATATATTTACATGGATCTAAAGAATAGAGTTTTCAATGAATATGTTGAAGATTTTTTTATGTTATTTATTGACGATATTTTGATATACTATAATAGCTATTAGGACAATTAGAACCACTTTATTGTTGATCTAGAGACTCTTAGAGGAAAAGTGTTATATGGGAATTTTAGTAAATGTGAATACTAGCTTCAAATAGTTTATTTTCTTGTCCATATTGTCTCTAAGGGTAATATCCATTAAACCAATGAAGAAAAAGGAAATCCATGAATTTTCTAAACCAATGAACATGACTAAGGTACATAGTTTTATTGTATTAGTAGGTTACTATTGATGTATCATACATAATGTCACCCGATTGGATAACCCTATAACGGTGGTCACACTTATAGGTGTTGGGTTCATTTGGAAAAAAGAATCTAAATAATGTTTCAATGAATTGATGTGAACATTATTTAATGTTCCAATATTGAATCTTCTGTATAGAAGTGATGGCTTTGTTATATATAGTGATGCATCAAATAATAGATTAGTTTGTGTCATTATGAAAATAATAAAGCTGTTACTTTTGGATAAAGGTAGTTGAAGACACCTAAAAAAATTTATCCTACTCATGATCTAGAGTTAGAAGCCATAATATTATCTATGAAAATATGGAGACTATATCTCTATGGTGGGAGATGTGAGATATATATGGATCATAAGAGTTTGATATAAATTTTTACACATAATAAACTCAACATGATGAAAAGGATATGGATCAAAAGACCCAGGATCAAATCTGGGTAGGGACGAATTCTCATACTGTAGAAGTACTGTAGCAGGGACTGTAGCAGTGGTGGCACTATAGCATCAACAACACTGTAGCGGCGGAGGGACTGTAGCAGACACTGTAGCGGTGGTGGTATTGTAGCAGCGCAGCTACTGTAGTAGTACTGTTCACTATAGGGTCTTTTGGGCCAATAAATGGTCTTTCAAGCCTTGTATTCAGGCCACTTGGCCTTGGGCCTTCGGGCTATGTAATGGGTCTCCCTCTACCCAGTCTAAAGAGGTATTTTCTTTCAATAATAAATTGAGGCTTCGGGCCCAACCTTTAAAAAAAATAGAATTACTCAATGATTATGATTTCTCAATACAGTATATCTCAATAAAGGTGAATAAGGTATAAGATTCATTAAGTACAAAAGATCGTGGGATTCTAACACAGATCAAGATTGAGAAAGATCCTATGTTCATAGATATAGTAAATAAAGATATTGGAATTTTTATGGAAGAGGAAACATCACTTCTTTTTCAAATTATTGCTAAATAATATTTATTAGTGAAGATAAAAATCTCCCAATCAGATGATGATAACCTTCAAAATAATATTCATTCCTTTTAAGGATGTCAGATTGATAGACTTACTATATGAGTATGGAGTTATGCAATTTGGAAAGAGTTTATGTGTTTCATCAATACCTGAGAAAAAAATTGAAAAATTAGATGATTCTCATAGCTCAAATTTCTCTATAAACCCCAATAGAAACAAGATGTAAAATTATCTAAAAATGACCTTTTATTGGGATGACTGGAAGTGGGAAATTTCTAACCATGTGTCGAGGTGTCTAGTTTTTAAAAAAGTTAAGGCTGAGAAAAAACATCCTAGAGGAGTCATGAAACCTATATATATTCCTATGTGGAAGTGTGATGACATTACAATGGAATTTTTCATAAGACAACCAAGGACACCAAGAAATAATGATGAAATATGGGTAATTTTTTATCATCGTAAAAATTCGGTGTATTTCCTTATTATAAGGTAAGATATACCACTTGAGTTCCTATAAAGACACTATATTAATGAAGTTGTTAAACTGCACGGTTCACCTGTATTGATTATTTCTAATATAGATCCCCCATTTACATAAAAATTATGGAAGAGTCTCTATAAGGATTTGGATACTAAGCTCCATATCAGTAATGATTATCACCCTCACATCAACAGACAGTCTAAAAGGACTATTCAATCATTGGACGACATGTTGATTTCATGCTCCCATGACATTCAAGGTTTTTGGGATCAATACTTACCTTTGGTGGAATTTTCATACAATAAGAGTTTTCATTATAGTATTCAAATGACACCATATATAGAATTATATAGAAAGATATGTCGAACATCATTATTTTGGGATGAAGTGGGTGAAATGAAACTTACAGGACTTGAACTTATTGAAGAGACAGTGACAAAGGTAAAGATAATTCAGGATCATATTAAAGCAGTTCAAAGTTGGAAAAGGGTTATGCTTATATCCAGTGAGTGGATTTGTAATTCCAAGTGGGAGATCATGTCTTTCTAAAAGTATCTCTATGGAAGGGTGTATTAAGGCTCGATAAGAAAGGGAAACTGGTCCCCAGGTTCATCAGACCATTTGATATTCTATAAGGAATTAGAGATGTAGCCTTCCATTTAGTAATGCTTCATTGTCTTTCCAATGTTCATGATGTGTTCCGCGTGTCATTGTTGAAGAATTATATTCCAAAACCAACACATGTACTCAATTATGAAGAAAAATAACTAGAATCTAATTTATGTTAATAAAAGGAGCCTATCACGATTCTTGAAATAAGAGGGAAAGTATTGAGAAACCATATGACTTGGCTATTGAATGTTATTTGTAAAACCATAAAATGGATGAAGCAATATGAAAACCTAATAGTGTTATGAAGAATAACCACACATACATATTAAAAGGTAAATATTCCAAAATATTTTGTGGTCACAATTTCTAAAGTGGGAAAATATAACATCCCATGATTTAATGGTACGAGTCCTCTTAAATAAATTAAATTAATTAAATAGATTACATTACACAAAAAAAATATTTCATATACAATAAATAATATAAAATCACACATAGAACAAAGAAAAAAATCTATAATGAATAATGAATGAAGTAAGATTTTTTTTCTTGAAATAAAGGAACATATACCAATGAAATAGTAACTTGAACTTTTAAATAGTAATATAACCCTTATGAATAGAAATTCAACTGATGGAATAATAACCTCATCAAAAAAATTATCTATAAATTTTAGTAATCTTATAAATGGTGATATGATATAATTATATCACAGTATAAGTAAATGATTTTTTTAGAAATTATTAATTAAGTATTAGTATTAAAAAAAACATGAATATTAAATTATATTTTTTAACAAATATAATGATTTTAAAGGAAATTTGTTTTCTTAAAATATAAAAATAAATTAATACTTTTCCTTCTTATCATTATGAGAAAATTTTAGGAGACTTTATTGAGTTTTTTCAAAGATTTATAAAATTAGATATAATTTTAAAATTGGTATTTTTATGAGTAAATGATTTTTTTAATTACAAAATAAATTTATCATATTTAAAAAATTATTTTCAACAATTGGAGATCACTTTATAATTATATACATCAAAATATCACTATGGTAAATTTTTGGGATTTTCTGATATAATTGAGTTTTGGGTGAATAGTCAAATATTGTAATTTACGGTATATATAAATTATAAGTTATATACACTATTCCTTCATTAATTTATGATTTTATAACAATAATAAATAAAATACATACATTATTTAATTATTTTTTGTGATAATTCTAAAAAAATCATAGACTATAGCCTAAATAGTTAACTAACGAATAAAATAATGAGAAAACCCCCCTCTCCTCCACTATAAATACCACCCATCACCACCTCTTCTCCTCAAACCTTTGAATCTTTTAAAGTTGTATAAAATCTTCCAAATAATATTACTAAGACCCCCCCCCCCCCCAATTCACAGATCTCTTGGTCTTTTGTAAAGTCATAAACCAATCCCCTTAATGATTTTCTCACGGATAAGAATTCATGAGGTAAAAATTCACTTTCTTTTATTTTATTTTCTTTTATTTTATTATCCTTAAATATAATACATTTTCCAAAGAGACATGGTAACTCAATAATAATATATATACTTTAATAATATCATTTTGATGTAATATCCATCATCAAAATCCATTCTCTCTCAATTTTATTTTGTAAATGAAAAACATCACCAGTGATGTGTCAATTTACTGACATTATGGATGATGAATTTTCATTTTTCATTAATGGAATCATGTCTGGTAATAAAACTATAATTATTGTTAAAAAAATTATTATACATATTATATTTTATTTAGTATTCTAGAACTATTATATATAAATTATATTAATTAATAAGACCAAGCTATTTGGAAACAATTGAAAATCCTCCAAAATGATCAATATAATTATCATTAAAGTTATATATAATGAATAATCCTCATATATGAAAATAAATATAAAATCATTAAATATTATAATAATAATTAATAACATATTATTCCAATTCTGGAGTATTACACCCATTTTACATGAACGTCGTTACTTATAAAAAAATGAAAAAATCATGAAAACCAAGAAAATGAATGCTTCCAAAAACGAAATTAAACTCTATAAATCACCAATATGTCCATATATGAACTTAATAAAACAATAATAAATCAAATACAAGTTGAAAAGTTTTTTAATTAAATAATAAATATATTTAATTTGATTATCCAGTACATTAAGATCATGTGCAGAACACATTCAGACATAAGGTAAGGGACATTATATTAATTTCCATTTACTTGAGACTTACATGGTATTGTGCACCTAATAATTTTTATGTGTAGTATCTACCACCTATTTTAAATCATTTATCATTTTAAATTATATTCTAATAAATTACCATATACTTGTATCATTTATATGTTTATTGTCTTAGTCGTATACCATTTTATATATGGTGTTTATTTTGAATGTTCTTTGAACTAGGGAAATAATGATAAATATGTCTCATATACTAAATATAGATATTTATAAGGGATAAAATTGTGGAATTAAATATATATATGATTTATGACTTATAATTTCATTTATTTTCATGGCCCTTTATAGCCCCTCTATGTATCGACATGTCTCATGAGACAAAGAAGTTGGTGAAAAACCCTTTGTGATTGTTTCCAAACAGAATAAGATAGGTATGTACCCACATACATAAACCATCATGACTGTATGATGGCTCATATTCCAGATACACGAAGTCCGGATAATATGAATTTTCTTCATTCAGTAATTATTAATTACCATCCATAAGGTTTTCGTTGTAATTAAATATAAGGATTCATTTTCATTCATAATTTATTGTTGGAATTTTTTTTCAGTTATTCACCATGCGATATTGTTTATTTATAATTGTTTGTGATTAAATAATTTCACGATTCTTCTATATGTATCCCTTACTGAGCATTTGATCTCACACATTTATTTGTTTTCTTTCCTAATTTTGTGACAATGATATATTTGAATAGGTGATAAGAGGGAGCTTAATATGTTTTTTATGTATTATATTTAATTAGTAATTTAATAAGGGAACTATGTATGTATCTATTTTCTTTAAGACTACTGAATTGATCCATCCATATCCATGTGGTCTCTTGTATCTATGAAATTATAATATAATGACCACTGACTCTAGGCTACTGGGGTATGGGTTGTTATAATTACTATTCGATCACAGAGCCCATTAGAATAACACCAACGAATCTAAACAAGTTCAAATATCATAGATGATCATGTTTTATTTTTTATAAAAAAATCCTCTTTATAAAACATTTTTATAAATAAAAAAATTTGTAAAAATATCCCTTTTTCCATAAATTCATATCATGTTTGATAAATTTTGTTATATATTTGGTAAAATATGAATTCATGAAAATTAAACAATTGAGAAAATATACATTTAATAAACCATCATGAGATACTCATTTTGTAAAATATGAATCTATAATATAGTTTTTAAGAAAAAAAATATATAATAAAAATAAAAAAATCCCTAACCTATAATAATATGGTTTTAATTGATATCAATTATTTCCATTTCCTATTAAAATCATAAATTTAATCTCTAGTTGTGCCACACAAGTAGGGATTACCTATTTCGATTTTTTGATGCACCAAATTTTACAAAATGTTCTATTTTCTTCCAAATCCATTTCAAAAATATTTTCTCACATTTAATAAAAACACTTTTATCCAAAAAAAATATTTCAATGAACAATCAAAATGTATCAACCAGAATATATATATATATATATATATATATAATTTTAAACACTTTCATAAATATATATCGTACATTAATTTGGGAACCCTTTCTTCATTCAAAAAAATATAAAAATTGACAAATTAGTCTCGAAATGATAAGGAATGATATAACATTTCCTATATTTGATAGAAAACACAAATAAATCATGATATGAACAAAAATATTTCTAATTCCACCAATATGACTGAATGACACGATGAAGCATAAAGGTTTCAAACCCATGATAAGTGTTGAAACCACCATATGTACTAGATTCTAATCAGAACAATCTACAATAAGATACATAACCCAACATTTACCAAAAATATTATTTGGCTTGAGAGGATAGAACGTAAACTTAATGAAATAATATTTAGACATGCATAAGGTTGAAAAAAAGTGGTTTTATTGAATTCACAATAAGAATCCATTTCACAGTGTGAAATCTAAAGTATTAAAAATTCACTAAAAATGACATCACCTTGGATTTAATTAACTATAAATCAATGTTATCACATCATGTAACGATTTTATGCAATTTAAATTTATCACTTACTATATGAGAATCAAAGAATAATAACTAAAAATATTCATTTCATGTAACCAATTCATGACATGAATGTTCCTAACAGGAAGTACATAGACCAATTTTTATAGAAACCCACCAAACCATAACATAAGGGCCTTTTCCCTAAGGATAAACCTATAAATCCATTTACACATTTATAAAATACTCCATTATTAATTTAAACACAAATTGCTGAATATTAGTTCATTTTTTTTCAAAGCTCTACATTTCTGAGAAGCACGTAATGCACCCAACTGAAAAGGGAAACATTAAACAAAATAAAAACATAACTTAAAAAGGAAACTAGTTTTTAAAATCTCTGAACCATAAATTCTTTCTATTTGTATAATATAATCAAGATACTCGACATGAATAATGTGATTCTCACTACATCCACATCAATAATTCCTACTCAAACTTCGTATGATGATCGTATATACACTACCATATTACATGTTCCAAAAGATTCATTTTACCATAAAAGACATTGTCTTGGTGATCCATAATCTGAATTGGTCTCTCAAACATAGTGTTATTAGACTCAATATCATCATTCTACTATTAGAACATATCAAAAGGATCCTTTAAATACCTCATAATCTATGAAAAATTAAACACATCCTGGATGGAATTCAAATGATAAGTTAAGTAAATACATTAGGCCATCTTTCCTAGTTTTCCAATGATCTCAAATGGGCTAATAAAATTCGGTTTCAACATACCTAGACTAACCAAACGATAATGTCCCAAACAAAGTGAAACTCTAAGAAGGAACTAGTAACCAAACATAGACACTATAAGTCAACAAAAAAGTGTCCTTTTTTATTTTTGATGTATTTGTTTCTTGAAAACTCTATTATAGATCACCTACACCCTATCCATTATTTCATAAACAAGGCTCAACCCATCTAAGGACCACTCTCCCACCTCTACCCAGTATAAGATATATTTACGTGTCCACCCATATATATCTTTTAAGGGAGGAATTTTGATAAAGGCCTAATAAATATTTGTAAAATAGAAAATCATTTTCCCAAAAACAACTAAATTAAATGAAAATAGAATGAATAATATCCGTATAATCATAGATAACTCTTACTATCTATTCATCCATTTGGGTATGATATGTTGTTCCCAAAATCTATTAGGAACCTATAAACTCTTAAAAACATTTTCAAAACCTCTATGAGCCTTAGGTCCTTGTAAAATAAAAACATATATGGAACACCATTTTGTATCATAATTTATCAGATATAAAAGTCCCCAATATGTTCCACATTCATTTTATCCTTGATACGTTGAAAATAGTTCAATTTCATTAGTTGATCAATGAGCACCCAAATCAAATCATTACCACCTGTATTTCATGGTAAACCAACAATGAAATAAATAGAAATTCTTTAGAATATCCTTTTTAGTATGTGTTTTGGATAAAATAAACTTTTAGGTATTTGGTTTTCTTTCATAATTCTCTAATAAGTAAGACACTATGATAAAAAATCAACAATTGATAGCCTGATCCAGGATCACTGATCCCAATGTATCAAATCTTGATAAATCATTGTACCACCGTGGAGTAAAAAATAATAATTATATACACTCTCTAAAAACACCTTCTATGGGGAAAATGAACAATAAACATGTTTTGGAAACATTAAGAACCATAAAGAGTCCATAACCACAAACTTGGTGTCTCCCCAACATGAATTATTTTACTAGAGCTATAGAATATCATGTTAGATGTAATCTCAATCTGAACCCACCATCCAATTATGAGTCATCATTTATCAAATACATACATACCCACACACAAGCCTCTTCCATTCCCCAGATAATCACAATAACAAAAAACTCATCAAGGGCCACTCTACCACCAATTCTATCACTACATGTATTCGTAATTTTCTATACATCATATTAGTTACCAAATTTACTTTTATATTAGTATAAAAAATATTAAAATAAATATTCTTTAGGTACTCCATCCAATGTCATTTTTGTAATATCAATCATAATGAGTGAAAATATACCTTTGTATCATATGATTAGATTATATTGTAAATCATTCCCAAAATAGGTACTGAAACCATGGATTTTTTGCATGAAAAATCGCTTCAAACTCAATATAATGGGAAGGGAAATTTTTCTTATGAGGTAATAACTATAAAAATCCCTAGTCTACTACTTATCTCTCCTATATCAAGATACACCAAAAAATAGTAATATAATCACCACAAAAAACATCATAACCAGAAACTTATTCCAGAATAATCAATATTGTAGTTGTAGTCATTCAAACCTTCATTACCTAAAAATAAATCTAAAAATTCTCATTCCATTAAAATTTTACACCCATATATATTAAATATTTCTTCATAGATGAAATATTGGACATATCCCAAACACAATTACAATAATAACCATCCTACTCCACGAATATTCATATTTAAAAAACATTTCTAGGTTGTACATAGGACATTACATTATATAGCTTTTCAGGATCCACTATGGTACCACTATATTATATAAAATTCTCAAGAGGCATTATTTCATCAATATAAAACTTATATTTGTAAATCCTACCATATATAAAATATTCCCTCAATGTTATATGAAATATATCCAAACGGTTGATGTGCTCCTCCTATCACTTTGAGTGAAAAAAATATCATCCAATAACACCAAAACAAAAGATTCCAAGAACCAATAAATGATATAGTTCCTCCATAACCTAAAAATTTTATGAGAGTTATTAATTATGAAAGGATAAAAAAGAAACATTAAATTCCCATACCATATTCAAAATTCTTTCTAAGTTATATCTACTTCTCAAAAGTTGAACTTGAGATACCCTAACCAAAGGTCAATCATTGAAAATTAGTTATCCCCTCTTTGAAAATAAATGATATAATCAAAACTGGAAAAATATATTTTTTACAATAACCTCATTTTACTTTCAATCTTCAATAAAATTTCTATGACTCTTTTTCTTCTTGTTAGAAAAAAGGAATGGAGAACCCCATAGTGACACGATAGTATGAATAAATCCTTTATAATCAATATCATTATTCTACACATTATATTATACCAACATATAAGGATGAATATGTAAGTATTACCTTGAAATGTAAATCATACATTGTCTTAGTTTTGTGTTAAAATGTACCTCTTTTTGGGTTGGTAAATAAGAATGACCATCCTAAAAGTGATTGAGGTGCACACACATTACCAAAAGTTTCTAATTTCCCAAAAGGGTCAACGTGTTCAAGATAAATATATGGAATGTGGAAGGATATTATCTCATAATTAAGGAAAAAATTCCACAACCTTATTCATCTTGATTCCTACAAAACCTAAAAAAATATTGACCCCATTGATATATATGAACTAACCATGATGGTGATTATAGTTTATTTGATCCCTATTACTGACCATTAATACATGTTTATGGTTATCTCAAATATTTATGCATCATCTATAATGAGGGATAACTCCACCTCATAGTATTCCATCATCATCAAAATATTGAGAACATGAAAAATTATTTTACTACCTTCCTAAAACTGTGGTTATCCCTACTTAAGATTCCTCTAGTGTGTACTACACTTTTTAAGAACTTAAAATATCACCTCCTCCTTACTTTTTCTTTTCCACTAAAGAATCCCCTTTATCTTGAGGATAAGTTCCAAAAACAGTTAAAGCATCAATATTATCATGTGATCCCTTTGTGTATGTGGATCTAGCATTATCATTGTGGGAAATACTATCCAAATGAAATTTTATATCTCTAATGATGAAAATTTGAGGAACCATCATACAAATAGGATGCGTGTAAAGAAGTTTCAAACAATGATAGAAAAAAATTTCCATTATCCATAATAAGCCCTCGAAACTAGTCCTAAAGAAAAATATCTACCTTTTCATTAAATTTTATATCTAGATGAATACACTGTCAGAAAATAATTACTACTAAAACCACACCCAATAAATATGTTTCAAGATTTTTTAGTCTTTTACTAGGGTGACTTATTGACAACATCATAAAATGGTAGAAGGCGTATGAGAATCTTCATTGACTCAATATTTTCCATCAATCCCAACTCAATAGTCTTAACTTTCTTGTAATCATTGGATATTATCTCTAGTTCCATGTGAAAAAACACAAATAAACATGCGGAATAAAACATAATGGCATGCTCTAATTTTTTTATTGTCAGAAACTCCAGGGTCTCTGGCCCGTATAATGTATCTGGAAAAGACTAGTGTTTAATGGTTTTATTTAAATATGCCCAAGTAAGATCCTCTTATAAATATCTTGAACAATATATTCCATCCATATCATTCTCGATCCATCAATACTATATGTGGAAAACCCACTTTAGAGTCCGACAGAGTTGTAAAAAAGATGAAGATCCTCTGAATTATCACAAGACATTCTTTATATTTATATGGTCTATTTTCACCAATGAATGTAGTTTTATTCTTCTCACTAAATTCTACATCATGATCCACCACCTATCTAGGGTTCCCAATACCATCTTTACCAAGATTCCAAATAGTTTGGATTACATATTATACCAAAGAAGGTTACACCATAGTATTATCCTGTAGAACCTATATCTCATCTTTACCACTCAGATTTGTAACTGGTCTTCTTAGAGGCATTATCAAACAACAACAAGACAAGTACCGATTAGTGTTGAGTTGATTCCATAATCATAAGACCAACTTTATTAATCGATATCAATGCATTAAATGTATATGAATTTAAATCATTAATTATTTATTCTATCAAGGACTACACCTTAAGAGAATAAAAATTTTATTTAAATAAACAAAAAATCCATTTCATTCAAATTTATATAACCATAATGTATTGAGATTTGTATAAATACTATACCACCCATATAAACTCAGATTTGATAAAGAATGTGGTCGATCTAGGCCCCTTTTCCTCACATAATATATTAATTTTGATAGCCTTAACTCCAAACTACTAAGACACCAAACCAACCCCATATAGTATAAAAAAACTTTATGTTAGATATCCCCTATGATACCAATTTTTAACAAACTCGTCCATGTAAATTAGACAAGTAACCTAAGGTGCATGCCACATGGTGAGATACATAAAAACCATAATCCTCGTGTATAACTAAGTAAACAAAAAAAAATTATGTGGAAAAAGGAATATATATATATAAATATAAGACTTAAATATTCAATCCATGTTTTCCAAACTAGAATTGGGATGTAGACCAGACTAAATGAGTCTCCATGTGAAAATCCTTCAACACCAATCCATCTTAATATAATGTCCCCATATGAAAAGATAACTATGAATGATACCTAATTCTATAACCATTTCTTGAGTCCTATAAAACATGTTCTCTATATGAATAATTAAAAAATTTGGTTTTAGAACATATCCTAGTATCATAGCACCAAAAAATCAGCACATGTTCTAATATCAAAAATTTACATGTTATAGATTTAAAAACAACTTCTAGTTTATAAATTAATTTCAAAAACAAATCCATTTGTAAAAAATGACAATTTTTCCCGAACGATGAAAACTATATTCACAAAATACAGTAATATATTATGTAAGAATTAATAATATCTAAATACAACATGTGATAAAATATTCTTAAATAACAAAATTGTAATAAACCAACTATAAAAGTAAAAAACACTATTAGGGATATAGAAAATTTGAATACATAGTAGAAATAAGTTATCCAAATACTACGAATATTTTGGTTTCTTCTAATATTACTTCCTTCAAAAGAATATCAAAAAAATAATCCCCTAATTAATTCATACACAGTAGGGTCACCTTTTTACATTTCCCAGCACACTCATTGTTCCCCAAGTGGTATGTTTTTCCTAATACAATTCCAAAATAAATACTCAAATTAAATAAAAAAACCTTTTTATCTATGAATATACAGTTAAAAAATTTAAAAAAAAAGGATCAAAAAGGCATTATATAAACAAATGAATAAAAAAATTGCATAGATACAATGTTAGGAAAAAATCCCTCAAAGTACCATTGAAGCATTTTGTGGTGATTGTGTTTGTTGACAACGCGGGTCTCCATGTTGTGTTTTTTTCATATAGTAGGACACAATGTCTAATTTATTGATAACGGGGTTTTACATGGTAATTTTTCGAGTTCCATATATATTTTTGACAACCTATGTTGAAAAAGCATGATGGAAAAGGAATGGACGATCTGGAGGTGGTGCAAAAAGAGCAGATCTAAGGTGGCTCCGTTTTCCAGTGTGCGCCAAATTTTTGGTCCAAAAAATCAAAAAATAGAGATATGTGTTTTCAGAAAAGGGAGGTGTGTGAAACATTAGATCGGTGTGTGAAAAATAAAGTGGTGTGTGAAATATTGGCTTGATGTGTGAAATATAGGAATGAAGTTTTTCACGCAAGAGGTATTTCGGGATCATAAGCTCAAAAATTGGAAAAAGAATGAGGTGCGTGAAAAATTGGACCATAGCGGGAAATATGGTGTTGCGTAGAAGATTTTTTTTTCACACTCAAATAGGATTACACATAGAAGGAGGTTTTTTCATGTAGGGATCAATTTTTTCTATAAATATGAAGTGACCCCCCTCATTCGAATAAGCTTATGACAAAGAGATTATCCGAGCTCTAGCACACAAAAATAAAATTTTCAAGGGATTTGGGCATAAATGTCAGGTTTTCACATAAAGTTAGGTGTTTGTGCATAAAGAAAAGGTTGCACATAAAAATAAGGTTGCGCGTAAATCTTAGGCTGTGTGTAAAAAAGTTGTTGCATGTAAAGAAAAAGGTGCACGTAAAAGAAGGCGGTTGCACGTAAAATAATTGGTTGCGCGTAAAATAGGTGTTGTGCACAAAGTGTGTTTCACACAAAAGTAGGGAATCATGTGCAAGGCCCAGTGAAGGTTGTGCGTAACAATTGGATTTTCCCAGTACACCTAGTGCAAAGTGAGATTCATCTACGGGTGAATGTGGGACATCAACAGAGCATATATTAAAAGTTAAAGATGTATGTTTCATTAGAGATAATGAAGTGACCTAAAGGTATATAAACATTAACTATATATTATGAAGGATTCAGGACCACACTTCAGTTGAGAGAGAAATGAGCTTTCTTATCATGATTGGTTTTAAACCATAAGGGATAGTGAGTCTGCTTCGAACATTGTAAATAGCAGTGCACTTTTAGTGAAGATGGTACATCGGCACATCACTGGTGTATGCTCCCTAGACGTAGCCCAGTGAGGGTGAACAAAGTAAAACATTTTATGTCCTGGGCATGATTTTATTTTTATTTATACTTTTCTACGTGAAAGAGAGAGAAGAGAGTTTTTCTTAATAGTGAAATAAGATCAATAGGGGTAGTTGTTTTAATATTTAATATCCTGATTCCCCCCCCCCCAGGGTATATAACCTAGTGAACCTTACATAAAAAAACCTCAATAATGATGTAAACCGATATTCCAGAGAATAATTAACCACATAATATCCTTTAAAAGATAAGTAATCATAATAAAATTGAACATATGGATAGAAAACACCAATCGATCAAAAATTTGAAACACAAAAGTAGTCATTGTATTTACTACAACCAATGTAAATGAAGAAGGCATTTTTTTTCTTATTAGGTATATGTGTTTCAACAACCATATGAATAAAATGTTAAACTAGGTGATATGGAAGGATGAAGATCATCAAAAATCACCCAAAATCACCATAGGGTTAAAGATGAAATCCTATACACCAATTGATAAAATATTCAACAGCATATAAATTTTAAAATATTTGGACAACAATAATTCATATAGTGAATACCTTTTATGGAATGAAATCCCATATATAAAAAATACAATGAAAAATTCACTTCCTCATATTAAATTATATCCTGATGAGTATTTT
The DNA here is from genome assembly GCA_963277665.1 of Viscum album. Taxonomy (NCBI): domain Eukaryota; kingdom Viridiplantae; phylum Streptophyta; class Magnoliopsida; order Santalales; family Viscaceae; genus Viscum; species Viscum album. Next base: position 634,831,940 of record OY728161.1, read on the forward strand.
AATGGTTTTTAATTTTTTTAATATCTTATTAACATTGCACTCCCTCTACGAGATTCATTGACTATTTCAAGCAACATATTCAAGTGGTGTAACCCATTGATAATGTTAATGATTCTAGCAGCCAATACACATCACAATTATTTATGGAAAATATCCAAAACAAAGCCTAAGTCCCTCAAACCTCATGGAGAACAATCAAAATCCTTTTAAAATTTTATATCCAAGCATTATTGAATCAAAGAAACAAACATCCAAGATCATTAGGTCATATTCTCTAGTAAAGACTCTGCATTCTTGAGAAGACCATTATTCACCCAAACAAAAAAGAAGACCAATTTAAAAAAGTAAAAGAATACATTCGGTAATGTAATGGGGTGTTTCACATTATTTTTTTATATTAAAGGGTTCTTTTCCCAAAATAATGTTTAAAAATTAATTTAAACTTCATTGATCTAGAATTTAGATGATTTCTATACGTTCCACAATATTTCTCAACACATTCATGTAAATGTTAACCCAAATCATTTTAAAAATAGATATTTTTATAATTTTTTCATTTATCATTATTTTACGAATTACAATCCCCTTATATAAGCATAATTTCATATTTGAAATATATATATTGTAGAACTATTTTCTTATAATCCATTTTTATTAAGTATTAAATTAATTTATGGAGATTTATAATCTATTCATCCTACAAGTATTATCACATTGAAGCCTCATTGAGATACTAAAACAAATAATATATTTCAACCTAAATTTAATGGAATAATGATTTAAACATATCCTTGAATTTGGTTTTTCTCTCACGCTATACTATTTCATTCCCTTCCATAGAATATAATGTATTTTACCACCATGTATGTAATCAAAAAACATATAGTGAGCCATAAAAAATATAAAATTTTAAAATTTTATTTTATATTAAATTGAGATTACACGTTTTTTGAATTGTTTTTGTATTGTTTTTAGGCATTTGGATAAATATCAATATTAATGATGATATTTTGGGTGTTTAAAGGTGAGTGTTTATAAATGTTATGATTATAATCAATTCATTTAAGTGTACGTTTTATTAAATATGGATTTAATAGAGGTAATTAAAAAATAAAATAGATATGTTTTATGGACCCACTGGTAAAAATTTAGAGTAACCAACTTGTAATCCAATAAGGTTACAAATGGCAGTCCAATATACTTCCTTTGGAAATATAGTCTAAAACCTTATGGATAAAGGGGATATAACAAGTACATAGTTCATCCAAAGAAAAATGTTTTAAATATATGAATTTGTTAATCATTTTCACTATTATATAATAGAAACCATATTATGGATATTTGGTTTTGAGTAACCACAAAATGGATAAGTTAATACCAACCCTGAATTTTTTCCTCCCACATTCCATCCTTGATACTTAGGGTATATGCATATTTTTTTAGTTATTTAAGGTAATTATCTCTCTTATCCCATATTTTCCTCTTAATGTTATCAATAATCTAATTTTAAATTTTTTTTAAGTAATTTTTATTTGAAATAACTAAAGGATCACTAAAAATTATTAAACAATTTTTTATTCATATTTCAGTTATACCATTTTTATTAAGGATTAATTTATTTTATTATTAATTTTTGGTAGAGTTGTTTTTTGAGGAATTACATTATGGATGTCAATAATATTTATTTACATTGATCATTTTTATGGTTATTTAATATATATCTATTTTACATATGAGAGTTATAAGGAGTTTGTTGGTAGGTATTTTGGGTTGTCTTAGCTATCTAAATTTGATTAATCATTTATAAATCTTGGTTTATTTTGTATAATGACTCATTTTGTGGTCTCAAAATCAGGGTGGACTCTCCATTCAGTTATTCTTATAGGTGGTTTTAAAATATTTGGATATATTAATTAACTTCTTCCTATAATGATTCATCATATTATTTTAAAAATATTAATACTTTTTAATTATTGATTTTATAAATAATAAATAGATAATATATAAAATGGTGGTTTTAGTTTGTAAATTGATATAATAATAAATATTTTATCCAATAACAGAGAAACGTTATTTATTATAATTTATCTTATAGTATCAATTATAAAACCTATTGATCAAAAAAATACCATGTGAAATACTTAAGTCGTTGATAATACTTCATTTCAATTAATAACTTTTATAACTTCAAGTAATAAATTACGTATGATGGATTAATTTAAAATATAATTCTAATAGCTTATTTCAATTTATAAGCCCCCATAAATATGTTTTATTTACAATATAATTTATAAAAAATATTTATAGTAGGATACTAGGGTGATATTTGGTTTGAATATATTTTTTATAATTAATCATTTTATGTACTTTAGTGGTAAATATGTACATTAACTAAGTATTATCCTTTGATAAAAACTGAATTATATTTCAAATAATTATAAATAATAATTTTACCCAAGGGTCCATTAATGTTGATATAATGTATGTGATATGTGTAATGGAAAAAAATTATCCATAGTATAATGTTAAAAACTCTTTTAATATGATTAATTGATAAATCAGGATATATTATATGTTAATTATCCCACATATTTGATTGGGTAACCTGATCCTGGGTAGTGGAATTTGTATTAATTTAGAGTTAAAATACTAAGTGTATTTTGATGGATGATGGTGTGGTTATATATATAGGTATACGTTAATTTTATTGTTCATATTATTTTTGATAATTTTCTAATATATTATTCCCTTGGGGTATTATTGATTACCATATATGGATTTCAACTAGTATAATATTTTTATCCCAATTGGGAATCTATCTCGTTCCCACATAGATTTCTAACATCATTCCAATTTAGTTGTGATGGTTTTATAATATGTCTTTTAGTGATGAAAAAGTGGATTTAGGTTTGTATATGTGGGGTGATGATATAATTGAACTTTTTTATGTGTGAAGAGTGTTATCGATTTTTGGTTACCAAAAATAGGTAGGAATTTTAGGATATGATAGTTATGAGGGATAAGAGTTTTTTAAATTGGTTCAATTATGTTCTTTATATGGTTTAATATGTTAAAAATTACATGGTATGAAACTTAATTGGTAGAATAATATATTTGAAGTTTGATTTGGAAGATTTGTTATGGAAAATAATTATAGTATATGGGGATATTTATTTTTTGTAAAGAATTAAGGATATATATGTTGTTTAGAAATTCTTATGGGGTCATTGATAATTTAAATGATAAATTATGGTGATGACATTTGGGATAAGATGTATAATGGTTCATACCTTGGGTTTGTTTACCATAAGACATATTGTTTTGTCTATTTTTTTATTTTTTATTGATATGATCTTTATCATAATGAAAGGTTTATGTATTATGACTTCACCTTATTTAGATATTTTTGGATAGACTAATTGTTATGTTTTTTATTGCATGAAAATATTTAATATTTTTCTTTGATAGGTATATGATCTTTGAAAGGATATGAATTTTGGTACCCTAATTCATAAAATTATGGGTATTAGCATACCCAAACTCATTAATTATTAATCATTAAAATAATCTAATTTATAAAATATTTTTAATTTTATTCTACCCCCTAGAAACATTATTCGTGATATTAGGATAGTTTGTGATGTTATCACAAAATAGTTGATTCTTTTGTGGATCCACCTCAATGTGGAAGTATTATGTGTTAGTAAAATTAATATAACTCTTTCTTTGAGTGTATGGGGATTTTTTTTGATTTTATATATTTAATAAGTGACATTGGGAATTTAATTATTATTTATTTAATTATTTTATTAATTATATTAATTTTCATATACTCGTAGTTATTTTCGTAGAAAATAATTTATACATTTGGGAGTGGTTGTCTCTTTGTTGTGCCTATTGAGAAATAATTTGTTTAGCCTACATGTGAACCTTGACATAAAAGTAGATTTCAATGTTTCAAAATATGTTTGATAATCTATAGAAGTGTAACACCCAAAGGGTTTTATGAATTTTTTTAAAATAAATTTATTTTCTTCGATAGTCTATGTTACATGCAACAACTAGTTTTAACAAAAAAAAGATTTACAATTAAAATTTTATTTTTACAATTTTATTATTATGTAGTCGTAAAAATTGAATGTATGAATAGGATTAACCAAATTTTTTAAAAAATATCTACGAATGATTTAAATAAATAAAATATGTTAAAAAATAAGTACTTAGTTTTTGTTGAAGTATTTATATTTCATGAAAATACATTTTTTAAATAAATTTTTTTAATTTAATTTTTTGATCATATAATGATATTAATTTTATATAATTTTAAAAAAATTAATTGAAAAAATTGACCTAATTATTTTTTATCAACATTTCATAATTATCTTTGGGTAAATTTATGAGATATTTCAGAAAAATATTATTATTTATTGAATATAGAAAAATGATTTTATTATTAAAAATTTTGTCTCTTGTTAAATCATTCACAAGTTCCATTTAGTATAACTAATTTAAAATTTTAATTAAATGAATTTTATAATTATTAATTCAATTTAGGTCATTAGAACCAATTTCATTTTGAATATTGACATTAAACATTTCCAAAATTAGGAACACTTATTATTTTTAGAACCTTTCTTTCATTACATATATGGGTTTCATTATAAATAATATTTTTCCACTTTAGTGAATTGAAATTTTAAAAATGGATTCCATTCATTGAATAATCACAATTAATATTATATAATTTGTTTATCATAATTTGTTGTCATAATAAATTGTAAAAACCCTAAAAATTAATTACCATGACAAAATATAAATCAAATATATGTGAGATTAAACTAAAACAATGACGTTTATAATTACCTAAGAACATGAATAAGTCTTATATTATGTGAATATATTGAATTTATCTCACACAGGATCAATAATGAGACATTTTCAAGCATTTAGGAAAATGAAAAAATTATTTATACCCTTTTTAAAAGAGTTAATGTGTGTACTCTCTACCAAATATAAAAGGGAACCCACACTCCTCACCTCTTAACACTCCATATGACTATTAATTAATCCAATACCAAAATAATATTCTACCCCTAATTACATTTCCCCATCCAAGTTTCCTTAGGTTGATTAAAAAAACCAAATATGAGTTCCTTTTGTGAAAACTAAAGAAGGTTTTCTTAAAAAGAGGTATCGTTCTTAATAGTGTGTTTTTTATTTTGGATTCCAACAACATAAAATATTTTGAAAATATACTAATATAATTAAAAAATATATCCATAAAATTTTATTTTATAATATTAATGGAATGACCTATATCCATCCTCTCTTCCTTAAAATTTGGAACTAAATAATTGATTGTGTGTATTGAATACTACCGCCAAATGAACAAATATAATTAATTTTTCATCACCTTTTGTTGGATATGAATATAATTATGTATTTAAAATAGTTAAATTATATTTATCTTATAATTAAACATATAAAATTATTATATCAAATATTTTTTATTTCATTCTAATCTTTTAAAAATATATAATGTTGCTCGTGTGTATGTATCAAATACCACATCCACAAAGCGATGTGACATGTTAATGTATATAATTTTGACATGTATATTAATGATGTTATATTTAATTAATATGAAATATATATATCATTTTACAACTAGTATGTTAATATTAATTCATATTTATCTTTATTTAATTCTCTGAATCATGAAAATGGATGAAATATTCATTTGCATGCACAACCTACCCATTCCATTCTTGGTGTAAATCATTTTCCGTTTATAGCTTTTCGGGGTTACTATAAATTTATTTTTTTAATTAAGTTAAATGAAATTAATATCTTGGTTTTAATTTTGGATATTATTTAACCACGATCAATGTAATTGGATTTAAAATACCAAACTAAAATATACAAGAAAAACAATGAAGTTATTGTTTGAAACGGAATTTTATTAATGTAATTTTTAATAAACTAGAAACAATCGGTCATAAGTAAATCACATATAGTATGATTTATGTTAGTGTTTTTTAATATATTTATCATAATGATATATTTTTTATTCAGGATGTTTTAACATATATAATTAATGTAGTTAAATTATATTAGGGTATTTCCAGCTCATATTTATTTTTATGCGACACATTCCTTATTCTAAAATTGATTATTTTATTCGGTAAATATTAAGACCATTAAATTAATTTATGATACTTATATTGAAAATTATGGGGATTAAAATATTTATATAATTTTAGTTATTCCATTTGTCCTATGAGTCAAAAAATTCCAAAGTGGTAATGGTTTTATTTTGAAATATAATTGTATATCATTACTATTTAATATTATGCTTCTCATAATGTAATATTATGATTTATTTCACAATAAATAATTTATTTTCTTATCCAATTTTTATTTTTAGATAATATATATTTCCTGTAACTTTTTTCTATTTATGTACTCAAGAGGATGAAGAATAGTTTTCAAAAAAAAGTATCTTTATTTCATTATTCTTCAAATATTTTTTTTCTTCCATGAAAATATTTTATATATTAGTTTCAAAGAAATATTTTGTCAATTCAAACAATGATTTTTTTAAATATTTTATTCCCATTTTTTATTTTTGAAAAATGGTTTGTTATCTATTTTATTTTCATATTTTGAGCAATAACATTTGTTATTTTTACTAATAATGTGAAATTTTTATAAATTATAATGTTTATGTAATAAATTATATTTTACAATATCCTTGAATTACAGTGATTTAATTTTTCTATAGGTTTCAAAGTTTATTTTCAATGAAAATATTTTGTTTAATATTTCATTAATTTTAGAATTTAAAAATTATTTTTATATTTAAAATTTTATATTGCTCAAAAATATATTCCATGTGATCATTAAAAATAATTTTTAATAAAAGATGACATCCTTTTATATTAATAAGATCCACTGGGGATATGATAAACTGATACCATATTTTTTATTTCTTTATTTGATTTATGATTATGATGATAAATGTTTATGAAATTCATTTCATTTACATGAGTTATTTTAGGATGACATTTTTATGAAAACCATTTCACCATCATGGGTTTTGGTGTGATAAATGTTTATTGATCTTGTGCATGAAAATGTATGGATTATTTGATGGTTGAGACCAAAATATTCCTTCAACTCAATGAGTAATTATAACTTATCTATGGGAATAAAGGGTACAAGGGATGATATCCCAATCCTAAAAGAGGTAACAAAGAGAGTTATTCCAAGAATGATTGGGGGTACACATAAGGATTTATCAATAATGAAAGAGGGTATATGGGAGGTTATCTCAATCCTAAAGTAGTAAACATATAGTTTTCCCATGACTAACATGCTATGAATGTGATGGAGTGTATCCTTGACATAATATTTTGTATGATTATGGGTGTGGAAAAACTCTATTTCTAATGCCAATGTAATGTTCGCATAGCTCATTTACATGATCTCATAATGATTAATGTCATATGAACAACAAAACATCATTCCATGACTAATTTTTATGAACTATGATAAAAAATATCTGGTTTTCAAATTTTATTATCTTGTTCTCAAACCCTTATAATCGTTTTATGTTGATATCTCCCTTGTTTACCCTTATTGGGAAATTTAACTCATCCCTTTCTATGATTCATTTATCTATGTTATGAATAAAGTTATTATATATGATATGAATATGAAGGGTTCTTGTTTTGGGGGATGATTTATTTCACTTATCCAAAAAGTGTTTAAGTATCTATATTTTCAAAGCCACTAGACCTAAACAATTATGGTGTGGTTCATTATATTATGTAAAAAATATTCAACTATTAAAATGTGATATCTATTACTGAAAAGTGTTGTTTTCTATAGTTAGTATAATAGTAAGGTTTAGTTAACCATTAAAAACTATAATTATAAAAATAATGGTTAGAACCATTGGAATAATCAGAAGTATAAGTAAATTTATTAAAGATATCTGGGAATTTTGGTGAGGGATAGAGTGACTGGTTTTTACAAAATTACATCCTTTTATTAATAATACAAGTGGGTGTGGATATTGTAATGTTCTACCTTGAGGTTAGAACTCTAAAAAGGAAACATTGGCCTTTTACATGATTATTACGTAGTTCATGAAAGTAGGTCATGCTACAAATGTAATTTGATACTTTGTATCTAAATTATTGTGAAATTAAAAAAAACTATTTAAAAACCAGAAAAGATTATATTAAGTTTAAGAATGAATAACCTAGGTTATGCCTAAGGTTTCACCAATTGAAAATATAGAGTCATGGTTTAGACATCGTATAAGTGATTTTTCATGATTATATGGTTTCTCATTAAGATGATCATTTATTGGGCTAGTTTTTTGTTTTTATATTTTATATATAAACCAATAGAATAATTTTATTGTTGAATGATTCAAACAATTCAATGATTTTTATCTTGAGAAATAAAAAATAAAGGTTTCTAGAAAGAGAATTTACATTTTTATTATCTCACGTCTTTATTAATCCTTGATTAATTTCGATCTTATGAACATTCAAAATAGGTAAAAACATTTTTTTGATTCATTCATGAAGATAAATAAACATTATATTACTATTATATTTTAACTAACAATTTACAATTATCGTATTAGTTCCAATCAAAAATATTACTCATACTCTTGTATTTGGGGCATGGAAAACTCATTTTGTCTCTCTATCATTTTAAGGGAATAGAAGATAAATGGTGGACTCTTATCATGAATATGTGGAAACAAGATGAAATTGATACTATGGGTTAGGAAAATTTTATATGATTAATTTTGAATAACATAATCCATTATATATTTCATATGAAAATGTTGAAGGAATAAATAAATATAAAAAAAGAATAATGAACCAGTTGGTACCTATGAGGAAAATTTTACAATAATTGTGAGGAATGTTTTTGATCTTATTATCTAACAAGAATTTATGTATGATATATTCCTTAGTGTATGAAAATTGATTCCCAAATATGAACTAGACATAATGAATTTTGATAGTTATTAAGAAATCTTTCATTGTGATATCAATGTGGAAAATTACATTGGTGTTACTCGCTGTTCAAATGGATTTAATAATAAATATACATTGAAATCATGGAAAACTATAAAACCATATTCAAAATAAGATTATCATTACTTTATTATTGATTTGGGGGTAGAAATATGGATGAAATTGTCTTATGTGGAAAATAAATTTTTTATTTGTATAAAGGAAGGTGATTGAGTGGATGAATTCTAAAGTGATATAATGAAGTTATATAAAGAAGTGAATTGAGAGAAATCATCATAGAATAAACCCCCCCCCCACTAAATTATTTCAAATGGATAGATTTGGGAATGAGGATAAATAGTTCTCAAATTTAATGTTCAATGATGAAGATCAAAATTTTGAACCAGTGTAGCCAAGAGACGAATCGAAATCTAATGCGATTTTTATTTTTTATGATCATTATGATATGAACGTGGTGAAATGTTCATTTTTCATCCACTCTAGATTTACTACTATCTTATTTTATTCTAAATCATTCCACCCAACAATATCAAAAAAATCTCAAGGATATCAAAATTCCACTAAAACAATTAGATTTTGATTTAGTGGTGAAAAAAATATAATGGTAAGATAATCACATATCATTTATATACTTTTTTTATACATGAATTTTATAATAAATTCATTCCTATAAATATTTTTATTCTACATCAACATGAATTTGATGTTATCATTGTCATAGATTATATTTATATAAATAAATTCTATATTGATTTCCAAGGAAATGAAGTATTTTTTGATATTATAATGAATTTACGATCATCTATCAGTGTGATAAAAACTATAGACATCCATTAGAAGTTTCAACAACTGTAGGTTTCAGGATTCCAATTCAAAAATGGGTTTATATGTTAAATGGTTGGGGGGAAATCATCATCGATGAATTTCATATTGTGTTGGAGTATTTTTTATGGATTTCTTAAAAGAACCCATAGTCTTACATTGGATCATGATGTTGATTTTTAAATATGACTCATACTTATAGATAATCCTATTTCAATGACTCCCTATATAATGAGCCTTTTTGAGTTATCATATTTGAAGAAGAAGCTCCAACAAAATCTTGAAAAGGGATTCATTCATCAATTTTTATCACCATGGGGTTTATAAATTCCATTTTAAGAAGAAATGTGAATTAATTTGACATTGTATTGATTATATATAACAATAAAAATCATATTCAATAGCAGTTATCCCCAACCCCATATTGATGACTTGTTGGATCTTTTGCATGGAGCTCAATAATTTTCCAAGATTTACCTTTATTATATGTATCTTCAATTTTGGGTGACTAAATATTATATACCATAGACGAAATTTATTAAACTTATAGAAAATGTGAATATATTTTTATTCCATTTGGTATTACTATTTCCGTAGTTTTCTTCATGGATATAATGAATACCATCTTTAGATATTACCTTGACAAGTTTTTTCAAGTCTTTTTAGATGATATTATAATTTATTCAAATAGAAAGAAAGACCATAAATATCAAATGAAAATTGTGTTAAATATGTTAAGAAATGAAAAAATATATGAGAATTTAATAATTTTGGAATTTTTCAAACAACATGTGTAAAGTCTCGTGTTTTTAAACTGGGTTAAAATATAAAGGTTTTCAAAAAAAATCGATTTATCGAAGGGTCAATTTTTAAACCGAGCTCCGTAATTTTAATTCAAGTATTGGAAATCTTAAAGGTGTCATTTTTGGACTTGCATAATTACCCTATAATTTTATTGGGTTTCCCAATGAGTCTCTGGTGCACCACATTCGAAAACGTCCACTTTAATGAATATACATAGGCAGCATACTGTTGCGGTCCAACCCGTGCAGTTTATCCTATTTAATAAATTATTTAATTAAATTAAATAAGTTTATTTTATAGATTGTAATTAATTAAAATTATGTTTTAACAATAATAATAATGAAGTTATTATTATTATTGTGGTTTTTTAATTAAAGTATTGATAACGAATTAATTAAATGACAGTTGAAGAAATTAATATGGATTTGGGGTTTATCAAAGAACCTTTTTTATTAAAAAATGTTTTTTCGAATTATTAAGGAAACATTTATTATTAAATGGAGGAATATACTAATAATAATAATTTTATTGTTATTATTATCATGCCATTGATTATTTTCATGCTTTGATATTTTAATTACATGTTAATGTAGTGTATCATTTATGAGAATTTAATGTGGATTTTGAGCTTATAAAGAAACGTTTAATAAAATGAGGAGTTTTATATTTAATGAAGTTTTGTTATTAAATAGTGGTGTTGGGTTTATCAAATTTTTTGAAAATAATAATAATGATATTATTAATTTTTTATTTTCATGAATGTAATAATTTTTATTATTATGGAAATTAAATTAGCGATTATGTATTGGATTTTTTATCTTATTAATGATATTGTAATAAATTGGGGGTTTGGGTTTTAAATCCATAAAAGTTGGAATGAAAATAATAATTATGTTATTATTATTATTGTGGTTATTTAGTTAAATAAATGTTAAGGGAATTTAATGGTCAATAGGAAGTTTCTTATTTAATTATGAAATCTTTATTAAGATAATAATAAATTAAGATGCGTTTTTAATTAAATGGGGAGTTTTTCACTTATTAGATAAGTGTTTAATGTGTATAATAATAATAATAAAATTAGTATTATTATTTTAATTATTACATTCAATTAAATGGATTAATTTAAGGGGGGAAATAATAAAAGGGGAGGCGTGACATGCAGGTGGCGCGACCCCCCATTTTTCTCCTCCTCCATGCGCAACGTAGAAGCATCTTCAGACTCCTCCTCTACATGACCCTCATCCTCAGGACCTCCAGTAGCGTTCAACCCTAGGGATGTGCTCCCGCACCCCCCCCCCCCTTGTGGTATGAACCCCCCCCCCCCCCCTCCAGGCAGTACCCAGAGGTGCACCACCCCCTCTCTCGGACTCCACTATGCGTGTGACTAATCCTCTCAGTCTCTTCATGAATCTTGTCTGCCTCATCATGGTGATTCCATATGCATATAAATCATGATTAGAATTGGCCAATTGACTCCTCTCTCTTACCTTGTTTTCTCAACTGAAACCCTAACATTTGGTTTTAATCAAATCTTTGTGTTCCTCTATTTTTTTAGGATATGCGGATGTTGACTTGGGACCCATTGGTCCATAATCCGGCATCTTCTTCCAAGGGTGAGGTATATGGTCTTGAATTATTTTTTTGTCATCGGTTTGGGTAAGCTTCCAAACCTGCTATTTAGTTCTTCACTGGTTACATTAAGGACTGTTATATTTCTATGAGTCCATGGTACCATGTTAGAGGTGTGTTGTTCAATACTACTTTTATTCTAGGTACCAGTTTAATATATTAATTTTTTGATCAATGTAGACAATGTGCACACACACACACACACACATATATATATAAAGTTGTGAGTGCGTGTGACTGCGGACTAGTTGTGGACTGGTTGTCGCCAAGTACATTAAAGCGTTGCGGAATAAAATTGGTGCCACCCCGAGGTTGGGTCCCAAATCCTTAACACTTTATTTAATAATTTTAACTTCTTTATATAAATTTAGAATTTGAGTTACCTTTATTATGATGTATTAATGAATGAAACATTGGATGTTATTAAATGATGTCGCCCATATGAGATAAATGAGTACTTGAACATGTGTTGATTTGAAGCATGTTTTTCTAATTTGGTTAATGTGATACGATTAAACAGTTAGGTGTTTTGGATGGGTAGAATAGGTAATAGGGTAATTAATTTTAGAATTAATTATCTTTTCATGAGTTGGAAAAAAAATTTGGTTTTTACTGATTATTAACAATATTGAATATTTGACATGTTCAAAATATAAATTGGAAACTCGTAATAATTAATGGATGGATTAATTATTACATGTTAAATGGTAAATGGTTAATTAATAGATGATTGGTTAAAGAGATAAGATTTAATTAATTAATTTTTGAATTAATTAATTTTTATGCATTAAATTAAGATTTTGAATTTGTTGTTTGTTACGACAGTTAGTCAAGGGTACCTTTTTTGTATGTTATTTTTCAAAGCCTTAATTTGTCTTGGATAGAGTTGTTTAAAAAAAGTGATATGATGTGTGAGATGGTTTCTAATTATCTGGCCTTTGTTTAGCATGTTTTGAGATGATTATAATATGCATATAAATTGTTAAATTCATCGAAGAATCACTGTTTGAGTGGACGACTTCAGACTTGTTAAATAATTTGGATAACTAAATATTAAGTTAATTAATTAGTTGGCTTTCTAGGAATAATTAATTTATAATTAATTATTTACTATTGAGATGTTGAATGGTTAAATAATTTTTGACTTGTATGATGGGATATTTATGTTATTAATTAGTTATTTAATTAATTAATGGATTAGATTAATTAATTTATAAGAATTGTTATAATTAAATATTGAGTTAATTAATTAGTTAGATTGCTAAGAATAATTATTTTTTAATTAATTATTTACTATTGAGATGTTGAATGGTTAAAAAATTGTTGACTTATATGATGGGTGATTTATGTTGTCAATTTGTTGTGGAATTAATTAATTGATTGGATTAATTAATTTATGAATTAATTAAAATAATGGTTTTGGTGTTTTAGATGTGTTGTTATAGACCAATGATACATATATATGTATGATTGATAAATGGGTTGTGAGACAAGGACTGAAGCTCCCAATACTCACAGGGTGTTATACATGTGTGATTGATAAATGGGTTTTGAGATAAGGACTGAAGCTCCAAATACTCAAGGGGTGCCAGACATGGAGTTATACACCCATCTTACATGCAAATATTCTTTTATGGGACAGAGTATGAAGCTCCAAATACCCATGGGTTGTGAGACAAGGACTGACAGTCCAAATACTCACGAGGGAGCATGACATGATGTTCAACACCCGTTAATTGATATTGAATTGTGGGTCCATTTGGATGTATTTGAAATTAATTAATGGCTAATTAAATCTATCGTGACATAATGATTTGTGAATTGAATATGACAAAGGGTTCAGACTTATTAATTAATTGGGTGAATCACTGTTAGTGGACAGACCCAAGAGCGAATCACTATTTTTAGTAGGCAGGATCAGTTATTGTATATGAGAGATTAGATTGAATATCTTGTGACACATTATCCAAGCCAAAGCACAAGCTTTTATTTGGTCTTTACTTTGATAACTTAGATGGTCTTTAGAGACATCTATAGTGAGTGACTTATACGGGGGTTGTCAGAATTTGGCCGAATCGCGAGAACTTCATAATTTAATGAGGTTTGAATAATTGATAAATTAAAATGATTGTGTATTGATTGTTTATTATTTATAATAAATGTATAATTCGTGTTCAAACACCAGCTGAGGGCTGAAGCAGGTACTTGGGTATAATGTTTCATTGTACTGCTTACATTATTTATGCATACTTACACATGGTTTAAATTTTATATTAAATTTATGGATTTGGGGTAGACACTAGAGGTCATAACCTACTGAGATTTGTATCTCACACCCTACTCAGGATGCCATTGCACTAGGGAATCGAGTAGATTCTAAATGGTTTCAGGATTGAGATGTTTGAATTTAATTGGGAGATAGGAGAGGAGGACCGAATAGAAACTTGGGATGCTCGAGGAGACTGCCCATGGGGCTTTGAGTCACTGTTTATTTATTTCTATATTGGAACTTAAAGCATGCAATTTTGTTCACTATTTTCTGATTTTGTATCATTATCATGTCATGCATTCATCTTCTGTATAATTGGTGTTGGCCATTTGTTTTGTACAAGATTTATAAAATCTTCCTTCTGCTGCTTAATCATTTATTTGAATGCATCTACTATTTATTTCCACTGGTTATTATTTAACTCTGATACGATGTTATATCCTCCCTGTTAACTATAAATATACCCTTGCTTCTAGTCGGGAGCCTATGGAGTACGGGGGGACGCACTTGAGGTCAGGTGGTGACCAGTCCGGCCACCGATTTAGTGCTGAGCCAGGTTGGGACGTTAAAAAGTGGTATCAGAGGGTTTATTTTCCTTTTGTATTTTTGTTTTGGGTTGGTAGACAAAAAACTAGGAATGTTTCGGCACTTGGTTTAATAGTCACGATTGGGATTTATCACTCCATGAATGGGAAATGACCAAGTGGCCAGGGATAGGAATTGATGCCTGTAATATATGAGGTTATGGTTGATATGAGTTCACCTTGAGTGGCTGCTGTATTTTCTACAACTTGATGATTATAAAAAATTTTGAAAACAAATTACCTTCACCTGATATGGAAATGAAATTGTATGACATGCATCATATTAGGAACTTTGAGATTCACATTCCATGCATATAAACATGCCATGTAGTTGAATTAGTAGGATGCCTACTAATTTGGATTGTGTTCCTTGGGTGAAATGCCATGTTTTGATCTGCTTTAGCATTTCTATATAGATAGTAAGTTTTGGTGATAGATATAACATGCTTGAGTGATTTTATGCCATACTGCCATAGTTATTAGCATGTTTCATTGTTGTTCCATGCTTCTGTGTTATATCATGTTGTTTTTTTACTGCTTATGATAACATGATAGAGATTTCTTTATGTTAGAATGGGATTCTAAAGTTAAAATTTCAAATGAATGTTGATTGTGATAAATGGAATCCAATTTCTAGTGATAAGATGTATGGGCACCTTATCGATTGGTAGATGTCCACCTACGCGAATAAACTATATAACCATAGTATATTTTGAAAATGGTTATGAATATAAACGTGCTGAGTTTTGATTGTAATAAACCATTATGGGGTTTCTTTTAAAGAAATCAAAATAAATAAATTGGACTTTTGGAGGTCTTTTTTCATTAAAAGGAATTTAGATGCTAAATTTCCTATTTATATTTAAATAACATTGAATTTGAAATGTTTAAAGAGGATTTTTGTGATAGCATGACTATTTTGTCGTAGGGCGTTGTTTTGAAAACCAAGTAACTTATTAAGAAAATGTACATATGCGTTTTTTGAAATTAATTCAAATGTTTAAAGGTTGAAATGAATTAATTAAAATGTATAAAAAGAAGAATGTGATTTTGAATATTGTGTTTTTGGTTTTTTATGACATGGAGAGAGGGTCGATGTTTATGTTTTATAAGGGGAGAACATATGGTAGGTATTACCCATATAATTTTCTAGGAAATTAATGTAATTTCATCCCACTACTCAGGAGGACATCATGGGACTTGGTTGTTAAGGCACACTGATAGGTTTCTGCTACAACTTTTAGGATCAATGTTTGACCTAGTGATCATGGTTTGAGGAACGTCACATGCATGCGTTAATGTGTTCTAAAATAGAACGCTGGTGAGTGATTGATCTTTACTTGCAGATTTATGGACAATACTAAGGTGGGTAATGTCACATCGTTTTCAGTAAACGTGTCGGCAGAAGATTATGAGCTTTTAAAACATTGTTATTCAGTAGTAGTTCGACTGATCTTCTTAATGACCTTCAATTTTCTCTTATTCTGCTCTTCTGAATACGATGAGTATTTCCCCTATATTGACATCATCATGGTATCACTAATATATTTTTGGTCTCATGTCGCGCTATAGTTTAAATGTTGTTGGGCTTGATGAGTGGTTGTTATCTGGGTAGTACGTGGAATGTGTGGTTTCTTTGGGCTACTCCTTTATTAGGGTTGGGGTACGATTATTTTTCTAATGGCCTTGCGATTAATAAAATTTGAAATTTCACCATAGGTCAGGTAATTACTTCATTATACTTGCAGATGGTTTTGGAATTGTTTTAATGGTATTTCATCAGATATAGAGAGAATGTGGGTTTTGGGTCAGTGACATATTTCGAGGGAAGAATGCGCAACCTATTCTGTTGGTTGATCAAGATTCAACCATTATTGTTATTGAGGTACCTATAATGGCCACATATATAATCTATGTTTCAATTTTTAATCTATAAAGTGAGCTTTGTCTCTGGTTTTAAAGGATTAACCATTAGTTTTGTGAAGGGTTAATGGTTCATTTGGCATGGTGAACGCAACACATCGCTTATTTCGGGATTAAATGACCTTGGTAGGTTAGTTATTCTATTAGTGGTTCCCGATGGATTATCAGGGATGAGAATTTTTTAGGTGTGTAAATTTTAAAGTCCTGGGTTTTTTAATTGAGTTAAAATAAGAAGGTTTTTGAAAAAAAATCGATTTATCGACGGGTTGGTTTTTAAACAGAGATCCAGAATTTTCTTCCATGTATTGGAACACCTAAAGGTGTAATTTTTGTACATTATTAATTACCTTATAATTTTATCAGGTGTCTCAATGAGTCTCAGGAGCACCGAATTCAGAAATTTATACTTTAATGGATATTCACGGGCCTCGCACGGTTGTGGTCCAACCCGTGTAGTTTATCCGATTTAATAAATTATTTAGTTAAATTAAATAAGTTTATATGAGAGATTTTGATTAATTAAAAGGGGGTTTTAATCATAATAATAATGAAGTTATTATTATTATTATTTTGGTTGTTTAATTAAATGAATGATAAAAAATTAAGTAAATGACGGTTGATGAAATTAATTTGGATTTGGGGTTTACTGAAGAATCGTTTTAATTAAATAAAGAGTTTCAGAATTATTAATGGACCATTTATTATTAAATGGAGGAATTTATTAATAATAATAATTTTATTATTGTTATTATGATATCATAGATTATTGTAATGCTTTGATATTTTAATTGCATGTTAAAGGAGTGTATCATTTATGAGAATTTAATGTGGATTTTGAGCTTCTCGAAGAAATGTTTAATAAAATGAGGATTTTCAGATTTAATAAAGTTTTGTTATTAAATAGTGGTGTTGGGTTTATCAATGGTTTCAAGAGAAATAACAATGAGATTATTATTATTTTAGTTTTAGGAATTTAATAATTTTTATTATTTTTGACAATTTAATTTGGGGTTAGGGGATGGAGTTTTTATCATATTAATGATTTTGTAATAAATTGGGGGTTTGGGTTTTAAATAAATGAAATTTGGAATAATAATAATGATGATGTTATTATTATTTTTGTGGTTATTTAGTTAAATAAATGTTAAGTAAATTTAATGGTCAATAGGGAGTTTCATATTTAATTATTAAATGTTTATTAATAGAATAATAAATGAAGAAGCGTTTTTAATTTAATGAGGAGTTTTTCACTTATTAGATAAGTGTTTAATTTGTATAATAATAATAATAAAATGAATATTATTATTATAATTATTACATTTAATTAAATGGATTTATTTCACCAAGAAAATAATAAAAATGTGAGGCGCGACCTGTAGGTGGTGTGACCCCCTCTGTTTCTTCTCCTCCATACGCGATGCAGAAGAATCTATGGCCTCCTCCTCCTTGGGACCTCCAGCAGTATGAAAACCCTGAGTAGAGCTCCTACAGCACATGACCCCCACGGTGTGACTCCCCCCCCCTTTGGGTAGTACCCATATGTGCACCACCCACTCTACCGGACTCCACTATCCATGCAACGATTCCTCTCGGTCTCTTCACAGATATTGTCTGCCTCATCAAGGTGAGTCTGTCTGCATATAACTCATGATTCACATCGTCAATTTGTCTCCTCTCTCTTTCCTTGTTTTCTTGGATGAAACCCTATGGTTCAGGATAAATCAGATCATTGTGTTCATCTATTTTTTATGATAGGTGAATGTTGACTCGGGACCCATTAGTCCATAATCTGGAATCTGCCACCAAGGGTGAGGTGGATGGTCTCAAATTCTTTTATAGTAGTTAGTTAAGGTAAGCTTCTGAACCCGTTGTTTAGTTTTTCACTGGTTATATTAAGGCCTGTTATTTTTTTATTAGTCCATTGTACCATGTTAGAGGTGTGTTGTTTATTACTACTTTGATTCTAGGTACCAGTTTAATATATTGATTTTTCATGTAGAAAACACACACACACACACACACACATATATATATATATATATGAAGGTGTGTGCACATGTGACCGTGGAATAGTTGTGGACTGGTTACCTCCAAGTACATTAAAGCGTTGTTGAATAAAAATGGTGTCACCCTGAGTTAGGGTACCAAATCCTTAACACTTTATTTAAGAATTATATATTCATTATATAATTTGATAATTCCTTGATTATGGTATGTCTGCGCTTAGTACTTTTGAGGTCATTAAATGATGTTTCCCACATTAAATAAATGAGAACTTAAACATGTGTTGATTTTGATAATGTTTTCCAATTTAGTTAAAGTGATATGATTAAACAGTTAAATGTTTTGGAAGGGAATAATGGGTAATAGGTTAACTAATTGTAGAATTAATTATCAAGTCATGATTTGGAATAAGGATTTTATTGATTATTGAGAATATTGAATATTTGACATGTTCGAAATATAAATTGGAAACTAGTAATAATTAACGGATGGATTAATTATTACATGTTAAATGGAAAATGGTTCATTAATTGATGATTGGTTAAATAGATAAGATTTAATTAATTAATATTTAAATTAATTAAATTACATGCATTATGTTAAGATAGTTAATTGATTGTTTGTTACGAATATTTCCCAAGGGTGCCTTTTGTTGCGTGTTATTTTTCCATGCCTTAAGTTGTCTTGGATAGAGTTGTTTAAAAAGAAGATATGTTGTGTGAGATGGTTGATAAATATCTATGCTTTATTCATCATATTTTGAGATGATGATAACATGCACATAAATTGTTAAAGTCTTGGATGAATCACTATTTGAGTGGATGGGTTGAAACTTGTTAAAGAATTTGGGTAATTAAATGTTGGGCTAATTAATTAGTTGGCTTGCTAAGAATAATTAATTTTTAATTAATTATTTACTATTGACATGTTGAATGGATAAATAAGTGTTTACATATATGATGGGTGATTTATGTGGTTAATTAGTTATTGAATTATTTAATGGATTTAATTAATTAATTTTTAAGAATTTGGATAATTTAATGTTGTGTTAATTAATTAGTTGGATTGCTAATAATAATTAATTATTTATTATTTATTTACTATAGAGATTTTGAATGGTTAAATAATTATTGAATTATATGACGAGCAATTTATGTTGTTAATTAGTAGTTGAATTAATTAACAGATTGGAATATTTAATTTATGAATTAATTAATGGATTGTTTTGGGGTGTTAGACATTGTGTTTTACACCCATGAAAAATATATATGTATGATTGATAAATGGGTTGTGAGAAAAAGGATTGAAGCTCCAAATACTCACTAGGTGCTACACATGGTGTTTTACGCCAATTATAAATATATATGTATGATTGATAAATGGGTTCTGAGACAAGGAACGAATCTCCATATACTCACAGGGTGCTAGACATGGCTTTCTGCACCCATCTTGCAGGAAAATATTCTTTTATGGGATAGGGATTGATGCTCCAAATACCCAACGGTTGTGAGATAAGGATTGATGCTCCAAATACTCACGAGGGTTCTAGACATGATGTTCTACACCCATTAATTGACATTGGATTTTTGTTCCAATTGGTCATACTTGAAATGAATTAATGGTTAATGGAAAATGTTGTGACATAATGATTTGTGAATTGAATATTACAAAGGGTTCAGAATTATTAATGAATTGGGCGAATCACTGTTAGTGGACGGACCCAGGAGTGAATCACTATTTTTAGTGGACAATCTCGATTATAGTATATGAGAGATTAAATTGAATGTCTTATGACACGTTATCAAATCCAAAGCACAATCTTGGATTTAGTATTTACGTTGATTACTTATGTGGTCTTTAGAGACATCTGTGGTGAGTGGCTTATACAGGGGATGTTGGGCTTAAGCTAAATCACTATACTTTCATAATTTAATTAGGTTTGAATAATTGACAAATGAAAATGATTGTGTAATGATTTTTGGGTATTCACGATAATTTTATAATGCAGGTTCAGACACCAGCTGAGGGCATAAGCTATTACTTGGGTATAAAGTTACTTTGTACTGATTGCTTTATTTATTCATTCTTTCACATGGTTTAAATTATTTATTAAATATATGGATTTAGGATATACACTGGTGGTCTTGGCCTACTGAGATTTATATCTCACACCCTACTCAGGCTACCACAACACTTGGGTACCCGAGTATATTCTATTTGGTTGTAGGATTGTGTTGTCTGTATTTACTTGGGAGATAGGAGCAGTGGACTAAGCAAACGCTCAGGATGCTCAAGGTGACCACCCTTGGGGATTTGAGTCATTGTTTATTTATTTATGTATTATAATTTAAAGAATTTTGTTTTTTCACTATTATCAAAATATTGTATCATTAACATGTCATGAATGCATCTACTGTATAATTAGCATTGGCCATTTGTTTTGTAGAAGATTTTTAAAATCTGCCTTCTGCTACCTTATCATTTATTCAAATTAATCCACTATTTATTTCCATTATCTATTATTGGACTCTGATATGAGATTATAGTCTCGCCACTAACTATCTATAGACCCACGCTGCTAGTCGGTAGCCTTGGGCGTATGGGAGGATGCTCTTGAGGTCATGTGATGACTAGTCCGGCAACCAGTTTAGTGGTGAGCCGGGTCGGGATGTTAGAAAATGTATAATTCTTTTGTCATTTAATATAAATATGATGGTGTGTTTATAGATCTTGTAGAGATTGAGTAAATTTAATTTTGTCCCATAAAACCCATAAT
This sequence comes from Viscum album, assembly GCA_963277665.1. Taxonomy (NCBI): domain Eukaryota; kingdom Viridiplantae; phylum Streptophyta; class Magnoliopsida; order Santalales; family Viscaceae; genus Viscum; species Viscum album. Next base: position 634,853,819 of record OY728161.1, read on the forward strand.
TAATGAGAACTATAGTTTTCTTGGTTTGATTGTACATTATAAACCCTTTGTATAAAATTTTTCATTACTTTATAATCAACATATTATGTTAACATAGAAGGGATCATTGATCCTATAGATAGAGAATATGAGAAAAAATTCAATGATCAATGTAATGGTTAGTCAGCACCAATTTTCAAACATTAACATACAATGCATAAGGGTTTTTAATTTATTGTGACGCTTCAGTGAATGGATTGGGATGAATATTTATGAAAAATAATATTGAGATTGCTTATGCCTAATGGAAATCAATGTTTCATCATCCAAACATCCCAACTAATAATTTTGAGTTAACTATGGTAATTTTTTCATTAATGATATGAATGAATTATATTTTTTTGAAATGAGAGATATGTTAATTTATCATAAGACTATAAATTATATATTCACATAGATGGATTGGAATATATTGTAGATAAAAATATTGGTGTAACACCCCAGGTAAATAAAGAATATGAAATTTTCATACTTATCCATCTTTGTGAATAAAATAGTAATATTACTTTAAAGGCAACGCTATGCTCGATGGCGTACCCAATACACAACAACGAGATTCTTTGAAATCTTATGTTTCACTCTAATAATAAAATAATATTATTTTAAATGGTAGTTAACACCTAGCCGTTGTAATGGCTGGAATGAACAGAACTAACTACAAAATTATTAGATATGTTTGTCAAATATTTTTACTTTTATCCAGTAAATGTTAGAGGTGTAAAATGAAAATGAATCCAATTTTAAGCATAAATCTTATAATATTCTTTAAAAGGTCGATTAACCGCCTTTTGGTGGAGAACCCTTTTAAAATATACCTTTTACAATTTTGTATGTTGTATTTGAAAAAATAAAATCCTTCTTTAGAATCTGGACATCAAAATTTACTTTGTGTAAATTTTTTTTATTTTTCCGATAAAGATCATTTGCAGTGAAAATGTTGCATTTTATTTCAAAAACTCCTTTTAATATGATTTATTTATATGGATAGATTATATTTTTAATTGATATTAAAGTTTATTTAGAATATATTTTTACCATTTAATCCAATGGTGGTCATTGGAATTAATTTCACTTTGAAATTGGACATAAACTAGTGTTAATCTTTTAATAGACATTGTTTCTTAAAAACACGCTATTTGTTTTGACAGTGGGAATTAATTATTAAATTAATTAATGAAACTTATATGTTTTTAATTTTTTAAAATAGACATCATTTTTTAATTTGGAATATTAAATATAGCTTAGGGTGAATTTTGGTATTTTCTGAAAAACTTCAATTTTTGATGAATAGTGAAACCACTAAGTGTTAGTTAAAGAAACTGATTTTTCGTTTAAATGAAACATTACCACTTCTGTGATTTTATTTTCAAAAATCCAACATACATGGTTTTCATTTGGAAGTAAAATGTGGTTCAATTAGATTAAAGTAATTTTTTGGTGAATAGTAACTTTTAAGTTTTATTAATCGCGATTAAAGGTAATTATTGTAATTTAAGGTAAATATAATGTTATAATAATATAAAATGACCTTGAAACATGTTCTACCATTATTGGATGAGTCATTTCCGACCAAGAACATCTGTGGGTAAACTTGGGGAACCCATGGAGCCACTTCGGTTGGAAAATAACATTAATAACTTTTTATTTAAAGTTAAAATTAAAATGTCACAAACATGTATTGTTTTAATAAAACAATTTTTACATGGGGTTATAAAAGTCATATTTTTTACTGTAAAAATTAATTATAAATATAAAAATATTTACTACATCATGATATTTTTTTTATAATTTTTAGACATTAAATAAATTAATTTATTTATGACACCGTGATGATGGAGTGATTACCTCATAAATGAACGATTTAAATAAAAGGAGAACATAGGGTAAACTCTAAGTCTTAAACTTGTCGAAAACCTATTGGATGGGTGTATTTAGAAACCTTATCACATTATCCTCAAAATATATCCTTTTGGGACCTTTAAAATCTGAAAATAATTTTATAATAAAGTAATAATTTGTAACTTTCCAAGAGTGCCCCTCCTCTTCTCTTATAAAAGTCCCCCACCTCTACCACCTTACCCACACCTCTCAAGCCTTTTGCTCAGCCAAAACCTGTCCATTTCATCTCTCCACATCCCTTTATTCATCATTGAAGCCTCACCTTTGGCAGAATTCTCTTCAAGAAACCCTTTTGGTTCAAACCAATATAAGTTACCCGATTTAAAGGTAATGTCTTCCCTAGTGTTATTTTGTTTTATTTTGCTTCTCCAACCCCCTAAACTATTTTTATTTATTTATTTTGTAACAACACCAGTATATTAAATATAATAGTATGTTTTTATGAGGAGTATTATAGCTACACTAACACACACCTCTGTCTAATGGTTAAAGAACATACTGTTTCTGTGGATGGAGAATTACTGCCTCACAAAACGATGATTGTTCTATCTTCTCTTAACACCTTTCATGGTGGCCATTATGATGTCACTGTATTTTATATATGATATATATGGTATTTATGTTTTCCATATGCTTCTGTATTTTATATTTAAAACTTACCTTTATGCTTTTCATGTTGTGCAAATGCGATAATTTCATATGAGGAAGTGTGGACTACCGCCCCCTCAAGTGATGTGACTCATTCATGCAATACATGGAATGCATATAGAATGAAATTGATGAAATTATGTGATATATATAACATATATATTATACTGTAATTATTATATATATATATATATATATATCATCTATTTTTAATTCCATTAATGTGCCAAAGAAATGAAAGTAGCGTCCATGTGTACGTACGGCTTACCGTCTCCATGAACGGTACATTTCATTTCATATCTCCAAATGTTATGTACTATTATAAATATATATATATAATGGATATATATGTCATATATTATATCTAAATTATGGATATTATTCTGGAATTATAATACATATAACTCTCATTTAGTTTTAATTCCATTAATATGACAAAAAAATGAAAGTAGCGTCCATGCGTACGTACGGCCTACCGTCTCCATGAACGGTGCATTTCATTTTTATTATATCCAAAATGTTATGTAATAGTATAAAATGAAGATATACTGGATATATATGATATTTAAATCATTAATACTATTCTGGAAATGATGTACTTATAACTACATGGAAAATTCTTTTCCAACAAGTTCAATTTTTACTCATGTACCGAACATCGACAAAAACGTTTGATATGAACTCACATTATTAACCAATTATTATAACTTTATAATATGTGATATGAACTGAATAATAATATTTAAAGGAGGAACTTAAGAAATTATAAATTGACCAAAGTTTATTATTCAGGAATATAAAGAAACGAACAAGGCAAGTCGGACTTGAGGTAAGGGATCCTACCTCTCTCTTTCTTTTTAAGTAATATCTTTTATGTCATTCCATTTAAGATCATAATTCTTATGATTGGGATTTTCGTTTATATTAATCTTACTATACTTTTTATGTTCATATGATTATAGAACCTATTTTCTCTAATCAATCCATTTTGGATGTTTTGAGTGGTGCCGTTAGGCTGCCGAATTTTCGTAAGAGATCCAATCTATCTCTTTTTAAGTACTCTCCTTCATGTCACTTCTTTTAAGCTCCTATTTGTTATGTTGGGGGATGTTATTTTATATTCCTTTTGATGTAAATTTTATGTTAATATGATTAGAGACCCTATTTGATCTCATCAATCCATTTTTGGATGTTTTAAGTGGCGTCGTTAGGCTGCTGGGTTTTCGTAAGGGATTTCTCATCTCACTTTTATTCCCGTGAGATTTATGCTACATTTTCCACCATTTCCTTTGAGTGGTATATGTAATGCCCATTATTCTACTCTTTGTGTAATATACTTTCGTTTATGAGTATTTACATCAATGTTGTATTCTCCTTCTTTCATGGGGTGTATGTTTCGAAAGATACCCAAGTCGGTAAGGGAACCTTTCACCCTCCTCTTTTTAAAAGACTTCTTTTGTTAGGTCTTTTAATTTACATATTTTAATGTTGGGATGTGTTCTTATATATCCTTATTGATGTAAATTGTATGTCCAAGTGACGAGATACCCTTTTTATCTCTCATCAACTCATTTTCTGAATTTTGAAGTGACGCTGTTAGGCTGTCAAATTTTTACAAGGGAACTTCTTAACCCAATTTTGATTCTTTGGGATAAACTTGTAATCCTTGAATATGTCATTATATGAATATGTGTGAATTACCTATGATTGTTTTACACTTAATATCCACTTATATTTGGTGTATTCATTTGTCACACATAATTATGTAATTGATTTGTCCTTAATCCAAGGATACCGTCTTTGTAAAGGACTTCGTCTCAATATCCTTTCATTGAGGCATATTTAATTCTAATACAAGGATTTATTTTATATGGTGTATAAACCCCTTTGACTTTTAATTTTATACAAAAGGAATCTTTTTCTTCGAAGCGTTTTACAAAATGACAAAAAGGAATGTTTCTTTTAACTTACATGGTGAAAACGACCTTTTCTACGGTCGTGAGTATTATTTGGTCTTTGGCTTCCTCAACAAGATGTGATAATTTTTTAAATGAAATAAATACCATATACTCTTTTATTTATTTTGGTATTGAAAATTGTTATTATACTGGATTTGTTATGTCAATATATTTAAGTGATAAATTGTTTTTGAAATGTGGAGATGTTTTCTTTCCATTATATTTGTTTTATGTCTTATGATTTTATAATGGTACTTGGACATTTGACGGGTGGTTACGTGATAAACCATATGACGGGTGGTGCCATGAATACCAGGATGGGTGGTTACTTTATAACCTCCAATGGATTGGGTATGTAATTTGTCCGTATGGCTATTCCATTAAGTGATATGTGTGGAAGTCGACCGTATGGTTATTCCATTTAAGTATGTTTATGTCCCATGTTACCCTTATATGTTATGTGTTCTTTATATGGGTTTTATGGTAATATTTTGGTTACAAAGGGGTAAGTAATGATCTTTTTTCAGTGAATAGTTTTTTAGTACTTCATAAAGGTGAAAATTATTAATTTGATAAAGTATTCATGGTTTACTTGATGTTTTGAAAAACTAACAGTTTTCCTTATTTGTGTATCCTTTACTGAGATTTTTATGCTCACCCCAAGTTTTTTTTTGAAATGTTTTTCACAAGACATAATGTGGAATAGGGTCAAGGATGAGATCAAGGAAAATTCATGTTGTCTTAAACATGGAACTAGACATGACTCTTTTTTAGAGTCCATGTTTTGTAAAAAAAGTGACTTTGTAGAAGTGTCTACTCTGTAATATTTTGAAATGTAATAGTTATGATCTAATTATCTAAAACTCTAAACCTGAAAATATCCTATATGTGAATTATTAATTTAATTCAATATTATGCAATGTTTAAGGCTGGTTCATTATAGTTGGTATCAAAGGTCGGTTTAGATAACTTTAGAGTTTAGGGTATTCTTTAAGCATAAGTGACATTTCCACAATGGCTAGGATTTCAAAAAGAGTCATAGTTTTTAGATAAAGTGAATAAGTAAGTATATCTTAGTGTTTATTTTCCTCATTAGTACATGATGATTTTTTTTATATACTCACACTGACATTTTTGGTTTTAGTAAATGGATGGATCTAGCAGGAACCAAAGTGACAATGGGTTTTAAGGAAACTGTGGTAGTTCTCTGATTAAGATACTGGATGAAATGGGGGATTCAATGAGAAATCTCGTGTTTATTCTAAACCAACTATCAGGATTCATGATCAACCACTAGAACCATGGTGAGTTCTCTAATGCATCATGTACGAGAGAACCAACTCGGCGCGGAAGTTCATGAAATAATTATAAAGGTAACCATTAGGGTTTATATGATCCTTACTTTTGAGGTAATTATGGGTTACTATATGTTATGATGGAAAATTAAAGACATGAGATAAACTTGAGGTTAAAATATGTTATGATTATTTTTGAAGATTTTATCTCATTTTGGGGAATGTCTTAAGAATTATGTAGTTTTGGAAAAAGGACAACACGTAGACCATGTGACAACCTGTCGCGTCTGACGAAACTACGATAATCGAACCCACAACTAAAGTGTGACTGGTATTTATTTCCTACCACTGGACTATGTGAAGTCCCTCGTTAGTTTGACTAAATATTTTTAGTTAGATGATTTTAGGAATCAAGAGTAATTTTATTTTGGGTAATCTATGGAAATGATTAACCTATCATGGAGGATATGTGGTTAGGTTAATTACTTTTCAGTATGAGACTTTAAGAGTAACTGGTGTTATTTGGAGATAAATGTTAAGGTTTTACTTGGAAGACTATGTGATTAAATCCTTCAAAGATTTGGTTTTTAGTCTTATTTTTGATTATTTGAATAATTTTATGGATAAATGTTTATTGAATAGTCTTTGTTGAACTTTGGGTATTGTTTGACAAATTTTGGAGATTAAGAATAGATTTTTTTTATAAAGGATTATCCTTTTTGGGTATTATCTGATCTCATACTAACCTTTTTGGTTTTAGTTTTGGTTAAGGTCTAAAGACATGGGAAGTTTATAGTTCTTTTTTTTGGATTAGGTGATTCTCTAGAAGTTGATTATAGCTCTCTTAATGTGAACAAGTCATCCTAAATACTCATCTTTTGGAGAAAATATGAGTTCGTGTATGAAATCTAGTAAATGTTGAAAGTCAACATGACAAGTAAGTATGTCTCTTTATGTTTTAGTTAAGCTTATAAATAAATTCCTCAATGAAAAGTAACTTAAAACAAAAATCTTGTCTGTTAATTTTTCCTACTGGGGAATCAAATACCGTTTAAAACATCACAAGTTTGTGATTTTCTTGTGGTTAACTTTCTCCAAAACATGTTTTCTATCACTCTCCATCAGAACATGACCCTTTTTTTCTACTCCATGTCCATGTTTTCCTACAAGGAATCCTAGTATGGGTTAACTCGGGTGACCTTTGTACTTCTCTTTATTTTAAAGTGATAGTTTTACTGACTCTTGTTCCGATTTCGGATTTTCAATGAAGTTTCCAAGCCCAATTTCTTTTTTAAATTGCGAGGATGCAATTCCCAAATGGGGGGAAGGATGTAACACCCCAGGTAAATAAAGAATATGAAATTTTTATATTTATCCATATTTGTGAATAAAATATTAATATTACTTTAAAGGGAACGTTGTGCTCGATAGAGTACCCAATACGCAAAAACGTGTTTCTTTGAAATCTTATGTTGAACTCTAATAATAAAATAATATTATTTTAAATGGTAGTTAACGCATAGCTGTTGTAATGGAAGGAATGAATAGAACTGACTACAAAATTATTATATATGTTTGTCAAATATTTTTACTTTTATCCAATAAATTTTAGAGGCGTAAAATGCAAATGAATCCAATTTTAAGCATAAATCTTCTAATATTCTTTAAAAGGTCGATTAACCGTATTTTGATGGAGAAACATTTTTAAATATTCTTTTGACAATTTTATATGTTGTATTTGAAAAAATAAAATCCTTCTTTAGAATCTGGACATCCAAATTTACTTTGTGTAAATTTTTGTTATTTTTCTGATAAAGATCATTTTTAGTGAAAATGTTGCATTTTAATTCAAAACATCCTTTTTAATCTGATTTATTTATATGAATAGATTATATTTTTAATTGAGATTAAAGTTTATTTAGAATATATTTTTACCATTTAATCCAATGGTGGTCATTAGAATTAATTTCACTTTAAAATTGGACTTAAACTAGTGTTAATCTTTTAATAGATATTGTTTCTTAAAAACATGCTATTTGTTTTGACAGCGGGAATTAATTATTAAATTAATTAATGAAACTTATATGTTTTTAATTTTTTAAAATATACATCATTTCTGAATTCAGAATATCAAATATAGCTTAGGGTTAATTTTTGGTATTTTTCTGAAAAACTTCAATTTTTGATGAATAGTGAAACCACTAAGTGGTAGTTAAGGAAACTGATTTTTCATTTAAATGAAACTTTACCACTTCTATGATTTGATTTTCAAAAATCTGACATACATGGTTTTCATTAGGAAGTAAAATGTCGTTCAATGAGATTAAAATAATTTTTTTGGTGAATAGTAACTTTTAAGTTTTATTAATCGTGATTAAAGGTAATTAGTGTAATTTATGGTAAAGATAATGTTATAATAATATGAAATGACATTGACACATGTCCTACCCATATTGGATGAGTCTTGGAAGACCAAGAAAATCCATGGGTCAACTTGGGGACCCCATGGAGCCACTTTGGTTGGAAAATGACATTAGTAACTTTTTATTTGAAGTTAAAATTAAAATGTCACAAACATGTATTGTTTTACTAAAACAATTATATGGGGTTATACAAGTCATATTTTTGACTATAAATAATCATTAGAAATAGAAAAAAAATCACTACATCGTGATATTTTTTGAATAATTTTTAGACATTAAATAAATTAATTTATTTATGACACCGTGATGATGTAGTGATTACCTCATAAATGAACGATTTAAATAAAATGAGAAGATAGGGTAAAAAATAAGTCTTAAACTTTTCAAAAACCTATTGGATGTGTGGATTTAGAAATATTATCACCTTATCCTCGAAATATATCCTTTTGGGACCTTCAAAATCCGAAAATAATTTTATAATTAAGTAATATTTTATAACATTCCAAGAGTGCCCCTCCTCTTCTCTTATAAAAGGACTCCACCCCTACCACCTTACCCACACCTCTCAAGCATTTGGTTCGGCCAACCCCTTCCCATTTCATCTCTCCACATCCCTATATTTATCATTGAAGTCTCACCTTTGTCAGAATGATCTTCAAAAAACCCTTTTGGTTCAAACCCAGAGGAGTTACCTGATTTAATGGTAATGTCTTCCCGAGTGTTCTTTTGTTTTATTTTGCTTCTCCAACCCCCTAAACTCTTTTTATTTATTTATTTTGTAAAAACAATAGTATATTAGATATAATAGGATGTTGTTATGAGGAGTATTCTAGCTACAATAACACACACCTCTTTCTAATGGTTAAAGAACATATTCTTTCCATGGATGGAGAATTACTGCCTCACGAAATGATGATTGTTCTATCTTCTCTTAACTCCTTTCATGGTGGCCATTATGATGTCACTGTATTTTATATATGATATATTTGGTATTTATGTTTTCCATATTCTTCTTTATTTTATATTTAAAACATACCTTTATGTTTTTCATGTTGTGAAAATGTGATAATTTCATACGAGGAAGTGTGGACTACCGCCCCCTCAAGTGATGTGACTCATTCATGAAATACATGTAATGTATAAAGAATGAAATTGATGAAATTGTGTGATCTATATAACGTTTATAATATACTGGAATTATAATATATATATATATATATATATCTCATCTAGTTTTATTTCCATTAATGTGCCAAATAAATGAAAGTAGCGTTCATGAGTACGTACGGCTTACCGTCTCCATGAACGGTACATTTCATTTCTTATCTCCAAATGTTATGTACTATTATAAGTACATATATATAATGGATATATATGTCATATATTCTATATAAATTATGGATATCATTATGGAATTATAATAAATATATCTCTCGTTTAGATTTAATTCCATTAATATGAAAAACAAAATGAAAGTAGCGTTCATGCGTACGTACGGCCTACCGTCTCCATGAATGGTGAATTTCATTTTTATTATATAAAAATGTTATGTAATAGTATAAAATGAATATATAATTGATATATATGATATTTAAATCATTAATACTATTCTGGAAATGATGTACTTATAACTACATGGAAAATTCTTTTCCAACAAGTTCAATTTTTACTCATGTACCGAACATCGACAAAAACGTTTGATATGAAATCACATTATTAACCAATTATTATAACATTATAATATGTGATATTAACTGAATAATAATATTTAAAGGAGTACCTTAATCAATTATAAATTAACCAATGTTTATTATTCAAGAATATAAAGAAACGAACAAGGCAAGTCGGACTTGAGGTAAGGGATCCTACCTCTCGCTTTCTTTTTAAGTACTCTCTTTTATGTCATTACTTTTAAGCTCATATTTATTATAATTGGGATTTTATTTTATATTAATCTTACTATACTTTTTATGTTCATATGATGAGAGACACTATTTTCTCTCATCAATCCATTTTGAAGTTTTGAGTGGCGTCGTTAGGCTGCCGAATTTTCGCAAGAGATCAAATCTCTCTCTTTTTAAGTACTCTCTTTATGTCACTTCTTTTAATCTCCTCTTTGTTATGTTGGGGGTTGTTATTTTATAGTCCTATTTCTGTTAATTTTATTTTAATATGATGAGAGACCCTATTTGATCTCATCAATCCATTTTTGGAAGTTTTAAGTGGCGTCGTTAGGCTACTGAGTTTTCGTATGGGATTTTTCATCTCACTTTTATTCCCATGAGATTTATGTTACATTTTCCACCATTTCCTTTGAGTGGTATATGTACATAACATTATTATACTCTTTGTGTAATATAATTTCTTTTATGAGTATTTATATCAATGTTGTATTGTCCTTCGTTTAGGGGGTGTATGTTTTGAAAGATACCCAAGTCGGTAAGGGAACCGTTCACCCTCCTCTTTTTAAAAGACTTCTTTTGTTGGGTCTTTTAATTTACATATTGTAATGTTGGATATGTTCTTCTATATCCTTATTGATTTAAATTTTATGTACAAGTGATGAGATACCCTTTTTATCACTCATCAACTCATTTTCTGAATTTTCAAGTGACAACGTTAGGCTGTCAAATTTTTGTAAGGGAACTTCTTAACCCAATTTTGATTCTTTGGGATAAACTTGTACTCCTTGAATATATCGTTCTATGAATATGTTTGAATGACCTATGATTTTTTTACACTTAATATCAACTTATGTTTGGTGTATTAGTTTGTCACACATAATAATGTAATTGATTTGTCCTTAATCCAAGGACACTGTCTTTGTAAGGTACTTCATCTCAGTCTCCTTTCATTGAGGCATATTTCATTCTAATACAGGTCTTTCTTTTATACGGTGTATAAACCCCTTTGAATTTTAATTTTATACAAAAGGAATATTTTTCTACGAATATTTTTACAAAATGACAAAAAATAATGTTTCTTTTAATGTATACAGTGACAATGGCCTTTTCCGCCGCCGCGAGAATTATTTGTCCTTTGGATTCCTCAACAAGCAGTGATGTTTTTTTTAAATGAAATAAATACCATATACTCTTTTATGTATTTTGGTATTGAAAATGGTTTTTATAATGGATTTGTTATGTCAATATATTTAAGTGATATATTGTGTTTTAAATGTGGAAATGTTTTCTTTCCATTATATTTGTTTTATGTCTTATGATTTTATAATGGTACTTGAACATTTCATGGGTGGTTACATGATAAACCATATGACGGGTGGTTCCGTGAATACCAGGAAGGTTGGTTACATTATAACCTTCAATGCATTGGGTATGGAAGTCGGCCGTATGGGTATTCCATTAAGTGATATGTGTGTAAGTTGACCGTATAGTTATTCCATTTAAGTATGTTTATGTCCCAAGTTACCTTTATATGTTATGTGTTCTTTATATGGGTTTTATGGTAATATTTTGGTTACAAAAGGGTAAGTAATGATCTTTTTTTCAGTGAATAGTTTTTTACTCCTTCATAAAGGTGAAAAGTATTACTTTGATAAAGTATTCATGGTTTACTTGATGTTTTCAAAAACTAACAGTTTTCCTTCTTTGTGTATCCTTTACTGAGCTTTTTATGCTCACCCCAAGTTTTTTTTGAAATATTTTTCACCGGAAATAATGTGGAATAGGGTCAAGGATGGGATCAAGGAAAATTCATGCTGTCTAGAACATGGAACTAGACATGACTTTTTTTTAGAGTCTATGTTTTGTAAAAAAAAGTGACTTTGTAGAAGTGTCTAATGTGTAATCTTTTGAGATGTAATAGTTATGATCTAATTCTCTAAAACTTTTAACCTGAAAAGATCCTCTATGTGAATTATTCCTTTAATTCAATATTAAGTAATGTTTAAGGCCAGGCCCTTATAATTGGAGCTAATTAATTATTATCAATAATCAATACATTACATCCTTGTGAAATAAAATGTATTGGATGAAGAATTGTGTGGAATGGATCATTCTAGATTTTTTTATTATTATGGTCACAAAATATATAACATTTATGGATTTGAAAAGGATTTCATCGGTAATATTAAATGAATTTTAAAATCATATCATTCACAAATTAATCATGAACCATCAATTCATGTGATGGTTAAAGAAGAACATAAGGAGGTTTAGAGCTAAAAAAGAAGGTGTTGAATGTTCTTGAGTTTAACCTTGAGTACAATAAAATCATATGGATCAAGAAATATGTATGTTTTATATCTATAATATACCTAATTAAATAGATCATAGAGGAATCTCATTATTCTTAAATCACTACTCATCTACGAATTAAAATAAATAATATGTATTTGAATTAGAATATATGGCCAGATAACATGAAAAAAGATACTATAGAGATACTATGATGGTTCATGGTGTGTCAATATTTTAATGATGATATATAACAATATAATGGTATAATACATCCATTACCATTACCATAATACAAATGGGGACACATTACCATGTATTTTATCATCGCACTCTTTAAAACATCTAAAAGAAACAATGTAGTATGGGTTGTTTTCAATCGGGTCGCCAATTCATCAAACATTATCTCTATCATAGATTATTTTTCTATTTATCATAATTATAAAATACACATTACAGTTGTGGTAAGGCTTCATGGATAACCCCATTAAATTGCATGTTAATGTGGTCTATGGATTGCCTAAATGTTATGTTCAAGATAATATAGTTCCCTAGTTATAGAGAAATAATTAAATTGTATGTATCATCCTCATAATGAAATACTATACCTGAGAACAATTCAAACACTAGAGTAAATTTAGAGATATGTTCTCATGTATTTGAATGGTTGTTGGGATCAACAACTTCTTATTTTTAGTTTTCATAAATTAATAGGTTTCACATAGGAATTTAGTTTTAAATTTATGAATCACTCTATTAAAATAAGGGTAGAAATACAATATAAAAGGATTGCTGTAGAGAAACATTATTAATGGGACTTGATCCAGTTGAAAAAATATAGGATAAATTCATATCAATTCATCAACACATCAGTACATCTTTGTGTCGATAGAAAATTTAAGCTAAAAAATTATGTATGATACAGAGTTTGATATTTGTGAGAAGGTATTCCAATTAATTTATTAATGAAATAAGGTAATTTTATTTATATTAAATTAAATTTTAATATCATGGTTTATTATTTATTTTGAGATATTTGATCGATTATGGAATGTTTCAAATCTCTTAATGATCAATCTAGACCTCTCTCAAATCTATAATGTTTTCAACGTATCACTTTAGAGGAAGAACATAACTGATGTGTCACATTTATTGAACTCAGAATTCATACCTATATATATTGATCATTCCTATGATGAAAAAACTATGGAGATTCTAGATTATGGATACAATGTTTTATAAAACAATACCACTCACCCTATCAAGGATTTATGGTTAAAAAATGATATTGATGAAGCTACCTGACATTAAATGGATATGATGAGGTAGAATTAGTATCTGTTGTTAAAATCAGAGTGGAAAATTTTTAATTGTGAAATTAATTATATGGGAGGTAAAATATAACTCAACGAGTATTTAGGAAATATATTTTTTTCAAATGAATTTTATTTCTTCGATAGTTTCTGTTACACGCAACACTGAGTTTTAACAAACTATGATATACCCGTAATATTATTATTCAGAAAAGTCCAATATAATATAATCATTAAAAAAGGAAGAAAAAATGAAAATAAATTTTTCAATTATAATTATAAAGGTTTCATATAAAATTAATATGATAAAAAAAATATGTGCGTTATTTTTGGCAGTTTCATTATATGCATCGAGAGTAATTTTTTTTCCAACAATAACTTTTATTTATTTTTATGAGCATAAAATAAAATTAATTTTGGAATCATATATAAATTTTATTTAAAAAATTAACATCATTTTTTAAACAAAACATGAAAATATTCAAGAAGGTGATTTTTGGACTTTTTCGAGAAGTTTGTTTCCTTAATTAATAGTTAAAAATTATTTTTTTATTAAAAAATAATTTTTCATTTTAAAAATTTAGAATTTATATTTTTTACATGGGTTTAAATGTAATATTAGTTGAATTATATGATTATTATTCAAATATTTTTATATTAATGATTATGATATCAAATTTCGATATTAAAACCTTCTATACTAATGAAAATAATTTATTTTTAATACCATTTTTTCATCATGTATTTTGGTATAACGTTAAATAAAATCCTTCCTATTATATGAAAAGAATATAGAAAAATGGATTCCATATTTATCATCTCAATAATTAAAATATAAAATATATTTAACTTATGTTTTGGTCATGACGAATAGTTAAAAGATAAAAAATTAATTGTTATGGTAAAGGCTAATATGGGTTTACCAAGGTTTTAAACTAAATATATAGGGTTTAAAATGACCCCAAAATTTTTTCTAAATCATATTTTGTCCCCATATCATGATCATATATTATATTTTATCAAAAAAATTAATATTGGATACTTTTGGCATATGAAAGCCAGGTATATATCTTTCTCTTTTGAAAACCCTCAATTGTGTACTTTCTCCCACTTATAAAAAGGAACCCCCTATACTTGTTTCATCTAATATCTACAAAAATAATTTAATAAAATTTCATAACACATCCTATAGGCCTTATTTTGGTTATATAACTTCATATGAAAGTTTTTTTTTTGCAAACATAACATCATTTTGTAAAGAAGAGGTAACATTCTTAATTATGCATTATTTTTTCATTTTATCTTGAAACAACATTAAATAATATTAATGAATGATAATATAATATAAAAGGTATATACCGTATAGTTGTATGTTATTGTTCTAATCTATTACCTATATCCATATCCTAATAAATCAAAATGGGAAATTAAATAGTCGATCATGTGTATAGTGGATTACCGCCTTGCGAATATATATAGTCTATTTTCCATCGCTTCCAATCATAGATGCATATAATGATGGAATTAAAATATTTTATTATTAATAATTAAATTATTATACTTAATTAATAATAATATCACATCTAAATTCCTAACATCCAATCAGTTAGAGATAAATAATGGCACTTGTGCATACATGTGGACTACCCCACCACTAAGTGATGTGACATTTTTATCATTTAATATTGACATGAATGTAAATGATGGTATAAACAGTAAACATATATGATATATATAATTCAAAAGTTATTCTTTAATGGTGAAGTAATATCTACCATACTTGTTTTCTACTCATCATGAAAATAGAATCAATTTTCATGAGTACGTACATCTTATTGTCTCAATGATTGGAGTAATTGATTTTCAATCTATAAATTTGATAGATTAAAATAAATAAATAGATAATTAATTAAAATTATATATATATCTATCATGGATATAATTATTAATATGATTTGACCATTATTAATGTAAAAGTAACAAAAATACCAATAAAAACCAATATGAAAAATGACAAAGTTTTTACCTGAATCGTGATTTAAACATGGAACTTTATAATAAACATTAATAAAATTTTATGAATAAATCACATACAGTAATATCTATATGAGTATAATTCCATAATAGATTTATAATAATCCCAAATTTATTATATGTTATGTTCAAATGTATGTGAATAAACTCAAGACATACGGTATTGGGATTTTCATCCCACATTTATTTTTATTGGACATATTCCATATTCACTACTTATTTACTTTATGTGTGGTGTATTCTAACCATGAAAACATTTAGTGATGATTCTTATTAAAATATTGGGTATTTAGATATACATATATTGTTATTTGTTTCATGGGGCATATGATTCAAACATTAAAAAAGTGGTAATGGTTTTATGACATAATCTTATTGTGTATCAATATTATTAATAATTATGCTTCCAAAGAAAAAATATCATGATCTATCTCACAATAAACTAATTTATTTTATTATCTAGTATATATTTCTATACAATACATGTTTCCTATTCATTCACCTCTCTTTAATTACTCAGTTGATTTAAATAATATTTAGAAAAATCGACTTTATTTCTCCCTTCCATAGAAAATAATTTTCCTCCTTGTCCATCAAATCATAATATTATAAAAAAAGATTTAAAAATTATCCCATAATTGTTTAAATTCATTTATCCCTTCTTTGAATTTTTGAAAATTCTTCTAAAAGGATTCTTCATGTTGTTTTTAGAAGAAGTATATTTTAACTTTTTAATTAAAAATAAAATACAATTGTCATTTTAAAGTGGAAAACATAAATGGTATTTTATACCATCATGAATACTCAATGTTTAACATTCAGATATTTTAATATAAAAATTCTATATTTCCCATCATGCAAGATATGAAGCAGCAAGATTAAATGAAAAAATAAATGTTATTATTTAAATGTGACTCTTTTAACTTATACATTAAATTAATTGGAAAAAAATAGTAAAATCATTATAAAACTTATAATTCTCATAACAATTTATAATTTATTTGTTAATTATTTTTTAAATAATAATAATTTTTTTAGTAAAATAATTCTATACGTTAAAAATATGTCACCAAAAAAATTTCATTTTTCTTTATTTTTCAAAGTTAATACTGATATTAATTTTTTTAAATTTTAGTAAGTTTTCATCGATAAAATGAATTTAGTTTTAAAATTTAGGCTTAAAAAATTAGGTTGAATATTTGAAAATTACCTAAAAATATTTATTTCTCATAGAATAGTGAAATATTCTTATTTTTATTGAAAAATTCATTTTATTTTAATGTATTTACAAGGTATGATTTATTATTGTATTAGTTTTAAATTCTAATTTGTTAAATTTGATTTTTTATAATCTAATTATGGATTTTGAAATGGATTTTATAATTAAATTTTGTATAAAATCATTTTATATTTTAAAAGGATATCTTTATGAAAATTGTTTTTAATTATGTTTCTCAAGAATGGTTATATATTAAATTCCAAAACTTCTGTGTATTGATTTTCTTAAAATTTATTCTATATTTGGAATCAGTTTGTAATTTTTTTTAAATATTTCCCTTTTAACATTAATTATTTCGTTTAACATGCTATTGTGGAAATATGGTAATTTAGGTTTAAAATTAATGATAATAACCATACAATGACCTAATCAATTGGATAAATCTTATTGGGTGAGTATACCACAACCCTAATCATATGATAGTCAAATATATGACCTTTTAGGGCCACATGGACAAGATTATGACATTTATATAATTTTATTTATATTAAACTCAAACATGCCACACTCTTATTTTTATTAATTATAATATGTTTATGTAGTATAATCTATAGGATATGTTTTATTAATTATATTATTTGGAAATTTAATATATTTATATTCATCATTTTAATTTTTGTATAATTTCTTGTGAATATATAACTATATTAAATTCTTTCACAACACTTAGGTAAAAATTAATTATTATTTTATAAAATTAAATAAATAATATTAAAAATATTAAAATAAATATAGATTGAAATAAATTATGTTGTAAAATAATTATCAATATGACCATGAAATTAATTGTATATAATTATCTATTTTTTAAATATTAATTTTTTTTTTCAATATTTGTAATGTTAATGTTATTACTTGTTCTTAAAAGTGACATTAAAGATATTTTATTGAAAACATTAGTTTATTAAATGTTATAAAATTCATAATAATGTTAATTTAAGAAAGTTGATTGGGATAATGTTGAAAATATCATCCATTTTCCATTTAGGGGCCTTTTTTAATTTAATTTTAATTATTTTTTCCCACAAATAATAAAAATCTGTGAACATATGGTAAGAGTTAAAGGGGAAAAATCGACGGTGTAACCAAAATATAAGGTTATAAATATATTTAAAACATGGATAATTAATTTTTTATTAGGTTATTTAGACCCATACCCATATTATAATATAAATAATTCACTTTGGGTTTTTTAAATTAATAATTAATGTATGTTAATTTCATATTTGAAGAAATTCCAAGAGTACCCCTCCCCTCTCTTATATTATCTCACTACTTATTATATTTTATTCACTTAAAAATCCTATTTATATCATCCAATACCTACCAAAATAACTTTATAGAATCCATCCCATAATTTTTAGGACTTTTTTAGGCATAATAATAATCATATATATCTTAAGGTGTTAAAAAGTTGAGGTTTTCCAAAGAAGTTGTTTATTTTTTTCAGCATCTTTTAGTTTGGTTTATTCTTTCATATCCCACAATATAACATAAAAAATTATATAATAGTGAATTGAACATCCTCTATATACATAGATGTTGTTATGTTATTATAATTGACATATATACATCTCCTCTTCCATTGAATGAGGAAATAACTCATTGTTCATGCGTACGAAAGACAACCTCCTCATGAACTGATATAATTCATTTTCAATCATAGTATATCTATATTTGTTTTAATTATTTAATTATTTATTATATATGATATTAATGAAATATTTATCATTCTCTACAAATAATATATTTTCTAAATTTTTTCTTTACACACATAGAAAAATGATAATGTTATTTGTTTATATGTGAGGACTACCACCACCACGAAAAGATGTTATTCGTTATTCATCACCATGTCACATTATAATTATAATTAAATAAGTGAAAATATATATAAGAAAATATAATCCCCCATCCTTAAACATTACATAATATTTATTTTTTATCAATAATTTACTTTCTTTCTCGTTGAGGATCTTTTCAGGTTTAGAGTTTTAGATAATTAATCCATAACTATTACATCTCAAATATTACAAAGTAGACACTTCTACTCTATCCAATTTCATCACAATAATCAAACTTCTTAAATAAAACTATAATTATTTTCTTGATATAAATATTCTTAAATTCTTCATTTCTCTTATCCTTCCTTATACCCTATGAAAAAAATTCAAAAACATGGGATGACCATAAAAAACTCAGTAAGGGATATAAAATAAATAATGAAAACATTAGTCCATCGATACATTCAAATAAAAGAAATCATAATTTTCAATCATAAAACATAATCTATTTAACATGGCTCATGAAATCTTAAGATTTATGAATAACACATAAAAATCATAAATCATAAAGGTAACTTGTGGCATCCATAACATACTTACACTGTTGCTTTCATAGCTACATATGGAGTTGGGTTTGGAATACCCATCATTATATATTCAGTAAATATATTAGGTGAAACATTAAATTTTACCTATTTCATGTTACCCAATTCATTGGTAGAGATATCTCGGGCTCACCCTCCCTTGGTTTATCACATAACCACCTATATACATTAACAATTCCCATGAACCGTAACATATTCATAACACATAAAACAAGCAAAAAGGAAAGATAACATTTCCACATTGTAATCACAATATATCATTTAAATATTTTTAAATGATTTATCAAAACTATTTTCAATAACAAAATACATTAAAATGGTATATAGTATTTATTTTTCTCTTAAAAACATTACGGATTGTTAAGTAAATCGAATATCAAATAATACTCGCGACGGTGGAAAGGTCATTGTAGCCGTGTATGTTAAAAACAATTACCTTTTTCGTTTAGTAAAATGGTTCATATAAATATATTCCTTTTTAAATGTTGAATTAAATTAATAAAAGGGTGTCATTATATAGTATATAATGTAAGGATATGTATATTATCAAAATATTCCTTAATAAAAGGATATTGAGACGAAGTCCCTTACAATGATCGTATAAATGACATACAAATTTATAAATGGGGTGATTGTGTGTAGCACTAATATATCCACATAAGTGGAATTGGAAATTAAATCACAAATAAATAAATAGTGATTCCACAAATAATCTTTTTATAATATAATCAATGAGGTATGCGTAAAACCCAATTAGTGGGAATTGAGTTTAGAAATTCCCTAACAAAGATCATTTTGTAAATAAAATAGATCGATTATGTCTATTCAATATAACTAAACATAAAGAAATTTTAAATACAATGTATGATCTCAACATTTATTTCGCACATAATCATAACATGAAATAATCAATAAGTAGTATATTGACCCAAAAAATATAAATTGGGGTAAGAATTTCCCTTAGCTTGAGTCTGTCTTATCTCATTCATTATTTATATTACTGAATAAAAATATTAAGCTAATTTCTACTTGAATAATAACCTTTTTCAAGTTTAAAATTACATTTATATAACTTATTACCTTTCTGTAACAATCATATAATTATTCAAGTTAATACTAGTCGTTTTGTCGATGTTCGGTACTTGAGTCAAAAATGAACTTGTTATAATTACAAATTGGCCACGTGGTAAAAAGTCCATTATCTCCAGAATATTATTCATGATTTAAGTATAATATATATTCATTATGTATGTATTTATTTCCAATATATATGTATTTATAATATTTTATAACATTTAGAGATAATAAATGAAATGCACCAGAGACAGTAACTTGTATGTACCCATGAACACTACTTTCATTTGTTTATCATATTTAATGGAATTAAAACTAAATGATACATAGGTATATTCTAATTACAATATAATATATATTTTATTTATGTGATATTATTTCATTAATTCCATCCTTTATGTGTTCCATGTATGGCATTAACGAGTCATAAAACTTTGAGGGGGCGGTAGTTTGCACTTCCTCAAATGAAAATATTGTATTTACACATTTTGGAAAGCATAAAGGTATGATTTAAATGAAAAATAAAGAAGAATATAGACCATAAAATTATAATATAGATCATTTAAAAATACATTGTCATCATAATGGCCACCATGAGAGGTGGTAGAGAAAAATTGAACAATCATCATTTCGTGAGGCAGTAGTTCATTGTACACTGAAACAATATGTTTGAATCCATTAGATGGAGGTGTGTGTAAGTTTAGTTAGAATAATTCTCATAAAAACATCCTAGTATATTTATTATACTAGTTTTTTTATTTAATTAAATAATAATAATCGAATAGGGAGTGGAGAATTAAAATAAAAGAAAAGAACTTGAGAGAAGATGTTACCTTTAAATTGGGTAACTTCTTTTAGTTTGAGATAAAAGGCTTTATTGAATTGACTTATTACCAATATAAGTATTTTATGAGTAATTTATGTGTGATGGGAGCTTATTTTTGAATAATTTGGATGATACAAGGGTCTATAGAGGTGTGAGTAAATCGGTAGATGTGGATCCCTTTTATTAGAGGGAGGAGGGGCACTTTAGAAAGGTATTGAAATGTTATTTTATTATAAATTGATTTTTGGTTTCAAATGCCCCCAAACACATTTATTTAAAATATAATATTCTTTTGGGTCACAAAACTCTAAAAAAATAGGTTTTAGGTAAGTTTATGTCACAAAATTAACCTTATCATTTTGCATTAACCCTTAGTTAAAAACATTAACTCTTACCATGTCTTCTTGAATTATCATAAGTTATGGTAACTATATTTGCAATAAAATTAAAAGAGACCTATAAGTGGATAATTAATGAAATTTTTAACATTATATAAGTCATTTTTCTGAATCCTAAATTTTTAGGGACATTATATCATTTAAAAAAATAGTATTTGTTTTAAAACCCTATCTATGTCAATTTTGACACTCTAAAGTAATTGATTTTTGTTAAAGTCATAACATATTTATTCCTTAGAAAAAAAGGTATTAAAGAAAATTTCATATATCAATATCTTCTATAAAATTCATGTATTTTATAAAATAGTAAAATCGCATTTATTTTAAGATTTATAATATAATTTATTCGATTCTTTCATTAATGAAGAAATCATTGCATCATCATGGTGTCATAATTAAATTTATTAATTTAATGAATAAAAATTATATATAAAATATCATGACATATTAAATATTTCTATATTTATGATTACTATTTATAGTCTAAGAGAAAACAAATATAACCCAATATAAAAATTGTTTTAGTAAAACAAACATGTTTATGTTATATTTCTCTTTACTTTAAATTAATTCTTATAAAATGTCACCATAACATCCATGTGACTCCATGGGGTCTCCAAATTGACAAAAAGATTCTCATTTTCAGACATATCTCATACAATAGGATTAATAAATGATTTAAGTTAGTTTAATATTATTATAATATTATTTTTTATCCTTATTTACTAGATTTACCCATTAACCATGGTAAATAAAATAATTACTGAAGTTACGATTCATAATGTCTAAAAATAAAAGGAAAATATTTAAAAACTTTTGACATTATGATTCCAAATATGGAATCCATTTTTTCAAATTCAAACAACATAGGTTTCAATAATTAATTTAAAATTAAGTCCTATTGTTAAAACCAAAAGGTAGGTTTTTAAAAAGTAATAATTATCAAAAGATTAAAAAGTGTTTATATCCATTTGCAAAGTAGAATTATTTACAATGAAATAAATTGGATTAAATGGAAAAAAAATATTCCATTTATACTTTAAAACCATTATATAATATTATTTAACCATATTAATTATCTCTATGGATAAAGCTGTTTTCAATTAAAATTTAGCATATTATTACTATTCATCCAAACATGATAGTTATTAGAAAAATATCAAAAAATCATCCATTATAAACACAATTATTTTCTCTTAAATAAGTTTTCATAAAAGCACAACATTTATATTCAATTGGTTTTTATTTCTATTTTTAATAAATATTTTAACCAATGAATCATAATTTAAGCATTTTTAAACCATATTCCAAAATTCACTTGCTACTATTAATTCTCTCCATTACAATGGCTAGGAATTAAATACCATTTCAAAAAATAATATTGTTGTTGTATTATATTATGATATAACTCAATGTTGTGTGAAACGTACGATTTTGGAGGAACACGTTGTTTCTTTTCAAGTATACTATCAGAAAAAAGCAACCCCTTAAACATAAAATTAATATCTTATTCATAATTATTAATAGAAATGGAAAATAATTATTCTATAAATACCTAGTTCATTACATATATAATGATCATTATGTAAATATTAAATATTATTTACCTTATTTCCATAATGATAATTGAAAAACAATAATATTAATTATTTTTACATACAACTTACAATATCTATAATTTTAACATAGAAAATTTCTTATAACCGTATTCAATGGTTGAATTTAAAAGTAAAATCAATGTACAAATGGTGATAACTATTTCACAAATTTTATTATAAAGATGGTGCAGTTAATACCACTTTTATAATATCCAACATACCTATGTAATTTTTTATTTTTGAATCAGATATCCACAAAATATATTATGTGAACATAATTAAGTTTTTAATTTTATATATCATTCTATGAAATCAAATTGATGTATAATGAACATGAAAAAGAATCAAAAATATTATAAAGCAAATTTTTTTAATTATTCAGGAAGATAAATGATTTAAATAAAGATTCTGACTCAAGGTAAGGGACTTTATTTTAAAAATTAATTTTTAAATTTCTCCTTAAAATTTTTTTTATCTATCCATATTTTTTAAAATTGTTTAAAATATTATTTATATAGTTTTATTATTATTTTTGAAAGTAATTTTTTATATGTTTTACTTATTAGAAAATGTTTTCGAATAAACTTTTTTTGTTATTTTCTAAACAAGGTACTCAATTAAATTTCTGAAAAAAATACATAAGGAATGTTTTTTAACTTATATGGAAAGAGGTTATTTTCTAGAAGTCATTACACCATAATTATATGATGTTATATTTATAAATTTATGAAATTATTTTTAAATAATTTTTTTTCTTTATGACACTTTTAGTTTTTAGTTTTTTAAAATTTGGTTTGAATGGAAAAGGGTGTTTTATATCTAAAATCATTTTTCACACAGGTTTAAAAGCGTTTTTACAGGTCTTATTCATCATATTTTACTTCTACATTTACTATGATATTTATATCACCATTATATCTAATTAATGTTCCATTATAGCATATTTTTTGGTTCATCCTATGTAGCACTATAATGAACTGGATTCTTTAGACATGGAATGTGACCATATGGTTATTGAATTTGTAAAAGTGATTGAAAGATTCACTAAAATAGTGATATATAAATGTGTCCCAATTCACCAAATAAATTTATCTAATATTTCTTATGTGTTTTAATTGAAATATATTTATTTTGAAAATTTAAATGATTACGTTTGGTAAGGGATAAAATGAATCTCTTTTTAGATGAAAATATTTGATTCTTAAATGTTTTTCATGGATATTCACCTTTTTTACAAGACTAATGATTTTAATTTTTTTTATTTACCTTAATAATATTCTAATGGGGACCACATATTTTTAAAAATCAATCACATGTTTTATGGATGTGTACGAGAAATGATTAAATCTAGTTGAAGGTTGTGAATATTTTTCGAAAAATTAAATCATATTATATTTAAAATAATTTTTTATTGTAAAAATGGATACTATATATGTTACACTCATTTTTTTTGAAATATTTTGTTCGAAATAATTTATCTTTTAGATATTTTCATTTGACATAACACTAGAAATATATATATATATATATATCTATTAAAACACAACGTAAAATATTCCTTTCACTCCACACTGACTTGAATTTTTCCACACAAAATACCAACATGGATTATAATCCCCCCAATACTGAATTTTCATACATTACATGCAACACCAACTTGGTTTAAGAATTGGTGTATGTTACATGAAACACTTACTTGAAATAGGATACACATAACACTGAGTTTCTACGAAACCTCTTTTTTATAATATTATTTAAATGAGATAATTATCACATATCCTTTAAAATTAGTTTTAATAATAGTTAATTATACTTTTAAAATATGTTTTAAAATTTTTTTATAAATAAAACATATTGATAATGATTCATATGATTTTTGGTAAATTCATTTTATGTTAAAAATAGCATTTTTTGAATAGACTCATTTTAATAAAAAAAATTAATTTTAGACACATTTATAAATTGAATTTGATAAACTAAACCTAATTTTTGAATTTAGAATAATTTAATTTGCCTATGTTAATTTTTTTGAATTTTTTTGAGAAACTTCATTTTTTATGAATAATGAAAAATATTTCTTTTTAGTTCAAAGGTGCCTTTTGTTTAATTAATAATAAATTTAAAATGACATTATAAATTCCTATTAATGTCACATTACATAAATATTAAATTTATTAAAACAATTTATTAAATATAATCAATTTCACTTTTATATTGAATACAAAATCTTAACAAACTTTTCAACATTTTTCTATGTTTAAACATTATTATTTTGTCCCATCTGTGGGATTAGATTTAACATTAATTTTTTCACTTCTATTATTTGAATTAAAAACCAACATAACCCAATGTACTCAGTATTATATTTATAGTCAAATATGAACAAGTAAATATTTGACCAAAATGATTAGTAACTGTGATTAAAATTAATCATAGTGATTAAATCCAAATTAATCATAATTATGAACTAATCATAAAAAGTAGGGCCCAAATGAACTATAAACTTGTAAAAACACCCTTTTATGTCCATACTTAGGCTATAAACCTTCCATGATTGAGTTTTTTCAGAATTGTTTTTGTTAAGAACATGTGTACACCTAACCTCTTTCTAAAAATTGCAAATGAGTCTTTTTCCATCCCAATAAAAAGCCACCACCTCTCCCACTACCTCAGCAATCTCAAACCACATAAGTGCAGACAAGCCCTACCCAATCCAATTCCAAGAAATCCTACCTTCATCCTATATTTCTTCCCTTGTGAAGAAGGTAATCTAAGAAATACATTTGGAAAAAACAAAAAAGTGTTACCCAATTAAGAATCAACGCCTTCTCTCAAGTAATTTATTTAATTATAATGTTCCACCCCCTAAAAATATTTTATTCTATTATTATATAAAAAATTTATACTCAATATATTAAGATTTTTTATTAAATTTTTTGACCTAAACTTACACACCCCTCTATCTAATGGGTCACAGACATACTATTTTTTTATACGATAAACTACTACCTCACAAGACGATGATTGTTCATTATTCCATTACTTCCATTCATGGTGGCCATTATGATGGAAAATTAGTATATTTATGATATATATTATATAATAATGTCTTTATTCTTATATTGTTTTTTTTATAACATACCTTTATTCGTTCCATCTTATTAAAATATGATAATTTCGTTTGAGTAAGTGTGTATTGTAGAGACCCAAGCCTGATATACATGAAAATTACATTTCATTTTTAGAATACTTAATAAATGACACAAAAAGACTCCCAAAGACAGTATTAGTTTAGTTCCTTTGGAAACTCAGAACATAATCTTCTAATCATGGTGAAATATCTTCAACATCTCCCGTAAAGATCTTGAACTTTTGTTTTCCTACCTAAAAAATTTCTTTATATCCAGGAAGAAAACATAAAAAGGGTGAGATAAAATACTCATCAATGGTAAACATGGATAACATAAAACAAACCATAAACATTTGAATGTAAAAAAATGAAAATTATTTTTAAACATTATAATCTTGGGTCATGAAATAATTCATGGCAGTAGATAAGGCATAGATCATAAAGAAAAATTAATCATGATAGAATAGAATTTTCATAAAACATTTCATTATGGAAAACTAATAATAATATATCATTATTTCTATATTATCCAAGGCATTGATTCCAAGACCATCATAGCGGACAAATTCCATTGTTGATCTGGGTTTACTTGTTGTTCTAGCCATGTATTACTGAACCGGATTGACATTCAATTCTAGTCATATCTATATAATGAGATATAAATATTTATCCACTAAATTGGAGGGAGATATAGGTCCCACCCATCTCATAAGAAAATCATTCTTACAAGTTCCACAAAAAACATAAACCATTCATCATAGCATAACCCAAGAAATAAAACTGGTTTCTTAAACAACATTTCCTCATAACATAATCTGTATAAAATTTCATTCCATTATTAACATAATAAAATCATAGTAATAATAGGGATAGAAACATAACCCTATTTAAGGAGCTTCATCTTATAAGTAAAATAATTTTGATAAAACAATTGAACATAATTTCTATGGAAAATATCCTTTCTTCTACAAAAACATTTTCTTTTCTCAATATGTCATGAAATATTAAAATAAAATAATTTAGTTGAAAAAAAATGTGAAATAGGGTATATTAATATTTATGGAAATAAGGTTTAATGAAACCATAAAAATCTATTCAAGCTTTATAAGTTAAACAAAAACATTCTCCTCGTACTTTTGATGGAAAGGTAAAAAAGGTACCTCATATATTTAAAAAAGAAATATTCCATCCATACCATGTAGTAAAAGTAAAAAATGTGTAAAAATGACTTTAAAAATACATGGAACAATAGTAAAAATTTTGTGAAAACATTTGTAGAAAACATAGTCAGGGATGACAAATAAAACCCGAGTAAATACTTACGTATAAGCAATATCGGATAAAAATGAGCTTTCAAAATTATCACTTACCATAGGTCTAATTTCTTTCATAGGTGTCTGAAACTCCATTATAGTGGGTTTAAAAATATTATTAACTTTTAAAAGAGCCATAGTAATATTTTTTATATCATATATGAATCACTTATGACTTTATATTACCCATTTATTTTTCTATTGCATGTTAAAGCAACGTTTTGGGTAATAATCATTTTATTTATCATATGTGTTTGAACTTTTTATTATTGATATTATTACTTAGATAATTATTTACTTACTTCCAAAATGTAAAACATGATTTATATATCATATATATTCTATATATAAATATGTTTATAATATATGGATAAATTAAATGAAATACAAGGTTCATGGAGACGGTAGGTCGTACGTACGTCTTAATGATGTTTTTGTTTTATTATTTAATTGAATGGAAGTAAGTAAATGACATATATATATATATATCCAGTAGAATTATTATTTCATATATTTAATTATTATTTATTATATATTCTTTATAATCATTCTTGAATGGTAAACATGGAGAATGAATATCATCGTGTCGTGGAGACAGTAAGTTGTACATACGCACGAGCGACGATATCATTCCCATAATTGTTGAATGGTATTGAATTAAATGGTGTATAATATATCAGAATTATTATAATTTTATAATGATCATATATAGTTTTATTTACACCATTATACCCATCCATGTAAGGTGGTGGTGAAAAACAGATTACACCACGATGTGGATATGGTAAGCCGTACATATGCATGCACGGTGATTTCATTTTTGTAAGATGGATATAAAGTGAAATAGGGTTTTTTAATATTTATAACAAAATATAATTATATTATTGATTCTAATGTTATTAATTTATAATTAAAAAAATAAATAAAAAGTATGTATAAGAAGAAAGAAATTTAAAAGAATCGATAGATGAGATTACCTTTTCCTCGATGTGCCTATATTAAATTTCCTCTTAAGGAACTAGATTTGGTCTTTTGAGAAGAAAAGAACATATAGAATGTAAATAGGGAAGTTGAGAAGAGAAATTGTCAGGGATTGGCTAAGACTGAAGGCTCAAAATTGAGTTAACTGGAGAGGGAGGAGGTTTCCTTTTATAAGAGAGGAGAGGGGCACTTTAGGAATGTCTTAAAATATTAATTTATTATAAATTCAATTTTGATTAAAAATTTCTAGAACCTATTTAATTCAAATATAAGATGATTTTGGTTCGAATACCCCTCATACAATAATTTTTAGTCATGTTTTGAATATTTTTTATCCTTATATGTTTTGTTTCACCTTTATTTTACCCATTTTAATCTTATTGTTATGTCATGTTATTTATACATTGTGGGTTAATGTAATTACCATATCATATAAAATGAACATAAAAAATATATATTATATATTTGGACTTATATTAACCATTTTTCTTAATATTATATTTTTAATAATATAAAATCATTTAATAAACAATTTTATGTTTTATGTTATGAATTATTTCAATTTTAGATACTATTCATACTTGACTTTTTAAAAAATTCAAAACAACCTTATTACTTTGAACCAATGGTATTAATCCTCCCAAATATGTAAATTTCATATAAAAAATTCGTGTATGAAATAAAAATGTTCACATTGAATTTATTTTAATATTTATAAATTCATTTATTTGAATTTTTCATTAATGAGGTAATCACTACATCAAAATTGTGTCATAAATAAAAATATTTATCTAAGGTATAAAAATTATAAATAAAATATCATGATGTATGAAATATTTTATATTTATAATTACTATTTATAGACATAGATATCAATTATATAACTCTATATTAAAATATATTTAGTAAAAGATATTTGTTTAGGTTATAATTATCTTTACTTTAAATTAATTCTTATAAAATGTCATTTTCACATCCATGTGAATCCATGGGGTACCCAAATAGACCCAAGGATGTCCATGGTTGTAAATATCTCATCAAATAGTATTATAAAATGTTTTAAGGTAGTTTAATATTATTATAATATTATTTTTTAACTCTTATTTACTAGATTTATCCTTTAACCATGGTGAATAAAATAATTAATGGGTTACTATTCATAATGTCAAAAAATAAAAGGTACCAATTTACAAAATATGAATATTATGATTCCAAATATAGTATCCATTTTTTTAAATTAAAAACACATAAGTTTCAGTAATTAATTTAAAATTAATTCCAGTTGTCAAAACCAAAAAGTGGGTTTTTAAGATGTAATAACTATCAAAAGATTGACATGTGTTTATATCTAATTTAAACTTTAAATCACTTATAATGACCAAAATTACATTAAATAATAAAAATATAATACAATTAAACTTTAAAACCAATTAGAATGATAATCTAACTATATAAATAAATTTGATAAAAAGGAAGCTTCGAGTTAAATTGTAGTATTTTTTACAATTCATTAAAATTATAATTTTATTAGAAAAATAGAAAAAATTCAAAAAAATTAAATTTTTATATCTTTATTCCGAATAATAAGTTTATTATTTAAAATTTAACTTATAAAAGTTTCAAAAACTAGATTTAATATGGGTGTTCCATCTAAAGAAGGTAAAACTACATTTTTGGAAATATACTTCTTTTATCCGAAAAATTGATTCTATTCTCATATCATGTTCTATAAAATGTGTAATATGAATTTTAATGTTATATAAAATTAAAAATTTGGTTAGTAATATTTATAATGTCTAGTTTATATCCCATTAAATTATAATATTTTAATAATATATTGTTGTTTAGTTAAACTCGGTATCGCGTACAACACAAGCTATCAAGGAAGGTCATTGTTGCGTGTGAAAAAACACAAGTCCCTATTGTGTGTATTGAAATCTTCCTTTACAGTTTATTATAACATAATAAAAAAATATTTCATTTATACATTGAAAAAAATATATACTCAGTGTTGTGTGAAATAAATTCTATCCAAAGAACTTGAAATTGTGTGACCCACAAGCCAAGAATATGGTTGTGTATGTGTCAAGCTAATATAGTGTTACATATAGCGCAAGATAATATTTTTTTAACATACAACACAAGGAATGAAAGAAATTTAAAAAGAATCTATCTCATAAAATCTTGGGGTGTTACATGGACTATCACCCCTCAAATTTATATGATTCTTTCATACAATAAATGAATTTTATTAAGGGTGGTTTTCGTGAATATATATTATTTATATGATATTATAATGATACTTTAATAATTATAGAGATATTTATATAGATACATATATGACTTTTAGTTTATTTCTCTCAATAAGAAAATTAAACCAAAATAGAATTCATGGGTATGTAAGGCATGCCATCTCCATGAACTGTGTATTTTGTTTCATACAAATATATAAGATAGATTATTATATTAAAAATATAATTTATATACAATATGAAAAATAATTACACAAATGAAAAATAAGGCTAATATTATCTGAAGTGAAACCTTAACAGAGGATAGTTTTCAAGAGGGTAATATAAGGTCTTTATAAAACCATATATGGTATTAGATATAATAATATTTTTATCTAAAATATTTTAATAAATTTATATTTATTATACAGGTGTCTTTTTTGAGTACAATGTGAGTCAAGACGCAAGGTAATGGGATTTTATCTCGCATTTTATTCTCATGAGATACATGCAATATTTTCCACTCATTCCAATTGTGTGTTTTAAGTAATTCCCATGATTATATTCTAAGTATCATATAAATAAATTTATGGGTATTAAAATATCTTTTCTATGAAATTTCATTAATAAGGTTTATTTTTCAAAAGATACCAAATTGGTAAAAATATTTTGTCTAAAATCCCCTTCTTCGAGACTCATGTTTTATTATGCAAATAAACTCATTTTCAAGGTATATATTCTTCCATTTTACAAGTTATATCATTAATATAATTATTTTAACTATATTATATGTTTCATATAATTTCATTTTCTTACAGGGAGTATATGATCCCAAGTCACCAAGTCATAAGTGTTTTTTGATACAGTCTCATAACTATTTGAGATTGTTTATGTTTATGCTTCCTTTGATTAATTATTGGGTTTCAAATCTCAATAAATTATTGAATTATATTATCCACTGGTTATTCATTCTATAATCACTTATTATTTTATTTTATACTCATTTGTGCATATTATAGTTAAGAATGTGTTTTTAATAAATCCTAACATTACCCTCTCTTCGGTCAATAATATGCGTTCCTTCAAAACCATGTTTTCTAAAAAGAGTTTCCAAGAATATTCTAATAATTTCATATGATCCTTAAATGAAATTTTTACCCTATTTCCAATATATTGAAAATAAATCTCTTTTTCTCTCTCTAAATGAGAAAATTTTCTATCCTTTTTGCATCTAAATGTAATGTTATATTTAACTCTTACAACATGTATGGATTTACCCACGAATAATCCATTAATGCTTTCTCCTTGGTTTTAAAGGTTATTTTTTTAAAACAATTTTTAAAAAAATATATTTTCAAATAAATGGTTTTCAAAAGTTTATCAATATTATTTTTATATTATTAATAAAAAAATTTTAAAAATGTTTTATGTTTTAATGAGATTTTTTCCAAGAAGAAAAGATATTTACCTCAATAAATAATTTCAAACATATCTTTCCTTATTATTTTCCCTCTAATATAAAATATGTTTATGTTACTCATACCCTTCAAGGAAGTTATCCAAAGGTTTCTTCATATTCTTTTTTGAGTGGTATATTTTTTGATGGAATTTTGTTTATGGCGCCTATTTCACTTCCATGAGTTTTATGCTTTGGAAACATGATTCTTTTCATGGGTTTTGCATTAGTGAAGTAATTATGAAACATATCTATTTTCATAGGTTATGATGTAATGAAATTTAAATGATACCCATTTCATTTAATGGGTTACTATTTGATGTTAACGAAAACTACCTTTTATGGTGTATGATATGATTGTAGTTTTGGGAATGATTTTATTATAAGATGGGCGGGACCTATATCTACCTCTAATGCATTGGGTAATGATATGTTTTATATGATATCAAAAGTTAAATGTTTTTTATCCCAATAATAAACAAAAGGGGTAAATGAGTTGTATCCAAATCCCAAAAACAAAAAGGTAGGTGGCTTATACCCCAATCCTAAAATAAAAATGGTAACAGGTTGTAGCCTAATCCAATACCAAAAACAAAAAGTTACATGGGTTGTAGCTTGAACCTAAAAGAAAGAGGGTACACTGGTTGTATCCCAAGCCCAAAAACAAGATAGTATATGGGTAGTATCCAATGTCCTTAAACAAGATGGTACATGGGTTGTATCCCAAGGATAAATGAAAGAGGGTACACGGGTTGTAGCCCAAGACCCAAAACAATAAGGTACATGGGATGTATCCCAAACCTAAATGAAATAAGGTACACAGGTTATACCCCAGACTGAAAACAACAAGTTACATGGGTTGTATCCCTATAATAAAAGAGATAGGGTACATAGGTTGTATCCCATTCCTGAAATCAAGAAGTTTCATGGCTTGTAGCCCAATCCTAAATAAATGGGGGTATATAGGTTTATCCCAAGCCTAAAATTATCAAGGTACATGGATTATAGGCCAATAATAAAAGAAAGAGGTTACATAGGATGTATTATAAGCCTGTAATCAATAATTTAAATGGGTTTTATCACAAACCGAAAAGATATATGGTACAAAAGTTATAGCCCAATCCCAGAATTAAGATTGTACATGGGTTATATCCCAAGAATAAAATAATGAGGGTACACATTTTGTATCCCAAGAACCAAAACAAGAAGGTATGTTGGTTTTTTCCCAATACTAAAATTAAGATGTTACATGGGTTGTTAGACCTATCCAATAGTAGTTTCACAAGTCGTAGCCCAATCCTAACATGTTATAAAGGTCTTGTTAGGCCATCTTGAAATAGGGTTTTAATATGATTATCTGTTTTTCAAAATTCCATGTTTTATTCCTATGTTATTATTTAATGGCTAATGTTACATATTTCATTATGATTAATGTATTATGAATATCTAATCTTTATTATTAAATTTGATAGCTAGTGTATGATCTTCTTAATGATATACCCATGTTCCATACCCTTTTTATCATGATTTTATTACACATTTTATTTGTTTACCCTTTCTGAGCATCTGAGATCACCACTTTCTTATGTTTCCTTTCTCCAAGTTATGAAGAAATGTTTTTGGTAAAAGTAATAAAGGTGTAGAGATTTATGGGATATGTTTAATATCCTTCAATAGTATAGAATATTTTTTCCATGTTTCCCAATACACTATACAATTGTGGTCCTCTGGCATGTATTTTTTCAATGTACTAAATATTCATATAAATTAATTTAATATCCATTTATGTCAATATTGTGTCACAATAGCTGGTATTATAGGAAAGGATTATTCAACCATTGAAAAATAGGATGATAAAAAATTTGTGAGATCACTAGGTATATTTCTAATGAAATGTATAGGGATGTGTCTATTAATAAGAATAATGATGAGTTAACATTTGGGAAAATGTTCTAGCATATTGGTAATGGATAGAGTAAGTGGTTTCCTAGAAATACATCCCTTTTTTGATACTAAAGGTGTATGTTTCTTTGGAACATATATACCTATGGGTAAAAACTTTGACAAGATGTTTTGGAGCTAACTCGGGGTTAATATAATACATGACAATGGACCTTGCTGCACACCGGGTATGACACTCCTAAGGGATATGCTTTGGAAATTGAAAAAATATTCATGAAAAATAATGAAGGACTTAGATATATTTTGGCTATAAATATCCAAGGATTAAACTAATTCTTCATATATTAATGAAGTATGATACATTATTTATACATCCTATAAGTAATATTTCTTTATTTTGTGGCTTTATTATATGATATATGTTTCTTAACCCATACTTTTTGATTTTATTCAATGGAGATAACTACAAAAAAATATGGTTTAAATTTAATGTTTTATATATTGAAATCATGGGAATTATGTTAATCTATTTCCAAAAGGGAAATCTCAAAAAGATAATCAGGAAGTCGGTATGAGTATTTTTTACACATATGGATAAAATAAGACCGCAAAAAACATGTGAAAAGTTTGTGATTTTTTTCTAGTATTATTTACATTAAACATATTATTCATGATAATATTGAGGTTTAGGAACCTCAAGACATGATTCATATTTCATATTCTATAAAATATGTATTAAACAATATGTCGATGAAACCTGAGTAATGTTTTTAGAATAAATATGGATACAGGAATTATTTATGTTTTTGAATTAAATGATTGTGTTATATGAATCATGTAATGTATAAGTGTTTTTTTGGTATAATTTTTCATTAAGGATTTAAATGTACATGTTGAATTGTAACGAAGCCCTAGAAAAGAGATATCATGGAAAGGTGATATTTGGATTAAGGGAAGGAAACCCTTAATTAATGCCTCAAATTTAGATAATTATATTTGGATAGTGATATGTAGGATATGAATAAGTAAATTGGGTGTTACTAATTACCATGGTACTGATTATTGAAAAAGTGTTCTATGCCACCAAGAATGAAGTTTACAACTTCTTGGTTTTAAGTAATATATAAAATATTCATTGGAATAGGGAAGCATGCATTTTTTTCAAAATTATTTATGGTAATTTACCAAGAGGGTATTCATATGTTTATAATTTAAAAACCAAGTGATACTTTGTGATTTATGGGGGAATAAATGTTAATCATATTTAATGAATCTCTTTATAATATTTTGGAATTTCATCTTTCAGAATGGTTATAATGTTAATCATTTATGAAAAGATTAATTTAATCGTTGAAGGAACTATTTTTATAATGTGTTTGTATTGAAAACCTTCTTTAAAGGATATTTAATTATTAAAATTATTTTGGATTTATATATTATTAGTATTTTGAAATTATATTAGTGTGTTTTTAGAAAAGATTATCATGTATGTCAGGTGATAACCAATCAAGTCTGGCAATGTCATGGGTCTTGAACCCCTGACTGAAGGATGATAAGGGTTCGTGCATACCACTTTCCTATGTCATATAAAGGATAATGTATAATTATTTTTCATGAATAATTATTTATGATGAAAAAATAGTGTTACTCCTTTTGTTTAGAGATTAATCTATTAATCTTGTTTATTTTTAAAAATATTTATAGAGAAATATTTATGTTTTTCATTCTATTATGGGCTTTTAGATCTTCTAAAATTTAATTTTACCACTTTAGGAAACAGAGAAAATTTTTGTACATCCATTACCTTATTTAATGTATAAATTATATATTTAAAAAATAAATATTAAAGAGTGGGATTTTTTTGATAAATAAATCAAGAAATTATATTTCATCATAATCATGGTAAATAAAATAATTACTCAATGTTAAGATTATGATCAAAATAAAATGTTTTTTCCTAATACATTAATTTTTGTTCAACTAATGGCCTTATAAATCATTATAGATTTATGAATTTGGGACCCTCAACATTTATTTTATCATTAAATTTTTTGTGATTGATGACCTCAATCACTCTCTAAATATATTTACGCTTTTCTTATTATATCCAATATTCATTGCCAATATATTCTCTCCTATATGTAAATCTAGTTATATTTTATTTCAAGTAACTATTATGGTTCCAACTTTCCATTTTTAAGAGAAGTTTTAGTATTCATTTTTATGATGTGGGTTTCTAAAAATGAAACAATAACATATTAATACTATGATATCCCAGAAACATTTTGAGGGTGAAATTTATTTTAAGGGGTATAGAATGTAACACCCAGAGATTTTGTGAAATATTTTTTTCAAATTAAATTATCTTTTTGATATTTTTAATTTCAAATGAAAATATAAATATATATTTATGAATATATATATATATATATTAAAAACTTAGTCAAACATTTCTTTTACACAAAACTGAATTGGATTGTGCTACAAGTGATACCAATATGGATTTCGCTACCTACAATAATGACTATGAGTATGTCACATACAACACTGACTTGGAATATGATTGGGTGTAATTTACAAAAACTCCGAATTAGTGTACGATGCACCCAACATTGAGTTTCTACTAAAAAAATTTATATAATTATTTAAATTATATATGTATAACCTGCATATTCAAATTCTTTTTATTAATATTAATAACTACTTTTTAAATATTATGTATAATTTTTTATATAAATAAAAAATATTGATAATGAAATATATATAAATAAATATAATAGTGTGATTTTATGTAAATGTTTCTACCTATACTTACACACACCTCCATCTAATGGGTAACAAATATATTGTTTCTCTGTACGGAGAACTACTGCCACACGAAATAATGATTATTCATTTTTCCATCAACACCTATAATAGTGGCCATTATAATGGAAAAAATATTAATATATGATATATATTATATTTATAATGTCTAAATGATTCTGTAATTTTTACTTGGAACACACCTTTATGTCACATATCTTACATAAATATGAAAATTTCATTTGAGGACATGCAGACTAATTCCCCCTCAAAGCGATATGATTCATTCAAACACTACAAAGATTATGTTAAGGATGGTTTTAGTGAATATATGTGACATAATAAACCTATATTAGCAATGGGACATATATATATACATATACATGTGTTTTAATTAATTTATCTCAATATAATAATTAAACAGAAATATCATTCATGCATATATACAGCCTACCATCTCCATGAACGGTGTATTCTGTTTCATATTTATTTATTAAAAAGATTACTATAATAAAAATATAATATATATATAAATAATTTTTAAATAATTGTTTAAATTATAGAATCATTATATAAGTATGATGACTAAAAATATTACAAATTAAGTCATATATGAAAAACAAAGAGAATATTACCTGAAGTGAAACCTTCGCATAGGATGGTTAACAAGAGGGTAATATATGGTCATAAGAAAAAAAAATATGGTATTATATATAAGAATATGGGTATTTAAAATATTTATAATAAATTTATATCTACCATAAATTTTGTTTGAATGATTATGAATAGAGTCAAGGCACATGGTTAGGGGATTTCTTCTCACTTTTCATTCCCATCAGATGCATGATATGTTCACCACTCCTTCCATTTTTATAATGTAAGTAATTACCATGATTTTATACAAGGTATATTATATATAAATTTATGGTTACTAACATATCCTTTTTATTAACATCATTCATGGGTTTTATGTTTCAAAAGTTACCAAATCGGTAAAAATGTTTTCTCTCAATTTTCCTTCTTTGAGACTCAGGTTTTGGTATATACCTAAACTCTTTTTCGATGTGTATATAATTCCATTATATAGATTCTATAATGAACATAATTGTTTTATTAATATTTTATGCTTCATGTAATCTTATTTTCTTACATGGAGAGTATGATCCCAAGTTACCATGTTATAAGAGCTTGTTAAAACAATCTCATCGCTTTTCAGGATTGTTTAAGTTTATTCTTCCTTTGATGAATTCATATATTCCATCTCTAAAAAAATTCATGAGTTTTATTATTCATTTTTTATTCATGATATATTCATTTAGTAGTACCATTTTCTACTCATTGGTACATATGATATTTAATAAAGTGTTTTTAAGAAATTCCAACATTACCCTCACTTCAGTCAGAAATTTGTGTACCATCAAAACCATGATTTCTAAAAAGAGATTCCAAGAATATTATACTAATATACTATGATAATTAAATGAAAATATTAATGTTTTTTCTTTTAACAATTCATTCAGTGGAATCTTCTTATGTCTTTCTAAATGAGGGTATTTTCTATCTTTTTTATCACGAAGATGGTATTTGTTTACCTCGTATGAGATGTACACCATTATCCACCGCCAATCCATTGAAGATTTATTTTCATTCTTAAAGGTTATTTTTCTAAGAAAATTATTTTAAAATATATATTCAAAGGAATAGTTCTCAAAAGTTTTTCAAGAATATTTAACTGTTTTTTATGGAAATGCTTTTCAAATGTTTTTATGTTTTTAAGAGCCTTTTCCAAATAAGAAAGGATATTTACCTAAAGAAATATTTTCAAACATATCCTTAAAAGTTATTTTAAATTAAAGATAAAATATATTCATGTTACACATATCCTTTTAGAAAATTATTCGAAGGATACATTCATATTCCTTCTTGAGTGGTTTATGTTTTGATTGAATGATGCTTAAAACACTGATTTCACTTCTATGAGTTATATGCTTTTGAAACCCACTTCTTTTCAGGAGTTATGCTTTCATGAAGAGATTATGAAACATATATGTATTAATATGTTATGATGTTATGAAATTTTAATGATACTCATTTCATTTCATGGGTTGTTAATTTATTTTTATAAAACCTATATTTTTATCAGGCATAATATCATAAATGTTTTAAGAATTATTTTATTTTGACATGGGTGGGACCTATATCTACCCCCAATGCATTCGGTAATGATAAGTTTTATATTAGCTAAAAAGGTACATGGTTTGAATCCCAATCCTAAAATAATATAGCTACATGGGTTGTATATGAATCCTAGAAACATGAAGGTGCATGGGTTGTAGCATAAGACTAAAAGAAATAGGGTACACAGTTTGTAAGACAAGCCCAAAAACAAGAAGGTAAATGGGTTGTAGTTGAATCCTAAAAGAAAGAGGGTATATGGGTTTTAGGCCAATCCAAAAAGAAAAAAGGTACATCGGTTTTATCCCATTAATAATAGAATGAGGTTACATATGTTTTGGATCTTTCCCAAAAACAAGAATATACATGGGTTGTATCCCAAGAAATAAATAATGAAGGTGTGTGGATTTTATCCTAAGACCAAAACTAGAAGGTACAAGTGTTCTAGTCCAAGCCTAAAATAAATAAGGTACATGATATGTAGCCCAATCCTGAATTCAAGATGGTACATGGGTTGTAGCCCGAGCCTAAATGAAATAGGATACACAGGTTGTAGACCAATCCCAAAATCAAGAAGGTATATGTTTTGTACCCAAATCCAAAAAGAAAGATGGTACGTGGGTTATAGCCCAAGACTGAAATCAAGAAGGTACATGGGTTGTAACACATGCCTAAAAGAAATAGGTTATGTGGTTTCTATCCCAAGACCAAAATCAATAAGGTACATGGGTTGTAGCCCAGGACTAATAGAAAGAGTGTACACAGGTTGTAGCCCATGCCCGACAACAAGATGGTACATGGGTTGTAGACCAATCCTAAAAGTAAGAGGTTAAACAGGTCATTAACCCAGTCCTGTAGTAGGTACATAGGTCGTAGCCCAATCCTACCATGTTATAATGACCTTGGTAGGCCGCCTTGACACAGGGTTTTAATATTCATATATGTTTTACAAAATTCCATTTTTTATTCTTATGCTAGGCTTTCATGTATTGTGTAAAATATTTCCTTATGATTCATGTTTTATGATATTCCAATCTTTATTATGATCTCTGATATGCAGTTTATGAGCTTCAAATATTATTCTCGTGTTCCATATGCTTTTGTTCATGTTATGTTTATGAATTGTTGTTATTTACCCTTACTGACCATCTGAGCTCACACCTTTCTTATGCTTCCTTTCTCTAGGTTATGAAGAATGGTTTTAGGTAGAAGTACTAAAAGTGTAGATATTTATGGGATATGATGAAGATATTTCACTAGGATATAAGATTATATTTCCATGTTTCCAAATACACTAAACTATTATGGTACTCATTCATGTATTTTTGCAATGTACAAAATATAAATCTAAAATGACGTAATATCCATGTATGTTAATCCTAGGTCATTATAGTATAGAAGTGTGAACTTTTAATGTATGCTCAACATATATAATATTTTATATTAATTATCTATAACACTGAACCAAAATAATCCTCAAAATTTTAAGAATGTTAATTATATTTAAAAAAACACAATAACGTGTTGGGCCTAATGTCAGGTTCTTATAGTTAGTATTATAGGAGGGTCTAAACAAAATTTTAGATCAAGATGATTTAACTTGATGTTTTCATAATATTTTTAGATAACATAAAGGTTTTATAATTTTATTGTCTATTATAATATAAATTTTTATCATCCTATTTTAGGATTTATTTTATTAAATTTTAAGTTGGATAATGGTATTTATGGAGAAATTTATTTTTTTTTGTAATTATGGGTTACTTCATTTTGGGATGATAAATAAAAGGTATGACATGACCCATGAGGTTAAATAGTTTTCAAATATTGAAGTTATTAACATTATTTTTTAGGATTTTTTTCATTTTTTTAAAATATTATAATTATTATTTTAATTTTGTTTTATAAAAAGGAAAAACTGTAAGATGGGTGAAAAACACCATGTTTGAGAAGGCCACAAGGATGGAATGAACATGTGAAGGGAGAAATTACTGCACCACCTATAATTAAGAGAAATTATTTATTTGATAGTATGTAATTATTTTTATTTATTTAATAAATCTAATACATAAATGTTTTTTTCAATTTTGGAAAAAAAAAATTCAAATAGATAACCCTTGGATTGGGAAATTATTTACTAATTGCGTTCTTAATGAAATATCTTAATACAGTCAATGTTTTGAGGTCCATATATTGTAAATTTTATAAGAATACAATTTGATTATAATTTAGGAATACCAGTTGAATTATATTTTTGAAGAATATATGATTCTATTTTGTATTTTTTGTTCATTTTGGTTATTTATGTAAATACAATGCATATCATTGATATTATGTTATTTAGTAAATTTCATTTTTGGTATGAGACATTATGAGTGATTTTTGTTATTTTTAAATAAACTATAAATTTTATCTCTTCATACTATGTGATCAAATAATTTCTATTTAGGTGTTTCAATTTGATTTTATAATATTTTTGAGGAATTGTTAGTTATATTGTTTGTGGTGTTATATATGTTTAACTTTGTTATTATTATATATTTAGAGAGATTAATTTAGTTTTTATAGTTTGATGGATAAATCATTTTGGTGAATAATATTATATTATCATAAAAACATTGGTATTGGTTTATTCAAAATAAAAAAAATATAATTATGATATTATGTGTTATTTTATTTATTATATATTGATTCTAGTTATTTAGACATAAAAAAATCATACTTATCATATAGAGAAAAATATGAGTTTGTGGTGGAAATTTATTAAAGGATGAAATAATAAATTTAGTGTATGTGTTTTTCCAGATTTTGTTAGTGTAGGTGTAAAAGGAATTCCTCAACTATTAGAAATGTATTTTCAGACAAAAAATGCATTTAATTTTCATACCATGAAATCAATAGAGTTTTTCCTTTTCACAAATTTATTTTTTTTATTAAGTTTTTCATGACCATGTTGTCTATATAATCCCTAAAACTTGCACATTCGAATTTTGTACTAAACCATTCTTCAAATTTTTCATTATAAAATATAACATAAAAATACATTATACATTTTATTGTTGAGTACCTTCTCCAATTTAGGTTTTAGAGGATTTGTAAAATCATACATTAAATTAGAGTTTACAAAAATAATTAAAAAACAAATAATTGGATATATCTGCAATATCACCATAACTATACTCTAAAATTATAATGAATCATTTAAAAACATTTAAAAACCTAGGATGAGCAAAAAAATATCACTAAGGTTCATATAGAAAGAAAAATCATTAGTCGATTGAAAACAAGAGAACCTATTAAAAACCTTTTTCTTGAAAACTCATAAGAATTCACAAAAAAATCATGTAGTTTCATAGGGACATATTTAACATATTACTCTTACATTAACCTTTACACATGGAATAACCATTTAGAAAAATTTCATATCTATATTTCCTAAAGAATTTGGGAGCTATAATGGGGCTCACCCATCATATCTTGTGCTATAATACGATCAACCCAACATATCTTGAGCAATAATGGGGCTCAATTGGTAATATCATGAGCTATAATGGGATCAAACCAATATAGACTATGTAAATGAAATTTATCATGACTATAACACTTTATAAATCATTTCAACACATGAGAAAACCATATTCATATTTTCAAAATACACTTTTTTTGTAAGAAAAATCCCTTTTAAAATATAAACATTGTGCACATAATAATAAAATCATACTTTTAAAAAATAACTATGAAAACAAATAATATAAAAAAAATAATAATTAATCATGAAATTCAGATAAAACACTTACATTATATAAAAACGTACAATGTTTTTGAATTTTTTAAAAGATACATTTAAAATTATTTGAAAAGTAAAGGCCCTTACTATGAGTTTGAATTATTATATGTTCAAAACATATATATAATTATTTAAATGGTATTTTTAATATATTAATGAAAAAAATAAAGTTTATAATACCTTAGATTTACTTTATATAAACATTTTCCACCCATTTGTTGACAATATTGTTTTGTTTTCAGTATTTCGGGTGTATTCTTTTAATTCTTTCCAAGGTCGCTTTATTTATGGTCATACTTGTAAAAATAAAATAATAAAACAGAAGTTAGAAAATATATATTTTGGTCATGTTAAACAATTAAATGTGAAATTTAATTTTCCATGATTATGGTAAAAGGGAAACGAAAAATCATCATCGAAGAAAGCGGTGAATTAATGTACCACGGGCAGTGATTTTGTTAGTTAAAAAATAAAGG
This sequence comes from Viscum album, assembly GCA_963277665.1. Lineage (NCBI taxonomy): Eukaryota > Viridiplantae > Streptophyta > Magnoliopsida > Santalales > Viscaceae > Viscum > Viscum album. Next base: position 634,897,444 of record OY728161.1, read on the forward strand.
ATTATGTGAGAGATTTTATGAGGCATATACCATAAACCCAACAACACTATAATATATATATATATATGATTATATAGTTATCATGAATCATTGGAAAGGATGTGAGGATTTTTTAGAAGTGAAAAAGAATTTAAAAGAGAAGAAAAAGGAACCTTACTTCTTGAAAAATTCTCTTTGAGAACCCATAACGGATCTTATAAGTGTAATTTTTATGAGACTAGAAGCACAAGAATATGTAAAGGGATAAAGATGATGGAATTTGGTAGAGGTTAAGTGAAAAATATGGCTTTAGGTTATGATAATGTTTAAAGGAGGGAGCCTCCTTTTTTATAATTTATGTGAGGGTTAATATAATAATTACCCAAATTATTGAAATATAAAAAATATTTTGTTTAGTTAAAACAAAAAAAGAACTAAAAATAATATTATATCCAATTTTAGAATTGATATAATCATTTTTATCCTTGTACATGATTTTTTTGTTTTTAAATAATTTTGTTAAATATTTTTTTGATGTAAAAAAATTTGAAAATTTAAAACATATTCACAATCTAGACTTTAAACACATAAAAAAGTTCTCAATCTAAATTTTATTTTTTATTAAATATTATAAATATTATAATTAACTATATAAATTAGTAAATTGATGAATAATATCAAATTATATTTATTTTACTATTATTCAAATCATTAGTTTTATAAGTTCATCAATTAAATACTTCTTAAATCAATATTGTTCAATCCATTAATGTAATTATTTTTCTCCAAAAAAATTAAAAATAAAATTATATGAGAAATAAAATTTTATTATCCTTCCAAATACTATTCATGATTGAAAAAAATATTTTTTAAATCCCTATTAAATTTTTATACTTATTGAAAATTATAATGTTAAAAATTTAAATTCTTTTTTATAAAAAAATATAAAGGTACTAAATTGATCCATGTGGGTAAAAAATGTTCCAATCAGAATAAAAATAAGATAATGGTATAGATTTGTTTATATAAAAAAATTTATCCATAATTTATGTCTTTTAATAATTCTTATCATTTAAATAAAAAAGTATTTATTTTTCAAATACAAGCATGAGCACTGCATCAGCGTTGCACATGCATTAATATTAATTTTATCATATATAAAAATTAATAATAAATTAATATAATAACAATAAATTACTATTATCAAATATAAAATTATATATTCATCCATTATTTATATTCACTCATAAAAATGTTAATAAAACATCTTAAATAAGTTACTTTTTCTTTTCTTTCCCTCCCAAAGCATTTCACCGGAATTTGTTTATGGTTAATGATATATAACTATAAAATTGGAAATTATAAAAATAATTGAAATATATATTAATTAATAAAAGTGTCTTGAAAATAATATTTACCACTCAATTTTTATTTATAATTAACCAAATTTGACATTGTTAATGTTGCGTAGGTACTATGTCATCCCTGAGAATAATTTCTATACCTATCATGAAATAAATTATAATATACATGATGAGAATTATTTCAGTTGAAATTTACTTTCTATAAACTCATAATTTATTTATTAAATAAATTTAATAGATTTTATATCATAAATATGTCTTCAAGATGTCATAAAAATATTGGATTTTATAAAAAAAACTGAATTGTTTACTATTCATCAAAAATTAAACCACATCATAAAATTATAAAAAATACATCCTAAACATTTTTTTAACTTATAATTCATAAAATAACTCCATTTTTGAAAATTAGGTTTCTATATATGGTTAATTTAATTTTAAATTAAAATCATAATTTTATTGGAAAATATAGTTTTTAAAATTATAACTAGTTTTATAACACATTGAAAAGTAAATTAAATTCTTCTAAAATTATCATAAAATAAAAATACATACAAAAATTATGAAATCATTTTATGAAAATATATTTCATTTTAATTTATTAAACTAATAATAAAATTGTAATTAAATATTTATGAGAAAAACATACTCTTAATTAATAATTTTCAAAAAAAATATTTACTTATACTATGACATATTTATATTATATTTTTTAGTTATAAGATGGATAAATTTAATTTATAATTTAATTGGTGAGGATACTATTCATTTGGTCATATTACTATTCCAAAGGGTAAAGTTACTATTCCCAAAAAATTTATGTTGATCTTATCAAACTCAAAATATCTTACTGGTCAAAACCATGTATGTTTCCTTCTAAAAATTAAATTAACAAAGGTGAATATTTTATGTTTAGTAGCTACGTTATAAATGTTACATAATAAATGTTCATTTAGGCATGTTATGGCATAGTGTTTTCTTTTAAAATATTAAGATGTTATATCCCCCACCCCATAAATGAATATTTCCCTCGCAATCTCTTAATTGTACTTATAGTTTTGGATTTACATATTTATAATGAATAAAAACTATTTTATTATATGTACTTAATTAATTAAAAGATAAAAATTTAATTTTGTTAATATTTTTTCTTAAAAAACGACAACGCCATATCTGAAAAGTTTTCTAGCACGTTCCTCTGATACTAAATGTAAATCCCTAAACCTGAACTTCTAGATTTAGTAAAAAACCATGTTGTGTAGTTTTTTTATAAATATATCACAAATATACATAGTACATTATATGATCGAGGACCATCTCTAGTCTAGGTTTTGGAGGAATAGAAAAACCCTACATTAAATAAGATTTTACCAAAATAATTAAAAAATAACTAATTGGATTCATCTATACTATCTTCTTAACTTTCCTATAAAATTTTATGGAATCCTATGAAAAATATTTATAAACATGGGATGAGCACAGAAAGATCAGTATGGGACATAAAGATAGAAAATTTGTTAGTCTATCGAAAACATGAAAACCCATTTAAAACCATTTTCTTGAAAACTCATAAGAATGAATAGTTTCATCATGTCATTTATTTGTGATAAATTTAACAAATTACACTTAAATTCACCCTTAAACATGTAATAATCATTCGGTCAACTTCCATCTCTGGAGTGCTCAATGCATCGGAGAGCTATAATGGGGATCAACCGTTATATATTGAGTTAAAATAGGCACAACCCAATGTATCTTGAGATATAATGGGGATCAACCCATCATATATTGAGTTATAATAGGATCAAACCAACATAAACTATATATAAGTATCATATCTTTAATAAAACACTTGATAAATTATTTTATTCTTTAAGAAATACACATTCAGATTTTCATGATATGTTTTTTTCGTAAAAAAATACATTTAAAAATAAAAAAACATGAACATATTAAGGAAATAATATTCATAAAAAATAACAATAAAAACAGATAGTGGAAGAATAATTGTAATATTTCAATATGAATTCAGTATAAACTGCTCATGACATATAAAAAAGAACCATCTTTTTGAATTTTACAATGGAGACATTTAAAAAGATTTTAAAATGAAAGTGCCTTACCTCATGTTCGACATCATTAAAATATGTTAAAATCCACTATATAATGGTTTTAATAGTGTTATTAATATATTATTTAACTAAAATAATGTTTATAATACCTTACATTTTCTTTTTATAACATTTTCCACCCATTTATTAACAATATTTTGTTATTTTCACTATTTTGGGTGTGTTTTTTCATAATTTCCAACGTCGATCTACTTATAGTATTCCTTGTAAAAATAAAATAATTAACCATAAATGATAATATATATGTATTTATGTATGTTCATAAAATTATATGTAAAATTAAACATGAAATTATTTTAGTAAAAGGTAAACGAAAAATCATCCTCCACGAAGGCAGTAAACTAACACACCACGGATGACGATTTCATTATATATGAAATAAAGGATAAAATAAAAGATTTTATGAGGTATATAACAAATAAAAAATCACTCCATTATATATATGATGAATTATTTTTCATAAATCATTGAATATGAGGTGAGGATAAGGTAGAAGTGAAAAATATTTTAAAAGAGATGAAAAAGGAACCTTACTTCTTAAAAAAAATCCCTTTGTGAACCCCTTAGAGGATCTTGTAAGTGGTATTTTTATGCTACCATAATCAAAATAATGTATAAATGGATTATTAAGATATAATTTGGTAGAATTAAGACAAAAAACAAGGCTTAAGGGGATGAAAATATATGGAGGAGGGAGACTCCTTTTTTATAATTGAGGTTAGGGGTAACACAAGAATTACATAAATTAATAAAATATAATAAATTTATTATAGGTTTTAATGCTTATAAAAGGAAAAAAATTATATTATATCACTTATTAGAAGGAAAAGTTTCATTTTTTCCTTGTACATTAATTTTATTAATTTTAAATAATTTAATTAAATAATTTATTCTAGGAATATAATTGTTTCAAATTAAAAACAATTCACAATCACGACTTTAAACACATCAAAAAAAAGGTTCCAATTAAATTTAAATTTTTTATTATATCATATACATATAAATCATTCATATATAAATCGTGAAATTACTTAAAAACATCAAATTATATTTATTTTACTATTATTAGTATAATTAATTTGATTAATTCCTTAATTAAATATTTATTGAATCTATATTGTTCGAGACATTAATATAAATATTATTACATAATAACTGAAAGCAAAACTCATTAATAAATAAAAAAAATTTAAATTTAAAAATATTATTCACGTTCAAAAAAGGATTCTTTAAATCCTCATATTAAAATATTATACTTATTGGAAATTATTTTTTTTAAACAAGTTGTCATTCTTGTTAATAAATAATTTCAGGGGAATAATGTGATCCATTTGGATCAAAAATATCCCAAATCTAACTTAAAAAATAACAGTGGTATAAATTTGATTATATAAAATGTTTTACACATAATTTATGTCATTCAATAAATCTTATAATTTTAACAAACAACATTTTATTTATTTTTCTTATACTTGTACCATAACTGCCTAAGCGTTGCACAGGAATTAATGTTAATCATATCATATATAAAAATACAAAATAAATTACTATAATAAAAATTAATTACATAGGTTAAAAATAAAATTCTATATTCATTGATTATTTATATTCACTCATATACATGTCAAGATAACATCTAAAATTTGTTATGTTGTACTTTCTTTCCCTATCCAAGCATTTCACATGAATTGGGAAAATATTAATGTTATATAACAATAAAATCCTAAATCCAAAGACAAAAATATATAAAATTCATATAAATTGATAAAAGTGTCAAGAAAATAATTTTTTTCACTCCATTATTGTTTATAAAGAATCAAATTTGACATCGCCAATACTGCGCAGGCACTACGTTGGCACTGATAATAATTTTAATACTTATCATGAAAGAAATTATAATATACATGTTGTGAATTATTTATATACAAAATTACTATTATATATTCCTAATTTAGTTATTCAATAAAAAAATAAATTTTCTATCATAATTATGTCTCCGAGATGTCATAAAAAATACACTATTTTATAAAAACTGTGTTATTTGTATTTCATAAAAATTAACCCTTATAATAAAATTATAAAAAAAATTCGCCCTAACCATTTTTAAGGTGTGGAAATAAAAACAATTCTACATTTTTTGTAAATAAATTTTTAAATATATATAATTTATTTTTTATTTAAAATCATCATTTACAAGGAAAATATATATTTTAAAATTATTACTAATTTTATAACACATGAAAAAAAAATGTATGGTCACATAAATGTATCCTAAAATCATAATATATGAAAATAGAAATTTATGAATAAATATTATAAAACTAAAGTTAATTTTAAATTATTAAATTAATCAAAACATTGTAAATAAATATTTAGGAAAAAAATAAAAACTCTTAATTAAAATTTTATAAAATATGTATTTACATATAATATAATATGATTATTTGATATTATAAATTATAAAAAGAATAAATTTTATTTATAAATTAATTGGTGGGGTTACAATTTATTTTTTCATATTAATATTCATAAGGGTAATATTACTATTCCAAATAGTCAAGTCATTATTCGCCAAAAAATTATATTGATCATATAAAAATATAAATATATTATTGAGAGCAACCGTGTATGTCCTTTTTTCTAAATTCAACTCATAAAAGTGGAGAAATTATATTTAATGACTATTCTATAAAGGTTATTTAATTAATTTTCATTTATTTATGATGCGGCACAACATTTCCTTTTAAAATATCAGGATGTAACAGTATATAACACTATAACTATCTTTAGGTGTGTATTTTCTCATATATATCCATGTGTTCACTTCCCACATATGTTATACTTATTGGAAACCAAGTATGCTTTCTTCCATATATCCTTCATAATTACCTTTTATCTTTTTTCAAGTGGATGTTTTATTAATTATTTTTTCTATAAGGGATTTAAACATAGGAATTTTTAATAGTGACACCCAAGGTTTTATCCCATGTTCATATTTCAAAGATTAAATTTATTTAAGGGGGATATAATTTAACATATTGTGGTTTTAGTAAATAAATATTATGTTCAATATTGTAAATGATAAAACAAGTTGATCTTAAACTAGAAAAAGAATTATTATTATTTAAATATTATTTTTATAATCTCGAAAATAAATTTGAGTAAATGAATATTATTAACCACCTTATGAAATATAACATATTCTTACACATTTATAATTTAGTAATTAATTATTTTTTAATAAGTAATATGTTTTTATTAAAGTCCTTTTATTCATCATAATATATATTTTCTTCACAAATGATTTTTTCTTTCTTTTTATGAGTAAATATTAAATTTTAAATAAAAATATAGTAGAAGATTTATTTTATAAAATGAATATCATTATAAAATTAATCGTTTAAAATATATTATAGGATTAGTTTTTAAAATTTTATGAAAATTGTGATTTTTTATGGGATTTTAAGAAAATGATTTTTATTATAAATTATATTTTATGTTAATATATTTAAAATGTATAATTATTTTTGGGGATGGTCTCAAAATTTTATTATTTACATTTAATTTTAAATTAACTAATTGTTCTTTTAATTTGTTTTATAATTTAAATTATTATAAAAGTGTTTTATATTTTAAAAGTTTGTTTTTCGATTATTGTTTCTTCACCGTGTTTTTCAGATTTAATTTTAAATTAAATAATAAATCTTCGATGTTTTTATTTTTTTTAAATGGATTTTTTATTTAGAATAATTTGGGTACAAAATTATTAAATGAGTCCCTTTTTTCAAAATTATTTGTGTTATTAGAATTTTTTGTTACAACAAAAGAGGTTTTATCAGGTAATTTAGTTTTCAAATAAAATGGTAAGAACTATAAAATGAGATATAAGCATTCTGAAATATTATTTGATGATTATATATCAACCAAAATCATCCAAGTTTTGAAGTTATGATAAATTTGGGCCACATGGATGAGTTTTATATTTAATGAAAATTCAAACATGACACATTCTTGTTTTTAATAACTATAATATTTTTAAATTGGTTTTATAATGAGGATATGTAGGAATTTAAATAGTATAATAATATATTCTAGATGTATCTTCATCGTGGTAATTAATACATAATTTTTACTAAATAGTAATTGAAATTAAATTATTTAATAATGTTAAGGAATTAATTAATTAATTAATGGAAAATTTAATTAAATTATAATGAAAAAATTAAAATTTATATAAATTTATATAAACAAAATGATCAATGCTTATTTTTGTATGAACATGACACGTTAGGGATATAATGAAATAAATTTTTTCTAATTGAATTTGTTTTATATTATTATTGTTAATGTAATGAATAATTCTCAAAATTGAAATTATTGATATTTTAAAGTAAACAATATATAATTAAAATATTTAAAGATACTAAAAATATAAAATTCATCTAAGATATTCAGAAAAGTTTTAAAATAAAAACCACTTTCAATTTTGTGTGTTTTTTATTTTATTTTGAATATATTAACCATCAATTTGTAAAAATTCATCTTATCATGGTAACAGTTTAAGGGGTTAAATTTGGGTTAAAACCATACTATAAGGGTATAAATATATTTAAAAATATCTAATTTATGTTATATGATAGTATTTGAACCAATATTAATTTTAACTTCTAAAAAATTCACATTGGGAAATTTTTCAATTAAATTAATCTTATATTTATTTAATATTTTGATAAATTCAAAGTGTTCCCCACCACTCTCTTATTATTGGTCACCTCTTCTTGTAATATATTCACAATTATAAACCCATTTTTATCATCCAATACATGCCCATATACATTTTTATATTCCCTCCCATAATGATATAGGTATTTTTAGGCATATTATAAATCATATAAATCTAAATTTGTAAAAATGTGGCTTTCCATAGAATTGGTAGATTTTATTTGTGCATGTTTTAGTTATTTATATTATATTACATCACTAAAACCTTATTAAAAATTGATAATAAAATATTAAAAATAATCCATGTACTAATGATTTCTTAAATTAGTGGTATGACATTTATCAAACTAAACATCCATCAAATTGGGAAACAATTCATTGTTCTTATGTATGTAGGGACGACTGCCTAGCGAACTGATATAATTAGTTTTTCATAATAAAATCCCAATATTATTTATTTTTCATTAGTTGATATTTAAATTTTAAATTAATGAAATATTTATCATTCTTAAAATATATGTATCATTTAAATTATAACATTACCAAGCATAGAAAAATGATAACATTGTTTGTGTAAACATGTTGACTACACCCTCCACTAAGCGATGTGGTTCATTTTTCATCACCATATTTCATGTATGATGTATTTATATAATAATATTTGATTAACTAATATTATATATATCATATTATTACCATTATTGAAATATAAAATATTATTTAACTTCATTATTTAATGATCGTAGAAGAATTAAAACGTTACACATGCGTATATATAGCCTCACATCTCGATGTTGGTAACATGATTCATTTTTCAAAAGCCTAGTTAATTGATTTATTTAAATGTATAATTAATTTTAAAATGTTTATAATTATATAATGAATGTTATTTTGTATATCGTTGAGTTCTGACCACTTAACCAATAGTAACACACATAAGTCATTTGGATCTTATGAAACGGATATCATCAAAAAAAATATTGGAATAATATATAACATGGTATTAATCTAAATAATTGAATAATTTAATTATAAAATATTATTGAATAATTATAAATTAACTTTTTTTTATTATTATGGATGATAAGCAACATATCTAACGAGTTAAACTCAAGGTTGGGGAATTCATTTAAAAATCATATTGTATAGAATCCCTTTAAACTAAATTTTTATTAAATGTCAATATTTTAAGAAATTTAATTAAAATTTAAATAAAAATTATCCTACCAATATTTAAATTATTTTTTAATTATTTTTTACTTTAATAAAGGGTATGAAATGATTCATTTTGTGATTTTCCAAATATAGTATTTTTTTGATTTTTTTGAAAAAATTACGGAAATATTTTTTCTACATAGATTTAATTATAATAATTTACTTATTTCATGAAAAATTAATTTAATTATAATTCTTAATAATTTATCATAGTTATTTTTATTTAATTTTTTTTCTTTGTTATGTGTCATTTTCTAGATTTTAAAAATGGGGTTTTAAGAGAAAATGGTATTTTGAAATCAAAAATTCCTTTGCACATTGGTTTCAAATTGTTTTAAAGGGTTTTATTTGTGAAATTGTCCATTTAAATTTTTTATAAAGTTATTATACCCATTATATCTCATGGGTGATCTTCTTATAGCTGATATGATTCACGATACCAGGTAGTGCTATAATGTATTGGGTTATCTAGAGGTAGAAGTTGATCTTATGATTATTCTATTTTTATGTGTGATTACAAGATTTATTGTAATATTGATATTTAAATTAAGCCCCAAGTAAAAAAAATATTATTTTCTATGCTTGTTCATTATTTTTTATGAAGACTTTTTGATACCAAAATTTGAGAAAATTATCCTTCGTGTGGAAAAACTGATTCTTTTTTCATATAAAAATGTATGTTTATAAAAAATAGTTATTCATGGTTTTTCATATTTTTTATTTTAATAAGAATATTAAAAATATATGTCCCTTATAAACCAATTTTACTCAACCCAAATAAAAAAATCACCAGGATTGAGGATGGGTAAGAGATAAGTATTAGTACAGTTGAAGGTGTTAATGATTTTTCATGAAAATAAATCATGTTTCATTGTAATGGGTTTTTTATAAGGAAAATGGATACTTTTCAAAAGATTAATCTTTTAATGTTTGAGTTTATTATTTAACAGTTTTCCAAATTCTCTAAAACCTTACACAAAAATGATCCTAGAAATTATACAGATTTTAATTCTAGTACAAAAAACACTATAATGTGTAATACATATGGTCAGGTTGTTACACAATGATATAATGAAGCCTTTACAAGTTTCTATTTTTATATTCAATGAAAATAGTTTCCATAATATTTGGTAATTTTTTATCATATAAATATATATATATAATGTGTAAATGTTATTTTCTTCACGAAATATTCAACATAATCCATCATAATAATTTGATATCTACTTTGAAATAATATGATTTCACATAATATTTACTTGGGATATTATAAAATGATAAAATCTCTATTATTTCTCAATATTAATTATGATTACTCTAAAAAACGGTTATGAAACCAATTTCATTCCCATGGGATAGGTTATGATGAAATTTTTATGATATCTATTTCATTTTCAAGGGTTATTATATGTTGAATGTTGTATGAACATGTGGAATACAAATGTATCGACTATGTGATGAGTAGGACCTATTTCTACCACCAATTCATTTGTTAATAATTATTATTATACATTATCAAAGGGTATAATATAGGTTATTGCATGCCCAAAATATATCACACATGATTTCATCTGAAAGACGAATAAGGTTACAAGATAGGTTATACCAATACTGAAAGTGGGTGCATGGGAGTTAGCCAATTCCAAAATTGTTTCACAAGTGGATAGCCTATGAATAAAATATTATTAATTTGTGGGTGGGTAGCCATTCTATATGATTTTATAGGATTCATTTTATGAGAAAAAATATATGTATTTTTCTAATTTTATGTTCTTGTGGATCATATTCATGATTACATTATTATTAATTTCTTATTAAATATCAAGAAGTTTTTTTAACTCATTTTTATGATATATGATATCTTGGATGTTGTTTTAAAATTTTATTCTCTTGTGCTAAAACCCTTATGCTCATGTTATGCTTATATCTTTCCTTTTTACTGACACTGAAAATATGATCTCACCCTTTGTTATGTCCCCCTTTAAAATTTTATAAAGAAACTTATTATAAATTATATGTCTAATAAGGGTTACTAATATATAAGATGTTGTAGCTCACCTATGAATCATTTTTTTATGTATATGTGTTTTAAATTTCACTAGTATTCAAATGGTTCAAGTGATGACCATTATTTCAGGTAATAAAAATGAATCTATTTATCTATGATATCTATATATGAATAGAGTTGGTAATTAAATGGAGGATGTTGGTTTTATGGTTAATATAATATATTTTTAGATATTTTTCAAATGATTAATTTGAAATATATTTTAGTGAGTGTCCCATGATAAAATGATATATAATCTTGATTAATTTCCATATCTATTTTGGATTCATATTTTTTAGAATTATTTCATGTTTAATTTTTTACATAAAATGCTGCAATGTATGGTTATCAATTGTATATTATGTATTTTTATATTTTATATTATTTTAATATAATTTGATGGCCCTAAATGGAATGTAACCTTTTCTTTTATTTATATATTGGTTTATCAGATATAAAAAATATTTAAATGAGTAATGTTTTTTTAAAAATAGGAAATATTATTCATTTCTAATAAACATAATTTATTTATTATATTGATTATACCTCCTGTGATCAGGGATTATTCTAGAAGAATGTTTCCATATAGTATGAATCATATAATATTTTTGGAATGGTTTTTATTGAGTTTTTTCATTTTATTGTTTGGTTTTGTGACATAGTCATTATAATTTGGATAATGGATATTGATTTTTTAGAGTAAGACTATATCAAATTCCAACAAGTTTGGATATAGTGGAAACATAATTTACTATAATTGTTAGGTTTATTTTAGGAGGATCTTGGAATGAGTGGGGTTGCAGATTGAGTAATTTCAGGAAAAAAATGTGTTGGACTCATGATTAATTGAAGAAATCTTCTAAAATATGGTTTTTTATTTAATTTTTAGAAATCTAATTAGTGGCACTTAAGAAATTCCCAAATGTTATATTATGATTATTATACATGAATAAATTTACAAAATTACGATTCGCCAGTAATGTAATTAGACATTGTCTAATTTTATGTTTTTGGGTAAATAATTAAAAATATAACTTATGTGTATATTTAATTTCTATTTATGTGTAATTTTATGATCACTGGTTACATGCTATGGTTGTTTGATAATATTTAAATTTTGGTATATTTTAAATAAAATGCATTTCATGAAATTAATTAAAATATTTTATAATGATTAATTTTAAATAAAACATAATTTGAAAATGTATTCGAAATATTCAAAATGTGTATTTTGAAATAAATTTCAATAAATTTTCTAAAATTTTATTCTCGTATGTTTCATTATTTATGATATTTTGAATTGGGCAAGTGAATGAGGGTAGTAATATAAAATTAAGGATTATTTATATTTGAAACTAATATGGTGAAGTTGATGTATATGGTTGAATTAAATGTCCAAAATTTCACATTATTTTTTATGTGAGTATATCCATTAAATGTGTTAATTGTATGGAAGGTAGTGATTACTAATTACAAGTTCTTATAATGGGTAACATAATAATTCAATAATTGATTAATTTTTTGTAATCCATTAATAGAATTATCGTTGAAAAAATTTAAAATATTTTAATTTTGGTAATCTATCTATGTTCTTTGGTATTAGTATTTTTACAACACTATTTATAGGTATGTTTTGAGAATGAATGTGACCCATCAACAATGAATTGTTTTCTATGAATGGTTAAAGTAATTTTTTATGGGATAGTCTATGTTTTCTATGATGTAAGTCAATATAGAAGGAATTATGTAATGAAAAAACTATTAGAAAATAATTAATGTTATACTGTATATTCGAAGAAGGACCTTACTGTGTGAAAATATGATATTAAATGATTTCTTTATTCTAGTAGACTTAGAAATTCATGTTTTTATTATAGGAGTTTCAGAGTGTATTTATAATTATTGAATGAATATTTGATAATATTAAGGATATAATTATGTATCTTTCAAATGTATTTATTTTTTAACTGGATGTGGAGTAAACTATATACATAATATAATTCCATAGGGTACATGATTATGATACTATGGGGGATATGTCATTGGATTTTAATGCACACAAAAAATGGATTCTATTAAAAAAATAATCTATGAATCGACAAGCCAATGGGAATCCACTGGGTATCAAGGAGTGTAGCAAATTTTTCTTAAATAAGTGTATTTTTTATATTGTCTATTTTAATTTAAATTGAACCATCATGGTTATTTTGATCGATGAAACCTTATAGAAGTAAAGTGCCTATATTTTTTTATAATTTATAATACTTGTATACTTACTCGATCCTAGGTTTGTAGACAAATTACAATCTCATTTATTAAAGTTGATTATATTTTATTCCAATATATTATATATTCATCATTTATGTCATCTACATAATATTTTTTATACTAGGGATTTGAGTTTTTATTTCACTGGAGTGTGGTGAAAACATTGAAAAATTAATTTATAGAATGATCAGTATACCTATGATCTTTTTATGCGTGTAAAAGTATATTCATTTATTTTTTATATATGTTTTGATTTTATAAAATTTCATGTTTTTCTAGGAATATAATTTGGGGATTTTTCATGTCATAGTGTCAACGGTCAATCACGAGTTGCCTATGGATTCATGATATTTTTTATGCTAGCTTAATATTTTATGACGCTATAATAATTATGTTCACAAAGTCATTATGTGGTTTCCAATTTATGTTTTTTATTCACAAAGTTATTCTGGTAGATATTCTTAACTACCATTCAAAATTTTAATAAGAGTTTGATGGTATTTTACATAATATTATATTCATAACACAAGAATTTTTTAAATTTTTAAATTTGGAATCTAAAATGAGTAAAATATCATTTTATCTCGTTAACAAAAAATTTAAATGTTAATATTTTTACCATATATAAATTTCATGTGATTATGATGAATAAATTTTAATGTATCTTTTTTTACTCATATCAATTACATGATCACCAAATTTGAATTTTCAGATATCGATAATTCAATTATTATTTTTCACATATTAACCTTCTTGTAGAACAATTATTATATTGTTTTATCTTAAAATTGAATGCTAAATATTTATATATATGGTTAATCCCCATTAAATATATCTCCAAAATATATTTTATTAAGAAAAATATTTATGTAGTTTTAGAAGTATGAGTTTTTAAATAGTATTTTATTATGAAATATGTATTCTAGAGTCCATGTTATGAAAGAATGGGAATATTTTAATTGATTACCATAATTATTTATATTTTAGTAATGGTACATAAAATTGTTATAAATATTTAATTTATGAAAATATTTTCTCTATGTTTTTTTGAGTTGAAAGGGGTGGTTTAACAACATTACATAGACATAAATTATTTAAATGTGCATAAATTTTAAATATAACAACTTGTTTGGGTAAATATATTACATGTGATCCTATAAAACATGATCCTAATGAGTTGAGTTGGTTGGAATAAATTGGTTATGTTGACTAACATTAAATTGAGTTATTTGGATTAGAGGTTTTTTTTAATATTGTTGGTTGAAATGTTCATTTTCACTTATTTATTAAGTCATATTATATTTGTCATTCTATAATTCATTATAAATTATAATCCATGGATTTATTTTGGATTTAATGTTTTATTTAATTTGTGTAATCGCTTCTCATTCAAAATTTGATATGATAAAACGGTCTCCATGCTTTATAAATCAAAGAACAATGGTTTTCATAAAAATAGATACATTCAATATATAAATGTCATATCATAAAAAAATATTTTATAATATTTAGGTATATGGTAAAAAAAGCACATGCATCATTAAAAAAAATAAACAAGAAATTATTTCATAAATATAGAATATTAATTATGAAGTAAATATGAATTCAGATAAATAAAAATAGTATGATGGGTAGGTAAAATATGTAAATGACATTATTTAAACATAAAAATAAATAAGGTCATGGTCTTCATGAAATAACACATCTATGAGAAAAATTTATAAGAAGTTATTAAAATAGGTTTGGGTTATTATTTAGTTAAATTTGAGATAAATCAATGTGAATGATTAGAAAAGTAAATATGAGGTATTTATGGGATGATACCTCACTCTCATGGCTATATAACATTATCCTCTTGAAATCATGATGTCCACATCCAAAGGTTTGGTACATGCTTCCTCTATTGTAATTTCATTCCATCATTTAGTATGGATTCCTCCTCTCAATATATTTTTCATTTTGAAGCCTTCTTCCTCAGTTCATTTTTTTCAAAATTTTAGTATCAGGTTTATACATTATATGGAATTGTCCCTATATATCTTGGTTTATTGTTATATATTAGATGTCAATTTTGGAATTTCTTCATAAACTTGGTCACTAGTGGGTTTTTATGGTTTTGGTTCTTTATAGTATATATTTTATCATGGTCACATTTCCAATGCAAACCTCTTCACTTAGAGATTAATACATCATGAAATATGCCCATAATGGTGTAGGATTTAATTTACCTTGATCCAATTATAAATTCATTTATTTTTTTGGTCTCATCACATTGATGTACATTTATGGTATACCTCTTAAATGGTAGTTGTGATATAATTTTAAAATTAATGTGGCATCTTGATGGTGCACTTCTATTTATTGATTGAGATGATGTTGGTTAAAGGAATAAATAATCAATTAAGAGATAATTCTTCTAACAATATATTACTATTCATTTTTACATTTCAATATTATATATTTTATTCAGTTATATTGAGTATTAGTATATTTTGTCTTCTAAAAATGTGTTTTTATGACATTATATGGTTTTAATGTCTTCTAAAAATGTGTTTTTATAACATTATATGGTTTTAATAGTTATTGAACATTGATATTAGTAACTATGAGGAAACTGTGGAAATGGGATGCAGACATGACAATGTGGATTTGAATGGCCTTTGAACAATTTTTTTAACACTATGAGGCCTCATATAAAACCATGTGGCTGGGATTGTGTATGGGGGAGAAAAATATGGCTCATGCATTTTTTGAGGAAACTAGGAAAACCAAACCATTTAGAGTATAGTTTTATAGAGAATTTCTCCCACATGGTTGGTTCAGATATTACCAAAATAGTATCCCAAACCATATATTCAACTTAAAATTAAATTATAAATGAAATGTATATACTAATTTGTATTAAATTTAAATTACCCACCCCCTCCTCTTCCTCGATATCAGGAAAATACCCCTACATATTCATAGGGGAAATCCATTTCATTCACACCCATAATTCTGAGTTGACATTCATGGTAAAATATCCTTTCTTCCTCAACTTTTCATATCTATACATCCCCATATTTTTCAATTAGAATATCCATATTCTAAAGATCATAAATAATTGTCAAAAAATATTTAAGGTTCAAGTTAATCTAATATTGGGTTTTTGGTTATTTGGTTATTATAGAGGTTGATAAATTTCGTATTTTTGAATTATCCATTGAGTAATAAACATTTTTATAGTATTCTAGATGAAATCATTTTAGTTTTTATGTTTTCTTTAATTCCCTTTCAATTAATGGTGTTTCTAATTTTGTAAATTTAATTCCTTAAACTTTTGTCTTTCTATAATTGGTATATTTTATAAATTCTAAATTTCACTTTGAAGTGAACATGTATGTATTTCATGTCCTTTTTTAAGAAGGTGGTGCTTTCCCAGAAGACCAAGGCAAAATTATTATAAGTAAAAGGGCTACAAGAGTCTAAAAATGGAAACATATAACAATATTTGTGATGAAAGGGGATTAGATCAGCGAGAATATCTTCAATCTAGGTAATATCACAATTAATCCCCTTATTCTCAAGGTCTTCAACAACCATGTTAGATTCGTGATAAGTGTGAGTGATGATGTAGTTGTTTTCAAGAATAGTATGGATACAGCTCATCCAACGAGTGGAGATCGGCCACGCAAGGTGAATCACACCATTCCAAATGGCTACCACAATGGTGGTCGAGTCACTCTCAATCCAAAGGTTGGTCCAACCATGTTTATTGGAAAAGTAAATAGCATGAATCATGCTCATCATTTCATCTTCCAAAGAAGAGGCAGTACCACAGCTCCCATAGAAGCATCCATGGATCTGATTATCATGATTCCTAAATATTCCTCCACAACATGAAAGTCCTAGATTTCCTTTAGAAGAACCATCCACGTTAACTTTAATCTAGCCAGGAAGAGGGGCACGCCAAAAGACTTCAAAAGTTAGATGTGGTTTGCAGTAATTTCCAACAATACAGAGTCTCTTAAGAATGCCAAAATCATGCACTGTGTTGTTGCAGTGTCCCTTTTGGGTCGAAGAAGTTTTACATATGGAAATAAGTATCCTCATGCGCCATGTATCATGACTTAATGATCAATTATTATGAATAAGAGAATTTATATCATACTAGATCAAATAGTGGAGCTCTGCGACAATAGAAAGGAAAATATTCTTAATCTATTGAGAATTATCCATCTCTTCACATCTCTTTAATTGAGATTTGGTATAGTTATAAATCATCCACCTACAGTTAAAAATGGAAAAAATATAATTCTAAATAGCAAAAGTAGTGGAATAGTAAAGAAAGAGATGATTAGCATCTTTTCTATGTTGATTGTAGAGACAGAATTTAGAACAGAGTTGAATACCATGCAATTAAAGATGATCATCAGTAGGGATCTTTTTTTGAGTAACTGTCCAAATGAGGGTAAACCTTGAAGGTTTTATCCAATGTTTTTCAAAGTGATTAATCCACCCAAAATCACTTTCAGAGTTACCAGAAAGGTGTTTGTAGAAGTTTTTTGCGTTAAGAATGCCATTGTAAGAAGGTTCCCAGACTTATAAATCATCAGAGATGGAGAAAGTATAAGTATCAATGACATTCTTGATGTTTTCAGGAAGATGGTCATTTTGACAGCAAAGGACATATCTGATGGATATCTTGGTGTTCTCAAGATTTTTTCCATGAGTAATTCTAGAAATTAGGGGAGTTCCAGTACAATTATTCAACCAAATGTTCAAGGCAGAGTCTCTAGAGATCACCCACTATGCATCATTCATAATGGAGGAAAAAGGACTATTTTATAGAAGGCCAGATAGAGGAGGCAAGAAAAGTTTATTTAACTATCTTAAGATTTTCAGGAAATCTATTTTTAAGAAAACTAATTGAATTAGAATTTCTATGAAGGAGATCCTATGTGAGTCTATATTGAAGTGCATCATTAAAGTGTTTGAGATTTTTTATGCCAATGCCTCCTTTATCAATGGTTTTGCAACTGTTTGACCAAGTTATGGTGATAAGATTCATTTCCATCGTGTTACCTGTCCAAACGAAATTTTTAATAGAGGTGTTTATTTTTATAATATGACCAATAAGCCACTTATAGACCATCATAGAGTAAACCATTTTTGAGACAATATTATATTTAACAAGACAAAATCTACCTACCATATAAAGAGATTTTCCTTTCCAAGAAGAAAGTTGTTTTATGACCTGAGTGGAAATTTCAGAGAAATGTGAAGCTTTTGGTCTTACCTAGAATATGGGGAAACCTTGGTATTTGAAAGGAGGAGATCCTTTCTTTATACCTAAATAAGTTGGAGTGCTGCATTTTCTATTAGGAGGAAAGTATTTCCCAAAGAAGATAAAAGTTTTTTTCCAACTAATCACTTTTCTAGAGATCTCGTTCTAATGAGGAAGAGATTTTTTGAGGGTTCGAATGTATCTTTTATCTCCTTGAAGAAAAATGATTATATCATCCGCAAATAACAGGTGAGATTCCATATCCTTTTAAAATGCATATGTGGATCATTTCTATCCAAGTTTTATATTTAAAGGGTACAATTTAAAAATATACAGTGTTTATGGGGTTTGACAGTATATATAAATAGTGTTGGAAATTAATTTATAGATATGAAATCAACATGACATCCCAAGGCATGTGTTAATCATGGAGGCCTATTTTGATGTTTAAAAACTGAATTTGTTGACATGTGGGGGAACCTCTTAGTTATCTTTTCCAAGTTTTTATTGTTATTGGTTGTTTATTGATAATGTTGTGTTTGAATTTTTAATTTTGGTATTATTTTATTTGAGGTAGTTTTAGGAGATGATAAAGATATTTATTGTGATTTTGGATTCATTTGTTCCTCGAATGACTGTTCACCTCTCTTTCCTTCATATCATGGTATCCCTGGTTATATAATAGATGTACAATATGTGTGTCTCTCTAGACTAGTCTATAAAGGATTTCTAGTGAACCAGGAGTGTTAAAAAGACCTAGGGGTTGGTATTGGTAGGTAACCAACACATTGTAATTGTGACATCGTATTAGACATTTTTTGAATTGAAACATGGGGGGGTTTAGTTAATCCTTAAACCAGGTATATTATCATTATAGTATAATCCAAGAGTATATCATATGGCATTACTCATTTATAACTATTTTCAAAAAGGGGGTTTCTTTTTTTATTGTATCATTTTACACATTAAGAACTAAATAAGTTGTTTATGTTATTTATTTCTATAAGGAATTTCAATCTTAGAGTGATATTCATTTTGAACCTCTATTTCTTATGGATATTTGTATTTATGAAATTCTTTTAAACTGAATTTTAAAATACTTGATTGTTGAAATGGAATTGATTGCATTAATTTTTGTGAAATTTTTTAATTGATGGTATTTTTTCTGGTTTATGTTTTTCTAACTACCCTGATTTTGTTCAATAATTCATTTTTCAAGAATTTTCATAATGGAGTGTTGTTTTTATAATCTGTATTGATGTACTCTTACGTATTCATCAATAAATTCAGGAAATATTTATTGATTCGGTGGATCGTAAATTGGTGATGACTGATGATAATAGGTGGTATCAAATGAAGAATATTTTATTGAGTTAGTTATAAACAATATAAATGGAATAACACAAATTTTGAAGGAATATCAAACATGGAATATGGTTGTGTATGGATCGAATGAAGAAAACAATTTCCAGTTTTTTACAATGTAATTCCATCCATATCGAACATCAATTTTCATTTTTAAATATACAATATCTAAAATTGTTTATTATATTTTGAGGTTTTTTATAGGTGTTATATTGAATAACATTAGGGATCCCAAAAAACCCAATCCTAAATATAGAATAATAAAAAATGATTACATTAAATAATGTATGAATATATAGTTAAAAAAATATTTTCTATCTTAATTTATAGAAATAACAATTCTAATATTATCATATTAATTATGAAATCATATATGATTAATAATTATTTTATTTATGTGTTCTTAATTTTATAATTTAGTGATTACAATTATTTAGAGTTTATTTATTAATATTTTATGAAAAAATTAATTTTTTGTTGAATATCCAAGAAATAGTTCCACCATAAATTTTATAAATAAAAAACATATTACTGATATAATAGTTACCTAAAATATAAGAATTAATTAATAAAAAATATTTTTAATAAGATAAATAATTTATCAAAAAAATATTAATTGAATTTATGAAAACAAAATATTGTTCTGAAATTAATTGAATATAATTACTCTGATTAAAATAGTTTTTAAATTTTTTCTATAATTGATTACCAAAAATAATTAATTATCTATATAAAAGGATTAAAAATAAAAAAAACCTATATTAAAAACTGAATAAATTTATTTTCCAATGAATACAATAATTTATAGGTCTTCATTTTCATATTATATTTTATTTAATTTTGTAACAATAAATAACCCTCTAATTTTATTATAAATACCATCTATCTCTATATAAAATCTACATCTTATATTTATCTTATTAATCAAGAACTTTATAAATCCAATATTTGAACAAACCATTGTGTATTAGATACATTTAGGGATCATACCTCATTAAGACTTCAAGGCTTTAGTCCTTTAACTGTGCAGTAAGTGCCAATTAAGTGGTAACTCCCCCATTATCATCATTTAATTTTCCAATTCTTATCTCATCTTCTAGTTTCATTATCATAATTTGATAAACCATTTCATTAAAAATTATATATTATAAAAATTCTATAATTTTATGATAAAATAATTATAAAATAATATGTGTGTGTGTGTGTGTATACAAATACAAACTTACATATATATATATATACATATATATATATATATATAAAGATATGTGAATTCTCTCGCACACACACACACATGAATATATATATATATATATTAAGGTATTTCATAAAATGATCACTTGTACTAATATGCTGGAATGGGATCTGTTATAGAAACCAGACATAACCACATGGTGGGAATTATTATAATGAATACCACCTTTAAAATAAGAAAAATATATTGTCTCTCCCTCTATTTCTCTCCCTCTATCTCTCTATCTCCCTCTCACTTCATTCATTTTTGGGAAATCATTTGTTTATCCACACATGTAGACAATGTCAATTCCTAACATATCACCACATTAACTTCTTATGAATGCAGGTCGTATTCAATATTAACCTGTATATATTTATTTATATGTGAATTAAAATATATGTATATATATATATGTTTCTTTTTATGTTTGTATAA
Organism: Viscum album; assembly: GCA_963277665.1. Taxonomy (NCBI): domain Eukaryota; kingdom Viridiplantae; phylum Streptophyta; class Magnoliopsida; order Santalales; family Viscaceae; genus Viscum; species Viscum album. The sequence goes on from OY728161.1 coordinate 634,919,474, forward strand.
ACTTCATTATATCTATAAATATGTTTAACATGGTAATTAAATTAATATATAATTAACAGTACCTATACTATAATGTTGAAACATCAAACGAATAATTCGAATAAAATCAATTTTAATTTTAATCATACATGAAATTTTAATAAATAATTTATAAAAACAATAATTATTAAACTATATTGTAAATGAATAAAATATACTATTTCAATAATGTTTTCATAAATATAGTATTTTTTTACAATATTTATAAGAGTAATGGAGAAATAAATGATCAATGGTAAAAGGACTATCAACCCATTTTATGTTCTAAAACACCACCCCCCCCCCCCCTTCTTCTCTAATTTCATTGTAATTCACACAAAAAATATTTACATGCACACTAAATGAAATTAAAATATTCTTTAATTATTTTTTATGGATACAAATACTCTTATTTCCTTAGTTTAATATCATATCCATATCATATTTTTTATGATAATGACATTATATTGAAAACCATTATTTAATAATTCTTATATAGTATCTTTACATTTTCATGGTATATTATCATTTCAAATATAGTTCATTCACTTGAATAAAAAAGATATTGTTAATCCTTTATTCTATTTGGTACCTCCATATTTATTGATAAATATATACATTATGATATTATTAAAAACATTTGAGGTGTTTCTATCCTATTTATTCAGGACATATTCTTCCTTTCTTTATTGTATGCATGATTTTTAATATAATTTGATTGTATAGGTAGCTAAAAATTATATTATCCTCAAAATATTTGATTAAATCCTTATATCTTTTTAGAGTACTATGTGTTGAAATGATATACTAATATTTGGGTATAATTTCATACAAGGGCATGATGTTGGTAGATTATAAAATAATGCTATGGGGTTATGGAAATGAGCCTTGACATCTATTTGTGAATTTTTTATTAATTTTTTCATATCCCATATTTTTTCAAGTATATCCCTCTTTGAGTTTTTCATTGAACTTATTTTTTTGGGGGGTTTCCTCTAATTTAATCCATGGTGGCTGATTGTTGTTTAGAGATATAAAGATTTATATGTGGGAAAATGAAATAATTTTATGGGATGTATGTTATTATAAGTCAATGAAGTCAGGTTATAAATTTGTTAAATGTTCTTACCAGGGGTTTTCATGAGTTTGAAATGATCTTGAGGTGATTCAGTCTCTTATTCTAAATTATAAGCATAAAATTTTCTATATATAATTTAATGGCTGTGAAAATGCATTATAAGACATATAACTCCCATCAAAAAGATGATGTAAAATGAATATAGTATTGGAACTGGTTTATGGTGTAAAATTATTACATGTCATGAATTCACAATACAACATGTGTAATATTTGGGTGGGGTTAAAATCACCTGAGGTGATGTGAATTAAATCATACCTCATAATTAAGGATTACATGACATGTATTGTACATACACGATGTGTAGGTCATGGGCCAAAACAAATTTACGGTAGACAACACATGTGATTTTTTCCATTCAGTTCATCCTATCATATTTACATGGTTGGGGTGATTTCCAGGAAAGGATGGATGAGTTCATCCCTCAAGACAATTTGGATTGGTGTTTGATCCTAATTAATATCCTTTTATTGGTATTCGTCACCATTACTCATACACCCATTTTTACGGTGTGTTATTTAGATATATAATGTGGATGAAAAGTGTTGATAAATTTTTTTGGATTATATAGGGTTATTCATAGGCTCTTTCACATATTTCATACATTAGTGATCCCATTATTAAGGTTTCTTGATCATCGGGTTAAGGTAGGTGGTCTAAAACCTATCCCTATGGTTTGTTTTGTTATTATGTATATGAAATATTCTCAATTGGGATAATCAAAATATAAACGTTAATTTATTTATTAATTAATTTTGGTAAATTATGTATTGGCGTATTCATTAAATACATTTGTATTTAGTAGAATTTGTGACCTAAATTGTGGCTACAAATTAAGGGAGCAAAGCATTAAATTATATTGAAATAATTTTTGGCCCAAATTTTGTTTATCATGTTATGATATTTTAGGTGATTTATAGATATAGAATCACCCTGATGAAAAATTATGTGCTATTCATAGGACCATTGTTAAATTTATTAATATCATGATTTTTTTTATTGAATAAAAATGGTAATTTTCATCATTGACCATTCAGTATTATGATGTGATATTATGATATCCATTTTTTTATGACATGTGTTGTGATTCATACATAAAAGAATATATATAGTCAATTCCTAGTGATTATGAAATGTGTATCATCCCCAACCTGATTATCCTTCCAAACATTGTTATCGGGTCCGGTGCCACGGGTCATAGGTGCACCTCCTCGTACGTCAAAGGCTACCGACCAGTAGTGAGGGAGTAAATTTTAACATTAGGGAGACGATAACCTCATGGGAAATATATTTTAATGGTACATGAAATAATAATATAACATGAAACATTAAAGTAAGACTCAAAAGACTCTAAGTAGATATGTCATTGGTAGAAGAAAATTCAATATCAATAATATATAAGATGAAATAAATAAAGGAGAAACATAAAGTAAACAGTTCAGCATACTAGAAAAACACATCTAGTAACTACACATAACGAGAATGCATTTCATAACATGTCTTACATTTCAATATAAAAATAGTGTACCAATAGGTAAAAAATAGTAGCTACATATATAATAACCATGCTAATGCAAGAGAGTAAACCTAAACATAATTAAACAAAAGGAAATCTCCAACAAAAACTAACTCAAGGTCCAGTTACAATCTCCGTACAAGTAGCCACAAATATTAGTATCCTAATGTTTATCTTTTACATTAATGTAAATTCATAAAGTTTGCACGTGTCTCAAAGGACTCATTCAGGGTGTGAGATGAATCTCAGTAGGGTACCACATATTTCTTCAAAACAAGCATATGATTTTAATCAGTTGTGACATAAAAAATAAACAAATCATATCAATGAATTTGAAATGATTTAAAAAAAACTTCTCAGGTGTTCAACAGCCACCACAAAGTGTCACATTCGTCATCCTATTCTGAAATTTTATAAGTGAAGAGGGTCCGTGTACCATTGACCATGGTACCCCTAATGTCATATATGAGGTGAACCATCTGCTTCCACCTGAATAATGTTTCCCAACACCACATACCTCATGAAACTTCATGTCCCAGCACTAAAAATCATGTCTAGAAGGCATGTCCAAGAAACACAATCTAGTCCATCAGACCTCGCTCGAAAGCACACGCCAGCTCAAATCCAAACAACAAGAGGCACAAGAATGTCTATACTCAAAATGAATCCAAGGACATGGCCTCAATCATAGCCATCCATAGTCCCCAACCGATAGCCTCATCAATATCAATGAAAGTCTCCTCACCTTCCTCTTGGCTTTCTAGGGCAAGCACCCCCAAAAAATAATCCCCAAAACTCAAATTACCAGTGTCCTCAATTCATGTGAGTGGTCAAAACATCGCTATCAATGGAGTCAAACTACATGCACATGACCCAAATTTGGCAATTTTGATATCATATATAAAAAGTAAACACCAGGAAACTCCCTAATCCACCTCAAATGATACCTCATGCTCCTGCATCCATGTCACTCAAATATGATGGCCTTAACATCCCAATATCACGATCCATGACCAACCTGATGGCCTCAGTACCTCAAAAGATGTCCTCGACACCCAATCTTTCACTAACAATACTCATGAAATCGGAGGAAAACCCAACTAATGATCAACATCACTCAATCATGATTTCCTATCCACCTCAAACTTAGTAAAAGACCATCATGACCCCTTTGGTAAAAAAATATCATTGAACATGGAATTAAATTTAATTATATTGAATTTCATTTCAAAACAATCATAAAAAATTAGTTTATAGTATTGAATTCCATAAATCGTAATAACGAATCCAATTAAATTAAAACAAATTATATTTATAGTCTTTGGAAACACCAGCAAAAATGACCCAATGGGAGATGACCTCAAACCCGACATCACTCAAGTGAAAAAGGAATTGGGCATTCCCAATGACATCCCATGGGTCACATGATCATTTTAATATGAATAAACAAATATAATTGGGTTCTTCTCAAAATAACCAAAAGCATACTAAATGATACACCACCCTAACATCTACAAAAACACAAAACAGGATATGATACTAAACGAAGAACCACCCATCCATCACTCTCATCCCTAAAGTCCCCAACTTGTTATAGGGTTTTATAGATCTTCTGATCTAGACATTGGAATTCAAAGCTTCTTCATCTCACCATATCCTAACCTTGGTAGCATGATTCAAGCATCATCGACCTTCAGTGGACGATTTTGACAGATTTGATTTTGGTTTGTGGGGTTTTCAAGACCGTGCAACTACTTTTCTTCTTGACAGCAGGCACCTTATGATTCTCTTTGCTTCAAATAGTGATATGATACAATCCTGGTCTAGTCCTTCTTGCTTATGCAATAGATTTATCTTCTTCCTGCTCAGATGGTCAGAGTACTTCCTTATGATGCGAGACTCTCATTCTATGGTATTCCGGGTTATTTTCCCCGAGCTTCCAATCCCTTTTTAGAATCCCTCTATCATTTGAATTCTAGGTGATTAGTTGGTAGATTTATATGCTCTAATAATAGAATAAGGGAAAATTTCCCCTGAAATCTCCATGAATATGTGTTGAAGTTGATGTTTCAAAATGTCTAGTTGATTTTTGTGTGGATTTTTATGTGAAGAATTCCATTTTAAGAAACCTGCTTTCATTGAGACATGGGTTGATTTCTGATCTTCGTGTAAAAACGATGGGCATTAGAAAGATGTCTGTAGGCGTGGGTTTGGTGACATCGCCTAAATGAATTACACAGAGGTCCATGTATCTCTTTATTCATCTCACATCCTTGCTATATAGTATAAAAATATACATACTAAGGATGAGTACATGAGAGTTTAGGACATTTTTTTCAATTTTTTTTAACAATTTAGTTGTTAAAAAGTTTCTCGAGTAGACCACAGTAGGTCCTTTATCCATGACTGCTCCCTCCTTTATTAAGACTATTAAGACTGGAGGGGTGACACTTAGCCAGGTGACTGAGCAACACCCAAATCTTATTGGTTTCAATATTCTAGCTTATGCGAGGGTTCTTGGGGAGATACAAAAAATAACTGTAAAGGTGGATGTGTCTTCATATGGACAGGTGCTTGATAATTTCAAGATTATATGTCACTATTTATACATAACTATTTCTTGGCATTGAACTGGGTGGGGAAAATGAATGAGGAAAATAAATGATGGAAAACCTTTATCCTATAATGGAAGTGCAGACTAACCAATTTGAGACAAAAAAAGATGAAGAATCAAGTGACATAGAAGTGGATTCCCAGCCAGACAGGGTCTACGATCAAGATTCTCTAGTCAGAACTAGATCAAGAAAAGGGAAATATTGGAGCATCATGACCGCAAATTTCCTGGTTCACAAGGGGGATAAAAATTCAAGACCACATAAGGATTATTTAAACACCCCAAAGACAATAGTAACCAGATCGTCTGAAAAGGAAACCTGCAATAGTACATAAGTTAAGCCATGAGAACCTTTACTGACAAAATCTGTGGAACTGGCCTCTAGAATAACGAGTAATCATAATCCCTCAGAATATTGTATCACTACTATGGGTGGTATTGAGGTGCATGAGCTCCCATCTATGGATGAAGGCTTTGAAAGAGAGAGGGGGAAATTGGAAGCGGGGTGGGAGGAAAACCTGGAATTAAATATAATTTATGAGGAGGGAACAATGGGGGTGATAGGAAAGCATGATTAAAGTGGAGGTGCTTAATTTGTGATTATTTTTGGTTCATAGTGGGTAAAGGGTGCAGAGGCCATAGATAACACAAGGGACCTCCTTATGCACTCTAATGAAGAGATGGTGGAGATGGTCATAACCATTGAGGATTCTAGAGAGGATATAGAAAGGACAAACAGGCATCCAATTCAATTGGACAAAAAATGGAATAAATTGAGTGGATTGATAAACAATTATTAATTCCTACTAGAGGCTTCTATGATAAGAATTTAACAATGGAGAAGTTCTTGCAATCATGGGACAAAATGGCCAATCAATTCAAATATATCATCAAAGACAATCATAGAAAAGAGTTAATAGATCTTTCCTGGAACATATATATAGAGGTTTTATCTAATAGGTTTATGTTAACCTTTAATGATTTTTTTCATATACAACTATGTCTGATGTTCGTGGATGTACTTGATGGTTTCACACTTTTTTCCAAAAAAGTACTTTTTAATAAAATTTAAACATAGTAGATATGCACCACCTAACATTGACCCATAGAAGTAGGAACATCCAATACTGAGCTCTAATTCAATGTAGATTGGCGTAGATCTGAGTTTCTTTAGTTTTCCCTAAAAATGGGTAAAAATGAATCAACTGGATTGAGCACTCTTCAAGGTGAAAGATAAAAAATAAGTAGGTAGGGATAGGTTGTCCTAACATATACAACTTTATTTCACCCAACAGTATTGAAAATAGATCACAGATAGAGGAGATAGTTCGAGGTGAAGAGGAGGATGAATGGAGGGCCTCTGAATCTCCCGAAATTTCATCCAAACACCATAGTATTCGACGAGATATTTAAAAACATGAAAAAACGTGATCTAAAGATAAAAAAACTCTTGAAATTTAGTTCTAATAAATGATAAATAAAATATCATTGCCACTAATTGAATAGTTTAAATTGTTTTGTGAATTTTTACCAAACTCAAAAAACTGGGATGTTACAAAATGTTTATATAGTGGGCTTGGCCATGATTAATGCTAAAGTTTATATATATAGGACTATTCTCAGTGACATTGAAATTAGTATATTTATAAGGAAATATAGGGTGATGTATAAGTTATTATATAGAGGGATTGGCCTAGTTGATACTTAAATTCATATATATATATATATATATGGATTTTCACAAAGGGTTAAATTCTAATATAGGGTCATTTGCTAAGTTAATTGATTATTCCATGGTTTATGGTTATGGTTGGGGTGGTTGTGATATATCATTACAGACATTCTAAAATGGGTTCAAAATAAATTCATTTATGTATTGTATAAACTGATTAATTAGTAGACTCATTAACACTTTTTATCATGCACATATTATCAGACCTGTTTTTTAAGACATGATGGTGTCGACCAACTATGTTTTAGTCGCATCCTATTTTTTATTCAATTTAGTAGGCAAGAATTTTACATGTATTCTAGTTTGGATAATTGAAAGGGAATGTTTTTTGATTGATTCTTGTTGGATGGGTTGAGGTATAGAGATGGGATCAACGTGATGTTTAGGTCCATGGTCATTTGATTGATTTGATTCACCTATTTATTTTATTTTATTTGTTTTAGTTTTATATTTAGATATGTTTATTATTATAATTAAATAATACATTATTAATTATTTACTGATTCAACCTTTTACATCCAATTTTTATGTTTCATCATTTCCCCGATTTATGTTACATAGATATTTTATTAGGGGTAATGCTTCAGTCAAATACCAAAGCACAATTTATTGAAAAGAAAAAGGGTTACAAAAGACGGAAAGATGATATTTTTTTACAATCTCTATCAAAAATATATAATAGGTCAGCCGGTAGAGTGTCAAGCCAAGTCATTCTCTATTGAACTCCTTTGTTAGCGAGAGCATCAGGAAAAGCATTCGCTTCATGGTAAGCATGAGTAGCTATGTATTCTAACCCATGAAGCGAGTTCAGACAATTCATCCATAGAGTGGTAAGCGGCCAAGAAAGATGAGTGATGGAATTCCAGATGGCATGAATGATAGTGGTGAAATCACTTTCAATTCAAACCTTTCTCCAACCTCTTTGAAGTGAAAAATCAACAGTATGGATGACCCCCAGCATCTCAGCCTCTAGCGATGAAGAATGACCACATCCAACATAAAAGCAGCCCTGACACTGGCCAGATGAGTCTCTGAAGATGGCACCACAACTTGCAGGGCCAGGATTGCCTTTGGAAGCGCTATCCACGTTCACTTTGATCCATCCCAGCATCGGTGATTTCCAGAAAACATCAAAAAAATGTTTGGGTTTTGGGTAAATACCAAGCACACGAAGATGACGAAGAATCTCAAACTCACCAACTGAGTTGTTGCAAGAGTCTTTTTGAATTGAAGCGACTTCATGAATCGCAATAAGAATCTGAGATTTTCCTGCATTGAGACTAAATTATTGATTTTTATGAATAAGATCATTACGAGCATACCAGATCTCATGCAGGAGCTCTGCCACCGCTGCAAGAAAAATATTTTTAACCTGTAGAGAGGCATCATATCTAATGATTTTTTTTAGAAACGAACAATTAGAGTCAGATAAGGGCCATCTGCAATTAAATAATTCAAGAACATAATTCCATGGAGCAGAGGTCGTCACACAAGATAATAAAAGATGATCAGCGCCCTCCATGTGCTGGTTACACAAGTGACATTTAGAGCAGAGATGAATGCTAAAATCTTGCAGACAGGCATCAGTGGGTAATCTATTGTGAGCAATTCTCCAAATAAGGGTGATCCTAGAAGGTTTGATCCAAGTCTTGTTAAATTGGATTACCCATTGACAACTAGATTCATCCCCAGAAAATCAATTCTTATAGAAGTTTTTTGAGTCGAGGATGCCATTTGGTGCAGGTTCCCAAACTAAGAAGTCACCAATAGGAGAAAAATGATGATTATCAATGATCTGTGCAATATTTTCAGGGAGGTCATGTCTATGAAATTGAAGGACCTATTTTATAGATTGAGTAGTATCTTCAGGGATAATATTTGGAGGTAACAAAGAAATCAAGGGGTTACCACACCATTTGCCACACCAAAAATTGATGGAAGAATCAGCACTAACAATCCATCTAGAGTTTTCCATGATTTTGTGATACGAGTCCCTAATAGAGGGCCAGATTGAGGAGTTGATGTAATTACAGTTCACATTCAATAGTTTTGAGAGGAATCTATGATTCAAGAATTCAGAAGCTTTAGAGGTACAATTAATAAAATGCCAAGTAAGACAGGCTTGAAGAGCATTATTGAAAAGCTTTAAATTTTTTTATACCAATGCCACCTTTATCAAGGGGTTTACAACAAGAATTCCAAGGGATAGTGACAAGTTTCCTTTCAAAAATATTTCCCGACCAAATGAAGTTTTTAATATAATTATTAATTTTCCTAAATATTTCGATAGGCCAATTGTAAATCATAAGAGAGTAAACCATTTTTGATAAAATGGTCGAATTGACCAAAAATATTCTATCATCCATGGAGAGAGATTTCCCCTTCCAAGTAGAGAGTTGATTTATTATCTGATCTGTGACATTAGCAAAGTATCTTGCCTTAGGAAAACCCCAGAAAAGTGGGACACCCAGATAAGTAAAAGGAAAGAGTCCTTCTTTAATTCCAAGAGAAGCGGTAATGCTAGATTTCCTTCTAACAGGGAAGATCTTTCCAAAAAAAATATGATTTATTCCAAGAAATCGCTTGTCCAGAGACCTTCTCATAGTGATTAAGAGCTTTCTTGAGGACATGTATATTTGTTTGATCACCGTTGAGAAACAAGATGATATCATCAGTATATAAAAGGTGGGTAGGGGTATTTAGATTTCTGGAAGCTTGAATAGGATTGATCTTTCCTTGATCAACCATATTATTGATAATTCTACTTATGTAGTCCTCAAAAATAACAAAAAGGATGGAAGAGAGAGGGAATCCCTTCCTGAAACCCTTAGAGCATTTGAAAAAACCATTAGGGGTGCCATTAATCAAAACAGAAATAAAAGCTGAGCGAAATAAAGTTTTAAGTTTTCCAATGAAATAATCATGAAATCCGAAATTTTTTAAGACTTTGAAAATAAAGTTCCAATCAATGGTGTCAAAATCCTTCCTAGTATCAATTTTTATGGCCACGCATCCTTAAATAGTGTTTTTATTAAGACTGTTGGTGCATTCGGAGGCAAGAAAAATACAGTCTTGGATGGACCTACCTTTAATAAAACCAAACTGATTCCATGAGACAATTTTATTGCAAATAGGTGCAAGTCTGCTTGCAATAATTTTGGTGATTATTTTATTGAGAGTGTTAATAAGAGGAATAGGTCTGAATTGATGGATCTCTGAGGAATTTTCAACCTTAGGAATTAAAGTTAGAAATTGAGCATTTATTATGTGAGGGAGAGATCCATGAGTGAAAAAGGTCTTAACCAGGTTACAAACATCATTGTGGATAATATCCCAATGATTTTGATAAAAACCATTATTGGACCCATCCGGACTAGGCGCACTGTCTGGATTAAGGCCAAAAATAGTATCTTTAATTTCCTGGTCAAGTGGAGCGCTTAAAAGTGATTCATTATCTCTTTCATCCACCATTGAAGGAATAATGTAAGATCTGAGATCAATATTCATCTCCAGACCATTAAAAATGTTGTAAAAGTACGAGATAACATGATCTGTTATGGACTCTTCAGAGTCTATGATCAAATAATTATGAATAAGTTTATAAAGAGGATGATTGGCCTTTCTGGTTCTTTGAAGGGAATTATAAAATTTAGTATTACGATCACCATCAGTGAGCCATTTAGTCTTACACATTTTCTTACGAATATTATCCTTAAAAGTGAGCAAAGAATTAAGTTCAAGGGATATATTTTCTTCCAATTGAGGGTCCATATTAAAGTCTAAATTAGTGTTTTGAGTTTAGACATGGCTAAGATCCGTTTCAAGAGAGGAAATGTCTAGGTCTATTTGAGAATTTGAAGTTTTACACCAACCCTTAAGGGCCTGTTTTAAGATTTTCAATTTGTACATACATCCAAAGGAATCCTTATGGTGATTCATGGAGTTCCAAGTGTTATGTATAAAGGTGATGCAATCAGGATTTTAAGACCAAGTATTATTAAATTTAAAAGGAAGAACAATCTTATGTTCATTCATAATGAAGATTACTATAATAGGATGATGGTCATAGTTAAGCCTAGGCAGAGTAACACTAGATATACTGTCCCAAATATCAAGAGCCTTCATGTCAACAAAATCCCTATCAATATTACTAGAAACAGTTTTATTATAGTTTTTTCTATACCAAGTATATTTGGCACCAGAAAGAATAACTTCAAAAAGGTTACAGTCTTCAATAGTAGATCTAAATTCCCTAGAGGATATAGAAAGATGAGATGGACCAATTTTTTCACAAGAGTTTAGAATGGAATTGAAGTTCCCTATAACAACCCAAGGATCCTGAATGTAGTTGGCCATATCAAGAAGTTCATACATAAAACTCTAATTTCCTGATATCTATTATTGGCATAAACTATAGTGAAATAGGTATGCCGACCATTCCACAAAAAATCACAGGTGATTTGTTGCTCAGTATTTTTAAAAATGTTGATATTTTGAAGTGTGTTGTGATAAAAAATCCACATGGAGTCAGCTTGAAGACCATTTTTACAAGATCTTAGAAAACTGTAATTAAGAGAACAAAATCTCATGAAGTTCATATTGAAGTTGAATTTAGGTTCTGAAATGGAAAAGAGGTGAGGCTTATGAGTGATTAAGAACCTCTTAAGAGTTCTAGAGGTATCATTGTTGGCCAATCCTTGGAAATTCCAAGAGAGAAAATTCATGACTATTTGCGTTTTGTGTTAGAACCCATATTTGTTTTGGATTTTCCAGATCCTTTCTTCCCTTGGGATCACATGACCATAGGGGAGGAAGGATTTTTTTTGTTTTCTCTCATATGTTTCAAAGCTAGGAGAAGCAATTATTTTCAAATAAGAATTAGAATTAAGGTTAGAACTTGGAGTATCTAAAGCAGTACTATCCAGTGAGTGGTCCTGCACAGCAACAGGTACAGGAGGCTGTCCCAGAGGAGGAGGAGTCTCAATTCTGGCCATGTCTTTGGATATTGTTGAGCACTGCACCAGACATAAGGAGGGGGCAGTAGGGGAGGCATTTGTGGAGACTGGCAGAAGGGCAGTGCAGTTCTGCAGGGAGAGAGAATTTCTGTGTGCAATAAGAGTGGTAGCGATGTTATTAGTAGCAGCATGTATAGAAATTTCAGTAGTAGAAGAAGTAAATTTATCAGCAGAAGTGGGAGTATAAATTTCAGAAAGAGGGAGTAATAAATCAAGATTCTTTATGTCAATAGCAGGGATGGGCATCACCCTGTTAATAGGACAGATAGAAGTGGAAAATGTGGACTCAGCATGTGAGACAGGTACAGTGTGTGAAGTGATGTGTGAGATAAGAGCCGCAACATTGACAGCATTAACATCATGAGTAACCAGAACAGGAAATCCAGGAGCCGAAGTAGTGATTTTATCAATAGGTAAGGTTTGCACAGAAGTACCTGGTTCTGATGTTTTATCCATAGAACCTTGTGGCATATTGGCAGCATCAGAGTCCCCATGCAGTTCCAAAGGAAATGAAATAGGTCTCTCCAAGTCCCTACAAACATGCTCATTTGAAATTGTTGTACCATAGGTAGGAGAAAAAGAAGAAAAATTGGAAATAGTGATAGGGGTGCTCTTATCCAGGTTATTTCCATTACCTCCAGCCACTATTTCCCCTATGCCAGTGACAATGCTATCATTTTTTTTAAGAGAATCTTCTTCCTCAACTAAGACCCCCCAAGATTTACCCTCAAGGGATGTAGAGACATAGGATTTTTTAACCCCGATGTCTTGTTTCTTTTTGGGGAGATCAGGATTGTCTGAAATGGTCAACCCCTTTTTACCATATTTTACTTCCTTCCATTCATTAGTGATTGGGGGATCCATTTTTTTTCTAACCACCCTACAATTGGAAAGGTTGTGTCCAACCAGTTTGCACACCTCACAAAAGGGTGGTTTTCTTTTAATACTCAATTCTAATATCAGTTCTAAAATTAAAATCATTGAAACCTATATTAGATGGGAGATCATTGGCCTGATTAACTTCAACCATTATTCTAGCATAAAGGCCAAGGTCTCCATTCAAATTTTTGTGATCAATTTTAATGGGGGACCCTATGCAGGATGCTATATCATTAAGAATCTTAGGGTTCTAATAAAACCAATTGAGACCATGAATTCTAACCCAAACATGTTCCATATAATTTTTATGTGTGAATGGGTTAAAAGCAGCATCCCAATACAAAATTCTAAGAAATCCAGGTTTAAGCTGAAGATTCTTGAGTTTCCAAACCTGGTCAAGATCACCTTGCGAGTTGAAGAGGATATGATAGTAGCCTTTGCCTATGGGGACCATCCTCCATTTCGATGAGCCCCAGCAATGAGAAATCTAATTCTTTAATTCAAGTAAAGGCCAGGGCTGGTCACCTGTGTTGTCTGAAACATGTCCAAGAACCGAGTATTTTCACATCTTCTCTCTTTGCTTTATGGCATCCGGATCTGCATCAACCATGAAACTCCCATCTTCAAGCTTTTTGAAGAGCGGCTGTGTGCACTCCTTCACGCTGCTTATATTGGATCCTTGCAAAGCATCGGGGAAGGATATAGGTAAGGAGCGAAGAGGGACTTCGAGATTTACCACTTCAATTTTTGATAAACTAGGGATAGGAGGTGCAGAAGCAGGAGGGTTAAGCTCCCACGGTGGATCAAAGCTGGCCATAGGTAAAAATCAGGGAGAATCGACGAAGAAATTTAGGGTTTCCAGTCTCTCGTTGGAGAGCGCTTTGAGAGCTCCCATCTCCTCCTTCCTCCAGTGGTGATATTGACCTACATAGATATTTTATTGATAAATATTTATTTCTGATGTATTTTAACTCTATACAGGGGGTATAGTATCTATACAATATTGATATCACCCCTACTACTAGTCAAAATACAATATCATATGGGGAGGAGTGATTGATGTCACATAAATCACCTAATTTTACCATGTGATCGAGTTCCAAATTGATAGATGTTACAATGTAGTATCATAATAGGGTTGATTTTTATTTTTAATTCATTTACTATTTCGAAATGTTTGAAAGGAGACTATGATGTGTTGGGACTTGGTAATGATATTTTTAATGGGAATAGTTAACCCATCCATGGGGGAAAATATGAGTACAGTGGAATGGGATTGAAGTTCAGGATGATTCTATTTATAGATGATGTAATTTAACTGTAAGTGATTCAAATATTGGGTGATGTTATTTTTTCTTGTGATTTTTACTCGTGTCCTTGTATGTAGTGATATTAGTATGAATGAATCTTGATAGGAATAAAGGGATATATGATTAAATGAATTTTTCATGAAAGAGACATATTAATTGCATGTGAAATATTTTCCATGATGAACCCTGACATGAGATACCAGTTATATCTGATAAATGATATGAAATAACTCATATGTCATGATAAATCACTAGTAATCCATTTTTATAGATACTAGAACCATTGGTACCCTATTTTTGTCACCTATTGTGGTTGAACTTATTGTTATAGCTAGTGTTTTATGGATTGTGTTTATCTCGTAGATAAAATTCCTCCTCATCATCTTTGATTTAAGAAACAAGAGAGGGTAAATCAGTAAACTACTAACATTTTTTATCCATAGCTTCCTTTAGCTCATGAGAATCTGATGCATGTTGAGCTTCATAAAAGCTTCTTTTGGGTCATGCGATATATGGAATGGGATAATATTTGTACTATGACATCAATGTCTATAATTATGTTAATGTTTCACCTACACCATCCTTCTGCATTCTCTTGTTATGGAGGACCCCATGTAGTTGAATTATAGGTTGAGTTGGTCTAAAAATCATGGAGAACCTCAAGACACACCCAGTTATGAGGGTAATTCTTTTTTGATATATTCTATATAGACTTCCAAGATTTGGTTGGATATTCAAGTGTTAGTAGAAATGTATTATTAGTTATCCTAGAAGCAATCTAATGTTATATTTGTAACACCCTAAGATTACATGGTATGTTTCCCTTTGAATAATGTAGTAGCTTGCGTTGTACACAACTCGGAGTTTTAACACACCACGACCAATGAAACTAGCCGGTATGAATAGTAATACCCACTTTTTGAAATTTTATAAATTTTAATTTTCAAAAAGGACTTTATTTTTGGATTCAAAATATCAAAATTATCTTAGGGTGAATTTTTGGTATTTTTCTGAAAACTTTCAATTTTTGATGAATAATGAAAAACAAAGCGTTAATGTTTAAAACCGACTTTTTATTTTAATAATTTGTTATTTTATTTTAATTTAATTTATGTCAAAATAGATAAATAATACCTATATATGTTCAATTTAATTCATTGGAGTCATTTTATAATAAGTTTAGATATATATAATTTTATTGAACTTTTTATCGTCTTTACCCACCTTCTAGGAGCATTTGAAAATTTGCATAAACCTTAATTTTACCGCTTCTGTGAGTTGAATTTAAAACATTTGAAGACATGGTTAATATCATTAAGTAAAATTTGGTTCAATAAGATGAAAATAATTTATGTTGAATAGTAACTTTTTACTTTTATTTACCACGGTTAAAAGTAAATAGGGTAATTAAGGGTAAAATGATTTTATAATTACCATAACATATGTCAAAATTCTATTGGATAAGTGTAATTAGACCAAAAATAACCTTAGGAATAAATTATTACCCCCTTAGGTCCACTTGGATTAGATTAGGTCATTTATTATTATTTTATTTAAAGAAGAGTTAAAAGTGTTAAATTCAATGTTTAATAAATAGACCATTTTTAATATAGGGTTATACATAATATAATTTTGACTATAAATATTCATTAGAAATATAAAAATATTTCCTACATAATTGTTTTTTATTTATAATTTTTAGACATTAAATAACTAAATTTATTTATGAAACAATGATGATGCAGTAATTACCTTATTAATTAAAGATTAACATAATTGATATTATAAATATCCAAATAAATGTAATTTGAGACTTTTGATAAATCCCACTAATTTTATAGGTTAATATGACATGTTAGGGTTGATTAAATATATTTTTTTCTGAGAAATCATACTATTATAATTTTCATAAAAACCAAATACAAAATAGTGTTAAAATTGACGTAAATGTGTTTTTAAAACAAATACTATATTATTTATTGATATAATATTTATAAAAATCTAAGTTTTGTCCAAAGGACTTAGATAATGTTATATATATTAATAAGTAACCACTTGGGGTTTTCTTGGCAGTTTATAGTAAGTTTATTAACCATATAATAAAAAAATTCAAAGAGACATGGTAAATGTCAAACTATTTAACTAAAATTTAAATCTAAATGACAAGGTTCAAATTGTGACCAAAACCTATCTAAAGCCTATTGTTTGAGAGGTTTTAGACCCATAACAACATTATCTTCTAAATAAATTATTTTTAGCCATTATAAACCGAAAATGTTTTTATTATAAAATATTATTTCATGATTTTCCTAAAGTGACATTCACCTCTCTTATAAAAGGTCACTTCCCCTTATCTCCATATCACACATCCAAATCCATTTTTACCAGCCAAACTCTGCCCAAATATCTTTATAACTTTCTTCACATCAACCTAGAGTCCTTACTTTGTTCAAAAATCCTTCTTAAGGAGCCCTTTTGATCAACTCAAAAGGAAACACCTAAAGAATAGGTAATAATTTCACCACCCTCTTTCAAGTTCTTTTCTTCTTCCACTTCCTCTTTATTTTTTGTTACCATAAAAAATAATAAATCCAGTAACTCCAATATAATTTGATGTTATTATAAATATGGTAGTACCTTGTTCATTATTCTATCCATCCTATGAATTAAAAAGTCTTCATACGTGCGTACGTACGGCTTACCGTCTCCACGTAAAGGTGTAGTTTGTTATTCAAACACTTCATTATTTCGATGGGTATGATAATGAGTATAACTTATATAAATAATAAATATAACATGTTAATTATCCTGTATATTTGATATACCATCCAATTACATAGGACTTCACAATCAATATAATGATATTGTCGCTCGTGCGTACGTACGGATTACCATATCCACGAGCGCGATGAGACTCATTCCTCATCATAATAATTCAAGAATAATTTTCACTTTATGATTAAAAATGATGTTTAATAACCTAACATCATTCTGTATATGAATCAAATACAGCCTATTCATAACAAACATGGATTATGTAACCAAGTATATAATGGAAAACAAATTAGTTAACACCCGAAACGACGATACTACTAAAATATTATTAACAAAGAAATATTGGAATATCATATATGATATCATATTTTTGTATATGATTCCTGTATAATTTAATAACAATTATTTAACTATTATACAGTCGGTTAACATACCCTCTACCAAGGAAAAGTACAAGTTAAGGGTTAATTGTACAATCTCTTTACTTATTCGAGGTTGTTAATACGTAAGTATCTACTGGGACCTCTTTATCATCCACATCCGTGTTTTCATTAAAATGTAATTCAAAAAAAATACTATTTACTAGACAATGGGTTAAAGTCATTTATACCCTTATTTTAACTTATATGTTTTGAAATGAATCTTTTCATCATTTTCCAAACAAGGTACTTTATGACCTTTTTGACAAAATTAACGTAATAATGTTTTTTTATCTTATACTGTGGGTGCGGATATTTTCCACAATTATAACACATTTTAAACTTACCTTAATAGCTTATAAGAATATTTTCAAATTAAATTTTTTATTTTATAATAATATGACTTTTAAATGATTTTAAAAAGAAGGAGCTATTTATCTCAAATAGTTTTACATTCATCTATATCATCATACTTTGATGCATTTTAAACTTTATTGAAGTTGATTTATTGTGATACAAATATTCATTATTGTATTGAAGGTTTTTTGATATTTTTTACTGTGGATGTGTCATTTTTATAACCTTCATGGTTATGGATAAAGTATTGACATTTCTTATAATAGTTTTAGTAAGAATGTTTATGTTAGGTTTAAACCTTTTCATATGAGGAATGCATTGGACTTAGTATGTGACGGGTGGAGCCTGTTATAGCTCCTCGATGCATCGGTAGGTCTCATGAGACAAACTAGTGTCTTGTCACAATGCCTTGAAAAAATCTTATTTGTAGTCTTGGCACAAGGCCTTGACTATGTGGTTATGAAGTATCGCATTATGCATTACATCATTAGGAAATTGGCTATTGATATTGCATGTGATTATTCGACTTGTAGAATATCCATTTGAATAAGTAAATGAAATTATTTGATTTATATTGGTCGTATTATTCATAAGTTTATGATTAAAAGTCTTATGTTTTAGTCTTATACATTTCCTTAAATGTTTATTCTTATTTATGAAAGTTTTTTCTATATTGTTATCCTTACTGAGCATCTGAGCTCACCCATTTCTATATTTTATTTTTCCCAGGATGTGAAAATGTATATTATGACTAACCTATAGGGATATTATAAGGGATATTAATGTGGTCAATGAAGACAATTTTGTTGTTTTTTTCATTTTATAATGTAATGTAAAACTTATGAATGTATCTAGTACTTCCAAGGCTACTAAACTGATCAGTATTTTAGGATTTGATCCCTTGTGATCATTCCAATGTTATGTAATATTGCACCGACTCTGGGAATTGTGGTCAGGGCGTTATAGTTGGTATTAGAGGAATTTTAGTACAAACCTTAGAATCTAGATTTAGAAAACTCTGATTAGAGAACGATACCCTAAGATAGACTTTGAGGATTAGTATAAAATAACTTCCTAGAATTTTGTTAATGTGGAGATTTTGTGTGTTTTCCAAGAAATAAACCCCTGGCTGGATACGAGTAGGTAGCTGTAGCTCTAGAACAGATGTACCTATGAGTGAAAGGTCCGAAAAGGAGTTTTGGACTTGACTCGGGATATCCTGGTACACTACATCAGGCCCTTCTTCACTCTTGGTTATGAAACTCCTGGGGGATATGCTTAGGATAATTCACATTTTCTTTACAAACAATTATGAAGGATTTATGAGTATAAACTTCCTAAAAGAAAACAGTTTTATGATTATGTATTATATCCATAAACTTTTTAATTTATGTTAAGTGTTTTACAAGTTTAGAATTATGTATTTCGATTCGTAAACTAATATAGTGTATGCCATTTTTTAGAAATGGTGCCTAATGGAAGGAATGGAAACTATATCAATGCACACACTCCATGTAGGTATTTCCCTCCTAATCAAGATAATTATAGTGGATATGGTGATGCAACTGGTGCTGATTGTCTTATCACCACACTAGGTAACTCACTCAATTTATGAATAAAAACCTTACCCATATGGAGAACCCTGATCCACAACATGGAGGATCAATGTTAGACATCTTCATGGGGAAAAACCATGAACATTCAATGAAAGTACAAATCCATTAGTAATTTAGAAATGGATAAGTTCCTTAGAGAAAATATTTCATGCCTTGGGGAGTAGAGAAAGGGAAAATTTGTTAGGGCAGTTTATCGCCTCATGGGAGATGCATATCAATGGTGGTCATTAATCTAAAACAAAAATGATGATGAAGAAATATCGAACATGGAATGGAGGGAGTTTAAAGATATTTTCTTAGAAAAATAATTTGCTCGTGACCATCGAGCAGATATGGAAAGACAATTTTTGAGTCTAAGGCAAAAGGATGATGATAATGTCGCAAAGTATGAGGCTAAATTTACAAGGTTAAAAAGGCATGTAGCAGATTATATATTTAACCCAAGGAGTAAGATTGATTGATTATTTGATGGGTTAAAACCATTTCTCTGTCAATAATTAGTCTCACAATCCTTCTCATCTTACAAAGATATTGTCTTATGTGCTATCAAGGAAGAAAAGGAATTCTCTAAGTATTACAACTTCAAAGAAAAGAAAGAGAAGAAGAGATCTGAAAAACAATCTGGAAATGGAAATAAGGGGAATAAGGGAAATTTTGAATATCCATCTTGCTGTAAATTTGTAAAAAAACACCCTAGTACTTTCCTGAAGAGAATGGGAGTCTGTTACAAGTGTGGTGAAAAAGTCCATCATGCTCATGATTTCAAGGGGAAGAAAGAGGCTTTCAATGTTGAATGTTGAAATTATAGAGAAAAGGGTTATTATGAAAATGAATGTCATAAGCTCCAAGAAAACTTACCTCAGAAAAGGCCAAGGCAAAAAGGTCAATTTTATGTTATCACTACTTTTGAGGTTGAAGCTCCAAAAGACGTAGTGGTAGATAATTTAATGGTTTCCCCATGTTTATCCAATGCTTTATTTAATTTTGGATCATCAAATTGTTTAATATCTTCCCATTTTTCTATGAAAATTAGATATTTTCAATTTGACTTAACAAGGGAGTTATGAGTTAAAAATACTAAGGGAAGTATCATCATAAAAAAGTTTTGTGAATTAGTTCCTATTAGGGCATATAAATGTTCTTTATCTATTGATCTCATTGTCATACCCCTTGATTAAATTTGATATAATCCTTGGTATGGATTGGCTTTCGAACCATGATGTGAAAATTTATTGTAACAAGAAGGATGTTACAATTTTTTATGATGATAAGGAGTGCCTTATCTTTAGATTAGAAATGTCACCACATGATTCTTATCTAGATCCACCCCCAATAGCTCTACTAAATTAAATTTTTAGGGAAGAATATAATGAAATAACTATGGGTCATGAAAGGAATGTTAAAATAGAGGATGTACCTATAGTGCAAGAATATGATGATGTTCTTCCAGTGGATTTACATGGACATCCTACAGAATGAGAAATTGAGTTTTCCAATGATTTAATTCCTGGTTCAAGGCCTATTTGAAGACCGCTTATAGAATTTCCATTGTGGAATTAGTGTAACTAAAGCAACAACTAGAGTAATTGATTAATAAGGGATTTATTTTCCCTAGTATTTCTCTATGGGGATCCCCTATCCTTTTTTATAATAAGAAAGATGGATCTATGAGGTTGTGCATTGACTATAGGGAGATCAATGCTATACCCATAAGGAACAAGTATCCCCTACCTCACATTGATGATTTATTGGACCAACTTCATGGAGATAAATATTTTTCAAATATTGACCTTCGATATGGATATCATCAGTTGTGTGTAAATAAATAAGACATTCCAAAGACAGTATTTCGAACCAGGTACAGAAATTAGGAGTTTAAAGTAATGCCTTTTGGACTAAGTAATGCACCCTCTATTTTCATGGATCTAATTAATATAGTTTTCAAGGAATATCTTGATGAATTTTTAGTGGTATTTATTGATGATATCTTGGTATACTTCAAAATCTACTGAGATTATGAAAATAACTTGCGCGTTATTCTAAATACTCTTAGAAGAAATGAATTATATGGGAAGTTTAGCAAGTGTGAATTCTGGCTTCAGAAGATTTCTTTTCTTGTCCATATTCAATCTATGTATGAAATATTTATTGATTCTTCTAAGACAAGGGCAATACAATAATTTCCAGAACCAACGAGTATAATTGAGGTACGCAGTTTTATTGGTTTAGTAGGTTATTATCTACTTTTCATCCATAATTTTGCCCGGTTGGCTAAACCATTAACCAAGATCACACGTAAAGGGGTTAAATTTGTTTGGAAAAAGGATGGTGAAGAATTTTTTGATTAATTTAAGAGAATATTAGTCAATTATGCTATCTTGACTCTACCATCAGGGAATGATGAGTTTGTTATTTATAGTGATGCTTCAAAGAAAGGACTTGGTTATGTCCTCATGAATAATGATAGAGTTATTGCTTATGCATCATGATAGCTAAAAATTCATGAGAAAAACTATCCCACTCATGATCTTGCGTTAACTTCTGTAATCTTTGCTTTGAAAATACGGATACACTATCTCTATGGTGAAAAATGTGAGATATATACAGATCACAAGAGTTTAAAGTATTTTTTCTCACACAAAGAACTCAAAATGAGGCAAAGAAGATGGCTTGAACTACTAAAATATTATGATTTCACTATAAACTACCACTTGGGGAAGGAAAATAAGGTGGCAGATGCTTTGAGCAGAAAGGATCTTAGAGTTTTGAACAATATGAGAGTTGAAAGGGATCCTATGTTCATGTATCTAGTAAAGATGGATATAGGAATAACCATGGAGGGTGAAACATCAATAATTTTTCAAATGGTTGTTAAACCATCTTTACAAGAAAGGATAAAGAGTTCTCAGACCGATGATGAGGAATTTCAAAAGAATATTAAAGCTTTGAATGATGGGAGATTGAGTGAATTCATATATGAAGATGGAATTTTAAAATTTGTGAACAGACTTTGTTTTCATAACATACCTGATCTAAAAAACGAATTTTTGGATGATGCTCATAGCTCCAATTTCTCTATACACCATGGGATCACCGGGATGTATAGATATTTTAAGAGACATTTTTTGTGGGACAACATGAAGAGGGAGATTTCTGATTTTGTGTCAAGATTTATGGTTTTTCAATAAGTGAAAGGTGGAAGGAAACATCCTGGAGGAGTCATGAAACCTCTTATCATACCTAAGTGGAAATGGGATAATGTTATGATGGACTTTTTAATGGAGCTACCAAAGAATCCTAGAAGGAATGATGCAATATGGTTCATTGTTGATCGTCTTTCCAAGTCATCACATTTTCTTTCTATAAGAGAATTTTTACCAATTGAACTTCTAGAAAGACTATATATTAATGAAGTTTTAAGACTTCATGGTGTACCCCTATCGATTTTTTCTGATCATGATCCCCATTTGACATCAAGATTATGGAAAATTATTTAAAAGGCCATGGATACTAAACATTGTTTGAGCACTTCCTACTACCCTCAGACCGATGGACAATCAAAATGGACTATTCAAACCTTAGAATACATGTTGAGATCTTGATAACTTGACTTTCAAGGTATGTGGGATCAATATTTACCTCTAGTATAATTTACCTATAACAATAGCTTCAATTCAAGTATTCAGATGGAACCATGTGAAGTGTTATATAGAAAGAGATGTCGCACTCCAACATGTTGGGATGATGTTGGTGAAAGAAAACTCGTAGGCCCAGAACATATTAGGGGAATAGTTGAAAAAGTGAAGATTATCCAAACCCACATCAAAGTAGCTCAAAGTAGGCAAAAGTGATAGTCTGATAACCAAAAGAAGGATTTGGAATTTCAAGTAAGAGATCATGTTTTATTAAAGGTATCTATATTGAAGGGTGTTATATGATTCGGTAAGAAGGGTAAATTGAGTCCCAGGTACATCGGACCTTTCCAAATTCTAGAACAAATTGGAGTTATAGCTTATCATTTTCCAATGCCTCCAAGTCTCTCCAACATTCATGATGTGTTCCACGTATCACTGTTGAGAAAATACATGCCTGACCCAATGCATGTACTCACCTATGAAGAAATAGAACTGGAACCCGATCTGTCTTATTGAGAAGAGCCTATCATAATTCTTGATACTAGAGAACAAGTGTTGAGAAACCGGACAACTCATCTGGTAAAAGTTCTATGGAGAAACCATAAGATGGAAGAGGCAACACGGGAACCCAAGAAACTTATGATGAAGAACCACCCAAATCTTTTTATGTAGTAATTTTCTAGAAATTTTGAGAATGAAATTATTTTAAGGAGGGGATAATGTAACACCCCAAGCATCCATGGTACGGTTCCCATTCAATAATGCAGTAGCTTGTGTTGTACTCAACTTGGAGTTTTAACACACCACAACCAATGAAACTAGTCGTTATGAATAGTAATACCCACTTTTTGAAATTTTATAAATTTTAATTTTCAAAATGTACTTAATTTTTCTATTTAGAGTATCAAAATTAGCTTAGGGTTAATTTTTGAAATTTTTCTGAAAATACACAATTTTTGATGAATAGTGAAAAACATTGTGTTATTGTTTAAAATCGACTTTTTATTTCAATAATTAGTTATTTTATTTTAATTAATTTTAGGTAAAAATAGATACATAATACCTATATATGTTCAATTTAATTCATTGGAGTCATTTTATAATAAGTTTAGATATATAAAATTTTATTGAACTTTTTACTGTCTTTTACCCACCTTCTATGACCATTTTAAAAAATTGAATAAAACATAATTTTACCTCTTATGTGAGTTAAATTTAAACAATTTGAGAGAAATAGTTAATATCAGTAAGTAAAATGTGGTTCAAAAAGATGAAAATAATTTTTGGTGAATAGTAACTTTTGACTTTTATTTACCACTGTTAAAAGTAAATAGAATAATCAATGGTAAAAATGATATTATAATTACCCTAACACATGTCCTAATTCTATTGGATAAGTATAATTAGATCAAAAGCAAACTTAGGAATAAAATATGGCCCCCTTTGGTCCACTTGTACTAGATTATGACATTTATTATTGCTTTATTTAAAGAAGTGTTAAAAGTGTTAAGTTCAAAGTTTAAAAACTAAACAATTTTTAATATACAGTTATACATCCGATAATTTTGAATATAAATATTCATTAAAAATATAAAACTATTTCCTATGTAATGGTATTTTATTTATAATTTTTAGACATTAAAAAATTAAATTTATTTATGGCATAATGATGATGCAGTAATTACCTTATTAATGAAAGATTTAAATAATTGATATTATAAATATCCAAAGAAATTTAATTTGAGATGTTTGGTGAATTAAACTAATTTTAAAGTTTAATATGACATTTCAAGGTGGATTAAATAAAAAAATTCGACGTAATCATGATATTATGATTTTCACAAAAACCAAATACTAAATAGTGTCAAAATTGACATAAATGAGTTTTTAAAAAAATACTATATTATTGGTTGATATAATATTCTTAAAACTATAAGGTTTGGCCAAATGACTTATATATGGTTATATATATTAATAATTAACCACTTATGGTCCTTTTTTAAATTTATAGTAAGTTTATTAACCATATAATAGAAAAATACAAAGAGACAGCGTAAATGTCAAACTATTTAACTAAGAGTTAAATCTAAAAGATAAGGTTAATATGGTGACCTAAACCTTCCTAAAACCTATTGGTTGAAAGTTTTTCAACCTATGCCCACCTTATCCTCTAAAAAATCATTTTGGATCTATTATAAACCAAAAATTATTTTATTATAAATTAATATTTCAAGCTTTTCCTAAAGTGACCTTCACCTCTCTTATAAAAGTGAACTTCCCATTCTATCCAAATCACACCTCCAAATCCATTTGTATCGGCCAAAATCAGCAAAAAATATCTTCCCAACTTCCCTCACTTAAAACTAGAGGCCTTACTTTGATCAAAAAGCCAATCTATGGATCTTTTTTGATCAACTCAAAAAGGAAACACTTGAAGAAGAGTTAATAATTTTACCACCCTCTTTCAAGTTCTTTTCTTCCTCCACTTTCTCTTTTTTTTTTGTTTTCATACCAAAATAATAACTCCAGTACCTCCTAAATAATGTGATGTTATTATAAATATGGTACAACCATATTCATTATTCTATCCATCCTATGAATGACAAAGTCACCATACGTGCATACATACGGCTTACCGTCTCCACATCGTGGTGTAGTTTGTTATTCAAACACTTCATTATTTGGATGGGTATAATAATCAGTATAACTAATGTAAATAATAAATATAACATGTTAATGATTCTTTATATATGATATACCATCCAATTACATACGATTTCACCATCAATATAATGATATTGTATCTCGTGCGTACGTACGGATTACCGTCTCCACGAACGCGATGAGACTCATTTCCCATCGTAATAATTCAAGAATAATTTTTATTTTATGATTAAAAATAATTTTTAAGAACTTAATATAATTCTGTATATGAGTAAAATACATCTTATTCATAACAAACATGTCTTATGTAACCATGTATATAAAGAAAAATGAAATAGTTAACACCCGAAATGATGATACTCCTAATATATTATTAACAAAGCAATATTGGAAGATCTTATATGATATCATATTTATGTATTTTATTATTTTATAATTTAATAACAATTATTTAACTATTATATTGGAGGTTAAATTACCCTTGACCTAGTAAAGGTAAAAGGTAAGGGTTAATTCTACAATCTTTTTAATTATTTCTGGTGGTTAATACGTAAGTATCTACTAGGACCTCTTTATCATCCACATTCGTGTTTTCTTAAAAATGTAATTCAAAATATTTTTTCTATTTACTAGACTATGTGTTAAGGTCATTTATACCCTTATTCGACCATATATGTTTTGAAAATAATCTTTCCATCGTTTTACAAATAAGGTACTTTATGACCTTTTTGACAAAATTACGGTAAGAATGTTTTATTATCTTATACGGAGGGTGTGGATATTTTCCGTCATTATAACACCTTTGAAGATTCCCTTACATGATTATATGAATATTTTCAAAATAAATGTTTTATTTTATAATTATGTTAATTTCAAATGATTTCAAAAATAAAGGGATATTTCTCTCAAATAGTTTTAATTTCATCTATGTCATCATCCTTTGATTGATTTTAAGCTTGTTTGAAGTTGATTTATTATGATACAAATATTCCATATTTTATTTAAGTTTTTGTGATATATTTGATTGTGGATGCTTCATTTTTATACCATTAATGGTTTATAGATAAATTATTTACATTTCATATTCTATTTTTAATATGAATTTTTATGTTATGTTTAAACCTTTTCATATGAGGAATGCATTGGACTTAGTAAGTGATAGGTGGAGCCCGCTATAGCTCCTCGATGCATCGGTAGGTCTCATGAGACAAAATAATTTCTTAGAACAAGGCCTTGACAAAATCTTATTTTTAGTCATGGCATAAGTCCTTGACTATGTGGTTATGAAGTATGGCATTATGCTTTCCATCATTATGAAATTGGCTATTTATATTGCATGTGATTATTCTACTAGTATAATATCTATGTTAATAAGTAAATGGAATTATTTGATTTATATTGGCCATTTTATGCAGAAGTTTATGTTTAAAAGTCTTAGGTTTTAGTCTTATACATTACCTTAAATGTTAATGTTTATTTATTAAATTTTCCACGATATTGTTATC
The DNA here is from genome assembly GCA_963277665.1 of Viscum album. NCBI lineage: Eukaryota > Viridiplantae > Streptophyta > Magnoliopsida > Santalales > Viscaceae > Viscum > Viscum album. The sequence goes on from OY728161.1 coordinate 634,946,667, forward strand.
TTTACTGAGCATATGAGCTCACCCCTTACTATATTTTATTTTTCCCAGGATGTGAAGAAGTATATTATGACTGACCTACAAGGATATTATAAGGGATAAGAATATGGTCAATGGATACAATGTTGTTGTTTTTTTTCATTTCATAATGTAATGTAAAACTTATGAATGTATCAAGTACTTCCAAGGCTACTAAACTTATTGTTTTTTTAAGATTTCATCCCCTGTGATAATGAAAATGTTATTTAATAATGCACTGAATCTGGGTAGCTGGAGTTAGGGCGTTAAAATATTCATGAGAGACCTCTATCTATAGACGTTCATTGATGAGAAGTATCATGATTTCATTTTCTTGATGCTTAAGGGAATTTTGGTGATGGAAAATTTTAGACGTTTCACTGACATGCTAAAATTTTCACAATATTTATAATCTCATGAGGTCTCCAAGGAGATATTTTTTTAGGATGTACATTGATTTGAGATTAGTTCATAGTTGAATGCATTTATCTTGATTATCTATGTAGATTTTCTAAATCATGTACTCATCAAATAAGGGAATTTGAGAGATCCCCTGAGTGATGGTTGTGATATTTCAATATAGAGTTATTGGGTATATTCCTCTAATGGAAATAATAATAATTATAACAATTTGACCAAATAAATAATGGGAAGAGAATTTAGGGTTATGGGAAGCCATATTAGGACCATTTTTCATTGCAGCCCTATTAATGTGGCATATTTGGGCAATAATGACCTCGGTGTCCATACCCCCCTATGGAGGGTCAATATTCTAATTGACTGGGAAAACATCAGATGTTTTGGGGGAACTTCTCATAGAATATATGTGGAAGGGGATAAGGATATGGACCATATTATGGAATGGAATCAATTAACCCTCTAAATCCAAGTAGCCAGATTTCAATATTATGACTAAGTCAAACAGGGGATATGGTAACATAGTGTAGGAACATGCATACTAAGAAGAGGGAACAAATCAGGGGATTCATATTTTATCCCAAGGTATAGGGTCTAGTAATATTCATTCTATGTAGAATTTCCTAGCTATTTTAGATGTAGGATCATCTATAGTAAGATGAAGGGTTCTTTTATCATCTACAATTTCTTAATTTTGTTTCATACATTATAATTTAAGTCATTTTTTATCATTCCTTTTTAAAAATTTATTTTTATTTATTTTTGAATGATTTTATTTTACTATGACCATTCACAGAACACTGAGAGTGTGATCAAGTAATATGAAGTTTTACAATTCATATTCTCATGAAATTAGTTGTCTATTTTTTTTGGGAACTATTTTTGATACAAATGATAGGTTTCAATTAGATTAATTTTATGGATTGGATCGTTCTATATCCTTATTATATCGATAGTTAAAATTGAAATTTTACCTCTCAATATCAAAAAGACAACTATTCACACCATGGTGTGTAGGGTCTTTAAGATAGTTGTGCATGAACAATTCAATGAAAATTAGATTATAACATAAGTCAAATATAAATACTTATTTTTGATGATAATGGAATATAGAGGGATTACCTTTCTCTAGCAGTAGACCACTATCATATATTATTTTCTGAAGAGTTATACAGCTTACCACCTAAATAGAAGATCGACTTGATGATCATGGTATCGTAATTAAATTCATTTTCTATTAAACTCTATAGGATGGAACCAAAAGAGTTTCATGAGTTGAAATATCATTAAGAATATTTTGAAGCTAGAGGTCTCACAAAACATTGTATATCTCCATGTGGTTTCCACTTAATTTCACCAAAAAGGATGATTTAGAATTGTGTATTTATGTTATTATCATAGATTATATAAGGTGATGGTAAAGAACTGGTGTCCCCATATACACATTAATGATCTCTTTGAATGGATTAATGTTGAAGATATATAATCCATGATCTATTCGGTCTTTGTATACCACCATATGAGTGTGATACCATCAGAAATATGTTCAACTACGTTTAATAGATTTTATGGCATGTATGATTTTATAGTGAAGTTGTTCAGTTTAATGAATACACTGCAGGTATATGTAACCTTAGTGGATAAGATCCTTCATACTTTTATGGATCGGTTTTTTGTGGTTTTATCAATTAAATCATAGTTTAATTCTATTAAGAATAATATCATAGGAAAAAATCATTACATCATATTCATTATATTGAGAGAGCATAGTCTCTACTACATGTTATCAAACTTTTGTTTTTTTGATTGATAATGTGCTCATCACATGCCATGTCATCTCAGAGGTTGGAGTTTTAGTGGACTCAAAGAAGTTTTTAGTTGAGTTATCTTGGAAGAGGCTCAATAAGGTCTTAGATATTTGGAGTTTTTTTAGTTTAACAGTTAATTATCAGAGCTTTTCCCTTGACTTTTCCCATTTAAATATACCATTTTATGATATGAAAAACAAAGGGAAGAACATTTGTTTAGTCTAGTTCAAGTGAGAGATATTTTTAAGAGGTGAATAGAATACAAACATTAGAACCTATCATTTATTTACCTATACTAGTTAAAGAATATTCTATGTACTATGAAACATCTAGAGATGGTCTCAGAGAAGTTATAATGCCTAAGGATCAAGTAGTAATTTACAGATCCCGAGAGACGAGACAATAGGATAGTAATTACTATACTTATGATCTATATTTTTATATAGTGATACATTCCTTGATACAATGGAGCTATTATCTTGTGGAATAGAAGTTTTTGTGTACATGGACCACAAGATCCTTTGGTATATATTTTTCTCAAAAAGACCACAAAATTTGGTAGAAGATGTGGGTTATCTATATATGGTATTTTAACATAGAGATATCTTAGTCGTTAGGTAAGGGAAACATCATTATTGATTCCCTGAATTTGAAGTCATAGAAAAAGGTATACTGGGAGACTTTTGATGAGTGGAATATGATGGATCTATTTTTAGACATGTACCTAGATGTTTAGGAGTTCCATGAATGGGTAGCATGGAATTTAACATCTATCATACCAATGGGTTTGGATAATATGAAGATAGATATATAATATGATATGTATGATTTATTTCTAAGAGATAGATTATATGGTTGGTAGACACCATCAGGATGGTCTCTTAGAAGCATAAATTTTAATTTTATTCATGGTTGTGCAAGGGTTTCTAACTGCTTTCTTGTCAAGATGATGAGAGATTTTCATTTATCTATATGGGTGTTACATCCTAGTTTGATAAAGGGGTATCATAATATAATTATTATTTAATTATTATTTGGAATTAGGAATAAGGTATATATCTTTGTGGAGAGATTTTTCATATACAAGTATGTGAATTCTGATCAACATAGGTTAGCCTTGATTTTGTAGTATTTTCCAAATCCATAGTAGAAATGGAATGATTCCACATTGATTTTTGTGATATGATTACCCAAGACACCTTATATTAGTGATTTTTTATTGGTAACCATTGATCAAATGAATAAGGATGTCCACTTTTTTCGATTAGGGATCCCTTCATTGTTGATGATATAGGTAGTCTATATGTTCATGAGAGAGTTCGGATTCATGTTGTTTGAATTGAATCATTTTTATAGAGATCCTTATTTCAAATATTGACTCATCAAGATAAATGAAAAGTATTAGGGTTAATATATTATTATAATAATGGCATACTAAGACTATATTTGAGGTCAATCTGAGTGTAATATTCAGGTTCTAGAGGATATGATATAAGAATGTGTTTTAGATATCACTTGTTCAAAGGGGAAGTATATAAAACATAGTGGGTTTTTATTATATAAAGTAATGTTTTAATACATCCAAATAAATAATTTTTAGGATTTTTATTGTAGGTTATTCTATATGAAACATTGATGGTTAAAGGTCGGTGTGTTAGTTCTTGTTGTGCACTACCTCGCATAAGAGACATCTAAGAATGTTCAGTTGATAAGGTGTCAGCTGGTGACTTTATAGATAATATTGATAACATAAATTGACCTTCAAAGACAACCTATAGAGTTTGAGTTTGTTAATTATGTTTTCCATAGGGTGTATCCTAGACTAGGGAAACACCATATCTAGGAAAATAGAAAGGTAACACATAGGAATATCAGGTCGTTTAACAAAGTGGAATGGGTTGGTCCAATGGTGTACCATTTAGGCATTATAAAACATAATAGTTACATGAATTATGTGTTTTATGTGTCATAGAATTTGAAATATTATCTTGAACCTTAATATGTGGTAGACATTGAGTATGTTGATATTTTTGTATATACTTCCATTTTTGAGAATCCAAAATAGATTATATACCATTGTGTGAGGTATCTCGAGGGTAGGACAATACCTCTAGTTTGAGTGCATTGATTGTATGAGCATGTCCTAGAGGAGATGTGGGGGAGGGATTATGACATGCGAGAACAATGGATGGATTTGTTTTCAAAAACCCCACAAATATACTTGGAGAATCTCAATGAAGAGTTCTTATATGGTGAGGAGGTTATAAGATCCCATATTTTGAAGGTACGTCCCACTTTGATAGATTCATTAATTGTATTTCATTTGAGGGTTTCATTTCCATTAATCCTAGCTTTCCATGTATTGTGTGGATACAGATTGAAATTATTGGTGAAAATGACATAATGTCAAGGGATGTATGTTCTTTGGATTAATGGAGTCCTATTATAAACAAAATAACTCGTCTTATGATGGTTTCCCATTACTTGGGAAGTCTCTAAAGGTGATCCAACCTCATATGAATACTTTTCGTATTAAATATTTCTATAATGAATTTACACACCACAAAAATGAATTACATTATGTATAACTACCTTTAGGATGATTTCGTGAAATGAAAAATGTATGTGAATAGGTTCGTGGTGTGATATAGTTACACAATGTGAGTCCAAAATAAACAACATGTAATGATCAAGTTTGGTAACGATCATTCTATGCTATCTGAATTTTATTATACCTAAAAATTAAATATTACATTCCATGTAATTTTCATAAATTCCATGTAAGTAATGGGATTAGTGGTTTTCTTTGAATTTAGACAGTATTATTTTGTTTTATAAAATTAACCATTCCACCTCTCAATACCGAGGAAATTTATATAAAATCCTTGTGATATATCATCTCTTATGGACATCATATTTTGGTCTTTAATCACAGGGAATCCTCTTTTCTTTAGTTATCACCTCTTTTCCATGTCCTTTTATTCATGAGTTCTTTTCTTCTAATCTCCACTATAGAAATGGGTTTTTATCATGTTTTTTTGGATGATATAGTTTTTTTCATAGATCTCCATCACATATATCTTCAATTGGTGATCCCTCAGTCTTTGTTTCTCAATCATCTGGTTAAGGAGGGTAGTCTAAAAAATTAAACTGTGGTATATTTAATTTTTATGTAAGTGGATAATCAGGAATTAAACCAACACAATGTGTACATTGATTAATTGATTTATGAAGTAAATAAATTAGTTTATTTTATTATTCATTGGATCCCTTTTGTTTTAATTGATGTTTCGACCTTGCATGTAGCTACACATTTGTTGAGAGAAACCATGAAAATATTTAAATGGTTAATGTATTCATTTGTGATTATCATTCTATGTGATTTTAAGTAATTTCAGGGTTTATAATAAATTATATAATAGATTATGGTAATTTTATTTGACTATTTTTAATTTAATATTTACTAAAAAGTTTTCATTGAAAGACAAATGATACATTTCATAATTAACCATTAATGCATATGATGCGTTATTGTGATATAATTTCTATTACGAAATATGTTTTTATTCATGCAAAAATAGATTTAATATTTAAATTAAAAAACTATCAGACTAACCAATGAAGAGAATAATTTATTTTTCTAAGTGTGTGGTTTGTGGATACCATGGAGGAGTTATTCCTCATTTATGTTAATGTATGAAATGTGTAAAAAGAAACTAAAGAGAATTTATCGATTGAATGTGAAGTTGTTTTATGTGGGGGAAATAACTATATAGATCCATTAATTTAAAATTTAAATGAATTATATAATGAATGTAAATAAATTTCATCATTGACACCTTTTACAGTTTATTGTTTTAAATTAATGGAAAATGGAAATTAGATGATTTAATTACCACTAATAATTTGTATCTTCTAGACAATGGAAGGTTCCTTATAATGTTGTTGTTTTTGATAATTTACCTTAGGAGTCATTTTTATATTGAATTTGATTTTATTCTAGGAAAGGATTGTATTTATTTATATAAATCCAATATCATTTTATGAATATGCGATGTCACATTTGATAATATGAATAGAACTATTATCATATATTAATTTGATCATAAATATGATTATCTACCAGAAAATTCATCCAATAAATGGGTCTTAATTCTTATTAAAAAAGTATTTTATCTAATATGGTTTGGGGAAACACAACATCATATAAATGAATGTTTTATTTGAGTTTTTCCATGTATCACCAAATGAATTTACTAGTCTTCCTCAAAATTATGAAGTTAAATTTTCAATAAAACTCAGACATGTTGTGTAACATATTTTAAAAACTCCATTTAGACGGCCACTAATTGAGTTTTAGGAATTGATTAAACAACTCAAGAATAATCATGATAAGGTAATTTTTCATCCATGTGAACTACCTTGGGGTGTACCTGTTCATTTTTTATGATACAATTTAGGTCATTGTGTTGAATAATTTATTATAAGTAACATAATAAGATCAAATTCATGAATTTGTATCATGTACCCCGTATTAATGATTTTTTGATGAATTACAAGATGATTAATATTTTCCATGAATAATATTTAATAATGAAACTATCAATTGAGATTAAAATGTAATGATATACCAAATAAATAATTTCATATAAGGTATTAATACTATGAATTTATAATGATTCTAATTGGTCATTAAAATTTCCACACATTATTTATGGATATAAGGGTTGTTGTGTTTAAAGATTACCATGAACAATTTATAGTTGTAATTAAAGATAATATAATTCTATATTCCTTTTTTATTTAATAGAATGAATAAATATTATATATTGTACTAAGGAAATAAAGCAGAGATACATTGTATGAAAAATATAAAAATTGGGAATTATTTTGATAAAAATATTTAATTATGGGTCATAAAATCTATGGTTATGGCATATTAGTTGATCTATCAATGTAATAAGTTATTAATCATTTTATTACACCAACCACAATGTATGAGATCCATAATTTCCTTGATTTGGATGGATATTATCAATGATATATGGGTAATTTCTCATGGAAATATAATCCAATCATCTTGTTAACTTATAAGGGTGTCATGTTTCATTGGATAGATATATGTGACGAACATTTTAGGAAATTAAAGAGTCATATAGTTATAGGACTTATGATTACACTACCCAATATTAGATAAAGGGGTGTGATCACTTTCTATTCATTTAATATGACACTATAATGAATCATCATGGATATAGATATGTAAAAAGATTACACCTCACTAAATCTATTTGATATTGAGAAAAATTAACTGACTTTTGGTTTGGAGTTAGTTGTTGTAAATTTTCTATTATATATATGGAAGAATTTTCCACTTGAAAAAACTATGACATATATACTCAGGAAAAAAATTTGAAGTATATATTCACTTAGAAAGAGTTGAATATGTGCCATAGAACATGGTTGGAGTTGAATAATGGTTATGACTACTCAATATGATACCAACAAATGAAAGTGAACAAGGTTTTAGATGATCTCAATAGAAGGTATCATGAATGATTATATGTGATGGGGATCACAAATGATCAATTATTTATGGATTTTCAATGGATAGATCAAGAAATTGTTAATTAAGGGGATATATTTTATCCCTCTCAAATGGATGTTCCTCTATATATTCATGTGATTAATTAAGTGGTGTCAAAGGAATATGTAAAACTAAAAAATATAATGGTAATTATTATTGGTTTTATCCTTGATTGTGAGGGAATGATATGGTTCTATAAAATTTTTTTATGTTTTCCATAGAATATTTGAAGAATAATTTGTTGTAAGAATATCATAGTTCACAATTCTCTATTCATCATGGAAGTACAATGATGTATAGAGATAAATAATAATTATAGTGGGACAACATTAAGAGAGATATTGTTTACTATGTACCTTGGTTGATGTGTTTTTTTAAATTTAAGGATAAGAGATAAATATATAATGGGATGATATAACCATTACCCACACAATAAATGAAATAAGAAAACATCACCAAGGATTTATTCAACAAACCCCCAAAAACATTTATGTTCTATGAATGAATTTGTGTTTTATTGGATCATATAATGAATTCATGATGCTTAATTACAATTATATAATATATACCTCTTGATCATAAATCTATAATTTACATTAACGAAGTGTTATGGTTTTATGGATTATAAAATTCCCTTTCAATATAACTTAGATACAAGGTATACCTCAATGTTATATTGAAGACTTAAATAACATATGGATTTAGAATTTTGATTTTATTTTTTTATCACACTCAGAATGATGGTGAGTCTTAGAGAACCTTTGAAACATAATAGGATATACTAATATCTAAATATATTGATAGTAAAGGTTTTTGTGAACATATACTTCATATAGTTATATTTTATTATAAAAATATTATTCCAATTGACTATCCAGATGGCTCTTTATGAAACTTCATTTGGAAACAATTATAGAACTCCAGAATAATAGAATGATGTCATAGAAATATGTCTTTTAGGACTTTTGCTTATTGAGTATATGATATATAATTTTAATGGAATTAAGTGACACATTATAGTAAATCTCTGTTGATTAAAAATTTATGCATAAAATCATTGGTGAAATATGAAATTTTTAGTTAGTGAGAATGAATTCCTTTGATATTCTTAGTGTAAATATATATTCATATTTTGAATAAAGGGAACTATATACACTCATTAAATTATCAACTTTATGATTCCTAGTACATTTGGTCCATAAGATTATATAATTTAGATTCCGAAATACCTATATATATTTCAAGATGTGTTCCATGTACCTCTCCTATTAAAGTAAATACTAGATCCTTGACTTGTATTGAACTAATAATTTGGCCCACTATAACTATATTTTCATTTTAATAAAAACTAGTATAATTATAATATCATTGAAATAATTTTATACATACCATGACAAATAAATTTTCTAATTTAATATTAAGAAATCAGAAATTTGAAGAAGCTACATAGTAACCTTAGAATGTGATGAATCATAGATATAATAATTTGTTCAAATACAAGTGGTAGTATTTTAGGGGATAAATTAATATTAATTATTATATAATGTATAACCCTTTGATTTTATGGTATATATCTCTTCAAAAAAAATAATTTCAATGATAACACTTAATACAAACAATCCTAGGTCTAAATAAACTATAATATAATATTCCATTATGACACACGTAATAAATTGGTCGGGTGAATAAAAAACCACATTTTGTAAATTATGTATAATGTTTGAAGATAATTTAAATATTTTATCAAATATTTTATCAATTATAAATATTTTTTTATATTATTAAAAAATAAATTTATCCTAAAAAATGATATTATTTTTATTTATGAGTAAATAATATAAATAACAATATCATTATTTTGGAAATTTATTTGAAAAAATGAATTTAATTTCTAAAATCATATCATAAAAAATAAATTAGATAGAAATATTGATATTTTCTAGAATGTACTAATTTTTTAATGAATACTAATAATTAATTATTTTAATTGAAAAAATGAACCTGATCATCTGTATGTGTCGACTATAACCTCAATGAATTGATGTGATTTATTTTTAATATTTGATTTATAGGGATTGTAATATTTATATATTTAATATATATATATGTGTGTGTGTGTGTGTGTGTGTGTTCTATTAATGATATATTTTTTTTTCTTGAATGATAAACTAATATTTATCTTTCATTCCTTATTTTCATTAAAAATGAAAAGAGTGTTCATGTGTACATAAGGCTTACAATTTCAAAGAATGTTAATAATAATATTTCTAACTCTACCATTTATAGATGATTGTAAATATATATATATAATTAATATATATGATATTTATTTCATGATTAAAATTCTATAAATTATGTAACCATGATTAATGTTTATAGACTATAACTACCAAAAAGAACCTCCGAAAAAAATGAAATAGTTACACCAAGAAAAGAAAATTTTAATAAGGAGTTGTTAATAAATTTTTTTTGGAATGTTGTAAGTGGATCACATATGATATTATAAGTATGAAAATAATTATTTTATAGAATTATAAAAAAATTATGAAGGTGAATGTATTGGTTCATAAGAAATTTGATTTGGATGTAATGAATTTTCATCTCGCTTTAATTAATGTGAGACACATTCCATATTCAACATCTAGGTTATTCATGTGAATTACACACTATATATTTATTTATTTATTATTATCATGTTATTTTTATGGATATAAATATCCATATAATTTTCTTTCTTTCATGATGATTTTATTTGTATGTTCATAATGTGGAATGTTTTTTCATGTTAAAATATTAGTGTTTAGTGTTATTTTTTATGAATAGGTCTTGGATGATGAATATAAATAATTAACCTCTTAATAATATATTTAATGTTATTATCCACTTGTTATTAATTTAATTTTGAAGTGATTATTAAATTTTTCTCTCTTTGTAACTTAAAAAATAAATATAACTTTTGTCATGAATAACATATCAAATTTCTTCTTTGGTCAGGAATCATTATCTTCAGTATCCATGTTTTCTATGAAAGGTTTTAGGAATTATATTAATCATTAACTACGGTTGTTTGAAGTAATTTTTTCCTATGTTTTAAATTTTAAAAAATAGTTTAAAATATATATTATTTTCAATTGATTTATATTTTTACTTTTTACAAAAATTGTAATTGAATAATTATACCAACATAAAAATCATGACCATAATATCCCACCAACATAACAATTTATTTTTTTAAATTATTTACATAATTCCATGTATATTTTCGATGAATTTTTTTCCATAGTATTTTTTATTTTTTTACATTTTAAATATGTGATTACCAATTTGATATGGGTATTTTCTTCAAGTAATATTCAAAGTGATATTTCAAATAAATTTTCATTTATGATGTCATCTATTGATAATTCATATTCTTTAAAAGTGATATTTTTAATGGATTCCATCCATATTTTTTATCTATACTGTTTATTAATATGGGATGAGATTGTTATGCAACAAAATTTTTTTCCACAATTTAATCTATGATGAATTGTGGAAATATTTTGGGAACCTTTTTATTTTCCACTGGATATGTTATATGATGATTTATATGAAATTTTGGATGAAATATTAATGAATTATGATTATGTTATGGGTTTCCTAAAATTATATTTCCATTTAATTTTTTTCTATAGATATATATCTCATGAGATGATAATGACTATAATAGAGAGTTAACTCAATTTGGTAAGGGAATTTTTCCATGATTATAATCATGGTAGTGAATGATGACTAAGGAATTGATGGAATCGGAATTGAACCTAGTGTACTATGATAGTATTGGAGGATACCCATAATGAAATAAATTATCTACTATGAATATGTATTTTCTAAAAAAATTGTTCTCTCATAATTTTAAACTCTTATGGATTATGTAATTTGATTACATTATAATTAATGTGTTGTGAAGTGAAATATTTTATTCTTGGATTCAATTTTAAGATATTTTATATACTTTTTATATATTTAAAAATGTTATTATCTTTTTCTCAATCCCTTATTCTCATTTAATTAATATTTTACCATATTTATATATATATATATATATATATGTTCTTTAACATTACTGATAATCTAATACCACCCATTCATATTTCTTCCTTTACCTATGTTATTAATAATAGGTTTATGTAAGATAAGACTATAAATATAACTTTTTGGGAAGAACATTTTAAGATATATTGATAATCGTTCATGAAATAATAATATTATGTTCCTAGTATCCAAATACACTGAACAATTATTGTATCCATACATGTATTTTTATAGTATAATTTATATTCATCTAATAAAAAGAAATATCATTGAATGAAAATTATAGTTCACCAAAGCCTCACCTAGAATTAGTCACACCACACCACATAGGGTATCAATTGGGCCCTTTTATCCTATCTTGGTATCACCCCACCAAATTATTCTTGTGTTCCTCACCAAGTATCGATGTCACTACCTAAGGAATCACCCGAACCTAGACTTCCAGTTCAGATCCATCTGAACTGAATTCTTTTTCTCTCTCACTCATGCTACCTAGGTACTATCTAAATCCTACCAACTCTCAACCCCCAAGATAACCCCATTCCAAGTCCTTGAGAAATTCCCATGATTTGTTCCTTGGTTTTATCTCCCAAATCTAAAAGGACATGACCTACCTAACATTTTGAGGTACACCTCCCCACCGTGTTGAATTTTTTCTAAAGGACTCATCCAACTCATGAAACTCACTAAGACCACTCCACCCAAAATATTATATCCCATATCAAGAGTTCTATTCATGAAATATTTACTCGTTCCCACATGTACATGCCCCTCGTCAATCACAACTAGAAATTTTGATCCATAATGGGAAACATTCATCCCATGTCAAACCATAACACCTTCCAAATACTCATACCATAATAGTCATTTCTTTCATCCCATGGGTACATGGTAACCATGTGAAATCAATCCTCACAGTGATCATTAGAAATTATATCAGCCATATTGTGCACAAAAATAACATACCTCATATTCCCAAGGAATCCATAGTATAAATACATCTATATTATCCCATGTGAGTTCTTTTAAATATGAAAATAGAAAATAAATATAATTTGGTTTCCAGTGGATCCACCTACCCCATCCAAGTAGTTAACATTTATTTTAAGCTCGATAACAACCCTGATAGGCATGTGAATGCATATTTCAAGATATGAGAACCAAACTAATCATATCGCATAGAATTGGGAACCCACCATAGGTTTTACAATATAGATAATTAATTATAAAAAATTATAAATAAAAAATTAATTTAACTAAATATGTTTTAATCACCAGATATTCCAATTCCCACAACCGCATTCTGTAAACATTGACTAACCACACCTAGAAGGTCTGCAATATACTCCCAACAAAATCCCACATGAAATTATTATATTTAATATTAGTTTAAAATCAATTTTCAAAATTTTCATCAAAAAAACTAAATTAAACTCTTGTACTGACATATAATCATTGAAATGATTATGAATGGCTAGTATGGAGAATATTCTAACATCAAGTACACATGAAAAAAAACATCCAATGAATTTTTGATGAATTTATTAAACAAAGGTAAATAATCCATATGACATATCCAAACATGATCCAAAAATTATGGGAAGAAAAGGTGGAATCCAAAAATTGACAACAAGGGAGTAGCATACACATGATCCCTTTAAAATGGTACCTGGATCCATCTACACTCCATACGAGATCAAGATTTTCACATTGGTATAGTTATTTCCAAATATATTCTTCCCATTTCCTCTACCATATAATTTCAAATTCCCCCTGAAAATAAAATTATAGGGATACAAACTCTTAATATTCCCCCAAAACAACATCACCGACTTGATTGTGGGTACCACTGAAGAGCTGTTGGAAACACTATTTAGAATGTACTAGGTCATCAGTATGCCATTGATCCTATAAGGTTTACTTATCTATTATCCTACTCACATGCAATAAAATGGGATTCCTATAAGGACCCAACCATAAACAATACATATTATTGTAATTTTATAAATGTAAATCACTTTATTTTCTTTTAAATTATGAAGGCTTAGAGTTTTATAGAATTAGGAAAAACTATTCCAATGTAAAATCATACATAAAAAGTTTACACTTATACAATTTATTCACTTTTACCATTAAATAAAAGTCATTAAATTAAAATATGATCATCACAATTTTCTTCTTATACTCATATGTGTCCCTACTATCCCTTAAAGCATTTGGGAAAAAAATTCAAACATGATATTAGAGAAAATATCATCAAGGTGCATTAAAAAATAAAACCATTAGTATAGTGAAAACTCATTAAAATATTTCCATAAAACATTCCTTTTTCCAAAGAAAAATGAATCTCCTTTTCAAAAAAATCATTATCTTAAATTATGAAAATCCAAATAAATTACATGAAATATCATTAGTAATAACACAAATGTCATGTTGGTATCCTAGGATATAATTTACCCTATCACTCTTTTAAACAGATTAACCAGTATGGACATCCTCTAACTCAAGAGTACTAAATGTATGTAAGGTTATAACATATCCTCATGTCCATGGTTTTTCATTGATCCACTCATAATTGGTTAATAACCTAACAACCCGTCCATCGTATATCATGGAACCACCAGTCACCGGTTTATAATAAAACCACCCACCATGATAAAAAATTCTCATGAACCATATCATAATAATAAAACATGAATTCATTCATCCTGAAAATTTTCTTAGGCAATATACACTTTTCATTTTTAAATAAAAAATTTAACAAAATCTACACATATATAAAGTAAAATATTTTATTTGGAAACAACCATGTATACATATAAAGAAACCTGAAAAAAAATAAGGTTTTTTGATAATAAGAAAATCCATTAATTCCGTATAATATTAATAAATCATTCTTTTTTTATTGGTAGAATAACTAGAAAGTGTAACACTAAAAGATGATTTTTAAAATAATGCCCCTTAAAAATATAATTACATTGAAGTGGAAATTAAAAAAATAATAATTGATTTTATGTATTAGCTATTAATACAAATAAAAGAGTCAAAATATAATTTAAGATGATCCAAATCAGTTTCAGACATAGTCATCACTTGACAAAATCAATGAAGATGTTTTTTTACTCAATTAATAGAAAATTCAGTTAAAATTTACCCTACCACGAGTTCAATTTGTAACATATCTTCATTATATTCTAGAATAATAAAATATAGTTATTTAATTTCCTGAGATCATAGTTAAATTTAATTATTCCTTTTATATCACTTATTATCAGGTTATAAAAATTACTTAATTAATTAAATTCTGATGGATGTTTTCATAATATTCAGTTCATAAGTCCAATATGACATCGTTTGATCAATTATGGTCAAAGAGTTCATAATTAATTCATCAATTTTATAATAATCATGCAATAAATATCATTTTTATACATCAACTATAATTTTAAATTCTTTAAAATGTTTTTTTATAAAATGGATTATGTTATAATAATTTAAATGATAGGCCATGTGTACACATGAGTAATGTTTTCATTTTTCTATGATCACCATGGAAAGAAGGTAAGTTTAATTTTACCCTTATATAAAGATAATAATAACATATATATATATATATCATTTTATTTATCTAAATACTCTTATATATATCATCCATTTGATTTGGTTATGAAAAATTAATCACATCGCTCTGTGGGAGTGGTAGTCAACACGTACTCACGAATGAAATTACCAATTCCATGTGAATGAAATGGTATGAATATCAGTTTTATATTATCTATTTATAACGATACATATTTAATCAATATAATACATAAAAAATAATTCTATCATTTTAACCAATTTTGGGATATGGCGATGGAAAAAAATTGCCTTAGTTTGTTAGGTAGTAGTCTTCCATATACACGGATGATGAATTATTTCCCCATTTGATGAAAAACTATAGTGTGTCTTCAGAAAAATTATGGATAGCTTCATCCCAATGGTTTTATTTTGGGGGTTTTCAATTCCTTTCTCACATTCTCTTCTGAAATTTACAATTTTCTTAATATTCTCTCTAATAAAAAAATGGTTCCCCCAACCATAACTGAGTACAAACTTATTTTATAAAGGTAGGTAGACCTTTTTGGTTTTAGAACCAATAATTATTTTGAACTAACATTTTCCTATAGTATGGGAGTTTAGGATCATCACACCAATTTGGGTGGAATTGTTTCATTATTTGGGTCTCTCATATATATTTAATATATATTTGTTAAATCCTTCCTAGACCATGATATAGGAATTGTTACCATTGTGTTAATATCTTTATTCAATAAATGTGTTGAAAAAAACTAAGAGTATGTTGTAAGTTCCTTATCACTCATTATTTATTTATGATTTGATTGGATATCACCATTTAAAGTCATGTGACTGGACCAGTCAATGCATTTTTAACATCATTTAGTAAGGACCTAAACATCAAGATCAGGCCTAAGTGAGGTGTCTTACATATTCTATTTGAGGTAGTAATTATATATTTCATAGTTTTTATACAAACATTTGTGTCATGAGGTGTATGGTAAAAGAGTTCTTGGGAATGAATTTTTTATATATTTCTACCCTATATTGCTTCCTCAGAAGTATGTCCCTCGGAGTAGAGTTTATATGTAATAAGACCTGCATCCAAGCGATAATCCCACACGTGGGGGATTCTCACCAAGATCTTTATACAATCATCACCAATATAAAATCCCACTTGAGTAATACTTAGTGTGAGAAAAGAGAAATATATAATGACCAGATAGATTTTCTGAGATGATATCCATATAGGGGTACACATTTATGTTTCCCTATGAGAGGCATGATAACATGTCTTGTGGAGGATATGGTGTGGCACTCGATCCATTAGAAGGGGTCCTACATATCCTTTTTGGAAAGGAATTGGGGTTCTTATAGTTCGTTTGGATTATCAATCCGCTGATGGATGTGGTAAAATGATCATCGCATGGAAATTATTAGGTCTCAATGGTTGAAATGTCATATCTGTGAGGGGAAATAAAATGATTTAGATTCCCATGGGACCTCAAAACATAGAAAGGAATTGTACATATTATGTTTGGATAGGAATAATATTTATCATAGTTTTATTATACCTATCATATTGCTAGTATTACATTGTGTTACCATGCATGGAGACATTGTTCATATCCCCAATGTTTTATGAATTCTAGGGAATTATACCATGATGGATTCCTTATTTATCAAAGATTACACACTGAGGAATCCCTTTTTTATACTAATTTTTTATATTTTAAAATATTAAATGGAGATGATGATGACCATGAATGGTTTCCAAAATATTCTTCGAATGACATGAAGGTTCCTTGTGGTAGCATGATACAAATAGTGTCTCATGAGTGTGTAATTGAAACCCATTATATACACTTCTCATATAAGGATGGAATGAATACAAATATTCCTATCCAGGATCCACATGGAATGTGTCTATGTTTATCTATTGAATGTAATTTACATGCCATAGGTGATTTTCCAACCATATCTTGGAGTTCTTCTAAACATGTCATGATTCTATGATGGAAACTTTTGGGGTGTTATCTTAACATGGTAGAAATGTCCAAGGGTTTTGTAATGAAATTTCAAAGATTCATCATATAAACTAAGGATACATATTAGGGGTTTTACACATAATCAACATACTATATCACATGATCGATCAAACTTTTCTCCGGACTATTGAACAAAAACTCTAACATGTCAATATATTGTGGTGATATCAACCTGGATTATACATAGACAATTTCATTAAAATTATTCCATGAAAATGATAAATCATGAGACAATGTTTATGTATCAATAATTTATCACATGGTCAAACTTATTTTTTTGGGTCATGTCTTTCGATCAATGTGACACATGTTAGAATGCCTAAGGACATGGAAATCCCAATTAATATTCATCCAATCACATGACATTAAATTAATTGTGCAGTGGTGTCTTGAAAACATGTCTATGGTCTTGCACTTTTCATTGTATTAAATGTTTAATTCTTGAAGGATCAATCCTCAATCACATGGGTAATGTATTTTTTTAGATGAGTGCATGGCCAAGAGCTCATGTAGATGGTGCATGTCTTAGGTTTTGGATGTAAAAGGAGGGTGCATGTCCACAAGTCCTCATATACTTCAAGACCATACACATATTGATGGGATCCCATGATGAAGTATTCTTATAAATGTCCCTTGTTCATTCCATATGAATGTCCTCGAAGAGTTATTGCGATGTGTATCAATACCTCCATGTGCATGGGTGAGGATAAACTTTGTATAATGATGAACGGTTCATATATTATGTAGAGGGAGGATTCTTATAGTAGATGATTTATGGATTAACACCTACCCATCAATGGAACATGATACCTTTAAATAAAAAATGTGGTACATAGAAAGGATCTTACATGTTTATCCGGACATGTTAGGGGATTCATGCTAATATCGTGAGACCAATGAGTTTGAGGTATCATGATAAAAATGGATTGTGCAATCAGATATTTCTTCTAGTTTCATAGATATATATAGAAACAAAATTGTAGTAGGAACATACCCCTTCACATCTCATGATGTTCTTTTATTCATGAAGTCATGTGACTTAAAGTGGGTCTCGTGAGTGGCCTTATGAACAAGTATAAGAGGTTAATATCAAGACTGTAATTTTGGAAAAATGTTTACACAACATATAGTGTTATTGGATGAACCCCATATTCATCGATTCATATGATTATCAAATTTTTTCTCAAAGTGGGAGGTTTGTGTGATAATTTATTGAGCTTGTGAAGGTTTCTTTTGGTGGTATTTTATGTAAAGTTCCCTTTATATGAACTTTTGATTACCTATAGGTGATCTCAGAATGAATCATTTCACACCTACTTTTTTATTCTCCATTATACTCATTTTTTCATATGTTATCCATCCTACATCATGTGTGTATTTATTTAATGTTATTAGGTGTATTTAAATGATAAATTAGGCCACGGTTTATGCTTCTTTTCATGGTGGGAATACTGCATGAATTAGCTAAGGTAGTGGAGACATTTCTAGATCGACATAACATTTTTTAAGGACAGGTTCATGTGAAATTAATCAATTAATGATAAGGCCATAAAAGGTAAAATAAATGATAATTTACAAATATGGATGTTTCTTTCATCATTGTTCTACATGTGAGGTTTTTTGTGACATATTCTTTATCCCACATGATTGTCACCAACCCATTGCATGATTTTTATATTCTATTGATGTGGATTCAATAGGTTCACACATACACCTCCACATGATGCATCTTCCAAGAATGATGCAAAATATCATTAATTTAAATTTATATAGAAGATAATACATGTATAATACTGGGGATTTACAAAGAATTAAACTTCACCTACGGAATGTTAAGTTCATGCAAAGGCCATCTTTTTTCTCATTAAATTTTATTATGCTGGTTCACCAAATTCATATCTTATAGCTTCATGATAAATGAAATTTAAACAATGACATAGTGGTTTTCAATCATTAACTGATGCAGGATCATGAGATGATTTCTTGAGATGGAATATGTGCTTAAATGACATGAAAAAAATGATGCATGTCTTACATCATTTCAATTTTTTATTTTTATTGATTATATTGCAGTGGCTGGTTGTCACAAGTTTGGACATGAAATGTGATATCGAATCAGGGTGTCTGGAGATTGAATATGGAGTTTGTCACTGCATGGAATAATATAATTTCAAATTTTTGCATCATGGGATCACAGTATTAAAATTAAAAAACAGGATATTTAAATAGACATAGTAATCATATAGATTAATTGGTTGCCATTATGTACATATTTTTTAAATCATGGTTGAATAATACCAACATATTTCATACCACATTGAAATATTAATGTTCCTTCCCTCTCATATATCATCAATGATTTGAAAATTGGTTTTTAGATCCCATAAAGGGGTTCGACACACATACCATCTACACACATCATCACCTGGGATTCCGCCATGCATGCTCTTGGCTCGTGCTATGTTCACCTTCAGTATCACGAAGCACATGACCTATACACAAGGCTAACCACTGCATGAGGTCAATAATCCCTCTTCTATTATATAGTTATCTTGGGCTGGAACCCACTGGATTTTTTTAAATCCGTACCACATATTCCTACGGTCGAGTGCTGGTTCCACTGGCTAGTGGGTTTTATTTATTTTTTTGGGAATGGTGGTTTTAATACTAACTACCAATTAGGATGAAATTATATGTACAATCAGTGAAATAAATTCTAAAAGTGAATTCCCTTTAAAAATTAAATATATTATTAAAATATTCACCCTTAGATTCCTTTATATATAGTATATCCATAATTTTTTATTACCTAACGTCTTATAAAACCCCTCATATAAAAGTTCATATCACACAATTAAGGTTGTCAAAAAACCCTCTTTGAATGAGATTCATTCAAAATAACATGATTTTTATTCTAAGGTAAATATAGATCACTTTTATATATATATATATGAATGTTTAACAAGAATTGATATTATGCCCCATTAAAGGGTCTTCCAATAGTGTGTTAAATAATGAAATCTCAAGTGCTACGAAGATAAGACTCGTGGATATGAAGTATTTAATGAATCAAATATAATAAGTATATTTTACTTCGCGAATGGATACCATTAAATTTAAATGTATATGGATTTTAGAATAAAACATAGATTTGGTTAAAAGAAATATGTGGTTGGATCCCAAGTATGGTACTTGGATGTTTTGAAATATCCCATGTGAATGGGAATCATGTTGTTGGTATTTTTAAATATACCACTATACAGATCAAAATAATACATGGGAACATAGGCTCCTATATAACAGACTCTATGATGAATGGACTTTCATAGGTCTGGCTCAAACATAGTAGGTGGAATGTCACTTATTTGAGATGAAATCCCTAATAGAGATCCATGTCATGGTAGAGATGTTTCTTTGATCATCTATAATACCCATCCATTATTCATAATATAAAATTGATCCAATCTACTAGATTTGAGTGCTTAATTTATAATTGGTTTTTCATGATAATTGTTCATAATTTTCCACTGACATGAAATTCATCATTGATGAACCTATTCTAGTTACGTATAGATAGTTTAAATTTGAAGGATAATTTGGGAATGGTATCCTTCAAAAAGGTTAAATTATCTGACGTATACCTATGTTAGGGTAATTAGCTAGCATAGTTGGATTGTTACAAAGTCCATATAGTGGTCCCCAGAAGCTTTGTAGGTCTTTATTTATTTTTCCCTAACCTTTTCATATGATTCATATGGAAAATGGCTTATTTGGAATAGAAAATTATTTTTCTAAGTCCACCTTCATACATGTTTTTAAAATGACATGTTTTTGTGATTCTTCAGTTTTATAAATCTTCAATATTTCAGGGATCACACAAAGTGCATTTATAGAGAGTAGAGATTTGAATTTTTTCCACGATGACCTTATCATATTTTTATCTGGGAAATAATTATGTTTCTTTCAGTTTGATTCTTAAAGGTCTTTCAAGATGGACCATAATTTTGATATAGTTTCAGGTAATCTTTCTCAGACCACTAGAGTGATGTAATTTAGGCTCTTCTAACTTGGACCTTATATTGATTTATATTATTTTGTTTTTGTTCAGACCTTGGGATTTCTTTCATTTTAATTTATTTCTTCTAGGAGTTGATTGATGAATATGGAATGGAGAAGAAATTCCAGGTATGGTCCAAAACACCCCAAGGTTCTGAGTTTTACCATGGTGTAGTAAGGGATCATGAGATATGTTGTTCCATTCCTATAAGGAATAAATTCCTCTTGTTGGTAGTTATATTACATTTATGAATCAATATCATGTTAAAATAGTGGATTTTATGTTCTCTTACAAGGTCTATATAATATTTTTTAGATGGTATGGCTGGATAGAGAAAATATTTCAGAACCAAAGTCTACCTGAATAGTTGGAATATGGAATTTTTGAATCATGTTTCTAGTAGATTGAATCAATTGATCGTTGAAATGGTGAATACATAAAGGGGATGATCCAAATCACATAAAGGTATTGATTTACTCCACAATGTTATCTTGGATCATGAGGATTTGATTTCATTTATTATATGAAAGATATGACTCAAATTTTTGGTCATATCCCATATTCATGAGTCCATAGGGTATATATGCATGGTCAAGTAGACCTGATCCCCACTCATTTGCTAGGGATATGAAATATTTTTGATGACTCTAGCGTATGGGAAATGAAGTTGGGATTGGATCAAAAGGTATCTAGGAATGGTTCTAGAAACCTAAGGTAGTTTAGATCTTAATGTATATCACAATCTGTATGCCATATGGTTTTGAATCAATTGTTGTGGACTGTAAAATGGTTTTGTAATGGAGTGTCATAGTTTTACTTTGAGAAAGGGTATAATACATAGTGACATAAAATTGAGGGTGTTGAATCTTCTTGAATAGTTATTTAAGGGATTTTAAATCATGGTTTAAAGTTCCTGGTCATTATGATGACATGGGACAATCATTCTAGGAATTAACCAGAACACCCCTGTGTGCTACATTCTTCCACGATGATGTATGGCTCACATGAATATGATTTTGTTTATATTAGGTCAATATGTCACTAGATGGTAGTTATAATCCCTTATTAATCAATAAAAAGGAAAAAAGAGAGATTTATTTTCATTTTCTTGGGAGATAAAATGTTTTTATAACCTAAGGTGATCAAATCATGTATTTTTATTTATAGAAAAAGTAATATTCAAGAAGGGTTTGAGTACCCTAAAATATTTTTCACTACCTAGAGAACATATTAATCTAATGAGAATATGTGACAGATATTATGTTCACCCATAATATAATTTTTGACATTCAAATATAACTATTTCAAAAAAAATTACTTACCTCGATAATATAATTTTTGGGATACATAAAAAAAAATAGATGCATCTATGTATCTACATATCCCAATAGTAACCCAATATGAAAACATCTTGGCTAAAGTACAATAATTATTTAAATTAGTATCCCAATAAATTATTACAAAAAAAAATACTCTATGACATTACTTTAAAAATAATTTCCACATTATTTCCACAAACATATGTGTATATATTAAAATTATTCTACATTTATAATTGTTTTATGATCATTTTAGTTTAGTTTTCATTTATATTCATTATGATGATTCAAATTGTCACCATTTATAGTTGTGCTATTATCATTACAATTAATTTACATTTTTTCTTAATTTAATATTTGAACTCTATCAGACAAATAACATAACATGTTATTTTCATAGACACATTAATTCAATAATGAAAGATGTCATATTTTTTTGAAGTCTAACATTGAATTTAGTAGAGACGTTTCAGGTTTATAAGATCATAAAAATAAGTTCAACGAACATCAATGCATGATGAAAGGAAAATTAATCATACCCACAAAAAGTCAAAAACTTTTATTCACATGTCAACTATTATTCACCCTTACAGTTCTTTATCCCATGAATTGAATATGCCTAATGGTTTTAAAAACATTAAATTATGAGTGTGTGTATGTGAATTTTTAGTTAAATGATTATGTTGTGAAAATTAATGAGTTGGATACTAGTTATTTTAATACATCCCTAATAGGTTAGATATTTCTAAAATATTATCTGATTCTACTTTTTACCACATATTATATTTCTTTATATTATTTTATTATCATTTCTTTTATTTTACCATTAATTAAAAAAATCCTTAGTATTTTGTAAGAATTTATGATAATTTTTTCAACTCAAAAAATTTAAAATCAATTTCTATGGTGAATATAATTATTTTAGAGTTCAAATTAAGAATTGTATTCTAAAATATATTTAATATAACACAATATTATAAATAGTATATTATTAAAAATATGATTATTTCATCTTTGAATTTTCTATTAATAAAAAAATATAAATATCATAATAAATAAAAAATAGAAACAAAATGTCGTATATTTGAATCGTGAATGCATTAGGATGAAAATTACTCAACCATTTTATTTGGGTTATGTTTAAGGATAATTTTATAATACATATATATTGTATTTATAATTAGTTACTCGATTTAACCATTAGTAGGGTAACAAAATTCACCACGGTCACTATTCATGTTATCCAAAAAATAAAATTGTCCTATTTACTAAATTTATACATATTTATTCTTAATTTGGAATATATTTCTCAAAAATAAAACAAATATTTTTCAACATTTAATTTAAAATTATTTCCAAAAAACACAAATAAATATAGTTTTTTTTGGGGAAATCACTTTTTTAAATAGAAAATTTATTTATACTAAATTAAAGTTTAAAATTAAGTGAAGAAGCAAAAATTAGATTATCTCAAATCAAAAATAAAAAATTAATTTTTAAAATAATTAAAAATGTAATATCAAATATTAAATATTTGAAAATAAAAAACAATTTTTAATAAAAATTATTTTTTCACTATCCATTAAAAAACAATTCATAAATATCTAAAACATTAATATTATTATAATATTGATATGATGATTTATAATACAATATTTCTTATAATAAATAAAATTTATATAATTTATATAATTTGATTATATTGTTCACTCACAAAATCAATAAGAATCATTTTTATAGAAAGTATATTTGAATAATAAAATTACTAGACAAAAATTATGGGCTTAATTTTCTTGGAATTATGGAGAAATTATTAATGAGTATGGCCATTTAATATTTTATATTCAGTTTAGTAATATTTATTACCACTAATTTAACTTCATGGTTATAATTGTACATTATAACAATATTTATTTATCCCTTTTTTCTCAGTGTTTTTTATCTTATACTCTATCGAACATGGTAATTCCTTTAAAAAATATTAGGATGATACAATGACATAGTCTATATAGTACTATTATGGAAACCCTAGATAGACCACACTCTTCTCATACACTCTCTTAGTCTCCTGAGTCGCCTCTTAGGGATCCTTCATAGTCTGAAACCCTATAATTTAGTATATCAAAATATCAAAAATCTATTATGATGATCATTTATAATCACGAATCCTCCAAATACTCAAAATTCAGTCTCCAAAAAATAAAATGAATAATGTCCATTGTGTGTTACAAACTCCCCACCATAGCAATTCTCTTCTCAATAATCTATGATAAACCTTGATATACATACCCAATAATATTCAGATCATTGAATCACTAATAATATAACACATTTAATCTATAAACTCTAATCAAATTTCAACTATATAACATCAATCACCAAAATATTATTCAGTAAAATGAAACCACCAACTTGAAATAATCACCACCCTGAGATGAATCTCACCACACTCTTCTCTTCGAACACATCTAAATGTGTTAACTTGATTCAACCCTAATATAATTATAAATACCAATATAAATTGTATATCTCAATGGATAATTAAAAAAATGAATCCCCCTGCCATTGAGAAGAGCTACCAAAAAACACGCCACTTGGAAGTTCTCGAACATCCAACCATGTCTGGAACATCACCCTATATGTGATTCTCATCCATCCAAATATAATATCACATGAATGAACCATAAATACATCCATTGTATCATCATTCCCAAAATTATTGACCTCAATTTCCAACAGATTCTAAGATTGAAATTTATAATCTTAATTCCTCAAAACCAAGAGGCACGGTAACATCATATGAACATCAACACCAAATTTAATATTTGAAACACCGGGTATTTTCTAGACTATGTATCCAACCAATTTCATTATCCACTATACTCTCTCTATATGAAATGATGCAATATAAATCCAAAATGAATATATACCATATCAAACCACCTCAGATCATGATGTTGAAGAACTGAATCTATTTAAAAAAAATATGAATCCTGATTTTAGTATATACCACGATACCAGATCACGTAAAATATTACCATAAAAAACATCATGGTGTATTCATGACCATACATGAATAAATCATTCAATCTATCCAAGGATATTTCAATTTTTAGGTCACCCATCAAAGACAAATATGATGCACCCAAAAATAATAAAATGATATTATCACCCTAGAAACCCAAAAACCAATCCCCAAGGGCTATGTTCATTTATAAATATAAACAAAACTATGATTTATCAACTCACTCATACATGAGATCAAAACATGAACACCAACCCCCACACATTATAGACTCAAAGTAATGAAGCTACCCAAAATCAAATGTTGAACTCCCCTCCTTATTTATTCCAATATATATCTTCTTGAGTTAATAACTATAAATACTAACTCCCAAAAATGTTTTATCCTCTCAAGCCATACAATATTACCTTAAATATATGAAAATTATTTCTAGAAAGGGTACCTGTCATGAATAAACTTTGATTGAATCTACCATGGAACCAAAATTCACCACTAATGTCACATCATACTGTAGGTACATCCCAAATGATCATCAGATACCCAATATTGTCCTTCCTAAGAGTGTCTCATTAAACACAATGATCCCCTTCTTTATAGAGTGACCCAAACTGATACCACCACCACACTACCATCATAGATCCACACATGTACATCTGTAACCCAAAAAATTTTCAATAGGCCCAAAAATGATGCATTCAACAATCCACAACCCAACCCGAAACTGTATGTACAAAGTGATAACATGTGCTAACACATTTAAAAATTTCCCAAAAATTACTATTATAACCAACCCTCCATTAAAATTATTTTTCCCCCAATAAACATGATCAATTATTCCAAACCTATAATCATTCTCTATCTCACATTAACCTAATCGTTATATTCTCCAACATAATCGGGTCACACCATCCAAATCACAGTCTTGTGATTCAACCCCCATTAATCATAATCACATGTTCCTAACCTTTTACTCATGATACATATTTATTGATGTTTAATCCAATATCCAAATGAATATCACCCATTTCAATGCTAACCACATAAACATTTAGATAATATATATCATTTTAGAGTCATGATCATTTAACTCATCTCCCACCACACTATAGAATATGAATCCCAATATTCAACTAGTCTTGTTACCCAATAGTTCATTTCCATTAAAATTTATTGCAAAATAATCATAACTATATCCCCAACACCTCAGTGTTTCCACATCCCAAGTAAAACCTATCCTCCTCCCTGGATCATTCCTCAAGAATATTGAAAAAGAAATTAACACATATGTGGTAAATCATAGAGGGATCCAATTCCTATATCGACCATAAAATGGTCTTTATGTATACCTTAATGAAGGGACTACATCACCTCCACTATATAATAGCATACACAATTATTAAAAGTACCTTTAATAAAATAAAAAATTTAATATCAATTTAACTAAAATTTGAGTCAATGTTATATGGGAAAACACCATTATGTTGTTACTAATAGTATAATAAAATTACCCTTCATTAGAAAAATGAAATGATAAAAAAATTAAGTACCTGTAATATGAGTCATACATTTTTATCATAATTCATGTACATATCCTCTTTCCAATGTTATGAGATATAAAATAGAAAATATAATCACTAGTAATCCATAATATTCAACAATATCTCAACCATAACATCAAATAGTATGAACAACAATATTATACCCCTGGTAATAAGGAAAACCCATTATAATGTTGTTCTTAACTAAAAATTATGTGGTAAATCGGATGCTCCAACACATTCCTATAACCAAAGTATACCATTTTTTAAAATAGAATGTTAATTTTAAAAAAACTCATACCACATTATAATGACCAAAGAAGGACCACAAAATATTGGTCAAATATAATGTCTTCATGTGGCCTCGAGCATGACTCCTTGTGTTCTAGAAGCTATTTAGTTGTGAAAAATGAATAATATTTATAGTGGTGTGACTAAAGATTCAAAAATAATTCATAAAATAGTAGAGAAATAACTAGTTCATCTAAATATCATACATATAGTGATCAAAATTAAATTAAAATTGTGTTATATCAACTGACTCATCAATATGAATGTAAGAATAAATTCACTAATATTCCTTTGGGATGGTCACAAATATAAATAATCAAACATTAAATGCATGAACACCCAACCATACTACTGTACATTGTATTAGGAAACCCTACCACCAAACCCATCAAGATATACCAACCCAATTTACATAAAATGATATATTGAAACTAAAATAATTCATAAGGTTTTCTTTCATAATTATATCCCTATTAAGGGTGTGATAAGTAATTATTAGTAGTCAATCACCAAGTTCTCCTAATATACACCATCATATACCTATATGTATAAGGAATAAAATAGTCAATTCACAAAATCTACAATAATGTCATGTGCTAACAAGGAAACAAAATACCAATTATATCAGATCATCATGTGATAACGAGGCTGCTTAGGCACTTTATCAAACCTTATTTTTTCCATTCAGATATCCCAACATCACATCTCTTTCCATAATAGGGATTCTTGATCCATACCCAAAATGTTACAACCAAAACCCTAACAACCAATAGGTGTTATCAACATTTTACATTAGATTATGTAATAGAGATCTCACCATATAGGATCAATCGGTTTTGTAGTCTATGAAAACTAGATATATAAATGATTTTTATATTTCACTAGAAATATAAAATAAAAAACATGAAAAAGTAATTTAATCTTTTTATATTATTAATAGTATCCTTTTTCGTATGTTGGGGATTCAAAAATAATTTTGGATCACCTCATATTCCTAGTAAGAGTTTTATACATTGTAATCTATCATATATTAATTGGACATAATATATACGGTAAGAGAAATAAATAAAAACATATTCCATTTAATCAATAACTTGAGTATGAAATAAATCATTAGAAAATATCAATTTAGAAAATTCATGGATAATATTATATTAATTATAAATGAATGAACATAATTTTAATAGATATCATGATTTTAGATATCATGATATTTATAACATAAAATATTTTTCCAAATACAGTTTAACTTATGGGTAGTAATACACTACCAAATGATATAATTCAATCTTACTAATTTTTCTCATGAGATATATCAATTTTTAGAGGAGATATATAATTTCATTCCCAATGCATTAATTCATGTCTAATTCATTCTTCATGTGTTGAATTATCATCGCAAATTCATAACCAATATCCCTAAATAATAAATGTCTATATTGGGTAATGAATAATGAATATAAATAATTCCCTAGAGAATCATTTTACATTCAATTTAATACACGAGATTTATTAATGGTTCATATTTTAGGAAATAAACATGTCCATGATTAAAAAAAATATGTTTATTTATGTAAAATGTAATGTCTAGTGATCATAATAGTGTGTATATTTCTGAATAATATTAATGGTAATGATATTAATCAACTAATGAGAGATAACCATAAAATGATTTATATTTTTAAAAAAATAAATATTTTTAATTAATATAGGAAAAATTTAATGATATATATTAAATAATAATACATTAATTGGTTTTATTTTTTAAACTGTTGAAAATAAAGAATAATAAAATGTTTATTGTATGGTTAGGGTGAAAGAAATACTTTTTACTGTCATATATGTTAAAAATAATTCCTTTTAACTTTTTAAATATAATTTTAAATTTGAAACATTCATCAAAAAAATAGAAATATAAAATTAAAATTATGTAAATATTCTAGAATATAATATAGTTTCCTTTTAAAATTATTAGATTTATTAAAAAATTACATTTGTAAAGAAATTTTTATATTAAGTTCATGAATGAAATATATACCTAACCAAAAAGACAAATAAGATCATATTTCATTTTGAAAAATCCTCTTAAAAGAGTAAATTAAATGGAATATGAAATCATAATTTGTAAATTGATATTAATATGAAATATATAAAAAAGGTAGTATATAATTCAAAAAAAATAGGTTCATAATGAAAAAAGTACCTATGAATTGAAAATTGAGATGAAAACCTGTTTTGTCTAGGAAGAATTTTTGCATATATTAATTATCATCCTAAATTACAAAATTATTAAAATTATTTCATTTATCAAGAAAATTATTAATTTTTATTATTATATTTATTTTATTTATTTCCATTCTATGTTCATTTAATTATTTAATTAATTTAACATTGTAAATTTTGATGATATTCTATTCTTGTGTTCAAAATTAATTTTCAAGGATGATTATGGTAAAAGATGTCATTATTTCATTAAATAAAATATCATAATCCTGAAATTATAATAATATTTATATTTCAATTCCCTGTTAAAATAAAAATAATAAATATTGTGAAGAAAAATAAACTATGTTACAATCAAGGATACATTAGTCCGTATATACATATAAGTAATTTTTTTAATGTGATATAGTGTTGAAAAATGAATCACATCTCGTTATGGGGGTGGTACTCCACACATATAGATGAATGAAGTTAAAATTTTTGAATAAATGTGTTGGATAAAAAATATATGACATATTAATTATATATAATGATATTTTATTCATTAATAATATATATATATATATATATTAAATCCATCTATATTTCAAGAAATGGGAGGTGATGGTAGAAAATGAATTATGTCGGCTTACGATGTGGTATTCTATCATACACACGAATAATTAATTTGTTTCACCTTTTTGGGATTTAGAGATAGATTTGGGTTATTACATTAAAATAATAGAATCTCACTACATGTGATATAGTAATTTTCTATATTTTCATGGTTTAATAATATTTTAAGGAGGTTTAAGAATATAAAAAACAAAAAATATTGGTTAAAAATGATACATTTTCTTTAGAAAACATCTTTATGATTATACCTAAAACTTCCTATATTATCATTCTGATCAAGAAAAGGATTCAAGGATTTGGGAATGGTTCTCATAAAGGAATTTTTATAGGGAAATTATGGAAAAAAATGTATGCTTGAGGAGATGAGGATAAGAGGAAACCATTTATATTTTAGGGGAGGGGAACTTTTTGAATTTCATAAAATATAAAATGAATATTAAAAAATCTTATATAAAAATATCTAGAAAATTAAATAATTATATGATATAGTGAGTATGGTTAAAAATTAATTCATTAAATAAAATTTTGACCCTTATAGGTTATGTTTTTACCCATATATTTTACTATTTTACCCCTACTGCCCTTTTTGTCTATAACCAAAGTATTAATTTTTCATACCATATATGGGTAAATTATTTCAATATAAAATTAAAAAACACCCACTAATTGATCATGATGGATTTTATAACCATATATAATTCATTTAGATGTGTTATGGTTTTAGTTAAATTTAAATCATATAATAAAATATTATTTATCATTAAATATTATTATTTTGATTTTGACTTTATTCATTTTATTTGAATTTAAATACAAAAATAATAATACCCAATTCAAATATAATCCTTTAAAAATAAACTAAAAGTTCATATTTATCTTTTTTTAAAAAAAATTAATTCATTAAATAATATTAGTGTTACTCTTTCAAATATTATTTATTTTGTTGCTCTATTTATTGAATTAAATTTTTGTAGGGGTTTCATAAGAATTTATTGTTAATATTTCATCAAAAAAAGTATAGATAAATTATTTTGATAAAAAAATTAATCATTAATAATAGTATTAAAAATATAAATTAAGTTTTATATATCCTAATCATATGAATATATATATTAATAGAAAAAACTTACATTATAGTCTTTATCAATCAATTATAAATTTTATTGGTACAAATCATAGAAAAATATATAAAAATGAAAAAAAATTATATTTTTGGATTATTATAGATAAAATAGACTCATCAAATTAAATTATGTAATGTTTTGGGTTACTCTTTGATTCCTTATCATATCAATTTTAACTATAATTACTCAATTTACCCTTAACATGTTGACAATTATTTACTCTGGAAACTATTTAAAATTACCATAACTAGAACATTCATATTTATGAAATTTAAATTCATGATTCCAAATTTTGAATGAATTTTTTTATACTCAATTTATAATGATTCAATTAATTTAATTTAATATCAAAATGTAAGTATAAATAAAATACCATTTCATAGAAAAATGTATTTTATGTATTTTTTTCATAATATATTAAATACTAAAATTTATTCCATCATAAATGATTGGTTTATTAATAATAAAAATGAAATAATTTTACATTTAAACAATTTTATTGAAAAAATGATACTTTCTAAATTTTTGAAAATAATGTATTTTTTTATAAAAACCATATTTTTTAGTATTCACTGGAAAATAAACCGTATCCAATAATCATATCAATTTAACCTAAGATAAAATTCACAATATTATTTTAATAATTAATTTAATGTTATTTAAAATATTTTCTAAAAATTTAAAAAATTAATTATATTATTTTATTATAAAAATGAATAAAACCTATTTTTGAAGAAAGTATTTTTTGAAGAATAAAATACATTACTAAATAAAGTCTATGTTAATTTCAGAATAATTAATCGCTAAATTTATATTGGGTATTAAATTAATATATTTATTTCTTAATGCGTGTATTATAATTGAATCCCTTCATTTCAATATTTAGGTTATAACAGTCATATTTAAATGATAATGTTTTGTGGTTTGCATATATTCAGTGTTGTGTGGTGCATAAAATAATGAACATATTGTTATTTTAAAAACTCTAGATATTAAATATTTTCAAATTATAATAATTTCTTCCTTAAAAGAATCATTTATATTACCTTTTAATAAAGCATAGTTTTTGTTCATCATAACATCCTCATATTCCCTTGTTGCCTTCTCTATTTTATTATATCTCCCAAGTATCAGTACTTATCAAGTCACTTGATTCCTTAATAATTACTCGATAGTTTTATGAATATAGAAGGATCCTCATTTTATGATAGAATATGTTCCATTTCTATTCCATCATAGATGATTACATGCATTGTGTCTAGAGTATAATTCCATAATTAAGAGATCTGGAACAAATCATGCACTTTAGAGTGTCTTGATGCCATTGCCACTTAGTAAACAGAAGATCCAATTATTCCCATATTTTCTAATGGACAGATTTACCTATGGATTGGTTTTCCCTTATTATTTAACATTATAAAAAACTTACATAGATATACATTCCACAAAATTTGATATCATGCTTGAAAATTCCAAATATTTCCTTTGGTTTTCATCGTAACTCTTTTTCCTTTTTGGAGTTACATGATATGAATCAGAATAGACTTTACATTTGTCAGTGTCTCCTTATTATGATATGGAACCATGTTATTTCATTCACCAACATCTTCCTAATATGTTTTAGTATCAAATTTCTTTCCATATAATTCATCATATTGATTCACTTGAATACATGAATAAAAGTTATTATTATAGAAGAATAATTAAAAAGGTAAATATTCTTCCAACATAACATGATTATATACTAAGATTATACTCAATATGTCTCTCAATGTTCTAGTATTATTTTTAGACTTCCCATATGTTTTGGGATGATATTTTTCACTTGAATGATGTTAAATATGATTTACCTTCTAAAGAGTTTTATAGAATTTTGATTTAAATCATGGGTCACGATCAAACCAAGTTGAAATAATTTCACCATGATGTCTAACAAAATCATTTACATAAAGTCTTTTGAGGATCTCAAAAGGAAAATATTCATTATAGAAGCAAAGTGTACATATTATTTTATAAATAAAAAATAATTAGTATTTATTCATTCATTATCAATGTATTTAATAATATTGTATCACTGTATATAGTAATTTCATCCAATTTCCACATAATAATAGGAATGTATTGCATAACCCTTCTCATTATTTTTCTTAGTATTCTTTCTTAGTATTATCCTTCTAATATTTATTAATTGTGGTCCTTTAAGAGGGTATATATAAATTAGAGCTAAGTGGATCATCTAATAATTTCATTTTTATCTCAAGAATAGATGAATCATGTATCATCTTTAGAAAAATTAATACCACATTCATATATGATTACTTCCTATTTCCCTCCATTCAATCCATTAATTTTATTTTGAAAATTCTCATCACCAAGATAGGTATTTTTTATCTTTTACAATAAATTTGGTTTTTAAACCATTTGAAAATGTATTGATTTCCACGTAATTAATAAATGATTTATAAATAATCACTAAAAGAAATAAAATATGACCCTTATCACTCCCCCTTTTGGTCAGGTCCCCGTGAACATTCCTTCTCCGTGCATCCATTACCATAATATCCATCTCCCAATAGTAGTGTATTATGTAATAATAATCCTTGAGGGGATTTATCCACTTCCTTTTCATTATATTAATATATTTATCTAGAAATATTTATTTTATAAATTTATTCTATATGTGGATATAATAGCATTATCCATATAGAAAATTTCACTATATCCTCAATGAAAGGTTTATGGCTACAAACTCAAGACTAGGAGTTGGGTAGATCTATTGAAAGGTAATTATCTACCTTTTTTAATATTGAATAATGTTATAATTTAACATAAGGAAACAACCTTCTCCCTTCTCTGATGCATCACCATATAACCTAAATACATTATTTCATGAAGGTAGAATCAAAATTCGAGGACTTATAAATCTCCTCTTCAATTCATCCATACATTATTCACATTAGAATTTCTATATGAAAATTAACCAATTTATGATTAATCATGGTCAATGAGTCATCCAATCTGAAATAATATTGAATGAAGAACATATAGTTACCTATCAATACAATGAAATTGTGTACATTGATTATTTTTAATGGTTTCCGGCTTTCCATGACCCTAATTAATTTTCTTGATAAACATAAATTTTAAGCATATATACAATATATCAATGAAAATATTTCTTTTAAGAAGTAATTCACAATTTATATATTTTCCATAGAAAACCATTCATCCAATGATCCTTACATATAATCTCTAAGTGATTCTCAGGCTCCTCATAAAATTTTTTAAATTCCAATATATCATCAACAAATACCAAAACAATTATTTTTATATCAATTGAATTCACAGTTCATTGGATCCATTAAAATATATGTTCCATTAGTCAATAAAAATTGCATTAATGAAAATTTTTAATTCAAAAACCTTGTTTAAAATTATAATTAAGAGTTTCATCCTTATTTACTCGTAAATGATTATACTAAGTGAAATGGTAAATCATTGAAATTAATCGGGATCCATGAATTTGATCGAAAAATTCAGCAATGTGAAAATGTTTTTTCTTTTTCTTTATCACTATAGAATTGATTTAACTATACTTAATTAGAAATTTAATATGTTTTTGTTTTATCCAAATTTAATGAATAGAAGATCCCCATGGTGAAACACTATGTCTTGTTAATCACTTTTCACACAACTCCTATTTTTTTATTTAACTATACTAATTACATTGTGTCCATTCTATTGGGATTATTCGATATAGGTCTTTCATCATGGATTGAATAAATTGAAATATCAATTGAAAAGGTTGTTCTATGTCCACGTAATTCCAAATTACACAAATAATTATGTTTCAATATAATAGGTAGATCCTGAATTTGAGTATTAAAATTCCCAACTGTATATTGGGTCTTCTCTTCTTCTTTGAGAATCTCATTCAAAAGACATAATAGAGGGGGATGTACACATGAATCAGATGATGATGCCTCCAATCAAATAAAAATTAATTAAACATCATCAAAAAAATCATAATTTCTAACACATAAATATAAATTTATGAAATTATATTGTTAAATACAATCAATATAAAAGACTATATATAAATCATCCATAGTTATAACAATCAATTATAAAAATTAGGAAAACTTTTGCGTTATGTTGGAATTTGAATGAAAGATCCATTTTATAGTGAGATATCCACTTGGATTTTTCACTCACTAATAAATTATTAAGTTTTTGGGAAAATATATAATTTTCATGGAAAATAGTTTAACACCATGATTGTTTGTGAAATATGTTTTTTTCAAAATAATTTATTATTTTCAAAAAAAATTGTTGCACATAGCCCAGAGTTTAAATTTCATTACAAAAAACATTTGGTTTAACTTAATTAACATGTATTACTGATTTTAGCATACGTTACATGCAACATTGAGTTTAGACTGCATTACAAGCAACACAGAATTTATGTAAACATGAAATATTATTAAAATATGATTATTTCATATAATAGTTTTCAATTATAATTCAGAATTGAATATATGAATATAGTTATATAAATAATGAAAATATTTGTTTAAACATGTATATAAAATGAATTTGTTGGTGTAGAATTAATTAAAAATGAAAATAAAAAATTCTGAAATAGATGAAAAAAATTTCTTAAATTTTTTTTTATTTTGACACTGAATTTTTTGTCAATAGATAAAACATATAACTTTTCATGAATGATTATAATGAAATTTATATATTATATATTAAAAAATGTATCATTCGCATTGTGTTTTTTATAGATAATAGATTATAATTAATCTAAATTTTTCATTAAAACTCTTTTTTCCTAAAAAACATTTTTGTTTCCTTTTGCGAAAATATTTAAAAATTAAATTTTGAAAAATTAAGAAAATTAAATTTAGAATATAAAATATTTTTTAAAATCATCATGTGAAATTTATATAAGGGTGAATTTTTTATAATTTTCTTAAAGGATAATTTTATGATGCCCAAAATTTATTATGGATTTTAATTTATTTTCAATATTTTAAAATTTAAATAAATATTATGGATTTAAAAAAATTAGTTTAATTTTTTAACTATTACTACAATTTAAGATATTTTTATAATTTTTATATAAATCATTTATAAACAGCTAAAAAGTTTCACCTTGAAATCCTTCTTTCACATCTTGTATGTGAGATTAATTTGAAATTAAAATTTTCCACTTCCATGAATGTAATTTTCAATAATTGATTCAATGTTTTTAATAATAATAATTTTTATTATCTAACATGTTTTATTAAATTATTTACTATTATAAAGAGTAAGAACATTAAAAAAATGTTTTCCACAGTTAAGATAAATTTGGTTTATCAGGTGATTTGACTAAAATAAAGTGCATTAAATATGGAATAAAACAAGTCACAAAACAATTTTATAAACATAATTATATATAATATATTCTATAAAATTGAGTGTAAATTTTTATTTCTTTTGGATGTAAAAAATGGGGAACATTGCTTTTCATTTCAAAAATTACATGTGTCCCACTCACATCACTTATTTATGTAAAAAAAAATTCTTATACTCTTCACATGTTATAAACCCATTGTTATGAAATTATATGACAAAATAAAACAATAATTACCACATCCAATAATAAACTCTCTATTTTGGTTTCAAATCCAAACAAATTTACTCTTTGGTTTAAACCAAATGATGTCTTCCAAAGAAGAGGTAACATCCCTAATCAATCATTTTAATTTATGTATTCCTCCATTTTATTAAATTTTAATTTAGACACTATTATAAGATATAATCATTATATTATACATCATAATATTTTATTATGTTAATTTAATAACTTTAATCTTTCTAATATTCCATAAAATGCATAAAAAACTAATTATTCATGTTTATAGAAGACTACCGCCTCTAGAAACAATGTTGTTCGTTTTCCATCATCAACACTAACTGATGGATATTATTATTTATTTATTATTGTTATATTAAATTTGTGATAATATTATTCTTTAGGAATAATCATATCAATTGTTACTTATTTCTTTACATAACATGGGTATAAGATAATGTCGTGGAGATGTAGGACATACTATGGCATTACTAAGTGTTGTGATTAATTCACGCTTTAAATGGAGGACAATAAAGATGGTTTTTATGAAAATATGTTCAATATATTTCATAATAATTATTCTAAAAAGGTACTAATTTATTTAAATCTCTCTCTTTAAAATGGAATCAGTGGTCTTGAGTACATACGAATGATGGAAGTCACGACAAAAGGTAAAGGATTTCACGTTTGAATTCAACTTCTAAGATACATATGTAAATTGAAAACTCATTACATTTGTGTGGGGTATATAATTCTCCATATAAATGTTATATCCTGAATATATTGATTTTAAATATATTTAATATTTCATATTATTTTTTTCATTATTGGAAATTGTGATCAAATAGATTACTTATGTGGTAACTAAATTCCATCTCTCTTTTTTACTTTTATGAGATCCATTCCATATATAAAAATTTATTTTATATGGTGTATATACAACCCATGAATGTATTATATGTTTATTCACATGAAAATTATTGTTAATTACATATATATTTGAGGATATATCATTCATGGGGATTATGATTCAAATATTCCAATGTGGTAAGGGATTAATGTTATAATTTCATCGTTTATCATGATTTTTATTCATTATTATTTAGATAATGAATTTTTATTATCAATATATCAATAATGTCCTGAATTTTAGTCTCTTTTAGTTATTTATTGTGAATAATTTTTCTCCATTCATTTTCCTCCCTTTATCAACTCAAGATTTTAAATTATTTCATATTAATAAGAATCATATTTATTTCCCCTATTGTTGAAATTACTTTTTATTCCAAAATAATGTTATATAAAAATGATTATTCAAATATTTATAAATTATTGAAAGTAATTAAAAATGTCTTTTTTTACCTATGGTTTATATTATAATAAAATGTTTCCAAAGAAATCTATATTTCTTTTTCCAAACAATGTATTCATGGAATTAACTAACAATATTAAAGGAATAACTATTTCAACATGTACTTCCAATATTGAATTTTACACCATCCTGAATGAGTAATTTTTTTAAATATTAGTTTACATGATTCATATCTTATTTAAAGGGAAATTTATTTCTATAAACGTTTTATCTATTTTTAGTTTCAAAATTTGATTTTCAAAATGGAAAGGATATGTTCTTCAAGAAATGATTGAAATGATTTTTAAAGATTCCTGTAATGGTTTTCATGGATATTTTAAATGAAATGGAATTTTAAAATGAATTATGTTTAAAAACATTTCTTCAATATAGGAAATTATTTTTAGTAAACAAATTTTTTAAATTATTTCTAATGAATCCCAAAAATGTTTTCAAGGATATTCTCAATAAAAATAGTTTTCAATATATTTTATGAATTTTTAGTTATAAAATGATTTTTAATGAAATTTTATTTTCCATAAGAAGTTTTTTAATGATTTTAATTATTTATTTACATGATACATTTTTTATTTTGAATGAAATTAATTTCCTGATATGTTTTGTGATTTTTTTAGTTTTAAAATAAATCAATGAAAATTTATTTCTTTAATAAATTCTCTATGTTTAATTTCAAAATCATT
The DNA here is from genome assembly GCA_963277665.1 of Viscum album. NCBI lineage: Eukaryota > Viridiplantae > Streptophyta > Magnoliopsida > Santalales > Viscaceae > Viscum > Viscum album. Next base: position 634,986,044 of record OY728161.1, read on the forward strand.
TTTCATCCAAGATGACATCTGTTGATGTTAACTATACCATAATGGAGATATGAACCAGGATACCATTTCTATTATTTATAGAAATCATATATATATGTGATGTAATGTTTCTTATGATCATTGTTTCTATTCCAAGGGTTATACCATGAGAAAATGGTTATACAAGCCAAATCATTTTACATTGTTCATTATTTGATTAAATAATTAAATGGTTATTAATCCTCTATATTGTAAAACATTTTTGATATGATTAGTTTTTATAAGATGAATTTTATTTTGTGGGTTATAATTTGATGAATGTTTAATGATATTATAGAACAAAAACATATGATTTTCATTCTGAGACTGTTGGGACCTATAAATCCCTCTAACTTATTGGGTAATGATTTATATCTTATGAGATACATATGACAGGAATGGGGTGTTAAATATGATCAGTATGGTACTTTTTCCAGTATGATGGTATTGGGAGTGAAACTTTAATACTATGATAGTTTATGGAGTGGTCAAATTGCAATGTTGTATCCTTTTTAGTGAGGCTTGACTACATTCTAAATTAATTTATATGTTTATATCTATGAAAAAAATATATGTCTTATACCTGTTATGTTCTCATGGCCTATGTAATTTGATTCAATTATGATAATACCATATAAACTTCAAATCTTTATTCTATTCCTAATGATTATGATATTTGAAATTAAGGTTATGGTTTTAAAAGGTTATACACATGTTCTCATACCTATATATTCTTTTAATACCTATTTGGTAATTTATATCTCACCTCCAAACCCATAATGAGCATTTAAGTCACCCCTAATTATGATTACATTCCTCATATTATGAAAAAAATGTTATATTTAGCTTGTGTGGGTGCAGATTAATAAAGGTATGATATATATGGGAGATGTTTAAGAACATTCATAAATTAAGAATATAGTCTATATAGTATTCATAGTCACTAAACTAGTATGGTTCTCATGGAATTATTTTAGAAATGTAAATAACAATCATCTAAAAATATTTAAAATTTATTCCTGAGAAGCCCATGTACCTATAGTTATTATCCAAGGAAATGTGTAGTTATCCTTAGTAAACATGGATGAGAAAAATTTACTGAGATCCCAAGGGAAATTTCTATATACATTTCTTGTGATGTCTCTTAGGAATAATATAAGGATGTATAAAATTATATGAAATAGTAATCAAATTTTTTTAAATGATGGAGAAAGTGAATTCCATGAAATTAAATCACTACATTGATATGTGTCTCTTGAACATATGTTCATAGGGTAATTTCTGTGAAATTTTTACATTGATGTAGACTTGATCATAAAATGAATCATGAAAACATACCTTGATACACACCTAGTTTGACACTCCTAAGGTATATGCTTTGGAAATTCACAAACACCTTACAAAGAATCATTATAGATTAAAATATTTGATTAATATGAATGATATATGATAAACCTATGGTGTGATAGATTAAAAATATGGTGTCATTATTTATAAATCCTAAAATTGATTGTTTATGATTATTTGGGTTCCTAATATGAATAATGTTAATCATGCTATGTTTTTTTGGTTTTACTCATTGGTAGAAACCCTTATGAATTTTATTAACATTCAATGTGATAGACAATATATTAATGATAAATAAAAGGTTTTGATGACTAGAGTGAAGGATATTGTGATTATTCATAGTCAGCTATCATGGAACATGATTAATAATATGCACACTAACCATCACTCTATCTCACCAATGAATAAAATTATATAGTTCTATGGGATTTCAGGTAAAGGATATCGTAGAGGAAAGAATATTTGTTTTTAAAATTTTATGAATATTGGAAAAATAAGTTAAGGGAATATATTAAAGGGATGATAAAATGTATTCTGTGTCGAAAATAATCACAAAATGGAATTAATTTTAAAGGAAAATATATAAAATGATTGATTAACCTAATGGATGAGAATATTTTTCTCTAAATGGTATCACCAATGATTGAGTTTTTTTAATGTGGAATTTATGGCAATTATGAAAATAAATATACTAAGGGGAAATATAGTGATTGGAATTAGAAATGTTGTATGTGTAATGGTTTTTATATTGACTATGGAGTGGCTATGAATGACATATGGAATGAAATATGAATTAATTAACAAGATGAAGAAGTTGGGATAATAGATTATGAATTAAGTGGGATGATTTATGTGCTTATATACATGAATCCAACAACTATGAATGGATTTTTATGTATAGTTTTTTTGTTATATACTTTTTTTTTAAATATTGAATGATGTACTTAACCTGGAAATTTTATTTAATAGAAATGTGACATATTGATAATGAGAATAAAATACATAATATATTCTCTATATGGTTTAAATGGTGTTTAGATTGGATAAATTTATGATTGATATGAACAAAATAATTTGGATAGTATTGGTGACCTCAGAATAGATCTATAGCTTATGGACAATTTTTTTTTGTTTTCATCAAATGAGTTTTCAAAAATATTTGTATATATGCAATATAATCAATAATATATGTTTTTTCTTTCAATAAATGAGTAATTATGTATGTTTTCATTATGGTTTTATTTTCATCATAGACATTAACATGATTCAAAAAGAAATATGACTAAGGTATTCACATATTTGGTTTGGGAGAAAAAAAGATACATTGTCATATTTTAGGGATTAATTTTTAGTTAATTTTAAGAAAATTAGTAAATATCATTATAAATATTTACTTTTTGAAGGGTTATAAGGATAACCAATTTTAGAGAAGTTTTTTTTTGTGAATTTTATATGAGGTTTCAAATATTAATGTATTATTTCACTATATGAATTTTTATTCATAACTTGTGTTTAACATTTTGATTTGATGACAACTAGAGATAGATAAAATTAATTATCAAATTATTATTGATGTTTTTTAGTACATCACATATAAAAATTTCATATCTTATAGTAATAGATAATGTGTAAATTGATAAATTAATAACTAAAATATGAGGCTGCAATTATTAAATAGAATGAATTTAAGTATGTATATCTTCTCATGAATATTCCACTTTATTAGGAAAAATAACATAAATAAAATTGTTTCCCATTATATTCATTTTCTATAATATCAATGACGTTTTTTAAACAGCTTTTTTTATAGACCTTTTCCCATTAACATTATCCGAAACATGTTATCTATCATTATCCATCATTATTTGGGTGTTACTTTTCTCATTTATGACAATGTTTTCACTCTCCACCTATTTCCTCATATTTGGAAACTTGGTATTTGTTATTTTTATATGACTTTACACATCAGTTATATCATTTTGAGTAAAATTTTGGATAACCAAATTTAAAATCTGTATTTCCTCTAATGGTATTTTAAAATGATATACCCTTTCTTACTAATAACATGTTCAAAATGAGAGTATTTAATTTATTTAAGAGGGTAGAATGTAACACCACAATATTTTCTAAAATAAATATTTTTCAAATGAATATAATTATATTGATAATTTTAATTAAACAAAATATTTATTTAAGGTTTCTTTAAATAAAAAAAATTATCATGTGTTACATTTAACACTTTTTTATTTTCTATTACACTTATGACTTTGTTTAGTCTCTATTACACAATACCCCGAGTTTAAATAAAATGCAGAATATTAATAAAATTTTTATATTTAATATTATATTTATCACCTAACATTTTTAATGGAAGGTATTAATTTTATTCCCATAAATATGAAAATATATGGTTTACACATGTATATAAAATGAGTTATTTTGGAACCAATAAATTAAAAATGAAAATAATAACTATTTGAAAATAAATTAAATCTATTATTGAAAAGTTCTTAATACTACAAAAAATGGTTTACCACAAAAAAATAAACAAATTATTTATGGTTAGTTGTTTTAACAAGATTTATATAATATATATTCATCTAAATGGTTTACATTAGTCATATGTTATTTCTAGATAAGTGATGAGAATTAATATAATTTTTTTCTAAAACCACTTTTATTCTAATAACTTATTTTACTGAATTTGAACACTTATTTTTCATTTAATTTCTTCAACATCAAGACAATTTATCTGAAAAAAACAGAAATTACAAATCCACATTTTTAAAATTATAATAGGAGTATTTTTTATAATTTTTGAAGGATATAAATTTTTTGACAAATAGTGAAAATGCTTGTTTATATTTAGAAATTTATTTTAATATAATTTTTTTAAAACATAAAAATTAATATTTATATGGATTTAAAAAAAATATTTGTTAATATATATAACTAAAAGTAAAAAATTGGTGATCAAAATAATTTTTATATATAATTTTGATATATGAACTTTTTAAACATTTAAACATTTTCTTTTTGAAAACTCGCATACTCATCCTATTTATGGGAATACATTCAAATTATATTTTTCCATTTATGTGAATTTAATTTTTAAAATTTTATTTCATATTTGGAATCAAAATAATTTATATTATCTAATTAGGTTTAATTTATTTCTAACCATAATTAATAGTAAAAATAATTAAATATTTTTTTATCGTGGTTGTGGTAAAGCATAGATTACTGAGTGGTTAAAAAAACTTATAAGGGTTAAAAATGAATCAAAACTTTTTGAACATGAATTTGGTGTACATATATAAAACACATATCTTATATGATCAATAATGGAATTTTTTTTTTCTTTATGTCATGTGAAAATCATGGGTTTACTTTTTTTATTTTAAAGATTACAAGTGTTCCACTAACCATAGTTATAAAATGACACCAACTCTCTTCTCTGCATTCGGCCTTAAATTCCCATTTTTTTCATCAAATACCTACCCTAATCACACTCATTATTATCTCCTATCATCTTTGAATCCATAGTTTTCTCATGAATCCATTCTATGAATCATTTTGGTGAATGCCAAAATATGTTCTTTAAAGAAGATGAAACTTCTTGAATTGAGAATTTTATTATTTTTCTTTATATACATAATTCAATTATTATTAAAATAGGATTATATGAAAACCTAAATATCTTAAATATACTTATTTTTTAATTTAATAACCTAAATCCTACTTATATTGCACAAAATGGGACTCAAAATCATTATTTATCTATACGGTGACTTACCACCTTATGAATCAATGTCATTTATTATCCATAACCACAATTCATGGATCATTATATTGATCAAATTACTATTTATATAATATTTTTATGATATTATTATGATTTTGGATTAATTATATCACATTTTAAATCATTATTTACATTAATTTATCATACAATAATGGCCTTCATGTGTATTGAGGACTCCCTCCTAACGAAGTGATGTTATTCACTCACACATTTCATAGAAGATGATAAGGATGGTTTTAATGAAAATAATTAATTTATAATAAATATAATTGATTATATAATTTTAATATGTTATTTAACTATCTTTCTATAAACCCTTTATGAAAATGGAAACAACATTCATGTAAACATATGAGCTACCATCTCCATGAACAGTTTATTTCATTTTCTAAATCTATATTTTATTAATTAATATAAATACATATATAGTTAATATTTATGATATGTATATCATGGTAATAATTATTTAGATTATGGATAAATAATAGATATAAAAAAGGGATGGAAATAAATAATTAAAACATACATGAATAAAGTTTTTTTTACTCAAAACTTGATTTTAACAAGGAATAGTTAATAAAAATATAATAAATGGTCATAATTAAAAAATATATGGTGTGATATGAAAAAGTTTGTTAATTTTAATAGATTTATATAATACATTTATTTACTATGAACTATGATTTTCCATGTGTGATGTATTTTAAGACATGATGTAAGGGACTTTTCCAATCATTTATTTCTTGGAGACATGAAAATTCAGTACTCATTTCTTTTAGGTAGGGTTTATACTTCCCCTTTTAAGAGTTATATATTTAATATACATATTTTATGTATACATGATTTTTAATTTTATTTTATTTTTTATTAGGGTTTACAATTAAAAATATTACTATAGCAGCAAAGGATTTACATCTCATTTTTTACTTATTTGACACAAATTCCATATTCACCATGTATTCCTTTTATGTGATGTATATAATTACCAAAAATTAATTTTATTATTATTTTACATAAAATTATTTTTAATTAAATAACAATTTTAGTATATCTCTTTTAGGGATCTTATAGCTGAATGATACCAAATTGGTAAGGGTTTCATGTTACAATGTCATTATTTATTAGTATTGTTCATGATTATTATCCCAATGATTAATTCATAGAAACTACCTCCAAATAAAATGAATAAAATTATTATCATTTGGTTATTTTTTTAGAATACCTAGTTTCTATTCATTGTCAACCATTTATGTAATAATTATATTAAAATTAAATTTTTATGATAAACCATCATTATTTACCACTTTATTCAGAAACACTTGTTCTTACAAAATCATGTTTTCAAAATAAATTTTCAATAAGGTTTCTAAAATTATTGAAAATATTTTTTCAAAAAAAAATCATTTATATTTAAAAATTTTAGAATAATTTTTCAAAGGAATCGTCATGTCATTTTCTATGAAATTATAGTTTGGATTTTCCTGATAATGGGAAATAAAATATTTTTTTAACATGTATCACATTAATTTTATTTTCCACTATCCTAACCTAATTATTAGTTTACTACTTCCATTATATGTATTAAAATATATTTTCAGGAAAATTATTTTGAAATAATTTAATGAATTTTTAGTTTCAAAAATATATTTTCATAATGAAATGAATATTTTCCTCAAGAAATGATTTAAATGATATAAAATCCTCCTTTATATATCTTTATGGATATTCTTAAGGAAGAATATTTTGAAAATGATTTATGTTTAAAAGATATTTTTTTATAGTGGAAGGGAAATTTTCCTCACAAAAATTTTTAAATTTTTTTAGTGACTCCATTATATGTTTTTGAGGTTATTTTCAATGAAATTTTTTTTAAAAATGTTTTATGAATTTTAGGTTTTAAAAATTGATTATCAAGGAAACATTATTTTACCCAAAAAAATGTTAACATGATTTCAAAACATTCTATACTTATTAAAAACAATTATATCAAAAAAAGGATTTCTAAATTGTTTTATGAATTTTTATTTTTAAAAATATATATTCAAAGAAAGTAATTTATCTGAAGAAATATCCTAATACCTTTTCAAAATAATTTTCCATGTATAACTATAAATTTTTATGTTATATGTGACTTAAAAAGTATATGATCCATGAATACAATTCTAATTCTTCTTTCAATGGTCTATCTTTATGATAACATGATGTTATTGAAACCTATTTATCTTCTATGGGTTATACCCTGATGAAATGACTATGAATACAAATTATTTTTCCATGGGTTATGATTTTATTTAATCAATAAATTATTATAAATTATGTATTGTTTCCAAATGTTATTATACGATGAAATTCTTATGATTCTCATTTAATTTAATGAGGTAATATATGAAGAATATTTTATGATATTATGGCTCAAATATGTATGATTTTAGTTTTTTTTGGGACTTATATGTACCTTCTATGTATTTGGAATTGATTTATATCTCATGTGATAGATAGGATTGTAATAGGGAGTAAACCTAGTTTAGTAAGGATATTTTTTCACTATTATGGTCATGGAAATGAATCTTAACTAATATATTGGTTTATAAAGTGTACCCAATCCACTATGATATCCTTGGTGGTGTTTACTAACTGTAATGAGGATGAATTTATATTCTTACATGTATCCAAAATTCAATATCTAACTCCAATGTTATTTTAACATAATATAGGTTTTTTTATTCCACAATTATTCTTGACTTATGATCTAATATTATTATTCCAAATGAAAAGACTGTGATATTTGATATGTAGGATTTCTGTTTCAAATTATAATTTCTTCTAATCATGCTATTATGATAATTTAATGCCTATTTAATAATTGATATCTCAGCTTCATAAATGTACCAAGAATATAATCTTTCCATTTCTTATGTTTATGTTCCCTATGATATGAAGAAATATTTTAGTTAGGGTGTGTTCATGATGATTAATAAAGGGTAAGATCTCTATTGGAGATAAAGATGATCATTCCTGAATTAAGAAGATAGTTTATCTACTATCCATATACATTAAACCAATATTTTCCATGATATTTTATTTTTTAATGTAATAAATATTCATCTAAAATTAATGAATATTTATTTAGTAGAATATTTTGTTTCTAAAAATATTTTAAATATAAAAGAGTTATAAAATCTAGAATCATATAAATTATTAGTTATATTATAAGATATGATTAAAATATCTTCCACTATATCATTATGATTTTCAACCTATGTTTCTATGATCACATAAGCTTGGCCTTCTCCTCTTCGACACTTCTATGATAGATTCTATTTAAGGTTACATCATTGGTTTCAATGATACCCAATTTCAAAATACTTGAAGCACTGTATAGTATTTTTCTCTTTCTTACCCTTAAATTGATTATTTTTATGACCCTTATCTATGTATATATAATAAACTCTTATTCCCCTTACGAATTTTCCTAAAATATTATTTTAATAATTTTTATAGGATGTAAATTAATTCATTTTCTTATTCTTCAATTAACCATTACATTATTCATTGTTTTTAGTTGAACCCTTTTTTTCTAAATTTACATTGAATATATAGAAACTAGAAAATTCATTTTTCATCTTAATAGAAATTGATACTTTATAATCATATGATGAGAATATTTTAAAATATAGATCCCTAAGATTACATGTATTCATCTCACTATTGAAATGATACATCATTATTTATATTTTATTTATGTAATATAAATCATTCATAACTAATCTAATATGGTTAACCTCGTACTATTTTTCACTTTCATATTCCAACTAAATTATTATAATTAACATTCTATCCATTTTTTCTCACTACACTGGGAATTATTTATCAAATAAAATAAAATTAATCATTATTTATTTAATGATTTCAATTTATTAATCCTCATTAGTGTCTTGCATTAGTGTCCACCATTAATCTATATCTCCTTTCAGTCAATACACAAGTTGAATAACTTTTCACTTTCTTTACATCCAAATGTGAGTAATTTCATTTTGATTCACTGATTCCATTTTCAAAATGCTAATGGATTATTCACTTCACTAAAAAATATAGGCTTATTATATTTGAATTAATACAATATAGGATAATTAAATTTTGGAATGACATTTCTCTCTATATGGAAATAGTGATTCGTCAGAACATAATTATGCTGCCATAATATGGCTATGACTTTCTCTATTACAATACCATAACTATTTTCATACTAAATTGGTATATAATTATATTTTCTAGAGTTTTTAATTCCCATTAATTTATTTTGATCTATCATAAAATAATTTAATGAACTATGATAGCTCATAATAATCATGAAGAGTGAGTGATAATAAATTCCTATAATGGAAAATTTTATAAAATACTATAATGGATTATCATTTTTCTCATGAAATCAATAACTATTCAAAATCTATTTCCCACAATTACCAATATATTTTCTCTGATATCTCTTATGAAAACCCCAAACCAATACCCTATATAAGTGTATGCTCTATTAAATTTAAAGATATATATATATATCTGTGTGTGTGTGTGATTTCAAAAAAAACATATTTATAATTATAACAATATTTGAAATCTAAATACATGCATTATTCCAATATTATAATGAAAATATAAAATAAATACCATGAAAAAATTATTTAATATTTGATATTACTCATAATATTTATGTTTCATATCCTATGTAAAATAAAACAAATAATGGGTGAACACATATGAGTAATAAAATTTGGACATTATATAATATATCATTAATTAATAAGTAATAATATGAATATAAGCATAAATATCTGGAATCACATTTGAGTTAATAAATAACTTGAATAAAAAAATTATTCTTAGAGAATATGAAGGTTTTAATCTATTAGATTGTTATTTTTTATATCATAATGAATGGAATTTTTAAGATGGGAACTATTGATTTAAGATATCATGATATCTATAATGTCAATTACTTGTTCTAAATAGTTTTATCACAGGGTAGGTATACACTAAAAACCCATTTATTTCTTGCCTACTGATTCATATCATGAGACCTGTTGAATCATTAAGGGGCTATATAATTCTACTCCCACCTATCACTGTAGGATAAATTCATTTTATATATGACTAATGATTTATATAATTTTATAAAAAATATATCATATCATCAAATTGTAGTATCTATTAAAGTGTACAAATTATCAGTAAATCCCCAGTCAATCAAATAGCTTTCATATTAAAACACTATGTATAGAAATGGTATATGGTTTAGGAAATACGCATTGACATGATTAATAGAATATGTATATTTATTAGAATTTTTTTCCAATTTTTAGAATAATTTTATTATTTTAATAAAAATATAATTTCTTGATGATTTATTAATAAATGCGATATGACCAAAAAAATAGATTTTATTAAAAACATGATTATTTTAAATAATATATTAAGATAGGAAAGTAATATTTAAAATATTATTAAATTAAATTATCATATATATTAATCCATTTAAAAATTTTAGAATAAGAAAAATTCAATAAAATGTTTATGGAAGTAGAACTATCCATTAATTTCATATATGATAAAAATAATTTCCTTGTGACTTTTTATAATGAAACTCAAAAATTTCCCTTTCATATAGAAAATTGATATCTTACTTTGAAACAATGTAAAAAATCAAGGACAACACAATATTTCCATCATAAATAATTTGGCTAATAAAAAATCATTTTTAAAATAATTTTGAATAATATAAACATAGATGAATAATGTACCCAATAAAAATGGAAAATAATATTGTTTTTCCTTATAAAATTTACACTTGAAGTAGTAAATTGAATTAATATATAATAATCCTGATTAAATGGATATTTTTGTTAAATATCTATTTGTAGTTTTATATATACCATATAAAAATTAATAGGTTCATAATACCAAATAATTTCCAATAGAGTGAAATTTGACATGAAACTACCATATCTCATGTCCAACATTTCATGTACATTATTTATCACCATGATTAAATATATTTTATTTATTATATACATTTATAATGTTATTTTTAATCTTTTTTATTAAATTTTTTTTATATTACCATGTTATATTCAGTTACATACTTAATTAAGTTAACATCGTGCATTTTGGTGATATTCATCTTATATGCTAAAAATGACATTAATAGGTTTCCTATGGTAAAAGAGGATATTGTTCTATAAACTCCAAAATAATAATAGTGAAATAATTATAATTTTAATTAAATAAATTATAATTTTAAAACCAATAAATAATTATGTTCAATAAAAATGAATTATGTTATAATCCTACATATAGTTCGTTGTACATACACATGATAATGGTTTCCATTTATCAGTGATCATGATGGAATGAATGTATGATTTATTTGATATTTAAAAATTTATCATTATATGATAACTACCATAAAAACTCATTTATTAAAATTGTATATACTATTCAATTGATGTGGTGGTGAAATTAGAATCATGTCACCAAGTGGAGGTGGTAGTTGACATGTACACATGAACGTCATTGTCACTTATTAATTAATAGTGTGGTATTAAATTATTTGATATATGAATGTTATCTAAATACATTAATTTCCAGAATATAAAATATATAAATATTAATTTCATCTTTATAACTAACCCTGAGAGTTGGTGATGTAAAACAAATTACATTAATTCGTGACATGGTAGTTCGTCGTACATAGGAACAATGTTTTCATTGTCCATTTTATGAAATAGGATATAGAGGTAGGTTATGAGATTAATGTAATTAAATATTAATATATGATATATATTTCTTAAATTGTCATTTTTTAATATGATTTGATATAGTTGGAATATGAAAAGAAATATTTGTTAACAATGACACATCTTACTCGGACAAACTCTTTAAGATTATACTAAAAACCTCTTTTTATGGTATTTCTAATAAAAAAATTCAACATGATATGGTAGTGGATATATTTAATTTATTTGGGTAGGTATAGTCCAAAAATAATGGGTTTTCATGTGAGAAGTAATTAGGAGATGAGGTTCAATTTATATTTGTGGGGTGTAGTAATTTTTTGAATTTTTTATAGTTGTAAATGAAATTAAATTAATTTTCCTATTAAAATATAACCAAACATATATAATAATATTATATTATTATTATAGATCACTATATTTTCCTTAATTAAAATATTTTAAAAATATTATTTTGTTATACCCTTATCATATTGTTTTATCCCTTCTTAACCATTTATCCAATGTCCATAGTATTAATTTTTTCTACCATTAAAGGGTCATTAATGTTACTATTAAATGAAAAAAGACCCCAACATGGACCATGGATTGTTTTTTCAAACATTAAATATTAATTTTTTGGATATAATATTTTTATGTACTTTATATCATTTTCCAAAATAAAATGTATTATAAAATATCAGTAATGTAATTTTTCACATTATTAATTTAATAGGCCATTAAAAACAACATGAAAATAATGGAAATCAAATATAATAATTTTAAAAATCACTATCATATTATATTTATGTAAAAATTTATGAAATAAAGTAATTAATTCATGTTATATTAGTGTTTTATTTTTAAAATCATTTATTTTATTTTTCTATTAATTAATTATATGTTTGTTGACATTGCACAAGAATTTAGCTTAATTATATCATTACTAAAAATTAGAAATATATTAATAGAATGAAAAAAATCAATTATACTAAATTTTTTTATAACCATTCATTTTTTTTATTTTTCCAAATAATAAATTATTATAGATTTAAAATGAATAAAACTATCATTTTTATCTTCATATAACAATTTAATATTTGACTGTTTAAATCATATCCAATTGGAAACAAAATGAAATTTTTTGATGTTTATATAATAATGGATCAACTTGATTCATCAATAGAAATTGAGGAGTTTTTTGGAAGGTCATTAATGAATTTTCACTTTAGTTTTAACCTTATTTACTAAATTTACCCTTACCATTATGAGAATTGTGTACAATTGTTACTATTCATAATGTTTAGAAATAAGGTGGTACTATATACCAAATTTGGACCTCATGATTAGAAATATGGAATAAATTTTTATAGATTATATTTCACTAATTCGATGAATTTAATATATTATTAAGAACAAAAAATGAAATGAAAAACAGTTTTTCAAAAAATAATTTTCTTAGAACAAAAATGTTTTTATAATAAATTAATTAAAAAAATGATTCCAATGAAAATAATTTTATTGTTAATAATATTAACAAACATATTTTAATATTAATTTATTTTAAAAAAAATATGTGCATTTCAAAATTATTTAGACAAAAATACAGTTTTCAATAAAAACATAAATTTTCACTATTCACATGAATGCCAATATTTTCAAAAAAATTCAAAATTCCCCCTAAAATAATTTTGATATACTTATTTCAAAAAAAAATATTAATTTTATAAAATAAATATTAACAAACTCTAAAAAATTATTATACTATTTTCGGGTGAAAATTAAGAAAATTTAATTTTGAAGAAATGATCTTGATGAATAAAATGAATTTAATAAAAAAAATGAGTTCTTATATATATATATATATATTAACTATGTTCATTATAAATATATTTCATATTTGTGTTATTCCAATTCATATACACTAATTCAATGGCATGGTTATAATATTCATATTTAAATATTACTATTTTGTAGTTCACTTATGCTTCATATTGCATGTTTTTAAGATATGGAATGAATTGTTCTTTTGAAAACATGAGATATTACTAGATTATTATAGGTAGGATGGAGTCTAGAACTAGTACCCACTACCTAGAGACATGGGGATTGTTAATTATTTCAAAGTCCATGACCCATCACATCTCGTATAAGGTAAGTACATTAGCCTCATCACTTTCTTTCACACCCCTAGCCCTATGTTAGTTCTCGGCCAAATATGCTCATTCAAAGGGCCTTTGTGTACAAACAAAATCGATATTTTTCTATAAATTCAAACAAAATGATAACTTATTACATATTAATGGCTATCCACAGACACAATACATGCATGGAATGTTTCTAAACTGAATACATAAAGGAACATGAAAAATTCCATACATCAACCCATCAACAAAATTTATAGGGAGGTCGCCTCAATCACACTAACATATTCCCCATCAAGGAAGGGTAAATCAGTCACCCAAAAAATAATCATCCATGTCATGTTCCATCAACACCCTCAACTTCACATAGGTTTTTAATCTGCCACACCAACAAACTAGATGATCCTAGGGAACTGTCACGACTCATCCCCCGGGTCATGTACCGTGACAACCCCAAGCCCGCCTTCTATAGGCCATGGTTTGGTGACTAGCACCTAAGCCGTATTCTCTATAACTAGGAAGGAATTTCCTTTATAACCCATAAGAACATGCAACTAAGCACACAGCAAGATACGAACTCAAGTAAACTGAATAGTAAATAGAGTGAGTCCAGTAAGTAAAAGGGGCCAGAATACAATCCCAACTTGAAATTACAAGAAATTGAAAGTACAAGTAAACTGGAACGGCTCCTACGATCAACCACCAAGGATACTACCTGAAGGGTAGGTACAGCTCTCGAACAGTCGTCTCTGCAGTATGCCTCAACTAAGGTCCACCTCCGAGCTACCTCCAGTCTTGGTACCCTCATCCTCAGTCAGAATTGTTTGTCATCTGCACCAAACACAACAAAGTGCGGGCATATCCAGTGCAGGGATAAGTATAATGATACTCAATAGTTACCCCGAGACCCTCAAGGTCTCACAAAATCCACAAAGGATAAACCAAAAAGAAAGGAAAAACGGATGTCCCTACTTAGGTATATTCCCATACATATACCTAAGTTATCAAGTAAACCCATCTAAATCATGAGGAAAATACAGAGTCCAACTCCAAATCCCCAAGCTCAGATGTTCCAAAAAGGAAGAAATACCACAAAGTCAATTACCACATAGGTACGCCACACAGAAGAATACCACCAAGGTATTACCACGAAGGAAAGTACCACACAAGTACAGACTCAGCTCACACACGGTATAACTTAAGTACAGTAGTATAGATGATTAGATGTAACTATTGAATCATCTTACTCTGTTAATAGGTAAACCCACATAATATCGCTCGATGATGACCCACACAGGATCACTTGGTGCTGACCTACCCAAGATCTCTAGGTGCTGACCCACATAGGATCGCTCGGTGCTAACCCAGACAAGATCTCTCTTCATTCTTCATGTCACAGCCAGCTACTAAGTTCTCACAATGCACTCTATTTCCTCTAGGAGGGTCATCTCCACAAGTCTATGGTCGATACTCCAACTTCCACGAAGTCTCATGAAGAAGTATCTCAAAATACTACCACGTCATAGAGGTTTCAATGTAGCAGATGGTGTGTCAATCGGATGTTCGGTCTGTGAGTTATTAGCCTTTTAGTCCCGAGGGCCCAGTTGGATTCGTGCTCGATCCAACCCGACTATTTCCCAACATTATCCAAATCTCCAGTGGGGTATACCAAAGGGACCCTCTCTCTCTCCAAGGTTTCTCTCACCACTGACGGTTCATTAAATGGAAGTCTGGTTCCAATGTTATGGCTGAAAAGGCGTAAATGGTTCGAAGGGGGTCTGGGTCCGGTCTGACCCGGCCCGACCCACGCTGGGTGGCCCGGCCTCGCAACAGCGCAAGGGCCACGAGGTCCGCGAGGGCTGTGAGGGGCTGAGAGGTAGCCAGAGAG
This sequence comes from Viscum album, assembly GCA_963277665.1. Taxonomy (NCBI): domain Eukaryota; kingdom Viridiplantae; phylum Streptophyta; class Magnoliopsida; order Santalales; family Viscaceae; genus Viscum; species Viscum album. Next base: position 635,002,013 of record OY728161.1, read on the forward strand.
GCCCCGATGGGCGCAGAGGCCGCGAGGGGTCCACGTAGGGCCATTGGGTGGTGCGGAGGGACGCGAGCGGAGAAGAGGGCCGCATGCGGCACGAAGTACCATGGGGCGGCAAGGTCGTTGGGCGGCGTGGTGAGGTCGATGGGCGGCGCGGCGAGGCTTCTGGGTGGTGCGTCAGGCTATGGGGCGGTGTGGCAAGGCAGTGGGGTAGGGCATCGAGGCCGCGAGGCTGTGCGGAGAGGCCGTGGGGTGGTCGTGGCCAGAGGGGGCTGTGGAAAGGTCGTAGGGTGGCGCCATTGGGTCATTACCTTCGTCGCAGACGGCGGTGTCCTTGATGGACGTGGAGGCTGTGAGGGGGCCATGGAGGGCTTCTGGGTAGCGCGGAGGGCCGTGTGTGGCGCGGAGGGCCATGGGGCGGCGAGGCCGCTGGGCAGCGCGGTGAGGCCGCTGGGCAGTGCAGAAGACCGAAGGTCCGCACGGTAAGGCCAAGGGGAGGCGTGGCGAGGCCGTTGCGCAGCACGGTAGGCCTCGGGGCGCCGCAGCGAGGCCGCTGGGTAGCGCAGTAGGCCGTGGGGCGGCGTGGCAAGGTCGCGGGGTGGTGGTGGTCGCGGGTGGCCGCAGACGGTGGAGGCTGCAGGGTGGCGTCGTTGCACCTTCACCTTCGTCGAAGCCGGTGGTGGTGTCGGCCCCCATTCTTGAGTCCCACCGATGCCAAATTCCGGCACCGGTCGCTGTTGCCATCCTGAAGAACACACAAAAAGAAGAACGACAGAGGGGTCGGGCCATGTTTGTTTGGCCCGCACCCTACGCGTTAGAGCGGTCGCAAGCGGCTCAACAAAAACCTTGAATCAAGAAAATCAAAATTCAAAAATTTCATACGAATCATGAATCAACTCGTTTTTTTTTATCCACATTGGTCATGCTTTCCAAGAACAAGGAATTTAATTGTGAAATTACAAGAATTCAATAGCAACCCCTACCTCGTTCATTTGATTCGTTGAAGATTGTCTGCGGGGAATGAGACGATGTCGTTGGGAATAGATGGACATCGGTGAAGTCGACATTTCCTCGATCATCAGTTCTTTGATGTTGAAGATGTTCCTTGTCAACGAATTTCCCGATTTAGAAGTCGGAGTCGAAGTCGTCATTCTTCATCGGCATTCTTCATTGGAGAGATTTTTCAAAGGCTCCTTCCTCCCAATCCCACCAAAATAAAGAGGTATCCCAAATAATATATTTTTCTATCTATTATGTTGTTGGAATAATTTTTAAATTTGTTTAATTAATTAATTGTCATGACCCCCTCCCACCAAATATGCCCCTCCTGAGCTGGAAATGGTGAAAGGGAGATAATGACCCCTGAGTCCCACCTCCAGTAGTCCCTGGGTGGCGACCAGCACGAAGGGTATGAGTTTTCTCAAATATGGGAGGCATTACCCATTTTTTTATTATTTAGGATCGAGAAATAGGACAAGTCAACCACAAAAAATTAAAAGAACAAGTGTATAAAAATAAACCCAAACCATTCTCACATGCATGTTTAAATAATTCTGAACAAAGGTACAAGTACAAGAAAGATCAAAAGTACAATACCAAAAGAAACAAGATCACAGCAACTGCAGCAACATCAACTGTCCCGACTAGTAGGGTCTCGAACGACCCTGGTAGTCCTCCTGGAAACTTGAAAGTAAACGTAGGGTGAGCATACAAGTATACTCAGTAGGGAAACCTAAAGCTCTCATGCACAAGTGGGGAGATATCCTAATGTCCCGTGAGAACAACAGAAGAAACCAAACCTAACAAGGAAATCTATCCGCCCAACCTCACCAGTCACGCTCACCAAAAACACAAACCAATAGGTATTAGTATATAAGAACAAGATTATTGGGTACCCCACACCATTTCCCACTAGTTAGCTGCTCTTACTAATGGTGAACGTCCTGACGCTACCACACTCTTCCCGCCCGCACACACCTGGGCCTCAAGAACCACATATCCCGCCCGCACACACTTGGGCCTCACAACCATGAATCCCGCCCGCACACACCTAGGCCTCACAACCACGTATCCCGCCTGCACACACTTGGGCCTCACAACCATGTATCCAGCCCGCACACACCTGGGCCTCATCCCGAAGATTCTTGGGAACAGTAAACCTGCCTGAAGAGTCTTGGGCTAAAACCACCCCAAACGAAACCTACCCAAAGAGTCTTGGGTGTAAGGCCGCCTCAAGCCATCATATCCTATGGAAGAAGGCGTATTAAGGAGCTAGTAACTAAGGGAAAACACCCTCTCCCATAAAATGGGAGTGTTTGGTACTAAGTACTCAACATGGGTGGTGTGCGACAAAACACAAAGATACAGATATATACAAGTATACCAAACACACAGCCCAACCTATGGCTTCTAAACAGAGAAACGGAGCACATGCCTCGGCACTGCTATCACACAACAAACAACCCCAACCCCATTTAGGTTTTCGTGTTTCAATAGAATTAGTTTATTAGTTCCTTAACTACTGGGAAAATAACCACAACCAACCATATCCAATGTTCGTAAAACACGTCTCTACCAACCACAAATCAAGTTAGATAAGTCACAAGAAACACAAAACCAACCTTTTTATCATCAATCAAACCCCATTTATTCTTCCTGTGTTTAGTTCATTATCATTACCGAGAGTTCATTTATCAACTTCCACTTTCTTTTAACATCACAACCCATCACTGTAGCCCTGCTACCATTTTAACCACATCTCCACAAATGTATCACAAAACAAGGCTCGTGCCACATCATCTCCCCTTTAATACCATTTACCACAGCCCTTATGCCCATCCTATTCGTAACAACTCAGGATTCACCCCCCTTTCACACACCACATAACCAAAAAAAACCCACATGTTCATTATTCCATTTTTTCCTACCGGGGTGATCACACAAGGGTTCCAGATTTTAATCATCCAACTTTACGTGATTAACCAAATTACACATTCCACAATGTTTCCATCCAAAAAACGGTTTAGAAAGATAGGGAAACATTTAATTGCACAAGAAAAGGCCCCCAACGGCCGTGATTTTCAGTAGGCATAAGCCTATTCAATTCAAAACATAACAATAGGATAAACAGAGATAAACACAACAACTTACCCATCCCCTTTCTTTATCCAATTTTTATATTTATTTATTGATTCAACCATTTCTCATGAAAACAAGAATACAGTCATCCCGTATGATGCACAAATTAGAGATATGAAGGTAAAATCCCTACCTCAACAGGTTCTGATCACAACGCTCCCCCGGATCAGCTTTAGAAGACGTCTGTCGACATCCGTCGCTTCTGCCAAAACCCAGAAAAACCTCCTCGGGTGGAAGTTGGGAAGTAAATACCGAAGGGAAGACAACATATCCAAGCTCAGAATTTCTGCCTCATCGTTACGATCACGTGGCCGCTGACAGATCATAAATCGGAGCAAGGAAGAAGAAGTTATGGAAGAAAGGAGCTGTGGAGTCTCTCTCGGGAGAGATCTGTTCGGGGGAATATGGAGGAGAGGAGTGGTCTAAAAAGGAGGAGAGGCCCTCTCCTTTTATAGGAGAGAAAAAAAAGTACATGTTGTGTACTTTATTGTACATGGCGTGTACTCGGCCATTTCACACGGTCTCCACACGGCTTCCAACACGGCATTCAACACGGAACATGGTCATTGACTGGTCAACACACGGTTTGAGGGTAATGTATACGCGGGGAGGCACTACACGGCATGTAGTACGGGCTACACGGCGTGTACTCATTTATTTCACACGGCAAGGACACGCCTTCAACACGGAACACAGCCATTGACTGGTCAACACACGGTTTGAGGGTAACGCGTACGTGGGGAGGGACTACACAGCGTGTAGTATGGGCTACATGGCGTGTACTCATTTATTTCACATGGTAAGGACACGCCTTCAACACGGCACACAACCATTGACTAGTCAACGTGCGGTTTGAGTGTAACGCGTACACGGGGAGGGACTACACGGCGTGTAGTATGGGCTACACGGCGTGTACTCATTTATTTCACACAGCAAGGACACGCCTTCAACACGGGGTATACCCGTAAAGGTGGTACATGGAGTGTACTCACACTACATGTCGTGTTGTTAAAAAATTCTGAAAGGTGTGGAAAAGTCCATTCTACCCTACAGAACACCTCGTGAACTTCTTTTCGAGAAAGGAATGGGCTGGATAGGTCCGGTCCATTACATCAGGTACCTCTTAAAACATTATCGTCCCTGAGAATTCAGAAACCAACCCAGAGAAACCCATCAGATACCTCTTAGGTCTCTCGTTATAATAGTAACCCATCCAATAACCCTAATCATATGTGTTAGGAATTCCTTCTCCTATATCGAGATATTGTCCGCTTTAGTCGGCACTGACTCGCCTGTATGGGTTTAATCGCATCCTCATTAATGCGTCTCGATTAATAATTGGGTCTTCCCACTTCCATATATTAGGATTTTTCAACTTACACTGCCCCCAACACCATACAACCAACACAATATCCGAACACATGTCTTGGGGAAATTCCTTCTCCTATGTCGAGATATTATCCGCTTTAGGCGGCACTGACTCGCCCGCACGGGTTCAATCGCATCCGCATTAATTCATCTCAATTAAGGATCAGTTTTTTTTCCTTTCCCCACACATCCAAACACGTTACACAATTCCAGAGAACAAGGAAACAAAACGTCTCACAACCAATAGGCCAAGCATTCCATATATCAAAGGTACAGAGTATAACATCAAAACAAAGCTCAAAATAACAAAGAAAAACACAAGTCAAGACAACTTTGGGTACTGAGCATGCATCTGAGCCTCCCGCTCCCAAGTGCTCTCTTCGAGGCTGCCATGCCTCCACAACACACAAACCAAGGTGATGGTTCATCCACGGAGCACCTTCTCTTTACGATCCTCGATTCTGACTGGTCGTTCCATGAAGGTCGCGTTGTCTCTGATATCTATCTCTCCCTAGTCGATAACGTGAGAGTCTTTGTGTAAGTACCGATGAAGCTGGGAGATGTGGAAGATGTCATGAACCTTCTCCAACTGAGGTGGCAAGGCCAGTTGATATGCCACCTTGCCGACTCACCTCAGCACCTCGAAAGGTCCAATGAACCTAGGGAGAGCTTACTCCCCTTCCCAAACCTCTGCTGCCCCCGTCGAGGGGAAACCTTCAAGAACACATGATCTCCCACCTCGAACTCCAAGGGCCTCCTCCGAAGATCAACATAATATTTTTGTCGGTCCGGAGCCGCTTTCATCCTCTCACGCACAAGCTGAACTTTCTCTGTGGTGCTTTGTACTACCTCTAGCCCAAGAGCACCTGTCTCACCAACCTCTTCCCAGAAATGGTTGAAAGACATGGTCTTCCATATAGATCCTCAAACGGTGCCATGCCAATAGTATAGTGGAAGCTGTTGTTGTAGGAAAACTCTACTAAAGGCAAGTGTCGCACCCATGATCCTCTAAAATCCAGAATGCATGCTCGCAGCATGTCCTCCAATGTCTGTATAGTCCTCTCTATCTGCCCATTAGTCTGAGGGTGGAAAGTAGTGCTAAGGCGTATCTAGGTGCCAAAAGCATGTTGTAACCCCCTCCAGACTCATGAGGTAAACTGAGTGTCCCGATCTGAGATGATAGTCTTCAGAACTCCATGAAAATTCACCACCTTGTCTACGTTCCTCTGTGCTAAGGTACTCACTGGGACCGACTCCTTAATTTCTAAGAAGTGAGATGATTTCGTTAGTCGATCCACCACTACCCAGATAGCATCATAACCACCCTGAGATCTGGGTAGTTATGTGACGATGTCCATTGATATGTCATCCCATTTCCTCTAGGGGACATATAAAGGATGCAACAAACCACTGCGAACATGGTGTCTGGCTTTTACTTGCTTACAAACTAGGAACTTAGGCACAACCTCTGCCACTACCCGTTCACCCCCGGCCACAAAAACTGTTCCCTCAGGCCTCGGTACATTTTTGAAACTCCCAGATGTACCACCAAGGCTGAGCTATGGAAGTCATGGAGAACTCCCTCTCGCATCGCCTCCGGAACAAACAACCTTACATGAAAAAGAATATGATGTCGGCTATCCTATGACCATCATTTTGGAGAGTTTCCATGATCGATACGATCCCGCATTACTTCCACCTCGGAGTCTCCCCACTTAGACTCTTCCACCTGCTGCAATAAGGAGGACTACACCGTAATCTGAAACAAACAGCCTATAACACCATCTACCCTTGCATCCAAGTGCAAGGCAGCAAACTCTCCCATCACTTTCCAAGCATCAGCGGATTCCCGAACCACTTCCTTTTGTGACTTCCTGCTTAGGTCATCAGCCACAACGTTGCCCTTACCTTCAGTGTAAGAGATCTCGAAGTCATAGTCTTGTAGAAACTCAACCCATATCCGCTGTCGCAAGTTCAGGTCACGCTAGGAGAAGATATAAAGTAAGCTCTTGTGATCTGAGAAGACCACAAAGAACTCTCCAAAGAGGTAATGTCGCCACAAATTCAGTGAGAGCACTACTTCTACAAGCTCTAGGTCATGGGTGGAAAAGTTACACTTGTGAGGGAATAACTTCCTAGACCCATAACAGATCACACCCTTATTATGCATTAGTACGCACCCCAAACCATGGCCAGAAGCATCACAAAACACCTCATACAACAACCCTTCCTCTAGAAACATGAGTATTGGGCCACTGACCAACTTCTGCTTCAGGTATTCGAAAGCTTCCTGGCACGGATCGCTCCATAGGAAGACCTGGTTCTTCCTAGTCAAAGCTGTTAATGGAGCAGCAAATCGAGAGTATTCTGAAACGAACCTCTGATAATAGCCTGCAAACCCCAGGAAACTATGAACTTCTGCCACGTTTATGGGTTCCGCCCAAGAAAAATTGCCTCCACCTTCGACGGGTCCACTTACACTCCATGTTGAGACACCACGTGCCCAAGGAAGTGTAATTTTGCGTCAATAACTTACATTTCGGAAATTTCCCATAAAGATGGTGGTGTCGAAGGACTTCCAAGACTGCCCTGAGATGCTCGACGTGATCCTCCTCTGATCTTGAGTAGATTAGGATGTCATCTATAAACACAACGACGAACCGGTCCAAAAACTCTCGAAATACAAAGTTCATAAGTCCCATGAACACAGCTGGTGAATTTTTAACTCCGAACGGCGTCACTACAAACTCGAAGTACCCATACATGCACCTGAAATCCGTCTTCGAGATGTCACTGTCCTTTACCCTCAGCTGTTGATATCCAGATCATAGATCAATCTTAAAAAACCAACCTTCTCCCCTCAGCTAGTCGAAGAGATAATCTATCCTTGGAAGGGGATAATGGTTCTTGACCATTACCTGATTCAACATTCGGTAGTCTATGTATAGCCAGATACCACCATCTGCCTTCTTTACGAACAAAACTAGAGAACCCCATGGTGACACATTGGGTCAAAAAAAAACCCCTCTCTATCAGATCGTCAATATGAATCCGCAACTCTGAAGGTGCCATCCGATAAGGGGCCATTAAAATCGGACGGGCACCAGGCTGTAAGTTTATCCCGAACTCAACGTCATGTCAGGGAGGTAGAGTCACAACCTCCTTGGGAAAAATGTCAAGAAACTCCACAAAAACCTCTGGGACATCCATCATCTCTGTATCAGCTGAAACCACTGATAACCCACCTAACATGGAAAGGAGAGGATTCACATGCTGACATCCTGCCTGATAGCTCCTCTCGCCAACAAAATCTACACACTGCCCATCCACGTCGGAGAACATAACTCTTCTTCGGAAGCAATGGATAACAGCACTAATAGAAAACAGCTAGTCGATGCCTAGGATGACATTGTATGGCTGCATCTGTAGCAAAATAATATCCCCACTAGATCGATGTGGTCCCAACGTCAGCCCACATCCCTGGAAAACACAAGATATGCTGGTCTGACCTCCAACTGGTGTACTCCGCACCAGGGGTACGGAAATTCTCTCTACGTCTAGACCCAAAGCATGGGCTAGACCGGGTGAAACAAAGGAGTGCGAAGCTCTCGAATTGAACAAAGAATAAATGAGAGTGCTGAACAAAAAAATCGTACCTCACACCACCTCTGGTCTTGCTGGATCCACCAACTCTACTGCGTGCAATGGTCCACGCCCAGCTCCTCTGCCTCTCTGATTTCGACCACCTCCCCATCCACGCCCTGGTCAAGGTCCCTGAGGATCACCCTGAGGTCTGCCTCCTCTTGCAAAGTCTGCCCTCAGAGGAGCAGGGTCCTGCTGCTGCTGGAAGGGCCTCGCTGGCAACTGGTGCTGTTGAGACGGGCGCTGAACCTTCCCACCCCCACCGTACTGAGCTCGGGTCGGGCACTGACTCTGAATGTCCCTGAAGCCTCCACAAGAGAAACACTTTGGTCCTGGGCTCGTGAAAAAGGGACGAGGACCAAAAGATCTGAACTAGAACTACTGGGGCCTGCTCCCCACTGGCCTGAATCTGGAAGGTCCTGACGCTGGAGACCTGCTGCTGACTTCCTTCCCCTTCGACGAACCCAGTTGGATCTCCTCTCGTGGTGAACCTCCCTATGAGTGCATCCTCTCTACAACATCTGCCTTCTTCTGTACTACCAAGTACGTCGGAAGAGTGAAGGGTGTGATAGCATACTGGAGTGAAGGATGAAGTGCCTCCTCCAAACGTCTCGCCCGAGACTCCTCATCTGGAAAGAGATCTGGAGTAAAGTGTAAGAGATCCTTGAACTTGATCCCCAACTTCCGTACTGACATACTCCCCTACTGGAGGGAGAGAAAATCCTGTCGCTTCTCCGTCTTAATCATGGAAGAAAGGAATTCCTCTCGAAACTCCTTCTCAAAGTCAGTCCATGGAACCTCTGCCTCTGTCCTCTCTCCGAGGTAGAGTGTCCACCACTAGCGTGCCGCACCTCTCATCTGACTGAATGTTAGGGTAACCCATTACTCCCTCGGAGCACGGATCAAAGTAAAAGTGATCCCTAGCTCCTCAAGCCACCCCTCCGTCTCCATATCTGAAGTACTACCCTCGTAATTCTTGAGGTTTTGTCACTGGAAGGAGTGGAGAGTCTTCTTCCACTGATCATATTCCTTCTATCGGTTGATCCTCAACTGATCAGCCGCCTGAATCTGCTGGGCCTCGACTGTATGAGTCACCCGGGGACGACGTCCAGGTGCAATAGCTTCATGGTAAACAAGTATTTCCAAAGCCCAAGTAGCAAGGAAATTCCTCAAGGTTTCATTTTATCACTTTATCTCAATTTATTTCCCAGAACACCCAAATCAATGAAAAACACAAACATGATGATGCATGTACCTTCCCTAGGTTATATACCCTGAAATCAATGTACTCTCAATTGGTCGTTCGGTAGGCTCAGAGTCCTTACATCGGATTACAGGGGCCATAAAATGATGTGTCCTAGCCGGTCTTCTCTGGCCTATGTCACACACCAAGATCATCCAACACTATTTCCCTACCATCCCATGTAATACTCACTGTTCCTAAATCTAGAATCCATTCTATCTCTCAACCATCAGCTCCGATACCATTCTGTCACGACCCCCTCCCACCAAATATGCCCCTCCTGAGCTGGCAATGGTGAAAGGGAGATAATGACCCCTGAGTCCCACCTCTAGTAGTCCCTGGGGTGGAGACCAGCACGAAGGGTATGAGTTTTATCAAATATGGGAGGCATTACCCATTTTTTTATTATTCAGGATCGGGAAATAGGACAAGTCAACCAAAAAAAAGGAAAAGAACAAGTGTATAAAAATAAACCCAAACCATTCCCACATGCATGTTTAAATAATTCTAAACAAAGGTACAAGTACAAGAAAGATCAAAAGTACAATACCAAAAGAAACAAGATCACAGAAACTGCAACAACATCAACTGTCCCAACTAGTAGGGTCTCGAACGGCCCTGGTATTCCTCCTGGAAACCTGAAAGTAAATGTAGGCTGAGCATACAAGTATAATCAGTAGTGAAACCTAAAACTCTCGTGCACAGGTGGGGAGACATCCTAATGTCCCGTGAGAACAACAGAAGAAACCAAACCTAACAAGGAAATCTATCCACCCAACCTCACCAGTCACGCTCAAAAAAAACACAAACCAATAGGTAGTAGTATATAAGAACAAGAGTATTGGGTACCCCACACCATTTCCCACTAATTAGCTGCTCTTCCTAAAGGCGAACGTCCTGAAGCTACCACGCTCTTTCCGCCTGCACACACCTGGGCCTCAAGAATCACATATCCCACCCGCACACACCTGGGCCTCACAACCACATATCCTGTCCGCACACACCTGGGCCTCACAACCACTTATCCTGATCGCACACACCTGGGCCTCACAACCATGTATCCCGCCCAAACACACCTGGACCTCATCCCAAAGATTCTTGGGAACAGTAAACCGGCCCGAATATTCTTGGGCTAAAACCACCCCAAACAAAACCTACCCGAAGAGTCTTGGGTGTAAGGTTTCCTCAAGCCATCACAGCCTATGGAAGAAGGGCCAGGAAAGAGCTAGTAACTAGGGGAAAACACCCTCTCCTGTTAAATGGGAGTGTTTGGTACTATGTACTCAACATGGGTGGGGTGCGACAAAATAGAAATATACAGATATATATATAAGTATACCAAACACACAGCCCAACCTATGGCTTCTAAACAGAGAGACCGAACACGTGCATCATCACTGTTATCATGAAGCATGCACACAACAAACAACCCCAACCCCATTTATTTTTTCATGTTTCAATAGAATTAGTTTATTATTTTCTTAACTACTGGGAAAATAACTACATCCAACCATATCAAAAATTTGTAAAACACATCCCTGCTAACCACAAATCAATTTAGATAAGCCACAAGAAACAAAAAATCAACCTTTTTCTCATCAATCAAACCCCATTGATTCTTCCTGTGTCTAGTTCATTATCATTCCCCATAGTTAATATATCAACTTCCACTTTCTTTTAACGTCACAACCCATCACTGCAGACCTACTTCCATTGTAACCACATCTCCCCAACCGTATCACAAAACAAGGCTTGTGCCAAATCATCGCCCCTTTAATACCATTTACCACAGCCCCGCTGCCCATCCTGTTCGTAAAAACTCAATATTCAACCCCCTTTCACACACAATGTAACCAAAAAACCCCACATGTTCATTATTCCATTTTTTTCCACTGGGGTGATCACACAAGGGTTCCTAATTTTAATCATCCAAATTTACGTGATTAACCAAATTCCACATTCCATAAAGTTTCCATCCACAAAATGGTCTAGAAATATAGGTCAACCTTTAATTTCACAATAAAAGGCCCCCAAAGACCGTGATTTTCAGTAGGCATAAGCCTATTCAATTCACAACATAACAATAGGATAAACCGAGATAAACACAACAACTTCCCCATCCCCATTCTTTAACCAGTTATTATCATTATTTATTAGTTCAATCGTTTCTCATGAAAACAAGAAGACACCCATCCCGTATGATGCACAAATTAAAGAGATGAAGGTAAAATCCCTACCTCAACAGGTTTTGACCACAACACTCCCCCGGATCATCTTTAGAATACATTCGTCGGCGTCCGTCACTTCTTCCAAAACACGAAAAAACCTCCTCAGGTGGATTCTAGGAAGTAAAGGCCAAAGGTAAGAAAATAGATCCAATCTCATAAGTTCCGCCTCATCGTTACGATCCCATGGCCACTAACGGATCGTAAATTGGAGCTCAGACGAAGATGTTATGGAAGAAAGGAGCTTTGGAGTCTCTCTCGGGAGAGCTCTGCTCGAGGGAATGGGGAGGAGAGGAGTGGTCTGAAAAGGAGGAGAGGCCCCCTCCTTTTATATGTGAGAAAAAAAAGTACACGGTGTGTAATTTCTAGTACATGGAGTTTACTCTGCCATTTCACACGGTCTCCACGCGGCTTCCAACACGGCATTCAACGCAGAACACAGTCGTTGACTGGTCAACACACGGTTTGAGGGTAACACTTACGCAGGAAGGGACTACACGGCATGTAGTATAGGCTACACGGCATGTACTCATTTATTTCACATGGTAAGGACACGCCTTCAACACGGCACATGGCCGTTGACTGGTCAACACACGATTTGAGGGTAACGCGTACGCAGGGAGGGACTACACTGTGTGTAGTATGGGCTACATGGCGTGTACTCATTTATTTCACATGGCAAGGACACGCCTTCAACATGGCACGTGGCCGTTGACTGTTCAACCCACGGTTTGAGGGTAACGCGTACGCGGGGAGGGACTACATGGTGTGTAGTATGGGCTACACGGCGTGTACTCATTTATTTCACACGGCAAGGACACGCCTTCAACACGGGGTATACCCGGCAAGGTGGTACACGGCGTGTACTCACACTACATAGCGTGTAGTTACAAAATTATGAAAAGTGTGGAAAAAGTCCATTCTACCCTCCAGAACACTTCATGACCTTCTTTTCGACAAAGTAATGGGCCGGATAGGTCCGGGCCATTACATTAATTGAGTTGATAAAATTAATTAAAGGGGGTGGCACTATTAAAGTGGGGAAGCTCAAGAGTTTTCTCATTAAGAGGGGAGTTTAAGGAGGTTTAATTCTCGGGTGGTCCCCACCACGATAACCCACAGGGGAGGTTAGGATCGAGTGGTCCCCACCACCATAACTCATGTTGAGAGGTTTTAGTTCAGGTGGTCCCCACCTCTCAACATCCACATGGGAGTTACAAAGAAAAATAAAATAAAATGTTACACAATTCTATTTTATTTTATTCCTTCACGAAAAAACCCAAAAACTAACTTTCACTCCTGACCTTCTGTAGTCAAGGTGAAGGTCTCCTTAAGTGAATACTGGCATTGTGAGTTCAACAGTGCCCTCAAATTTCAATTCCAAGCATCGTTTCAAATGTTACAAAAACCTGCTCACATTTTAACTGAATGTACCCGAAAAAAAGTTCAGAAATTCATTCCGGGCACACCAGGCCTCGGAATCATGCACCGTAAATTTTTGCAGTCTCGTAAAAATCTCCTATATTAAAAAAAATTATATGTAAATTCTGGGTCTTTACAGGAACATTTATCTTAGGACCTAGTCTCTTACCTAGAAGAAGTCACATCTCACCCAATGTAAAGAGAAATCCTAAACTATCTCAGTATATCCTCTATAAAATTGTCCCATGTTAATAACCTGACAATTATTTCACTGGTCGAGGGAAGACCCCAACCTAGACCCTAAGTATTAGTCCATACATATCCATACCCTCATCATGTCGGGTCCTACTACTAGAAAATCATACCAATACAACCCACTCAATGCCCCATTAAAACGTGTTTCCAAGTCCTTTATAGATATCTATGACCATTTACTAGTTCAAATTTTACATCTCCCAGAGGTGATGTCCCAGCTAATACTTAGAGGAAACCCTACTCATTGCACGCCATATAGTCTTGAAGGACTCAACCTACTCATAATGATCATCATGTGTGATCCACCAACAAGAGTATTTCCCTACCACGAGTGAGAAACCTGACCATATCACTCATCTCCACAGTACCAAACCTCTCATTCCAAGTATTCAAACCCCAATTCATTCCAAGTATTCATTGCACCTAAAGTTTTTATCTCTTCCCTCGGTGACACTTTTGTCATGTGATCTCAATCATTCATGTACTCAATTGAAAATATCATATGCATATAATGCTAAATTACACAATTTCTCATCTACCCAATGAATCCTTATTCTTTTTCCATATATCCAACCCCATTTAAATAGAATAATGTGGGAAATAGATATTTAACTTTAATATTATAATTTATCTAAAGAGAATAACCACTTATATTATAGAGTTATCATACAAATTAATATTTTTGGAACCCTTTCAAGGTCGGTCCGTTCCACTTTCAAGACCCGCCAAGCCATACCAAGCCTCTAATTTGATCTCAAGCTCTAGCCTCATACAATAAGAAAAAATAATAATTTAAAATAAATGAGATTAATTATTTTGATTAATTAAAAAAATTAAATCACAAAATAAACTCATTGATAACATCAATAACTCTAGAACCTCTTTAAAAAACAATGGGGGTCTACAACACACCCTTAACACCATCCCACATGATATCCCTATTGTTTGATATCACAGAAGTCATCAATTTTAGAAACTTTCATCAAAACCCAAAAATAAAATTAGGTAAGTTTAATTCATTCATTGAAACAATATTAAATGGATAAAATATCATCTTTTGGTACATAATTTATATATTTCACACAAAATACTCACCTATATTATATGAATTTACACTACTCAAGCCAAATCACCCCAAAAATCAAGACCATATTGATCAAAAAAATCAAGGCAATTAAAGTGGTAGAAAATAAGTAATAGAGGAGAAACATACTATTGATATCCCTCCAAATACGCCAGGATCTATCATCCCATTATAAAGGATCAATAGATTAAGGGTGGGGTAAGGGTTGAAAAAAAATCCTCTCCTATCACCAACATTGTCTGAAACATGAGACACCAAGATAAAGATAAGATGGTGATTCCCCCATTAAAATCACACTAAATAGTCCCAATAACTAGAATGTGAGTTCCATATACCATCCATTCAATTTCCACCAGATGGTTGTTAATCCCAGAAGTGGTGCTAAGATTTTACTCACCCCACCATATATCTAGTTCTATTGCAGGAGAACCAGGCATCCCATTAACAATACATACACTCTCTCGATATCCAAATCCTCCTCACAAGGCTCCTAAAATATATTAAGACACACTATGGTGGGTTAAAAAATCTATGAAGTCAAGATTGAAGCTAATTTTTTAAAATTTATCATCTACAAACTCAATATTCAAGCTCCTTATAAAAAGGAAACCTCTAAAAATCCATATGGTTTTAGAATTCGTAGAAATTTTTTTATTTAACATATTATAATTTTTTAATCATAGATCCAATATATTATTTATCATAAATTTATAGAGTCCTTGTGAAAAATTCCATAGTATACTCATTGTTTTACTTGAGGTTATTAACGTATATTTCATACTCAATTACAATAATGTTAGCTTTTCACAAAAAAAACGTTATTACAAATAGTAAAATTTAGTTTATTCAATAATGTTTTTATTATCAATTATTATTATTTCATAAGTCCTAGTTTTCATAATAATTATATATTCCCTTCAAAAATAATGTAATCACATCCATTTTATAATTGATATTTCTTAATAGAGGTATATTATTCATCCTTTTTCAAAATATTAATATTTTAAATCTTTGCATGCATTTAATGAATATACTATTTATTAGATTCCTCATTCTTATTATTCTAAATTCCTACGTCTTCACTTGAACACTCCCATTATATATTCATATATTCTAAGAACACGGTAATGATTATATTATGAACTATCTTCTAAAATATATTTCTTCATAATCAAACGATTCCATATTTTATTCAATATATAAAAATTTCCCTTCATTTTTGTAAAAATTTCTTTGTTTCTCTTTATGAAATAATTTTAATTATTTAACAAAATACATTTTTTATGTTTTTTTTAAGGGACTCTTATATAGTTATTTATCCTCTTCTTTAGAATTTTTTGTATTATTGAAATTTATGGAACAATTTTACATATTCTATATAACAAAATCAAATGAATCAAAACATGATATAGTATTTTCTTTTCCAATTTCTATGAAACTTTATAAAAATTGGAATTAATTTTTATAAATTCATCCTTTTTCAACATATCACAACTAACTAGTACCCAACCCATACATTAGTATGGCATATTCATTTAGTTACAAATTCAATTACACATAATTTTTATTTTTTAAATATGAATTATTATAAAATAAGTGAATACATGAATTCACTAATATAGATGCACTTATATTCTGTATAGGTGAATATAGGTAATGGATAATGGAAGATCTATGAATATAGGAATGCATACAGTAGTCATGTCACTCTTATTTTCTATATAAGTGTAAATATGTAATGTATACTAGAAAAAATAAAAAATATATACAAATATGTTTATTAGAAAATAAATAAATAAACATAAAGATACATATATAATGAGTGCATTTATAATATTCAAACACATATAACTACATACAGATATTCTTACTGCATACAAAAATAAGTGCATATGGAAAATTAATACATACACATAATGCATAATGAAATAAGTTCATACATAAATGTACTTATTTTCTTAATGTATTAAAATACATAAAGAAATATATCAATATAGAAAAAGGCACATACATGTACTTATTTGTACATATACATAAATATCCTATTTGCATATTCTATATGGACTTATTTTTGTATGCACTTATTTTCTATATGTTGTAAATGTGTAATGTTGTTGACTATCGGGAAAGTATATCACATATATATGTTTCTAGTGAATAAAATAAAAGTATGATAGTGATGATATATATAGATCTAACATATTCAAAAATGTCATAGAAAAATGTTTTAAACAACTAATAAAAAGTATAAATGTTAATTCATTACTAAATATAAATGATTTTTGTTAATTGATATTGAAACAATGAAACTATGAATATGATTCACATATGAAACTTCATTATTGAATATACCGATAATATTCCTAGGATGGTGTGAATG
Source organism: Viscum album (assembly GCA_963277665.1). Classification (NCBI taxonomy): domain Eukaryota; kingdom Viridiplantae; phylum Streptophyta; class Magnoliopsida; order Santalales; family Viscaceae; genus Viscum; species Viscum album. Next base: position 635,018,764 of record OY728161.1, read on the forward strand.
TGTGGCTATTTTAGGGGGGATTAGTTTAGCATACAGAAGTCGTGATCTTTGAGTACTTGACTTGTGTTGTTGTGTCTGCATAATAGATGTGAGTGTGGTGTCTTTTTTAACATTGTTCCTGCACTTGTGATCCATGGGGAAATACAATTTCCATTACATAACATATCTCTCCATGTACGCACTGGCCCACAACCTAATGAGGAACACCAACAAGAAGCATGAGGCATGTGACTCACCTAGTTCTATGAGGAAGATGAAATAATTAACCAAAAAAATATACAATGAACGACCCTCACCCCTCTAGTTTTCCAGTCGATGTTCAACTCTCTCTCGGCTCTCCACACCCACCTGTACCACCACTTCATCTACATAAGGGGCTTCTTTAACCTATAATTAGTGCACTATGTGTGTATGGTGCAGGAATAGGGCCATTTTTTCCTCTCATTCTTGCCCATACTATTGAAGGGTATTGACTAAACCTTCCTAACTCAGCACCATGGTAAGGTTATTTTTCTGTGTTTTGATATTATATCCTTATGTAATTAAAAAATATTAAGATCTAAAGTCGAATATGAATAAATGATAAAATAAATAAAACTTTTAAGTTAAATTAATATATGAATAAAAAATATAATTGAGTTCAAACACCCTTTAATGCACAAAAAACAACTATGAATCAATGTAGTTCAAAAAAATGTCAATCAAACCATGATAAAAATTGGATTTATTAAAATCACTTATGACTCTTCTCTTTTAGTAGTGCATTTTTGATAAAAAATCATTTCCTAAATATTTCTACAATCTACATGTTGGGAAACCTGTAAGTGTAATGTCATAGAGTGAATAATATTATAAAGTAAATAGTTCATACAATTAGAGGTAAATAGTATAATTTAGGATATAGTTTCACTGTTAAATAGGCTTGGGATATGAAATGAAATACTTGATACTCAAAATTTTTAAATAACTGATGAATATTAATGTTTGTATAATGTAATGATAAATAGAATAAATCATTAAAAATTCCATGGCATGATGGTGAGATAAACATGTAATATATTAACTAGAATTTTTTGTTATGAATGAATGGATTAAATAACATTAATGGAAAACTAAACATATGAACTAAAATTAAATTTTGTGATAAAATATCATATCTATATGAATATAAGTTATAATTAAAATCAAAATACATCAAGAAATTCTATGTAGAAAGATTTTAGAAAATACTATTCATACAAATCTCATAAGAAACATACCTTTTTTCAAACCAAAGATAAATGTTGATAAAGGAACCGCACTACATTAAGGTTATATTATACTGTTGTAAGTTGAACAATAAATTCATTGATTTAATGCCAACATTACATAATAATACATTCAAGTGGTGTTAATAATATACCAACAATACATCATAATTAATACATCTCAATTAATCAATTTGATGAATTTGTAACAAACTCTGGACACATGTGTTCTAAATCAAGTGATTTAGTCTATTGAGGTTAAAAGGGTTTATTCAACTGATTCATCAAAATTGATTTACTGTTTGCAATTGTGGTCCCAACAGACATTGTTTGAAGTTGGTTTGTCTAACTAAACATGTAATATTATGGGTCACTAATCGTGTAATATGTAATATATATGAAATCCTAGAGTATATAGTAATAAAACATAATTAGAATATAATTTAAAATACATAACATTTAATATATTGGCACAAGATATAGTGTATACATATATTTTATAATGTATTCCTATTCATTATTGATACAACCCCATTAATTAAAGACTTGAACATATCCAAGGGTATTTTTATAAAATAATATATAAAATTTAGCATATAGGTAGCAGGATAATGGTTTATATGGGAGAATATCCCTCTATAAGTAACATTTTCATTGAATTATTCATTTATTGTTGATGAAGGAATTCATAATTAATATCCTAGAGAGAAATAATAATCACACTAATCTAAAATAAATGTATTGCTAATAATACCATCATTAGTAAAATATTGATCATTTGATGAGACATCGGCACATAAAAGAAAACATATTTAGAGAATATAACTTAATCATATAAAAATTCTTAACAAATATAAGTAACACATAAACCAGATAATAACAAGGAAAGGTGTATGTAACAATACAAAATCATAAATATTTAAAATATATATATTTACATGGTAATTATGAAATTAAATCTTAAGATGTTAAATTATAAAGTAAAATCATAGGGAATTCATTTTCAAATAAGATATGGGTATTATTTTATAAACAGAAATCGATTCAATTCCCTATCTATGTGAATATTTTAAAAAAATCATAACATATTGATGACCACATAAACTAAAAATTACATAAATATTTATAAAAAAATTATACTAAGATACAATGACATAGATTTTGATTATCAACATCATCCAGATGCTAAATCATCCGTCCTAGTAAGGATGAAATATCTCTACCCATCCCAAAAATGCCAAATGATTGACAGTGTGGGAACATGATTAAAAAAAGACCACAAATTTTAATGAATAAACCAATGGATTAAAAAAATTTATGAATGATAATAAAATAAGAAATTTATAAAATAAGGTTAAAGTAATATCACAAACTCAATTGAATATATTATCAATTTAAAAAAAAATCAATGACAATTCAAAATAATTCATCAATTTTCAATACAATAATTTATCCTCGTAAGGAATAGAAAACAATTTGGAATAGATATATCATTATAAACCTATGGAATATGGATATTAGTTTTTTGGGAAGGGGGATGGGGTCAGTGGTTACAAAATATCAGGATACCCTCTTTAAATGAAGGTCAAAATGAAGATATTGGAGACATGTATATTTTGGGAATGCTTGAAAAAGGGTAGTCACATTAAGAAAACCTTGTAACAATTATGGTAAAACCGAAATAGGGGGAGGGAGCATATGTGGATATTTTCTATATGGAAATTGGTGAAAAAAATAAACAAAAACCATAGAAATTTTAGAAGAAATGACAGAAAAAGATGTTGTAGAATATATCAATACTTCCATGTTAGGAAACATGAAAAAAAAACTACACCCATGTAATTGAAAATTTCTTATGAATCTTAGAAATTAAACACTATATAGAAAAAATAATAATATTAGATGAAATAGAAATTAATTTGTTAATGGAAATAATGTACTACTTATCTAGATAGAACCCACACAAAAATATGAGCCCATTCATATGCACATTGGCCATTATTATTTTTTTTTCAAAAAAATATATCATTATGGGGTTCATCAGTAGTGGATATTGTGGAAAAAACATGTCTAAAACATTTGATAAAAACAATAGGGAGGAAATAAATTTTCTACAAGACATACCATTCTTTTTTTAGAGCTAAAAATATCATAATCTAGCTGCAAGTATTTTGAATACAATTTCTCATATTCATAAAATTGATTCCATTGTAAAATAAGGAATATATTTTATAAATTCCTAAAAAATAAATATCATAAGTTTCTAGAGACAATAACCAAACATGAATTTTCAATCATATACTAGAGAAAAAAATATAAATACTAACATTACTTGTTTAGGTTTTGTTCGGATATAACCCTATCTTGTTTGTTTTGTGTAGACTATCTTTACGATGATTTTCTTCTGTAGCTTTTTTTCATCACAACAAGTGGATTTGAAACTAAAGTGGCTAAGTAATTTATAAATCATCCTATATTGAATTATAAAACATGAATATACATCTTATGCATGATGGATGATCTCCCAAAAGAGGTCATAGTCCATGCTAACTAGGGATAGAAAACCAAAGGCCTAAATTTCATACTGGGATTCCATGCATTCTGATAAAAAATATTATAGTTTTTGTTAGTCCGTTAAACTATAAAAGTTAATATTTTCAATTTGGAAACAAAAATGTCAAGGAATTTTTTTCAAAATGAAATGTCTATGTTGTTGAAAATTCAACCCAAAAAAGTGCTAATGTCTATGGTGCAAATATAAAACACAAGATTTGTAAAATAGATGTTGCTAAAAAAACTGATTTTTTTTGTCAGGATTAAAGTATGTGTCAGATAGCATTAATTAACAAGATTCAGTTGTTCATCAAAAAAACATTATGTATTTAAACCACCTTTAGATGCTTTAGAAATATTTTTTGGTACCTGTTCTTAAAAAAGTGAAGTTGACCACACTAAATAATAGACAATATAACTGGAGACTTAACCAAAGATTAATCTAAAATAAGAAAGTGTTCCCATCAATAAAATAAAAGGAGAAATGGAATAGAATGATTAACAAATAAAATATCTTTTATGTGGGTGCTTACCAACAACTTCAATATATTTCACTTATAGAAAAAACACACATTTCCTATCTATTATAAAAAAACAAAATGATAGTGATGAATAACAAAAATATGGGATCAAATTTTAATATATTAAAACTGCATGAATTTACAATGTCATTTTGACCATAGACACGGCCCTAATTATTTAAATTCTATAAATTCATTACATAATCAATATTTAAGAAAAAATTATATTTATTATAATCATTTTAACCTAATTATATCTCATATTTAAAAATAATTAAATTATGTAACATAAAAAAAGTATAAGAATGCAATTAGTCAAGTATGTAAAAAAATATTAGACCATTAGTGAGGTTTTATTATTCTAATCATTCCTTAATTTGAAGAAACCTTCACATTATAACTATCAATTAGTTCACAATAATTCATAATGAGAACATTATCACTAAAAAAGTTTAATTCAACTAAATAATATTAAAATCCTTAAGTTTTAATGATCCTTGATTGAAAAATAAATAAAAATAAATTGATCAAAAACTCATAACAAATTTATTATAATTTTAATTTTTTAGTTATATTTTCCCTTGATAAATTCAAAGATAATATCTTCGGAATCTAAAAATATTTTAATGGGTAAAAAATCAGACACTGAGAGACATGTAAGGAATAAACGAATGCACCAATCCAAAAGAACCTTGAAATGTACAATTAACTAACCATTAGGGTGGTAATAACATGATGATACATCACCACATAAAAGAAAACATATTTAGGGAAAATTATTTAAGGATCATATAAAATAAAACAACTCTTTTTTTTACTATAAATAAATAATTAGTAATCAAAATTAAAATTTTGAAAAAATCATAATATTTTAGTTGGCCCCCATTTTTTCATAAAACGCTAGAATATCAATATTTAATTTACAAGAATTATTTATATATAAATGAATAAAAAATATTAAATTACAACAAAAAATAAAATTATAAAAAAATCACATAAAATATATTATATGCTATGATCTCAGACAATATCAGTGGAATTAAATAAATTTAATGTTTCTAAAATAAAAAATGAACATTATAAAAACTAAATGACCAGGGGAAGTTGGTTTTTCAAATATGAAAGAATATATAAGTAGATTTGTTTCTTGATATCACAAATCATAATTTTTGAATATTAAAATATTTAAATGTGTAAACAAATTAGATACTAAGAGACATGAAAGAAAATAATAACTGAACCAATACATAAGAAACTAGAAATTCCAAATATCCTGATCATTAGTGTGGTGAATACATGGTGGAACATCACTGGATAAAAGAAAACATGTTTAGACAGAATAATTTAAGGATCATATAAATGAAAACTATTCATATTGTTGTATTTTAAAATAATAAATGTTAAACAAATTTATAATTTCAAAAAATATAATTAATGTAAGGAAAACATAAAAGGTATTATTATTTTAATTTCTTCAATCTTATGGTATACAGACTTGAAATGATCTTCAACATGAACTATTTAATTGATGAAAATAAAAATATATAAATAATGTTGTTAAGATCATTTTAATGTGATAAAATTATATTTGTATTCACCTATAGAATTTTGGAGCACATATGCGTAAATTAATAAAAGAAAATCTAAATAAATAGAGAAGAGATAACAATAGATGTTGATTGATAATAACTCGATATAGTTCCTTTAGGGAATTACCTCATTAAAATATTATAGTCTCTTCTATATTATTCTTCAATTTAACACAACCTAATAACATTCAGGATAAAAACATATGATATAAAAGAATAAATTACATAAAGAGTTTTTATTTCTTCAATGATATTTTATAATCGAAGACTTTAAATGGCCTCTGAATTCAACTATTTAAGAGAATATAGTAAAAATATTTCATAAATTAAAATTAATAATATATAAAATCATAAATTCCATAATGAATTTTAATTGATTCTACAAGATATAATAATCTAAAACATAAAATGAAATAAGATTGGTCCACAAGACCACATGAAAATCGAATAGAAACATACAATTTTTCTTTGGAAGACATATTGTTCAACAGTTTCAGGACCCTTTACATTCCTTATCTACTAAAATTTATAAGTGAATTATCCCTTTCCTGATAGTCATATGATGTATAAACTAAATTCGAGTGTGGATATTTGGACATAAAACATCAAATTGCATGTAGAAGCAATTGGGGCATAAACCTAAACATCACAAGTGTAAATAGTACTCTTGTGGCTACAAAGTATTGATGGGTTAAATCCCCTTGAATTTTATAAAATCACCTCTTTTAGTATAATATCATGAAGGGTGAGAAGATAATAATCAAAAGGAAAAGTGTGTTTGGAGGGTACCTATACCATATATGTGATAGTTTAAAAGAATGAAAATCAGAAATGGTCATGTTCTAAAGAAGATAAATAGGAGATAATGAAATAGGAAAAAAAGAACAAATCAAAACACGGATAAAAACCCACTATGTAGGTGATTAGGAAACCTTGTAGGAGGATAAAATACAATTAAATTCACAAAAAAAATTTCTAGCATAGTTGTTTTAAATTAAAATGGTTTATATCACAATTCAATTCTCTTTTTCTGAAGAACTCGTCCAACATTATAAATGCATCCAAATTCGTTAACTCAACCCTGATCATTGACTTGAAATTTTTAGAAACATATACTAAGTGGTACATAACCCTGATAAAAAAATATAAATTGATAAATAAACCATGAATGAAAACACGTGGATGAATATTTATGATGATAAATAAGATATAATAGTTAATAAGGTCAAATAGGGATAACACCATCTGATACTTCACCTAAAGATTATAAACCCGTGAAGGTGGAGGTGGAATCAGAGGTTAAGGTGATGTTTGAGGCTAAGTTGAATTTTGAGTCCATAATGAATTCAAAGGAAAGGAACATTTTGAATGAGGAGGAAGAGGCTAAGGTGAAGTTAGAGTTGGAGGCAATTGTGTAGGAAGAGGTGGAGGTCGAGGTGAATTCAAAGGTTAAGGTGGAGGTCATTGTGTTGGAGGAGGTAGAGGCGAAGTCCAATGCAGATGAGGAGGTGGTGGCTGATGCGGAGGAGATTTGGGTAGGGGATGAAGATATGGGATTATGTGAAGGAGAGTATTTGTTTGGGAGAGGAATTTTGGAGAACGGATGTGGGAAGGTTGAGCGGAATTAAAGGTGAGGGAGAAATGTTGGGGATAATTTCTCTAGAGATGAAACGTTTAAGGAAATATAAAATTTTTAGTATAGATAATTTGTTAGGTTAGGGAAATAGTAACATGAAATAATAATTTTAATTCCCTCTAAATAAAGGATTTATTCATTTCATGATGAAACTGGTAAGAAATTTTCAAACATACCGATAACTACGAAGGAACCAATGATCCAAAAATTTATGAAAATATAGTAAACTACATATTATAAAATTAAAATTAAAAAATGTAATGAATAAGAAACATGATCAAGAGTATTAAAAATTTAGTGATTTTATATTCAATAAAATTCAATATTTAAATGTCTCTGTGACATTAATGTGAGATCTCATGAACTATTAACAAAAAATTGAGAATTCAAAGATTCATCTCCCTGAAACAATTAGATAATATGGATGATGAGTACTATAAAAAATATATTTTTAGTGATAAAATATTAAATCAAAAAAAAATATATCAAGAGGAACCTGATGGAGAGGACAGTGAAGCAAGGTGTTTTTAATTCACATTACTTTAACCCTCACTGATGTATATTGTCACACAGAATCTTCAATATTTTAATACTTGAAAAAACATAACTTCATAATCTATGTATAATTAAATAAATTATGATTTATAAGTATATCTGAGAGAAAATTGTATATTATAGATGATTATATGTTTAACTAAATCAATATAAGTTTACATAGAATACCATGTTTGAAATTAGTTTTGTTTTTTGATAGAATAATGAACTCGATAAAGCATGGAATAAGAAAACTAGGTATGGTTTCATGGTTTAAATTGGAAGGATTATAAAACTCAAAAGTATTAAGAAGATTAATTTAATTATGAACCACAAGAGAATTGTGAGAGTTAATGGGAAAAAAACTAAATGTAGGATGATTTTATGGTATGTTTTGTCAATATATCCTAACAAATATTCTAAACGAGGGTAATTTTATGATGAATATAGTGGCTGATCTAGATGGAGGATGAACCCTTGATAGGGTTTGGTGATGTGGACACTTCTATTCATAAGGATTGATGTACATTGTCGAATAAAATTTGAACATGAATTTGGTAGGATTGGACAAGGGGGATAAAGAAATGAATAAAATGATTAGAATGATAGTTTCAATGAGAATGAAGGTGGAAACATGAAGGTGGAGTTAGAGGCTGGGAGGGGAAGTCAGATTTTTTTTGGGAGGTGACTACATGGTGGATAGACTGAGGAAGGGAGTGGGAGGCTAAGATGGAGATGAGTTGAGGTGGATAGGAGAAAATAGAAAGAGTTAAGGGATTGGGGAGGAGGTCCAGGAAGGTTCAAAAGGTAAGGGAGAGTATGATAAAAAAGGGTATGAGTTTTATCCAATCGAGCTACCTAGACAGGCAGAAATGTAGAAGAGTATTGATAAGGCGGTGAAACATAGGTGGATAATGCACATCCTATAGTATATATAATTGATACAAATAAATCCACTAAAAAATATTCTATAATAATTATAAACGTATTATTATTATCTTTTACATATTTAATTAACTGAAGAATTAAATTTCAATTTTAATATGCCGGTAATATAGTAAAAGGCATCATAGTTTCTTCAATTAAAGGCTTCGTAATGTCACAGATTCTAGAAGATGAAACACCATCTGCTAAATAGGACATTCATACAATTAAAAGAAAATATTCACTGACCAAGAATAAAATGAATTAGTTAAGAAATGGAAGCAACATAAATGGGTATTTAATTCTAAATAAAGTTCAAATATATATCAAAATGAAAAATATTGAGGTTGGTATTTAAATGTAAAATATCACTCAAAATGTTATTCTGTGATTTTATAACTTTGATGATATTCAAGAAAAATTCGTTGATGAAATCAAAGATGAAAATTATAATCACTAATTACATAATATGACCTAAAAGTGAAATGTAGATACAAAAAAACACCACAAACCACAACCACTCCATACCAAATATCAGCTATTAAGAAAGAAAAAAAATGTTCTGTTTAAGAAAAACTATTTTAAATTGAAATGGAAAACAATTTCCGAAGTTCATAATGTAACAAATCATCAATGTAAACTAAAATAAATTGTTCCATTTAAATGGAATTTAAATCCAAAATATAAATTATATTTTCATATATATAGAAATAATAAATTAACTTTACAGAGAATGTGAGAGGTAGATATAGATAAACTGAAATGCTTTATAGTAGTGGGATAATAATATAATATTAGAGTGTAGAGTAAATTGTTATATACCATCAAGTATTCTAGACATTGAAGATTTTTTTCCATGTTAGTTGTCTCAATATTGTATTTGGAATTTGCACCATTTCTAATTTCGTATAAAAACTAAATATTGTTAGTTTGAAAGAGTATATAAATATTTTGTTTCATTTCCTATGATGTAATGGGAAATTGATTTCATATAAACTATCATGAATGAAATGAAAATGAATGAAGGTAATGAATCATCATGTAATATACCATATTAAATTTTTAAATAATATTTATGGGGTTCTTGTTAGATATCAACCATTAACATTACCTATTTGAACATATATAAATGAAACACGCGTAGAAAATACACAATTGAAACACACACAAATTATATGTAATTGAAACATATGTAATTGAAACACACAGAATATATGTAATTGAAACACACAGAGAACATATGTAATTGAAACATATATAATTGAAACACGCAAAAAATATGTAATTTTCACCTGAGTATGCTGCCTGTTTAAAATATGTAGTCGAAACACACACTGAAAAAATGTATACAATATTAATAATTTAAAATGTGATAAGTTTTAAATGTATGAAAAATTAAATTACATAATGCTTAAAATTCTTAATCTTGGATTGATGACACTCATTCAACATCAGTTCATAGATGCATCTACGAAGAACCTCGCAGGTTACACTTATGAAAGATGATATTAGAAATCCTCATAGAGAATGAATGATGATAATATAGATAAATCGATAGTTTAATTATGAGAGGATTACGTACTGAGAGGTTGGATGAGGAATCCTATTCAAACATGAATTTTGAGGAAATGTGGATGAAGTAACAAAGATATAGTGGGGATAAAGGTGGAGAGGTGGAGTAAGTGAGGTGAGGATGGAGAGATGGGAATTAGAGATATTTAGGGGGAGGTTCAAAGACTAAGTTGGAGTAAGAGGAAAAAACATGAATGGGATAAATCATTAATTGAATATGAAGGTATATTGCAAAGGTAGGTTGATTAAAATAGATGACTCATCTGAAATAGGTATGTCAAGGAATAGAAAGTTAATCAATAAACTAAATAGAATTCATCTGTGGTGTAAATGGTATAAATGAGATGAGATTTAAACCTATATGAGATAAAATTAGGAACTACTAAAGATGGGTTTCTTAGGACTATGTGCTCCTGAGAGAAATTGAAGATATGGGTTTGGATGAGAATGGTTTGGGGGTAGTAGAGGTGTTGCCAGAGATAGAGGTTAAGGAAAAGCTGAAGGAAGAGAATGCAGAAAAGTTAGTGGTGGAAGATGTGATAGATCCATATGTGGTGGAGGAGGTGTAGATCAATGTAGATGTGGAAGCAGAAGATTCAGAGGAATTGGTGTTGGTGGGGATGGAGGCATAGGTGATGTAAGAGCTGTTGGAGGAGAAGTGGATTCGGGGGGGAGAGAGATGAGGAATTGAGAGGGGAAGGATAGAATAGTCGGTTGCATGGGGGTGATGGAATTCAGAAGGGTATTCTGGGAGTTTATGAAAAATTGGTGGAGAGGATGAAACATATGATTGAATCGGTGAGGAGTAGACCTATGGAATAGAATTTACCTGCTTTATTATAGATAATGGATTTTATATCTATATTTTACTAAAAAATCATCATTACATTATGGTATCTACACCAAATACCCTTTTCAATATTTTAATTTTTTAAAATTATAGATCTCAGTCCACATTCATAAGACCTACAAAATACAATCTATTATTTAATCTGAATCATTTTCTATGAACCACTATTATAATTTTTACAATTTTTTATCAAAATATCAAAAAGGAGTAGAAATTAAATTATTTACTACTATTAATCTATAATAACCATAATTATATTCATGAATTTTATTCAAAATGACTCCATTTTAGGTAATGAGTTCATCAATGAAGCCCTATTTAATATTTTATGATATTTTAAATATATTCAAAAAGGTTCTATCATTGAATACATGAATCCAATTTTAAAATCATAACTAATTTTTGTTTTATTTATATCTATGTTACTAATTATCATCCTTGGTATTGGGTGATTTGTTTTTCAATTTGAGGAAAACAAGTGAGTTTTAGAAAAATATCATCCATTATAATCTGTTCCAAATTTATAAAAAAGAATATATATTATTATTTTAAAAGGATTCATGTGATGCTAATTTCAAATATATTGAAGACAAGAGAGTAAGATAATAAATATTTTTTTTATTTAATAGATAATATTTTCATTGAATTAATTTATCCCAATATTGTAAACTATATTATGATATTTCATGAATTAAAAATAATACAATTTCACCAAAATATCATATATGATAAGTCTTAAATATTGAAATCTTGTTGAACACTGTTAATGATCTCATCAGTTTGTAGAATATATATTGCGGTGAAACAATGTTTAAGTGAACATTAAAAATATCTTTTTATTTAATTTATCTTACAACTAATATTTTTTATTAAAATTATGACACATTTTTATTAAAATCATCATGAAATCAAATCAGAATATAAAATAAATCTACTATAATGAATGGATCATAATTTTTAAATGGTATAACACATAGATTGTGTGGTTAGTATGTGATGTGGATTCCATGATATCTCACTATATAGTACCTGTTTTCATTCATATAAAACATATATTACTAAAATTAAGAGATAGTATTGGAAAAATATATATAATTAGTTATATCAAAAAATAGACCCACATCCAATACGAAAATTAGAAAAATGATTTTTTATATAAAATATAATGAAAATATATATCATGAAAAAATTATCTTGAATCCCAGTATTATTAATTCATGTATTATCATAAAAATTAATTTAGTAATTGAATGACATCTATAATATTCATATCACATAAAATGAATCTTGTGAATTTATTTAATGTAACTAACAAATTGTGATGTAAATAATCATGTAATCTAAAAAAATGGTATGAATATTATCTATTAGTATAATACAATAATATTTGATAATATCAATAAATTATATAGGGATCATGTATATTATTTATTCAGGGACTAATTTTGTTAGTTTTTTTGTTTATATCATAGAATATATGTTAATTTAATTTAATGTAGGCACACATGTCTAAATATTCCTCTAAACATTAATATTTTTTTAAAAGGTTGGGTCCAAAGACTAATTTATTATAAAATCAAAGCAAAGACCTCTTTAACTGGGTAGAGGGAGACCCATTTCATAGCCCAAAGGCCCAGTGGTCATTTATCCCATTACATGGCCCGTAGGCCCAATTTTTTGGCCCAAGGCCCACTCTGTGAATAGTACTACTACAGTACCCTCCTACTACAGTACCGCGGTGTACCCGCCGCAACTACAGTGCCCTGCTCCTACTACAGTGACTTGCCACCGCTATAGTACCCGTCATTGCTACAGTGCCACCACTGTTATAGTATGCTACAATATAGCTACAGAACCCTACGCCCAATGTGTTTTGAACCCCCATTTTTCATGTTGGATTACAGGGTTCTTACCATTAATCCAAACCCAAAATACATGTCTAAACATTAATATCGAATGTAGAAAATATTATTAGCATATTATTTTTCATAAATCTTAATTTGTATGCATGCAGACCAACAAATTTTTATTAAATATTTTAAATTATTTTGAGTTATAGGAAAATGAAAATAATGAAGGTGAAATTTAAATTTGAAGAAAATATAACTTTTATGATATTTTAATGGAAAAATAGGAAATGAAAAATAATTACATGCATAGTAAAATTATCTTCCGATTCACTGGTTGTTTCACAATAGTGATCATATATATAAGTATTTAATGATATATATAATTATATCCACTATATTTCTAATCGTGTGGTGGATCTCTAGACTATGAAAAATAATTTTGGTTGGTTGTTCTATAGAAAATTATTAATTTATTAAATGTTTAGATATTTTACTAAGTATTATTAAAATTATCATGAATCATTCTATATGGTTGAGAAATAAATAACATATCCTCTCTATTATCCATACCATAATATCTTCCTAAAATACTAAAAACCACTACCATATATTAGATGATCAACATTGCATCCATGGTGGAGAAATTTCAAAAGTTATATAAATTTAATTTCTATACTTTTACATATTAATTAAATTGTTTCTTATATCATTATATGAAATGGGATGATTTCTATAATTTTAAATATTATAATAGTTTGGTGGACTAAAATACTATTTATGTATTTTTAGTGGTTATATAGATTTTGTTAATTTCAATGAAGGCTTAGAAAAAAATATGATATACATTGTTTAATTTCTTATATCATTTGGGTTTTAATTTCTCTATTAGGATGACCAATAACAATTTACAATGAATTCTATGGTAATATAAAATAAATGATATTTATTCAGATAAATTATATTTTATCAGTTTCAGTAGTTGTATTTAATGAATAATGGATTTATTGATATGTTATATGAGGAAAGAGAAAATATGTGATTTGTCACATTGATATGATAATGTTAAATATTTAAAAAATTACTAAATTATTAACTAAAAAATATTACCTATAAAAGAAATTCTATATTTATATAGTGTTCTAAAATATAATGAAATATAATGGTACAATTTTGAATACAATTATAGGGAAAATAATAATTGTTTAATTATTGTGAAATGAGAATCTATGATACAAATATTTAAATTATTAATTGAAATATATTAATATATTAAATATTTTAAATAATTATTTACTGGAAAATGTTATTATTATTTTGGAAAAATATATTTTATGTCATGAGATTTGGTAACAGAGACTGAGATTTTTTTATTTGTTTAGAATATTCATTGATTGAAATTCAATTATGAATTTCTCATACGTAATTTCATTGGTTATTTTTTATCATTTTTTAAAGAGTTAATTTTATTTTCTTTCCATGTGGTTTTCTACAAAATCTGAATTATTCTTAATAATTCTTTTTTAGATATTAATCGATATAGAATTTTTTTTAAAATGAATAAATTTTATAGACATTGAGTATATTCATATGCTGATAAAATTTATATTCATATTGTTTAGGTTGTTTAAATGAATAAGAATCTAGGTATTGTTCTTGTGAATAATTATCATTGATACAATTTAGGTGTTGTACTTGATATGAAATTGAATAATTAGACACGATTTTATATAATATATAAAATGATATATTAGAATCCATGTGGTAAACCAAAAATATATGGGATAGTAATAGACCATGTGTTATATGTGATATGATATATAATTAAATTTATAGCTTATGGTGGTTTCATGAAATGAACTATGACACATGATATGGTAATCTAAGAGTGGGGCGATGGGTCAGGTTGATCGATTAGAAAATGTTGTAATATGACAGTATTATTGTGGGATATAAATATTTCATTGGTATTAGTATTATTATTTTTACTTATATATTCCACATTGTTCAGTTATAGGAGTATATTTATCCCAAATGGGGATGCATATTATTCTAAAAGTTATTTTGAATTCATTATAAATTTAAAACTACCACATTAATTGAAATATTAACTATCAATTGTTTTGTAATAACAATTTATGATAAAATATTAATCTGATTATACCCAAAAAAATTATTTTCATAGAACCATGTTTATATAAAAACATTTTGTCTTTTAAGATGTAGTGGAAGAAAAATACATATTTTTGGGAACTTGAGGTGAATTTACCATTTATTTTTGACTTGTATATGGATTTTAATGATAGTTCTATGTTTTATAGAGTTGGTTATAGGATTATATATATATATATATTGTTTTTATTATTAACATGTTAAATATTTAAACCACTCTACCAAGGTATTTAAATTTCACTTTAACATCTAAATATTTGTTTGTATTATATTATTTTAGAGGGGAGTTAGTTAAAGAAATGGAATTTTTGGAGGAGGATTGAAGAAGTGGGGGATGGACCACCTGGGTATAGAAACTATAGGGTATTTTATAATCATTGATTGGGAACTCAGTGTGTCTTAAGGTATTATTTGTGGTTTAATTTTGATATATCTAGTACCTAGTGGGTTATAGTAGTTAGCTTCATCTTTGTTATAGAATATTGAATGTAAGAAATATATCTCATTAATATAACCCAAAATGATGTAGGCATTATGATTCTCCCTCTAATTGAGATATCCTCCCTCAATTTATATCCCTGGTTATGAATTCCCTCTATACTATAAATCTATCACTAAACCTTGATATAAGTTATTCTAGTTTGTCAAGAAATGGTTTTTTCATTGAATGGTAAAGTATCATTCTCTTAAATAGTACTTATTATTTTTATCATTCCATGTTGGTTGGTATATATCATCCTATATAAATTTTAAATCCTATTCAACATTCAAAAATCATTTCATTTCAAACAATCTAGATTCAATGGAATCGTTGTCCTGGTTAATTTGATGTACATGTCTAACCATGCTTCACCAATTCATCTGTATGAAATTTTAGTGATAAAAAACCATCTAAAAATTATTTCTTGGTGGTATATTATTTAATTTAGTTTCATGAAAATACCTATTATACCCCATATAATATTTTTAAACGACTATTTTTACAAAAAACCATTTTCCCTATCATATTATCTTCAATATAGATTAATATCAGTGTATGTACTTGTGGAATTAATTATAATATAAAATTTTAACAATACATAAACCCTTCATTTTTTATATATAGATGTTATGGGTTATGAAAATTTATATTCCATTTAAAAATTATGTGATATTTACTTGTTTATATTTAATGTATTCTAAATCCATGGTAGTACAATGGGGTATGTGCATGAAATGAATTATTTGATTACAACCCTATATATTTAAAGAGTAATTATATAATTCAATATGTATTTATTTTTTGTAAAAAATATTATGATTGTTGAATGATATATTATTTAATGTTTTTTTTTAATTTTAGATATTATTTGGATGCACTCAAATTTTTTAATAAATTAATTATTCAATTGGAGGATTATGATGATATAGGTTTGCAACACCATGACTATATATATTACTTTGAATATTCCATGTTATAGTATTGGGAAACTAGAAAACATAAAAAAATGGTTCATAAGACATATTCATTCTCTCCTATATAGATCATCATAACTAGACCCATTTTTGACATATCTTACTTAATACACTACTTTATGACCATGGGAAAAGAAATATATTAAAGGGTGAGCTCATATTCTCAATATGTTTAAACAAGGGAGATATCAATCATATCATAATCATAAGATATAAGAACATAAAATTTGAAAATAATATCCTATATATGATATATCATGATATCATGTTATTGGATAAATCATGAAAGTTCATAAGAATCAATGATTGTAGTCCCATAATCCATAGCATAAGACATGAATTTTTGTGGAATATAATTTAATATAGAAAATTATATTATATTAGTCAAGGCTAATTTCCAAGACCATCATATAAGAAAAAGTTCATTACTGGACCGATTTCACTCTTCATTCCAGCCCTATATGCTAAACCAAGATAATTTCACATTCTAGTAATTTCTATCTCATGAGTTATAAATCTCCACCAAATTCATTGGAGGAATATATAGGTCCCAAAAATATCATAATGAAATCATTCTTAAATTTTCCCAAAAAAAATAAATCATTCATCAGAACATAACCCGAGGAATAAAATGAGTTTCATAAATATCATTCATCATAACATAATCCATGTAAAAAAATATATTTAATAAATAGAATTATATAAAAAATATAATAAACCTATATGAATAATATGGATAGTATTATTGAAACATATCCCTCTTAAGAATTCCAACTTTGATGGAAAATAATTGTTATTGACCACTTGAAATTAATTCTTGCGTAAAATATTCGTTCTTATTCAAAATCATTTTCTTTTCGAAAAATTACTCACAATTTTAAAATAAAAGGATTTATTTTAAAATAAACTTGAAATTTTTTATAATAGGGTTCATGTATATAAGGAATTATAAAAACATTAAAATATCTTCATACCGTATAAGATAAAAAACATTATCGTTGTATTTTTCCCAGAAAATTCAAAAAGTACCTTAAAAAATATTCCTTCCATACCATTCAAAAAAATTCACCAATGGGTAAAATTGACTTTAAAAATTTGTATAAGAATTTAAATAATATTACATATTTACGAAACATGTGTGTGGATGATAAATATACCCCATTAAATACTTACATATAAATAATCTTAGATAATAATGATATTGTGAAATTATCCTTTACTTTATATCTGATATCCTTCACATGTATCAAAACATCTGATATAATGATTTAAATAATGTCATTGACATATTCCATTTTTATAGTCATTTTTATGATATCATATATGATCATATTATCATTCGTTTGTTAGTAAAATTTCATTATTACATGTTATTTCGATATTAACTGCTTTATGTTCTTATGCATGATTTTTGGAATAAGATTTGGTTATCCTTATTAAGGTCATATTTATCTCATTACAAAATGATATTAACATAATATATACAACATTTGTACATTCTGTACATTTATATAATCAACATTTCATTAAGATCATGTAGAATGAATAACATCGCAACATAGAGATAGTAGGCAATACATACACATGAGGGATGATATTGTTCCCATAATTGTTGAATTTTATTGAATTGGATGGTGTATAATATCTTAGAATTAATATAATGTTACACCACGACATGGAGACGGTAATATGTATGTATGCACGTGTGGTGATTTCATTACTCATAGTATGGATAGAAGGTGGAATATAGTTTTTTCATAATTATAATAACATCTCATTATATAAGTGATACTGGATTTATTATCTTATAATGAAACAACACATGAAGTTGAAGTATATGAAGAATGGATTTTGAAATAATTGGTAGAAGAGATTAACTCTTCTTCAACGTGCTTCCACTAAATCTCCACTTTGAGCACTAGAGTTGGTTATGGAAGAAAATCACAACCTCTTGAATGTAACTAGGGAAGGTAAATAAAAAAAGGTAGGGGATAGACAAGAATGAAGGAAAAAATTTAAGTGAAGAGGTGTGGGAGGAGGTTCGCTTTTTTAATTGAGGTGGGGAACATTTTTGGGATCTCCAAAAATATTAATTTAATATAAAATTAAACCCTATCAAAAAACCTCAAAAATGTCCCAAATCTGAAGATATGTTGAGATAGGGTTGTAATATGTTCAACCAATATATTGTAGAAATGTTTTTATGTCTATTTAAACCTTTTCATTTTAACTCACACTTAGTTATTCTATTTAATTTTTAACTAGCGTAAAAAATATTTTAACATTAAAATGGTGACATATTTACATATTTGATATCAATTAGACCATAAATAAATAAATAAGAATAGTTTTGACCATATAATAATCATTATATATTTTTAGAAAATGTTTTATGCTTTTTAAATAATTTATTAAAATGTTATTTTTACAAACAATCAATAGTGTCATTTTGACACTATTTAATTCAGTGATTTTGAAAAATATTAAGATAAAATGTTAACTTAAAAAAACTATTTTATTATAATCCTAATAGGTAAAGGTAATCTATAAAATTCATTAGATATATTTATTATCCCAATTATATTTATTTTAACATTTTTAATAATATTTATTTTTTATATCTATAGATAAAATAATAACTACATCAATATTTTCTAACTATTTAATATAATTATTTGTTGAATAGAAATTTATAATAAAATACTATTGTAAAGATAAATCATCTATTTTTTAGAAGACTATTTTTTGTCAAATTTACCTCATTGAAAATCAAACATTTAAAATGTTATACATATTCAATTATGAATGTGAAAACATTTACATCACATTAAATAAATTGATATAATTGTAAAAATCTCATGTATAAGGATTTAAATGGTTACTAACTAGACCCTTGGATGGTTATGGCCAATTTACACTCGACCAATAGGATTTGGTAAACTTTTTGAGTATTTGTTTATTATTTTTATTTTTTTAAAAAAATTATTGATTTCTCATCAATTAATTAATTTTTACATTATCAAATTATAAGTCTTTAAGGTAATTATTTATCTCTAAAAAATTACAAATAAATTTTCATGATAAAGAAAAAACATTTTAGATTTAAAATTATTATTTATAATTGAATTTATCTTATGTATAACTTTATATAACAAAATGATATAGTTATTAAAATTTGAGTAAGACATATTTAATTTTTCCTTAAATAAAATAAATTAATTGTACTAATATAATCAAAGTGGATTACAAAGGACACCATTTATACCCAAGGATTATTTAGGTCGAAACACACTCATCCTATGATGAAAAAAGTTGTTTCCAATTAAAATTTAGTGTATTTTTACTATTTATCAATAGTTAAAAGTTATTAGAAAAATATTAAAATTCATCAAAAGTAAATTTTTATATCCCAAATCAAAATAAAATGTTTTGTATTTAATATAAAAATTATTAATGTGTCAAAATAATAATTCAAAAGTGTTTCTCCATTAAAAGGAGGAAATGTTTTCTTTTGAACAATATTGGTTTGTATACATCAAACAGGGTTTATTATTACCATATAAAAAATATATAGGATTAATATAACAGATATTTTAAAAAGCTTATAACATATATATTTTATTAATTTCATTCACTAAAATTAATTCAATCAATTGATTAAAAAATAAAAATATAAAATTGATTTATACTTTTCATAAATAATTAGTAGCGAATGACTTCACCATACATTTTCAAAAGTTAGTTTTATTTATTTCTTTTACCCTGACATATGGGTTAAAATGGCCATTTCATACTAAGTGAATCTTTCAGTTTGTTCAAACTCGTGATTTCATGGATATCAAGCTATTGAAGAATTAAAATTATTTAGAGAAAAAGTTTCATTAAAATATAAGGGTATCAAATTCTACCGCTCTCAAACTGAATTTATCCCTCAAAATCCATCACTTATATACAAATAGATGATGATATATATCCCTCATAACATCCTTAAGTTCCCACATAGCTTCCTTAAATTGGTGGTTCCTCCACAAAACATTAACTAAGAGAGTGGTATTGTTTTGCAGAACATTTTCACTATGATCTAGAATCTCTGTCAATTGTTCTTCATAAGAAACATGATGCCTCATATATACAACTTCTGAGTTTAGTACATATAAAGGATTAGGTATCTACTTCCCCAGGAGATATACATGGAACTCATCATGAACTTGAGAGATATTTGGTGGATGCACCAATTAGTAATATACCTTCCCAACACGATCAAGAATTTCCAAAGGATCGATATACCTGTGGCTCATCTTTCTCTTCATTCCAAATCTCATTATTCTATTCTACGGAGATATTTATAGAAACACCTTTTCACCCACTTAAAACTCTAGTTCTTTTCATCAGTTGTAAGTGTAACTTTTTTTTCAACTCTTATCTTCTCTTATGTGTTGTTGAATAGATCTGACCTTTTTTGTAATTTCATCAAAAAGATCAAGTCCTAATATATTTATTTCCCCAATATTATCCCAACATGTTAGAGTTCATCACTTATTTCCATAGAGGTAATCATAAGAAGCCATCTGAATATTTGATTAAAATCTATTGTTGAAATAAAATTCAACCAAAGGTAGGGGTTAATCCCAACAACCTTTTAAATAAATAGAGAAATATCTCAACATATCATTTAGAGTTTAAATAGTCCTCTTAGACTAACCGTCTGTCTGAGGATGATAAAAAGTGCTAAAACATAACTCTATATCCAAATCATGTTAAAGACTTCAAGAGAACATTGAGGTAAACCTTGGATCCTGATCAGATATAATAGAAAGTGGTACTCTATGATATCTTGCCAATTACTTTACAGATATCATGGAAATCTGATCAAAAGAGAAATCCCCTCTAATAGCAATGATGTGTGACGACTTTATAAGGAAGTCAACTATTACCCATATAGGATTATGGCCATTATATGTTTTGGGAAGTCTGATTACAAATTCAATAGTGATGTTTTCCCATTTCTATTCGAGTATGGGTAATGGTTGTAAAATCCCCTTAGACTTCTACCTCTCAGCCTTAACTTACAGAAAAACCAATCACTAATAGATATATTTGGAAAAATCTATTTTCATTCCATCCCACTAGAACTACTCTTTCAGTTCCTTGTACATCTTTGTGCTTCTAGGATGAATAGATAATGAAGAAATATGATCCTCATCCCACAACTCTTATTTAATTCAGGTATGGGGGGAATACAAACCTGGTTATTTAACCTTTTTATTCGATCACAATCAAATTTGAATTTAGTTTTATTTCTCACATTCTTTTGTAGCATTGCGTCTTCCTTCTATGTGTCCTTAGTCTTCACTTGTATAGATGGTTGACCATTCACTTTTGAAATATAATATTTCTCCCCTTCCTTTAAAATTTCAAGATCCATCCTTTGAAAATTCATAAATATTTAATCTTTTATGATCCTCCTCATTTATAGCCTAGCATGGTATTTTCAACTCAAATAATACACCACCTGGTTTTCTTTCCTATGGTGGCAATGTATTGATAGGTTGCAATCTTTAATCAACTCTAACCATCTTTTTTGGCACATATTCAACTCCTTTTGTGTGAAAATATTATTTAAACTTTTATGATCAATATAAATATCACACCATTCACCATAAAGATAATTCATTTATATATTTAATGAAAATATTACCACAATAAACTCTAAATCATGAGTTGGGTAATTTTCCTCATAGATTTTCAATTTTCGTGAGGAATAAGCTATATCTATATCATTTTTTATGAGAACACGTCCCAGCCCCTTTTTGGATGCATCACTCTAGATCACAAGCCTTTCTCTACTACAGGGAAATGTGAGCATAGGTGCATTAGCCAACCTTATTTTGGGCTCTTTGAAATTCTCTTCAAATTACTCTATCCACATAAACATAACTCCTTATTGAGTCAACTTGTTGATTTGATTAGATAATCATGAAAACTATTTTACAAAATATCGATAATATATATCCAAATCAAGAAAAATTTGGATCTCAATTACCATTTTTGGCCTCATCCATCTTTCAATAACATCTGTTTTTGCTGAATCTATGGATATCCCCTATCTTGAGATTATGTAACCCAGAAATGAAACTTTATGAAGCCAAAATTTACAATTGATAAATTTTTCATAAAGCTTCCCCTTTCTCAGGGTCTTCAGTATAATTCTCAATTGATCGTCTTGTTCTTCCTAGCTCTTTGAATAGACAATAATATCATCTATAAAGACATCCCAATATTATTCAAGTTAGTCTCTAAAGTCTCTATTCATTAGTTCCCTGAAGATAGTGGTGGAATTAGTAGGTCCAAAAGGAATAACTATAAATTTATAATGTTCATGCCTTATATGGAATGTCATATTTGGTTTATCCTTCTACTTGACATTTAATTGATGATATCTTGAAATAAGATCGATCATTGAAATGTATTAAGATCCATGTAGTTTTTTGAATAATTCATCAATGCAGGTAAGAGGATATTTTCTCTTAATAGTAATCTTGTTATGTTCTAAATAATCAATGAAGAGTCTCATTGATCCATATTTATTCTTAAAAAATAGAACAGGTGCTCCCCAATGTGTTGTACTAGGGTGTATGAATCCATTGTAAAGATTATCTTGGGGATTATTCTTTAAATCTTGAAACTCGATCAGGGCCATTATATATGGTGTCTTTAAAATAGGAATAACACCCAGTATGAGTTCTATTGAAAATTCAACCTCAAAATTTTTTGGAAGACCTGGTAATTATTCTAGAAAGATATCATTAAACTCTTGTACAATGGGTGTATACTTAATTGTGTGTTTCTCCCCAACAATTTTAAATATATAACCTTCATTTATAAGGATAAAACCCATAAATTTTAATAAATTTCTACAGCAATGGTATATTCATCCCTGCAACGATAGATGACCATATATTGATATGGAATATGATATGTGACTTCCATTACTTGGAAATTAATATGATCTCCATATAGAGAAATCCAATCCAGGCCAAGAATCACCTAAAATTCCACAATAGTATGGATTACAAGATTTTCAGGAAGCATTTTCCCACAAACTTCAACCGGGGAAGAATTATAATCTTTTGATGCAACTGTTGTGTCATTAAGAGTTGGCATAGCTAACTCAACATCTAATTATTGAGGTAATAAGGATAAAAACTTATAAAATTATTCATAAATAAAATATTTGGTGGATATAGAATCAAATAAAACATTTTATACTTTTTACTGGAAGTTAATTGTACCATTCACCACTTCATTATCGTACTCCACATCACTGATAGTGATATCATGTAACTTAAATTTTTCTTTGGTCTTAAGAGTTTTCTGACATTGATCATCATCAATAACCCTTAGATTATGGAATTGATAAGAATAATTTCCCATTTCCTTACACTTATATCATTGATTTGTATAAGGGGTATTATGTCAAGTCGTTTTATATTCACACAATTTTTCATCTTTTTCCCATCACTTTGGCATTCAACTTCCCGATAACCATATTTTTCACACATAAAACATTTACTAGTCCCTTCAAGAAAATTTTCTCTACGTTTTTCTATACACTTTGATCACAAGGGAACACTCATATTATTTTTAGTGTGGTCTTTATATTTTCCCTTGAATTCCATTTTTTCTCTTCTTGTCAAACCCATAGGACTGATGGGTTACTCCAATATCCATCACAACAATGAGGGCACATCAAACAATTTCTTCATAGGTGTTGAAGTTCCTTATGGATAATTCCCATTGGAGACTTGGTTTTAAGACCCTAATGAATCGATCAATTTTACTCTCAGGTAGGATAATAATTCATGAAGTGTACCTTGGGTTGGACGCCTATTGTTTTAATGCTCACAAATCATGTTTAACTCTTGTAAATCATGTTTAATCTTGTTATATAATGCTTCATTATTATCATGTTTAATATTAAACCATTATTTAAGTATTACTTCTTGAGAAAGATTGTAGATATTTGGTAAAGTATGAGTCACCGTTAAGGTGACCAAATAGTCTCACTATTTAGTCTGAAAATCAGTAAAGTATGAATTGTAGTTACATTGACACTATTTTATCATGATAGTAGTTCCAAAATTCAAAAAAATACCATACAATGTTTCAATGACACTATTTCCAGTGACACTATTTCTCAAAAAGGACCAGAAACCACTTCTAGTGACACTGTTTCTTACAAAGGACCAGACACCATTTCTAGTGACACAATTTCTCACAAAGGACCTGACACAATTTCCGCAACACCATTGCATCACCTAACCGATTAAAAAATTTCCAAATGTATGAGACACTGATATGAAGGTACCACTTAGAAGCAAAGGATGAGTCACTGAGGACTATGTCACTTCTATTGAATCATTATTCCTATGTCACCGCTGACTGTGACACCGTTCCATACTTATCCATTTCATCCTTATCTCTATTAAATTTAAAATTATTTCTAACTGTCATATTTGAGTTATTAAATGAAATTGATAATATTAATGATCTTTTTCAGAGATGTCAGTATAGAATATGATGTATGAGGTGTGGAAATCAGGGTTCTTTTTGGCCAAAACACAAACACCGGAGGATTAAAATGTTATGGATCACGAGCTGAAGAAGATTAGAAAAAGACACACACCAAACCACACATAAGATCCATTATAATCAATATTCTTATTGTGAGATAAAGAAGATCTCAATTTGAACCATCTTATAAACATCCTTACAATATCTAAAACTCAAAGAATTATAATAGTTATGAAGAACATCTCATTAAACTAGAAACCAGAACACAGAACTCATGATAATCTTTTTTTGAGTCTATTTCAAGAAGAGGAACAAAGATTCAAATATTCTATATTCAAATAGTACAGAACTACATAGAAAAACACTTAGATCATTTCTAATCCCTTCTTATTATATTCTTCTCTATTTTCTATTTTTTTATTCCTTTGAGTAGTGTGTGTATCTTTATTAAAAACACACAATGTCTCTTGTGATAAACTGTAGGATAAAAGATACCAATCACTAATACTCTCTTGCACCATTTTACTCCCACATATAACTATGGGAGAGGTTTCTATGTGAATTGGTTATATTTAGTTTCATAAAAATTTATGTGGTAGAGGTTTAGTTAGACCTATACAGCTTTGTATGATGTTGTAAACCCCGATCTAGGGTGTGGATCATGTTTATAAATATAAACTTCTTGGTTGATGGTGAAAACCATGTGTAGGGGACTATGTCTCTGTTTGATACTGAATCTCTTGCTTTTATCCACTGTGTTCATGGTCTATTTTCCAATCTGTCTTTGTTTATTCAAACTAGAAAACATTACATTTCCTTGATAGTAAATCTTAGATAGTGTTTGTTGTAGAATTTTTTTTAATAGATTTATTTCAAATGTTTAAGTAACTTCAGAATTTTCTTTAACTAAGAATTAATCAATCTTTGAGGAATCATTCAAACTCTCAAATATTTTACAAATATGATACTTTGTTTTACTGGCATGTTTGATTTTAATTTGGGGGGACTTTAAAATAAATAATTTTTAATAGAAATTTTTATAGGAACTCAAATCACCCCCAACTTGAGTGTCCTACTCCAACCAACATTTGGTATCTGAGGTTATTTTTTAACTAATATTTTCAAAGTATTAAATTCATTTTTAAATATTTTCAACCTTTATTTTAGTTGTGTTTTACAGATCTATAAATTTATGTTAATTCTAAATTTGTAGCTCTTTAAAAAAATATTTTTTATAATTTGTAGGGATAATAAAATAGAAGGTGTTGAAACCAACATACCTCCTTTTTTAATGGAAATAATTGTGCTCAATGGGAAATTAAGTTAAAAATTACTTTAGAAAGAATGGGCTATGAAATTTGTTCTTATATTATAGTTGAATTTACGATTCCTGGTACTGCCTGAAATACTTGGGATGACCCATATAAGACTGTTTATAATAATAAACTCAAAGCTATGAATGCCTTATATTGATATTTATGGTATAAATAATTGAGTAGTATTTCTGCATGTAAAACAACCCATGATATTTGGAATAATCTAGTTATTTCACAAGAAGGAACAAATAATGTTAAAGAGATGAGAATTAACATATATACTATTAAATATGATAATATTACGATGATTCCTGGGGAACCTAACTCTAACATGAATCTCAGGTTCATTGAAATTGTAAATACTATGATCTCTATGGGAAAGGAAGTTACTTATAAAGAAGAAATCATTCAATATTGATGGTCGGCATGTCACTTTTGGTAACAATATAGAAGGAAAAATAATTTTCCATGGCCATATTGGTAACTCTAACTTAGTTTTAATTTCCAAATTTATTTTTTTTAATGGATTAAAATATAATCTGCTTAGCATCTCTCAGTTATGTGATGATGGTTTCAATGTTAAATTTAAAAATTATTCATGTAATGTGGTTAATTTTAAAAAATTATTCCGTTTTTAATTCTTTTCAAATTGAAAATGTTTATGCTGTTAATTTAGATTTCTTAATTTTTCAAAATGTTTCTTATTTGAGGGACTTTTATAAAGAGTCTTGTCTCTAGAATAATAGATAAAGAAATATTCATTCACATAGAAATATTTCTAGAAACTGACTAGTCAAGGATCAACCCAAACTAGAATTTACATATGACAAAGTTTATAATCCTTGTAAGAAAGGAAAACAACATAAAATATCTTTCAAACCAATGAAATAAGTTTCATCTTATCAAAATCTTGAGTTGGTTTAAATGAATTTGTTTGGACTATCTAGATTTTCAATTATTAATGGAAAGCACTATTTTTATGTTATGGTATATGACTACTCTAGATATATTTGGACTTTATTTCTTTCTCACAAAATAAAATTGTGTTCTCATCTTATCAAGTATGGTAAAATAATTGATATCCTAAATGATCTTATAATTAAATAGAAAAGATGTAACCATGGACATGAGTTTAAAGATCAAGAGTTTGATTCTTTTTACTCAAAAATGGCTATATTCATTACTTCTATTCTCCTAGAACACCCCAGCATAATGGAGTTGTAGAAAGAAGAAATAGAACCTTATAAGAAATAGCATGAACTATGCATAATGAATATGATTTACCTATTTATTTTTGGGATGAAGCTGTCAATACATCTTGTCACATAATTAATAGAGTCTTAATTATATATATTCTTAAGAAAAATCCTTATGAGTTTTGTAACAATGGGAAACCAAAAGTTATCTACTTTAATGTTTTCAGTTTCAAAGCTTATATTCTTAAAGATATGGATAATCTTGACAGTTCACCTCTAAAAGTGATGATGGAATCTTTTAAGGCTACTTAATTTCTATAAAATCCTATAGAGTCTATAATAAAATAACAAAGTGAATGGAAGAATCAGTACATATAAAATCTGATAAAATAGATCCACATAAACACACGACCTCCCTAGTTAGTATTGAGGATGATCTATCCAATCTGGACATAACTACCAAATCTTTTAATCGTGTTGTTAAGAAACCTGTTAAATCATCTAGTTCTAGAAATTTTCTAGACTCCAGGCATGATGAACTTGAAGCTATTGAAGAATCTAAAATTACCAACCCTTATTTTTCAAAACATACAAGAACTCTTAAGAACCATCCTTAAATGATGTAGTTGGAGACTTAGATAAGGGAACTCAAACTAGATCTTCTATTAGAAACTAGGTTGCACATCAATCCTTTTTTCACATCTTGAACCTAATAACATCAATTATGCATTCAATGATGAATTCTGGTTAATGTCTATACAATAAGAACTGAATCATTTTGAAAGAAATAAACTTTGGAAACTGGTGGAAAGACCTAAAGACACCTTGAATATAAGCACTATGTGGGTGTTTAGAAATAAATTATATGAATCTAGAACTATTGTATGAAATAAATCTTGATTTTTTGCACAAGGATATAGTTAAGAAGAACGCATTGACTATGAAGAAACTTTTTCAACCATTTCTAGACATGAATCCATTAGAATCCTTATGGCATATGCAGCACATCTAAATTTAAAACTATATAAAATGGATGTCATGAGTGAATTCCTAAATGTGTATATATTTGAGGATTTTTTTGTTGAACAACCCCCTAGTTTACCAAACCCCCATTTTCCAAATCATGTTTTTAAATTAAAAAAATATTTTTATGGTTCAAAATAGGCTCCAAGAGCTTTGTATGATAGACATAGTACTTTTATTATTTCTAAAGGTTTTGAAAAAGGTATAGCTAATCCTAATATTTTTTTAAAAATAATATCATTAGATGTTTTGGTAGTACAATTCTACGTTGAAGATATTATGTTTGGTTCTTCAAAAAAATTATGTGTCGATTTTTCAAAAAATGATGAAAAATGAATTTTAAATGACTTTAATGTGTGAACTCAAATATTTTCTTGGATTTCAAATCCTTAAAAATAAATAAGGTGTTATTTTAAATCAGAGTGTATATATTAAAGATCTTCTAAAATTTTTAGGTTTGGAAATCATTAAAAGTAGTTATATTCCTATGAGTACCACCTGTAAATTGGATCTTGATGAGAATGGAAAATATATTGATCAAAAAAATTATAGAGGAATGTTTGGAAGTATTTTCTACATGACTTTTATCCATCCTGATATTATATTTAGTGTATGTATGTGTGCTAATTTTCAAACAAATCCTAAAGAATCTCATCTAACTGCTGTTAAAAGAATTTTCAAATAACTCAAGCATACTACCAACATTAGACTATTTTATCCTAGAGGATAATAGTTTGACTTCGTTATTCTGATGCTGATTTTGGTGGTTGAAAGTTAGATAGATAAATCACCTCTAGAACATGTCAATTTTTGGTAAATTCACTAGTATAATGGTGTAGTAAGAAGAAAAATTTGGTTGCATTATCTACTGCTGAAGATGAATACATAGCTTCTGGTAGTTGTTGTGCTCAACTTTTGTTGATAAAATGAATTTTCTAGATTATAGACATAAATTTAGACATGTCCTCATAAACTGTTATAACACAAGTGCTATTAAAATCTTTAAGAATCCAGTTTCTCATTCAAGAACAAATCATATTGATGTAAGACATCACCTCTTGAGAGATCATTATCAAAAAGAGGATATTACTTTAGAATTAATTGTCACATAACATTATCTTGTTGATATTATTACTAATCCATTAAATTATAAAATAATGAGCTATGTCATACATGAACTGGGAAATATCCACCTTCAGTGACCATTTACTGTCTCACAGTTTACTATCTCACCATTTGTTGCCTCAATAATTTTTGTCTCTCAATCAGAGTTACACTATTGGGATGCCATTATAAATGCACATTCTGGTCTCACCATTATGTCTTATATTTCTATATTTAGTAATCATTACCTAAATTTTTGTTTTAATAATTTTTGTTGCATTGCCATTATATTTTTTAATTTTGAATTATCAAATCACTAAATGATAAATCCCATCACTTCACTTAACTCCTCACTTGTGCTCTCTACTCCCAAAACTAAAAACATTATCTCTCGAACTCCTTTCCCTCCTTCAAACCCTCAATGCATGTTGAAAATTTCATGGATGAAGCATCC
This sequence comes from Viscum album, assembly GCA_963277665.1. Classification (NCBI taxonomy): domain Eukaryota; kingdom Viridiplantae; phylum Streptophyta; class Magnoliopsida; order Santalales; family Viscaceae; genus Viscum; species Viscum album. Next base: position 635,049,331 of record OY728161.1, read on the forward strand.
ATCATACTCGACTCCATAGATGCGCAAGTCATCAAAGAAAGTGAAATGATCTCCGATCACAATTTTTGGGGAACAGTTGAACCCCGATCTTGTAGATCGTGTAGTCCTTCGATAAAAGGAAGTGTGTGAATAATGGATTATCTAAAGTAAGTTGATTTTTCTTAGAGTTTTGGAATAACATGGATGTTTAGAATGGTTTACAAAAGATAAAAGACCCATATACACCAAACTAGTTTTTGAGTTCTATCAATATGTCCAGTTAAGGTTCAATTCTAAGGATGACTTTGTGGTTAGAAATTGGGTAAATGGGCAAAGGTGTGATTTTTCTTAAAGTTTGTGGGTTTCATGTTTAAGAGTTACTCATGAATATATATCGGAGGACTATCAAAGAGGCCCTTCACCTCCAAGTTACATATTTAGCCTAGAGGAGGCTTTAGGTTAATTGACTAGAGATGGAAACAGGTGAAGTCCTATAGCTGCTGATTTTGAGGGAGAGACTAGATTGTTATTCAAATTTATTCAACACCTAATATCTCCAAGGAAAGGAGAATTTTATACTCTGAAATATGAAGATATATTCTTATTGCATCTCTTGAAGAATGGTCACAAGATATATTTTTTCAAGTTTCTTTTCCTCCACATGTGTAATAAGATACAGACAAATTCAAGGTCAACCTCCATATTCTATTCTTGATTCATTTGTGAAATCCTGAAATACAAAGGACTAATATGGAAAGATGAGGAAAATATTGAGGACTGTGAATATTGTTTGTCTAATGATATATGAAAATTAATGGAAATCAGTTGCAATCCTTGGAATAAGTCATGGGTTGTATACAATAAAAAGTTTTATAAGGATTACAATATTGTTGACTATCCTTCAAGACATAAGGATATCAGGGACCCTTTCGTCGAATCAGATGAAATAGTGAAATACTCATATAAAGGAATGGAATTTTATTTATGTAACACCCTAAGATTTTATAGTACATTATCTCTTCAAATAAATTCAATAACTTATGTTACACGCAACATTGACTTCGAGCACACCACGACTTACCAAACTAGTTGTTCAAAAAGAGATTATGAATAGTATTAACTGAATTTTGAATTTTATATAATCCATATAATTTTAGAATCCATATTATGTTTTTATTAGACATAATATAAAAACAAATCCATTTTCTCAGATAAAAGAATTATTTTTCAAAAAATACAATTTTACCGCCTTTTAATGGATAACCTTTTTTAAAAACAATATTTAAAACTTTTATATATTTAATTTAATGTAATTAAATTATTCTTTAGAATCGGGATATAAAAATTTAGTTTGGATAATTTTTTGGTACATTTTGATAACTTTTATATTTTGATGAATAGTGAAAAATACTAAATTTTAATTGAAAACAGCTTTTTTAATCCAAATAATTTAGAGTGTTAAATTATATATTTGAATGGTTTGGAAGTATAATTAGACTATACTTTTATCATTTAATACAAATTAGGTCATTATAAGTAATTTTACATTTAAATTTGATGTAAACACATGTCAATCTTTTGATAGTTTTTACTTTTTAAAAAAACCCTTTTTGGTATTGACGACAGGAATTAATTTTAAATTAATAAAAGAAACTTCTATGTTTTTAATTTGTTAAAATAGACTTCATTTTTGAATTAAAAATATCAAAATTGTCTTAGGGTGAATTTTTGGTATTTTTCTGAAAACTTTCAATTTTTGGTGAATAATGAAAAACATTATGTTGTTATTTAAAATCAAGTTTTTATTTAAATAATTATTTATTTTATTTAAATTTATTCTAAGTAAAGATAGATATATAATACCTATATAAGTTCAATGTAATTCATTTGAGTTGATTTATAATAAAATTATATGTATAAATTTTTATTAAAACTTTTTACCGTCATTTACCCACCTTCTAAGAGCATTTACAAATTGTATAAAAATTAATTTTACCGCTTCTGTGAGTTGAATTTAAAAAATATGAGAGTCACGGTTGACATTATTAAGAAAAAATCCGTTCAATATGATGAAAATAATTTTTGGTTAATGATAACTTTTGACTTGTATTTACCATGGTTAAAACTAAATAGGGTAATTAAGGGTAAAAATGATATTATAATTACCCTAACACATGTCCAAATTCTATTGTATAAGTATAATTAGACCAAAAAAAACCTTAGGATTAAAATATAACCCTCTTTGGTACACTTTTATTAGATTAGAACATTTATTATTTTTTTATTTAAAGAAGATTTAAAAGTGTTAAACTCAATGTTTAATAACTAAAACATTTTTAATATAGGGTTATACATTAGATAAATTAAACTATAAATATTAATTAGAAATCTAAAAATATTTTCTAAATTATGGTATTTTATTTATAATTTTTATACATTAAATAATTAAATTTATTTATGACAGAATGATAATGCGGTAATTACCTTATTAATGAAAGAATCAAATAAATAGTAATATAAATATTAAAATAAATATAATTTCAAAGTTTTTATGACATCCAATAATTTTATAACTTAATAAAACATGTTAGGGTTGATTAAATGTATATTTTTCTAAGTAATCAAGTTGTTATGACTTTCACAAAAACCAAATATTAAATAGTGTCAAAATTGACATAAATGAGTTTTTAAAACAAATATTATATTATTAAATAATATAATATTCCTAAAAATATAAGTTTCAGAAAAAGGACTTATATAAGGTTATATATATTAATAATTAACCACTTTAGGGTATATTGGCTTGTTATAGAAGGTTTATTAACCATATAATATAAAAATACAAAGAGACATGGTAAATGTCAAACTATTTAACTAAGAGTTAAATCTAAAATATAAGGTTAATATGGTAACCTAAACCTGTCTAAAACCTATTGGTTGAGAGGTTTTCGACCCATACCCATCTTATCCTCAAAAAAAATTATTTTTGTGCCATTAGAAACCGAAAATTATTTTATTATAATATAATATTTCAAGATTTTCCTTAAGTGACCCTCACCTATCTTATAAAAGGGAACTCCCCTTCTCTTAATTTCAATCCTCCAAATCCTTTTGGATTAGCCAACCCATGCCCAAATCTCCTCCAAAATTCCCTAAATTCAATATATATTCCTTAATTTTTTCATAAATCCAAACTATGGAGCTCTTTTCATCAACTCAAAAGGAAACACCCGAAGTAGAGGTAATAAGTTCACCATCCTCTTTCAAGTTCTTTTCTTATTCTACTTCCTATTTCTTTGTTGTTTCCATACATAAATAATAAATAAAGTACCTTATACATACTGTGATATTATTATAAATACGGTACAACCATATTCATTATTCCATCCATCCTATAAATGACAAAGTCATCATATGTGCATACGTACGGCTTACCGTCTCCACGTCGTGGTGTAGTTTGTTATTCAAACACTTAATTATTTGGATGGGTATAATAATGAGTATAAATGATGTAAATAATAAATATAGCATGTTAATTATTCTTTATATATGATATACCAACCAATTATATATGATTTCTCCATCAATATAATGATATTGTCGCTCGTGCGTACATACGGATTACCGTCTCCACGAACACGATGAGATTCATTTCCCCATCGTAACCATTCAAGAATAATTTTCATTTGATGATTAAAAATAATGTTTTTAAGAACATAATATCATTCTGGACATGAATTAAATACATCATATCCATAACAAACATGTCTTATGTAACAAAACATATAAAGGAAAATGAATCAGTTAACACCCAAAACGACGATAATACTAAAATATTATTAACAAAGCAATATTAGAAGATCATATATGATATCATATTTATGTATATGGTTCTTGTATAATTTAATAACAATGATTTAAAAATTATATATGAGTTTAAAATACCCTTAACCAAGGAAAAGTACAAGGTAAGGGTTAATTTCACAATCTCTTTATTATTCGAGGTTTTTTTTACCTAAGTATCTACTGGAACCTCTTTATCATCCACATCCGTGATTTCTTAAAACTTTATTTCAAAACATTTTTACTATTTACTATACTATGGTTTAAATTCATTTTTACCCTTATTTTACCTTATATTCTTTGAAATTAATATTTCAGTCATTTTCCAAACAAGGTACTTTATGACCTTTTTGACAAAATTAAGGTAAGAATGTTTTTTTTAACTTATACGGTTGGTGCAGCTATTTTCTGGTATTATAACATCATCAAAGCTTCCCTTACAAGCTTATAAGAATATTTTAAAAATAAATGTTTTCTTTTATAATTATATGACTCTTAAATGATTTGAAAATAGAAACAGACATTTATCTCAAAATGTTTTGATTTCATCTATGTCAACATCCTTTGGTAAAATTAACACTTGTTTGAAGTTGATTTGATATGATACAAATATTCCATATTGTATTTAAGTTTTTGTGATATGTTCAACTGTGGATGTGTTATTTTTATACCATTCATGGTTTATGGTTAAAGCATTGACATTTCGTATAGTAGTTTTAATACGAATGTTTATGTTATGTTTCAAACTTTTCTATATGAGGAATGTATTGGACTTAGTATGTGATGGGTGGAGACCGCTATAGCTCCCTGGTGCATTGGTAGGTATCATGAGACAATTATATGAGGAATTGGCCGAGGCCATTCCCAATTTGATATATGGTTTTGGCCGAGGCCAAAATCATTTTTAGATGTCTTGGTCGAGGCCTTGATAATATGTTTTAGAATGTCTGGTATTATACATTCCCTCGTTATAAAAATAATATTGATTGTTCATGTGGTTATTCGACTAGTAGAATACCCATGAATATGTTTTATTATGGAATTATTTACTCATCTCATATTCCTACCATAAATTATTCATGTCTATTATTTGTAAAGTCATGTGTTTTCAATTATTCACCATGACTAATGTTTATGTTATCTTTTGTTGTATTACTTACTCTTACTGAGTGTTTTAGAACACCCCTTTCTTATGTTATAGTTTCCCAAGATTCCATGAAGTGTATTATGATTGATATGAAGGGTTAATCTAGGGGATTAATGGCGTTCTCAAAAGATCATTTACATTGTGTTTTATTTTTGAATGTGTAATGTAATGTTCATGTATATAATATATTTTCCAAGACCTCTAAACCAATCGGTCTTTCGGGACTTGATTCCTTGTAATCAAGATAATGTATTAAAATAATGCACTAGTTTTGGGCTTCTGGGGTCAGTTAGTTACAATTTAACTAGATATGAAGCTATATTTGTTTCTGAAAGCAGTGATCTAGATATTTCCAAAAAGAATAAAGAGCCCCCTTATGTATTTTGTGGACCATCTATGGCAATTCCCTCTAGAGTTTATCTTATGTATAAAGGTGGTGTTAGTGAAAGTGAAGCAAATATAACCAGGTATAAATATGGATCTAAAGGTGAAGAAATTGTGGAATCACATGTTGCTAATGAACAATAGACAGTAGAAGAATCTACAGAAACAGAAGTCATTCTACCTAATGAAGTAAGGGTGGAACAAGATTTCCAGTTAAAAATAATTATGGCTGATTATATTAAAAAAATATGCGGAAAGAGTTTACAAAACTGTGTCTCTTATCCATTAAGGGGTAGCATTGGTTGAGGGGGAGCATAAGCCCAGTTTAGAGCATATTGAAGTATATAATCTTATGGATTCATGTTTAGTGGATGCCTGGTACAGGTGTCCATGATTTTTTGATGTTTATGATTCTAAGAGGTCATTGGTTAGGGAATTGGACCTTTCAACTATATTTCAACTCAAAACAATCACATATAAAGAAGTAATGTCTTATTAGGAGCCGAAACCTGTCTAGGTTCCTGAACCTGCTCAAGAAACCCCAAGTTATATAATCCAGGATGATCTGAAAGTTTTTGGAGAAAATATTTTATCTAGTTTTAGCGAGATTGTGAAGTAAAAACCTTATCCTATGATTAATATTAGTGAAATGGATGTTATAATTCTTCTATAGAAGTCACTATAGAAACCATAACCAAAAATTCTTCAAGAGATTCAGGAAGACAATATTGAAAATCAACTGCTAAGTGATGAAGTGAAATCTTTAATATCTTTGGTTAAGGAAATGAATAAGGACTTTCAAGATACTCTTGCTCTAATTTCTGTTACTAATATAAGTAAGGATAATGATGACATGCTCTGAGGAAAGGTTGTATCTTATATTCAACCTAATTTTATTTCAGTGGTTGAAGAAGTTTCCAATAAAAAAAACAATGTAGAAAATAAAATTTGTGGACTTGTGGCTACAATCAATCGACTGATGGATGAGTATAATGAATATTTAAAAAAATGTTCTTGAAATGATTAATGTTCTCTCCTCAGCTATTTCATCTCCACCTACTTATTCACAATCCTTTCATCCTTTGGATAGTGATTTGATTAGAACAATGATTAGAGAAGAGATTTAGACTTTGGTTGGTGGTCCAAGTCATGAAAAATTGAGTAAGATTGAAAAGTACAATGAGTATGTTCATGATATGGCCATACTATACTCCAAGACTACTACTAATTCTCAAGAATATATTTTAAAGAAGGGGGATTCGTATTTTACAATGATTTATACTAAGAACCAACTAACAAGTCATTTCCAATATCTGGTGTAGAATTTGAATCTCTCTCTAGTGAATCAAGATTTCAAGGATCAAGTTAAGAAGTTAAAGGATTTTACTCATTCTCTTTATATGTTTATGGAAAATAAGTATTACGTAGAGAAATTAATGTAGTGTAATGGTAATATCATCAATGATTTCTTAAATCTATTGAAGCCTTATCTACATCATCACAACATTTCCATAGTTGCTCCTGTAGCTGCTCCTCTCAGACTCGGCCTACTTTCTTATAATACCCCTTCTTCCTCAACCTCTTTTTCTCCTATAACCATAACCCCTGATGAGGCTCTAATATAAATCAGACTAGTCATTAATGAGAACCCTCCGCCTCATTCTTCATCCAGACCAAGATTTGCACCTTTTTTTATGGGATTCCTCTTGCATCACTCTCTCTTTTCTCTATCTCTTATACAAAAACCACTTCTACACCTAAATTATCTACACTTGATGTCTCTACCAAAGGAAATGAGGTGGTAGACTTAGATAAAACGTGATTAGATGATTTTTGATAGGGTTGTCATTTATATTGTATCAATATACGGAATTATTGTATTAATTGACATGTGCTCTATCATTTAATTCAATGAAATTTTCTCTCTTTTATTCACTTATTGTTTCCTTTTTTTATTTACTTTTTTTTCATTTTCCTATTTTCTATTTGATAATCCCAAAAGTGGGAGAACTTGGAGATGGAATTTTCCTTTTAGTCACTTTAAAATCTTAATGGTATTAAATCGTAGAACATATGAATGGTAATTGTGCTAAATTTAATTGGGATTTTTTTATATCTAAATCTCACATAATCTGTCTGATATGTTAAGAAAAATATTGATCCTTTACTATGAAAAATATTCAATTTTTAAAAATGTCATGATTTTTTATTGTCAAAAATGGATATATTGTGGGACTCCTCTTGTTTTAATGCTCACTATTCATGTTTATATATTGTAAATCATCTTTAATCTTGTTATATATTGTTTCATTATAAACATGTTTAATCTTAATCCATTCTATGAGTATTACTTGTTAAGATAGATTGAAGATATTTGGTAAGGTATGATTCAGCGTTAAGGTGAACTCACAGTCACTCTTGCTGGGACCTAATGGTGTCACCATTTAGTCTAAAAATCATTCATGTATGATTCACTATTATAATGACATCATTGTATCATACTACCAGTTCCAAAAGTTTCACCAGACCAGACATGGTTTCAATGAAACCATTGCTAGTGAAATTTTTTCTCACAAAGGACGTGACACCATCGCTAGTGACATCATTTCTCATAAAGGACCTGACCCCTATTGCTGCAACACTGATACAGCACCTACCAGATTAAAAAAATTATAATATATGAGACATCGGTCTGGATTCACTGCTTAAGTGCAATGGAAGATTCAGTGCTGACTGTGGCACCACTCCTGACTCATTGTTCATATGTCACCACTGACTGTGACATAGTTCCAGGCTTTTCTATTTTCTAATTTATTTCAATTAAATTCAATATTATTCCTAATGGTTATATTTTAGTAATTAAATGGAAATAATATTAGTAATGATCTTTTTCAAAAAAGTTAGTATACTGTATGAGATACGAGGTCTGAAAATTATGCTTCTTTTCATCCAAAATAGAAACACTTGAGGATTAATATATTATAGCACAAGAGATGAAGAATATGAGAGAGAAGCACACACCAGACCATGTGGAAGAGCCATGATAATCTATCTTTCTTACTGTGAGATAAAGAATAACTTCTTGTGAACCATCTTGCCAACATCCTTGCAGTATCAGAAACTCAAAAAAGAAGAAGAACTTCAAAGAACATCACATTGAACTAGAAACCAGAACATAGAACTCACGACACTCAATTTTCGAGTTTATTTCTCAAAGTAGAACCGAGCTTCAAATCTGCTACATTCAAATAATCAAAAATAGAATTGAACAAAACTCATATCATTCTTAATCCCTTATTTTTATATTATGCTCAATTTTGTACTATTTTATTATTCCTTTCAGTAGTGTGTGTGTCTGTATTAAAAACACACATTGTCTCATATACTAAACTTGGGGTTACAAGATATCTCTCACTACTACTCTCTTACACCATTTTACTCATAAATATAATTGTGGAAGAGGTCTCTGTAAGACATAGATATATTTATTTTCCCACGAATAATTTTGGTAGAGGTCTAGTTAGACTTGGACATATTTTTATGATGTTATAAACTCCAATCCAGGGTGTGGATCAGGTTTAAAAATATAAATTTCTTGGTGGAAGGTTATCACTAAGTGGAGAGGACTAAATCTCATCTTGAGACTGAACCTCTTGTTTTTATCTGCTGTGTTTAAGTTCTGTTTTCATGTATTTTTTTGTTTATTCAAACCAAAAAACATTACTTTTCTTTTATAGTTAAACATATGTAGTTTTTGTTCTAGAATTTTATTTAGTATAATGATTTAAAAAGATTAAGTGTCTTCATAAATTTCATTAACTGATATTTAATCAATCTTTGAGAAATCTTTCAAACTCTAAAATCTTTTATAAATATAATAATTTGGTTAATTTCCCAGTTTTATTTTAAATTGGGGGACATTCAAATAAATAATTTCTCTTAGAAATTCTTAAAAAAACTAAATTCACCCCCCACTTGAGTGTCCAAATCTGACCAGCATCTTGCAGGTATTGTAAAATTTGTTTCGTAGGTACCAATGAATTCATCATCTGTTTACTTAATTTTAAGGAACTCCTTATACATCATTGTTCATATAATATGAGGATTGTACTTATTGAAATATAAGTTCTTGAACTCATCCCCTTCTATGAACTCAAATTCATATATTTTCCTTGTATTATTGATAAGGTTCCACCATTGTTCTTCTACATCGTCTAAACAATAGACTGCTAAGATGACTTTATCATGTTCTGAAAATTGGTGAACTGAAAATATCTTTTCATTGGTACTAATCCATTATTAAAAAACTAATGGATAAAAAGACCCAGTGAAAGAAGGTAGATGCTACCTCATGAAGGAATCAACAAATTTTTGATACATCCTTTCCTCATTTGGAAGTTAATTACAATTAATATCTTGAGAATGTTCTCTGAGCATAAGTACAAGATTTTTCATTCTAGATCCCATAACATTTTGTTTCTTTGGAGGAAAATCATTGCATTTCCTGTCGCATTAATCAATAATGTAGTTCCTTTGGGTTCCAGCCATTGACTAAAATCAAGAAGCATAGTGTGTGAAACACTAGTCATAATGGGAAAACCACATAATAAACAATAAAATTTCAATCTAGGGCACTTTAGGTTTTATCTAATTTTATCCATGATCACTTATAAAATACTAGGATTGTATCCAATAATTTGAAATATCATTTGGTTTCTTACTAAGGACTTCTCATCCAAGCTTCCAAAGGATAACTATAACATTCTTCTAATACCAACTATAACTACCAATACTTTAAACATATTAATATTACATAAATGTTAAAGAATATTTATTACAAAATATAACAAATCCATGATAGGACCATATAGTTATAGTGTCTTTAGAAAATAGGAATCATAAATAACTAGTTCATCAAACATCTTTATTGTCTCCCACTTATTTCTTCATAACTAGACCCTTTTTTGACATATCTTACTTAATACCCTTCTTCATGACTTGGGGAAAATAAATATATAAAAGGGTGAGATATAATTATCATTAAGGGTAAAAAAGGGAGATATCAATCATATCATAATAAAAATATTTAAAAACATAATATTTTAAAATCATATCTTGCATATGAATGATCGTGATATCATTCCATGAGATAAATCATGAATGTTCATAAGAATAAATGAACGTAATCCAAAATGTCATAACATAAGGCATGAATTTTTGTGGCATAAAAATAAGAATAGAAAATCATTTCTTATTAGTCAAGTCTCATTTCGAAGACCATCATCAAAGACAATGTCCATTTTTGAACTGATTTCACTCCTCCTTCCAGCCATGTACTACTAAACCAAGATCATTTCCCATTCCATCAATGTCTATCTCATGAGATATAAATTTTTTCAAAATGATTTATAGGATGATATAGGTCACACCAACCTCATAATGAAATAATTCTTGTGTGTTCTAGAAAAACACAAATCATTTATTATAAAAAAACCCAATAAATAAAATGGGGTTATTAAACATCATTCCATTAATTCATAATACATGTAAAACAAATGGATTTCATAAATAGAATTCCATAAAAAAACATAATAAAACCATAAGAATAATAGGGATAATATACTTGAAACATAACCCTATTCAATAATTCCATGATAGATGTAAAGTAATTTTGACAGAACACTTGAAATTAATTCTTGAAAAAATATCCTTTCTTCTTCAAAAACATTTTATTTTATAAAAATTCCACAAAATTTTAAAATAAATGAATATATTTTAAAATAAAAATGATATCAAGTAGAGTAATATTCATGGAAATAAGGTGTTGTGAAAACATAAAAATATGTTCAATCCATATAAGATAAAAAAACATTCTTTTCATACTTTTCCTGGAAATATCAAAAAGCACCTCATGTCAAATGATGACAAAAGATTAATTTCTTACCATTTAATAAAAAACACCAATGTGGAAAATTAATTTAAAAAAATTATATCAATAGGAATAATATTACATATTTATGAAACATAGATGTGGATGATAAGTATATCCTAGTGAATACTTACGTATGAAAGATCTTGGATAATAATTAGATTTCAAAATTATCCCTTACCTTAGATCTGATATCCTTCGTAAATATCCAAACCTCATGTATAATGATTTAAATAATTTCATTGAATTATTCAAGAATCATATTCATTTTTATGATATCAAATATGATCATGTTATCATCTTTTTTTTAGTAACATTTCACTATTACACATTATTTAGATATTAAATGCTTTTTGTTCTAATCCATGTTTTTTAAAATACGTTCTAGTTATCCTTCTTAGGTCATATTTATATATTTAAAAAATGATATTAAAATAATATATATCATATTTATTTATTCTGTACATTTATATAAGCATTCTTTAATGAAGATCTTGTAGAATGAATCACATCACATCGTCGAGATGGTAGGTCGTACGTAAGCACGAGCAACGATATCATTCTCATGGTTGATGAATGGTATTGAATTGGATGGTATGTAAAATTTAAGAATTAATATCATGTTATAATAATCACATATAATTATTAATTCTATCATTATACCCATCCATGTATGGTGGTGTTGAAAAATAGATTACACCACAGTGTGAAGACAATAAGTCGTACATACGCATGCATGGTGATTTTATTTTTCATAGGATGTATAGATGGTGGAATATGGTTTTTCATAATTATAATAAAATATTAGTATATAATTGATACTGGATTTATTTTTTTTAATGAAACAACTCATGAATAGTAAGTATAAGAAGAACTAAGTTTGAAAGAATCGGTAGAGAATATTACCGCATCTTCAACATACTTCTTCTAAATCTCCCCTTAGAGCACTAAAGTTGGTCTTGGAAGATAACCATAATCTATAAAACGTAACTATGGAAGTGGATAATAGAAAATTAAAGGGGATAGATGATATTTAAGGCACAAATTTAATTAAATATGTGAGGTAGGAGGTTCCATTTTATAATTGAGGTGTGGGGCATTTTTGGGATCACCAAAAAATATTACTTTAATATAAAATAAAACCCCCTCTAAAAACTTCAAAAATGTATCAATTTAGATGATTATATGAGATACTCTTTTAATATAAAAAACAAATATATTTTATAAATGTTTTTATGTCAATTTAAACTTTATCATCTAAATGAGGACGTAGTTATTCTGTTTAATTTTTAACTAGGGTAATAGATATTTAAATATATAAAGGATAAGATATTTACTTATTTGATTTCAATTAGACCATATATAAATGACTTAGAAAATTTTATACCATATAATAATTATTATATATTTTTTAAAAATGTTTATGAATTTTAAATAATTTAATAATACATTATTTTTATAAACAATCAATAATGACCATTCTGACACTATTCAATTCATTATTCTTAAAAATATTAATATAACTAGTTAACCTCAAAAAACTGTTTAATTATATTTATAATAGGTTATGGTAAACAATAAAATTCATTATACATGTTAATTGGCCCAAATTATATTTATTTTAATATTTTTAATAACATTTATTTTCTTATCTATATTAATAAAATAATTTCTACAAATATTTCGTGTAATTATTTAATATAATTTGTTTTGAATAAAAATTAAAAAAAATACTATGATGAATATAAATCCACTATATATCATAATAATATTTTTAGTTGATATTATATCATTGAAAATCAAACTTTTAAAATGTTATGCTTATTAAATTATGAATGTGACAACTTTAACATCACATTAAATAAAATAATATAAGTGTCAAAATCTATTATATAAGGCTCCAAAGGGGCACTTACTCGACCCTTGGATGGTTATTTTCTAGATACACATGAAATATAATATTTGGTAAAGTGTTTGGGTCTTTTTATTATTCATAGTATTTTAATGAAAATTTGTTTAGTGATTTATCATCAATTAATAAATTTTTACATCATCAAAGTATAAGTCTTTAAGGTAATTATTTAATTAATAAAAAATTAAAATAAATTATCATGATAAAGAAAAATATTTTAGATTTAAAATTTTTATTTATGATCTAATTTATCTTATGTATAACCTTAATTAAAAAATGATATATTTATTAAAATTTGAGTTACAGATAATTAATTTTAATTTAAATAAATTAAATTAAATTTCTTAATGTAATCTAATAGGATTCAAAAGGACACAATTTTGACAAAAATATTATTTATGTCTAAAAAAACTCATCCAATGACATTAGAAAATGTGTTAGGGTAATTTTTTAATTGTATTATTACCCTTAATTACTCGATTTACCCTTTTACAATATTAATAAACATTACTGAAGTTACTATTCATAAAGCCCAAAAATTAAATAAATATATTTACATAATTTAGAGCTAATGATTCTAAATATTGTATACATTTTTAAAAATTTAAATCACAAAGGTTTCAGTAATTAATTTAAAATTAAACATGTTGTCAGAAAGAGAGAAAGAGTTTTAAAAGCAAAAACATTGGAAAAGATTGAAATGTTTTTACCTTTGAATTTAGTGTAAAATTAATGCTAACACCTTAAATCATATTTAAAAATAAAAAAAAATATTAAATTTATACTTTAAACCATTCAATATTTTAATTTATTCATATAAATTATCTTGAGGGAAAAAGTTTTTTTCAATTAAAATTTAGTGTATTTTTAAAATTCATCAATAACATGAATGTTATTATAAAAATATTAAAATTCATCCAAAGTAAATTTTTATAACCTCATTACAAATAAAATATTTATTTTTTAATATAAAAAATTATTAGTGTTTCAGAATATGAATTTAAAATCGGTTCACAATTAAAAGGTGGAAAATTGCCCTTTTGGAAAATATAGGTTTTTATACATCAAATAGGGTTTATTCATACCCTATGAAAAAAATATCTATTAGATGAATATAAAAAATATTTTATTAATAATATAACATATATATTTTATTAGTTTAATTAATTTCATGTACTAATAGAAATTCAATTAATTTATTGAAAGATACAAATATAAAATTGATTTATATTTTTCATAAATAATTGGTAGAAAATGACTTCACCATACATTTTCCTAAGTTAGTTATATTTATTCCCTAAAACAAAATGACTAGATTAAAATTTTAATTTTATTCAAAGGTAACATCATGGTTTTATTAAACTCAAGATTACATTTAATGAAAACTATTAAAGAATTAAAATTATTTAGAGAAAATATTTCATAAAAATATTTGTGTGTTACAATATTTCATAATTGTAAGGAGGATCACTAGAGAATTGGATATAGATTCACACACAAACAATAGTGGTGGAAACAACTTTTGGATCATTTATTTAAAGTTTATGTCCTATTCATAATTTCTATAAGAGAGTTTGACTTGTCTATTTTTAAATTTGATGTCCTTTATTTCAGAAAATACCAAATTTTCGGGATGGTTAATATATTTATATGATGTTTTATATTTATTTTGTCTATTTCATTATAACTGTATGTTTTTTTCTTGGTTGAATAATGTTATCATTGTCATTTATTTTTATATTCTTTATTTTTTATTTTTTATTAAAAAACTCATATCTATGATAAAAACTAGTGAATTTTTTTTGGTAAATTTGAGGAACCTTATTGATGTCAAGGAATTTCATTATGATAATAAATTTTATTTACTATATTATTATTTGGGAAAAAATATATAACCTCTCATTATTAAACCATTTATGTTTACAAAATCACAGGGAGATCAATATTTATTCTTGTATTGTTATAGAGGCCTAAACCTAGACAATTTGATTAGTATAGTCAAATACATTAAGATTTGTTATAGAATTACACATTAATGTTTATATGGAATATGAATTGATATTACCTATTGTATATTAGTATATGGATATGTGAAGTAACTGGTATATATGTCTGTCAATCAAAATTTTGGAGGAAGCGTAAATAACCATGCTTTTTCAATGTATTCATTATTCCACTGTTTTCATTGAATATTTCCATGGTATCTGATAAAAATAATTTACATGTATCCACTAGTTTGGTATCATATCACCATTCATTCCCCTATGTTGGGTAAAATGATGGAATCATAATTTTAATGTTCATATTAATTAAAACTCTATTAATTAATATATAACATTTTCTATTTTATTTATTATTCAGACAAATTTCAACATAGAAAAATAATTGATTCCATAAATGGAATGTATTAATACATACATGAATAATAGGTTTTATTATTCCTTAATTTTTATAATCAAATGATTCTCAATATTCTTCTAAATAATATTTAATGTATTTATTACATCTATAAAGAAATTTTATAAAATAATTGTAAATTAATTATGTGTTTGATGAAACATGATTTAAAAATATAGGTATTTGTATAAATAATGAATGAATGGTTTGGGTTAATTGTTGTTAAACATATTATTGTTACTATAGTTCTTGTATTTTTTGTTTTTTTAAAATGGATGAAAATAATTATTTATAATATTATTTTTTATAGTATCTAATCTAGATTACCATGACAAATTGCGAATAAAGTGGATGCCAATAATTCTCAGCTAGTTTAACATATCATGGAAACATATGTCTTCTAGTGAATTAGTTATCTATTTAAATTTTATTGATAATGGGATTTTTTTTTCAATGTACATCTTTTAATTAAATTAAAGAATTCTGGTTTGACTTATTTTGATATTAATGTTTGAGGCCTATAAAAAATAAGCTGAATAGGGGATCATTCATATACACATTACCTTTGAGAATATAAATACATCAATGAAGCACTAGGTTAGAAAAAGAAAAACCATGATGGTAAAGGAGTATTACTAGTGGTGGGTTTTAATACATGAGGTGATGAAATAAAAAGGCCTTTATTGGATTAATTTATAGAATATTTTTTTAATATATTATAATGTATCACATTATATTGAGTGAGTAATTAAGTGATTATGAGTGTCTTTCCAAGATTTATGAATATAATATAACATTCTTGTAGGATTTCTCATCTTGTTCACTAGAATATATTTATATGTGTATATGGTTAGTATAGAGAGAGAGAAATCAATATTTTTCCAAAGTACCATATTAAAAAATTGTAATACAATTCAAAATGTTTAAATTATCTGAATTGATAAACAATGTTATAATCACTCAAACATGTTTTCATAGAGTTGTTATTATCATAATATCTTTTCTAGGGATGAAAACAATTTATTTTACCTCCTCTATCCAGATGATCTAGTTATAAGAGAGAATATGTTAACATATAACGAGGAAATTCATGGATGTAAATAGCATTTTTCACCTAGTTTTGTATGGTTTTCTTTTTCATGAATTTATTGTGGGATCATGGTAGACATCAAGGTGAACTAAATTTTGAATGATAAATACTACCAATATAGTGGAACATTTGAATATATATATATATATATATTATTATAACATCATGTATTCAAGAGTATTGGACATTGAGAATACCAATTATGGGAATCATATGAACAACCAGCTACTCAATCTATTGGTCGTATTAATCCATTATATGGTGGATCAAGATAAGGATGCACCCAAGGAAATCATGGATAGTTATTAGGGGTACATCCTATTATTATGGTATTGTCACCATAGTATGATATTAAAGGTTATTAGATCATATATTTTGTAGATTAAATCAATGTTAAGGTTAAATGTGGGCCCTTTACTATATGGGGTAAAATCTGGTTTCCTCATCCTATGAACATTCTTTATTTGATATAAATGTCTCACATTTATTATTATCAATTGGTGTCTCTTCATTATTTGAATGTTTACATATCACCTTCTTGTATTAATATATATACACTACATTAGAATTATAATGAGATAATTATAATGTTTTAATCTTATCCTCTATAGGATTATTAATTTCTTCATTTTTTGGATTATATGGTTATTAATATGAATACATTAAATATCTTACTAGTTATGTAGTGGTTAACCATATTTCAAGTATACAGTAATTAATATTTCTAAGATTTTATTGATTTTTTAACACCTATGTGTACATGAGGGGTTGAATTTACAATGTGCACAAACGTTTTAGGTTTATATGCCAGTTGGATTTTGAAACAGAGTTTGAAAAAGACTTTTTAGATGGTAAACACCTTTTGTAGGTGTTTTTTAGATAGTGAAAAGAGGTTCATGGTGGTCATAGAGGTGTTTTGAGGTATCAAGAGGGTCATGGTGGTCGCAGATATGACCTTTATCATTATATGAAGCTACCCCTAAATTCTATATTAATATTCTCATATCTATATATGGATATCACTATATCCATTATCAATTGGAGTTCCAATGATGGATAATTAGAGCTAGAATTATGGATGTAATTAAATTTTCTATCTTTAATCATTTCATTGTTTTTCTACTACTCTCTCACTACATAAGACAAATATTCTATATTTTTTGAGTTTTTTATACTTATTTACTTTCTCCCATTTCAGGATGTTATGTAGGCACGTATTAGAATTGTGGAATTTTCTAAGGTAAGGTACATGGACCTTCAAATTAATCCAATACTGTCATATATTTTTCATATGTTGGTGGGTGTATGTGTCAAAAATCAATTACATATTGAATATTTTTTTTCATTATATAATAAAAATGTTAAATTCGTTATAAATTTATATTTAAATAAGAAGTATTTATTGAAATTAAGGAATCTATACTAATGGAAATGTAACATGGTTGTTGGAATAATATATGACTGTTAGGAATAAAAATATGTACGTTGAAATAATAACCTCAACTATAAAATAATAAATATAATTTAGGTATCTCATTAATGAAAAAACATATACTTATATCGTGGAATAAGTAAATAAATATTTTAAAAATGATAAATTTTATCTTCGTTTTTTTTAGATTTTAAAATGATTATTTATAATTCTATAATTATTAGAGTGATATAAAAGAAATTTTATTTTTATTAAAATAGATTCATAAATTTTTATTTTGTTTTATTATAATTATATGATAATATTGTGAGAACTTATATAAATTTTCAATGTGTTAGAAAATCGGTTATAATATTAAATTCTGTTTTTTAATAAAATAATTATTTTAATTGAAAATTAATAGAATCATTTTTAGAGAATTATTTTAAAAAAATGGATTTCATTTATAAAATATACCCATTAAAAAGTTTATAGGTGAATTTTGGGGATTTTTCTGAAATAATTAAATTTTGGGTGAATAGTGAAATATGATAATTTACTATATTTATCATTATAAGTTAAATATATGATTTCTTTTGAGACATTTCTAATGTAAAAACCAATTAGTTAGAACTCACATGCATTAGATACTATAATTAGTCAAAATAATCAACACAATTTCTATTCTTGATCCAAAAATAAAAAAAATGAATAAAATATTCCACAAATACCCATCTCCTCTTCTTATAAATACTACCCAACTACAACTTCTCCTCGCTTATTCTAAGCCTTGAATGTTGCCAAAAATCAATCAAATTCCCTTACCAAGACACTTCCCTTCTTTAAAAACATTTTTTTCTCACCATAACACAAAAACAAAGTTCCTTAAGGAGTTTCTCAAGGAGACAATATTCAAGAGGTAAAATTATGTTTCTTTCTCTTTAAAATTATTTATTTCTTTTTCTCTTTCTACATTATCCTCAATTACCTTATATAAACTATCATGATAACTCCAATATAATATATATAAATGAATGATATTGTATTAAATTTAATATCCATCATAAAAATGATTCTCTTGTCCTCTTATTGTAGATAATGAAACTATCCTCTATGTCGTGTGGATTGACTGCCTTCATGAATGTTTTTTCTCATTTTCAATTATAACCTTAAGGGATCATCATAAAACCATTATTATGGTCATCCATATTGTACTATGTATATTAGAACTATTTTTAATTTTCTACAACAAATTTATATACATAATAATTAAATAAAAATAATGATTTTGTGTTTAATACTCCACGGTTTTAAAAATTAATTGGAAATGCATGAAAGTTTTTTTTAATTAGATAGTTATAACAAAACTGGAACATAATTTTTCCAATTCTATGTTTTTAATTTCAAATAATGGTCATCTACAATTGTGATATGAAGGTTATTTGGAGTCTAATGGAACTTACTTAATTTTTTTTGAATAATAACATACCCTTATAAATAGTAATATGAATACTAATATGACCCTAATGAACAGTAAATTGTATTACTATGTTATTTTCTTAACCTTTTATGATAATGACAACTTGATTAATATTTCAATGTGTTAAAAATAAGTTATAGATTTAAAATGCTTATTTTTGAATGAGTTGTGATTTTTTAAAAAACTAAATTAATAATATTTAGAATATTATTTTCAAAAAATTGATTTCATTTTATAAATATACACGTCAAAAAATTATTAGGGTGATTTTTTGTGATTTTTCTAAAATACTTAAATTTTCATGAATAGTAAAAATATAGTTTTGAGTTTTCAGTATGTTTAATGACATCATTATGATGTAACAATTAAAATAAAATTATGTTCTATTTTTTTATAGTAAAATATGATATAAGGTGTACCAATTGTCTAATACCATGGGAAAATACCATGGTTAGGCCCATGGTTTTGCAAAAACCACTAATGAGGTGTCCTTTGAAATTAATAAAAAAATCTCTCTCGGTTTCTATAAATACCCACCCATTCCCTCATTTTATTTCATTCAAAACTCATCATCCTTGAAAATCTAGTAGTTTCACCTCCCTATTTGTCCTCCCAAGGTTTCCTCAAGCTCTCAAGGTCCCAACCTTCAAGTCATAGGAGTTACTCTACAATATAAGAGAATTCTAAACTTCTCTTTTAAATTCAAGTTCTCTTTTATGTTATATGTATGTTTTCATAAAATGTTATTATTTATATATTATTATATCCCTATACTATTTTATGAGTCTTTTATTAATGTTTTACCCCTTTCCCCTCTCTTTTTAATGTTTCCTAAAACCATGTTGCATAGCTGTTATGCTGTAGAATTTTCATCTCAAAATCTCTCTCTTTTTCAAGCACTCGTATTATGTTGTTGTATTTTAATTTTAATTAGATTATGTTGGGAAATTTCATTTCATATCCCCCTTAATGTACATATTATGTATTAATTATATTATACCCTTTTTCTCCCATCAAAATATTTTATGAATTTTTAAGTGATGTCGTTTTGCTGCCGATTTTTTGTAAGGGATTTGTCAACTTTTTTTATTTTGAGTTCCTTAAATTTATTTTTATTTTCTCATTTCCCCTAATCCAAATTATATGATAATTATAGTACATTAAAGGAACTAAAATTTTATTATACTAATGGAATATTTCATCATCATCTCTATTTTTCCCTCTCCCACTTATTCTAAAAATAAAAATATCCTCCTCGATGTGCCAATTTACCAAAATCATAGAAGATGTGTTTCCAATTTCCATTAATTCATTCAAAGATGATCATAAAACCCTTTTAATGGTTTAAAAAGAATGTAAATACTCTTTTATAACCTGTATAATTTTTTTTAATGAACTTCTATGCATTTCATTAAATTATATAATGAAACAAGTTCATGATTATCGAGGAACCACCAAAAATGATCTAAACAAATATCATTAATATTTTATCAAATGATACATCATAATATGTGATAAAAAATGATTTATGTTATCATTATTCTCGAAACATATGAATACCATTTCATTCCACTTCTGTAATTTCATTTTCATATGACAATAAAATCAAATATAAATCGGCCATGGAAATCATGTAAAGAGCACATCCAAAACAATGTAAGGAACAGAATATTTATAATTAAAGTGTGAAATGATGTTATGAAATGAACATAAAGTGTTATAAACATGAATATTTCTCTGTAATATATTAATAAAACCCCTTTCACCATTATACAAGAGGTTTAAACATGTTTGAGTTAAGACAAACTCGAGGTAAGGGAATTCATAACCCAATTTCCATTCATTGGGTTAACATTCTAATTCATTATTTATGTGGTATTAAATTTTTTTGTATGATTAATTTTGTTTATATAATTTTGAATTATGTTTATTTATAGTGTATATACATGTTCCAGCCAGACTATTAAGTATCACTTCAATTATTTGATATTTGTAAGTGGATTTTCTTTAAAAATCCTCTTTTAAACTTCTGTTTTAATAAATTCAAAATCAATGTTTTAATGAAATTTATCATGTAGCATGATTATGTTATTATTCTAGGGAATTATTTATAATGAATTGTGGGATCTATATCTCCCTCCAATTCATTGGGTATGTGTATATTAGAGGTTGGTTGTATGGTTACTCCAAGTGTAATTGTGATGGTTACACAAATTGTAAGGTAGCCGTGAGCGTTACAAATTATACAGTAGTCGAGAGGGTTACAAGATTGTGTAAGTAAAGCCACAAGATACCTTTATGGTTCTATTTATGTTCTATAAGTTTGTGGAAATATCAGGGAAATCTAAATTTTAACAAAGTAAGTTTATATGGGTAACAAGTATGTCATTTTGAAAATGATTTCATGCATTACAATTATTCATGGACTAATGTTTTCTTTCCTTCTTTTTATATCCCTTACTGATGTTTTTGTGCTCATTCCATGTTTTTAAATGTTTTTCACAGGTTATAACATTGTGTATGATAGATACAAAATCCAAGTTAAATGTTATGAATATTTTTCAAGGAAATCATATTTTATTTGAAAATTATTATATTTTAGAAGAAATGGATATTGTTTATGTGGTATCTTCTCTATATGAATGTGGAATGTTATGTATGTATTATATCTCAATTTCCTATAACTCTAAACTTGAAAATATCCTCAATATTAAAGGAAGTGAGTTCTTTACTAAAATTCAATATTATGTAATTTAATAAGGTTGGGTCCTTATAGATGGAATTATAGGATGGTTTAGATAACTTTAAGGATTATGATGATGTTAATAGAATACCATAAATGATTCTTAATCTATCGTTAATTTGAAATGATATTGCATTTAAATATTACCATGTTACTTCGGATAATGCATGTTTTTTAGAATGGTTCTTCATAAAAGAAATAGGGAAGCTGAAGAGGAGGGGCACCGACAGAATGATATCATTCTGAATCTATAGCCTAGAATGTTAAGGATTGGAACAAAGTAGTTTGTGAAAGTAATGGCTCAGTTGATGCAAGCATTAAATGGTGATGGAATCCATGAAACAGAACAATGATAGGTACCACAACATAACATGATGATAGTGGAACATTTTATGAGACATCACCCTCCTTCTTTCAATGGATCTTCTAACCAAGTAGCAGCTGAATGATAGATTAAGGCCCATGAAAAGATATTAAATGATATTAATTTTTCAGATATTAAAAAGGTAAGCCTTTCCATTTATTTTTTTTAAGTTGAAGCTGATCAGTGGTGGTCAATGGTCAAGATATCAGGGTTAGAGAGGATATTGATTCCTTAGAGTGGGATGAATTTAAAATTCTTTTCCATGAAAAATATTTTACTGATGTGGTGTGACATAGGATGGAGAATCAATTCATCTAATTAAAGAAAAAGGAGGAGGATTCCGTGGATATGTATGAATAAAAATTCACCAAACCGGTGAGCTATGATCCATATATTATTCTGGATCTTGATAGAAAAATCAACCACTTATACTCAAGACTAAATCCAAGTAATTTAAGGGAATTGTCCTCCCATGAATCCAAAACTTATGATAAACTTCTTTGTTATGCTGAGAGCGTAGATATGGAGTTTTCTGATGATCACGTGCACTTTTAAAACAAGGATAAGAAGAGGTATATATGGAAAGTGACATGTAAGAATCAACCCAAGAAATATGATGGTAAGAAATTCTAGTTTCCAGTTTGTGAAAAGTGTGGAAAAAAGCACCCTGGGGAATTCTTTACCAAAACTAGGAATTGTATTTGATATGGTAAGTTTTGTAAATATGTCCCGAGATTGTAATGAAAATGATCATAACACTAATCATGATAATAGAACTGTAAAGTATTTTAAATATAGATAGATGGGTCATTATGCAAATTAATGGCCAAAGTGATATCTGAATGATGTAAAGAATATAGTCTATAAGCAGAATGGTGTAGTGAGATCCTTTGCAAATACATCATCAGACATCGAGCCAACCAATTAAGTTGTATCAGGTATCTTGTTTGTTTACTCAGATTTTTCTAATGTTTTTTTTGATATGGGGTCTACACATTCCTTTATTTCTGAGTAATTTTCTAGTAAATTGGAAATATCTCTTCAATAAATGAGACCAGAAATTATTATCAAAACACCAGGGGTAAATATTATATTAAATTAAAATTATAGGAACCATTATATTATGGTATGTGGAAATGATTTACCTATAAACCTTTTTGTTTTTCCTTATTAGAGTTTGATATAATTCTAGGAATATATTGGATTTTTGTTTATCATGATAAGATTGGCTGTAGAGCTAAAGAATTTTTTTCCAGAAAGAGTTTTAGTTTGTATATAAGATCAAACCCATACAATTAATAACATATCGGGAAGCTGAGAAACTATTTAATGATGGAAATAAAAGTTATCTTACTCATATTGTTGAAAAAAAGGTAACTATTCAGATTAATGATGTGCCAATGGTAAATTAATACCTTAATGATTTTTTTTATGAGTTACCCAGTGTCATATCTGATCGGGAAGTTGAATTCATAAATGACTTTGTTCTTGGTGCTAATCCAATTTCAAAACCCCCATATCGATTGTCTCAAATGGAACTTATTGAATTGAAAAATTAGTTACAGGAGTTTCTTGATAAAGGCTTCATTCATCCTAAAACTTAACCATGGGGTGCTCCTATTTTGTTTGTTAAAAAGAAATATGGTTCAATGAGACTTTTCACTTATTATAGAGCCTTGAATAACATCACTATTAAAAATAAGTATCTTTTCCTCATATCGATGACTTGTTTCATCAACTCTAGTGAGCTCAGTACTTTTCCAATATTGACTTGAGATCCAGATACTATCAGATTAAGGTGAAGGAGGATGAAATCCCAAAAATATCTTTTCATACTTGATAAGTTCATTATGAATTTTTTGTTATTCCATTTAGGTTAACCAATGCACTTTCTATATTCATGTATCTTATGAATAGAATATTTTGTGAGTTCTTGGATAAGTCTATGGTTGTGCTTATTGATGATATTATGGTATTTTATAAGAGTTAATAGGGTCATAAAAAAATCTAAGGGTTGTTTTTAAAACCATAAAAGAAAATAAACTGTATGGAAAATTCAGAAAGTGTGATTTTTGGTTGCAATAGATTTCTTATCTTGGGTAAATTGTAAATAAGAATGGAATAATAGTTGATGCTAACAAAACAAAAAAATGATGAATGTACAAAACCTACAATTGTTAAAGAGATTCATATTTTTATCTGATTAGCTGGTTATTACTGAAAGTTTGTTAAAAATGTTGCATGGTTATCTAGACCTCTAACTAAGTTAACGCAAAAAGGGGTTAAATTTATTTGGACACAAGAATGTGATGTTTGTTTTCAAGAACTAAAGAAGAGATTTGTGAATGCTCCAGTTTTGTCCTTACCTTCCCAAAATAGTGAGTTTTTCATCTATAATGATGCTTCATTGAAGGTACTTGGTTGTGTTCTAATACAAAATGATTAGGTAATTGTTTTTCTTTAATAAAACTAAAACCTCATGAATTAAATTATCACACACTTGAATTGGAATTGGCATTTATGGTTGTTTCTTTGATAATTTAGAGGTATAATTTATACGGAGCCAAATGTAAAATATATACTGACCATAAATGTATGATGTATATATTCAATCAGAAGGAATTAAACATTAGTAAGAGAAGATGGCTTGAATTGATAATGTATTATGATTTCATGATCAATTACCATTTTGGAAATGAAAACAATGTGAAATATGCCTTAAGTTGAAAACATCGTGCATCATTAACCATGTTACGTTTGGAACATGGTCCCTTAATTAATGATTTGATGAAATTTGGATTATAAGTTATTAGTGCAAGAAATGACTCCGTTTTGTTTCAGGTTTTAGTGTCGTCATCATTATCAGATAGAATTTATCAAGTAAAGAAGGAAAACCGTGAGCTACAAGAAAAGGTAGAATTAGTTAAAATGGGTATGATGCTAGAATTTATCCTTGATAAAGATTTTGTTTTAATATTTCGTATGAGTTTGTGTGTGCCTTGTGATTCCCAATTGAAGAAATAATTTTTTTTTGAATCTCGTAGTTCTCTATTTTTACTTCATTCTAGTAGTACTAAGATGTATAGAGACCTTTAGGAGTATTACTGGTGGAATGTAATGAAAAGAGATATTGAATAATTTACTATGAAATGTTTGACATATCAACAGGTTAAGTAGAGTGGAAGTTACCAAAGGGGATGATTCAACCTTTCCCATATCCATAGTGGAAATGGGAGAATATATCCATAAACTTCATTGTGGTGCTACGTAAGACTTCTCGAGGTAACAGTTTGATTTGGGTTGTTGATGATCGGCTGATAAAATCTGCACATTTTCTTTCTATTTGAGATACAATTTATTTGGATTAGCTTTAATGACTATACCTTAAAGAGATTTCTAGGTTACATGGAGTTCTTCTTTCCATTATAACCAACTTGGATCCTAGGTTTACTTCTACTTTTGTAAGGGCCTTTAGAATTTGTTGTGCAAAAAATTAATTTTCAGTACAGCTTTTCATCCTCAATTAGATGGGCATTCAGAATGAATGATTCAGACTTTGGAGGATATTATTTGAGCTTAATAAATGGACTACCAAGGAAATTGGGATCAAAATTTTTATTTAGTTTAGTTTTCTTATAATTACAATTTTCATTACAGTATACAGATGGAACCTTTTTAAGCATTTTATGGGAAGCGTTGTTGAACTCCAGCTTTTTGGGATGATGTCAGTGAAAGAAAGTTGATGGGACCAGAATTAGTACAGGAAGTGGTTGAAAAAGTGAGGATGATCTAGAAACACATGGGGACATCTTAGAGAACACAGGTAAGTTATGCATAAAACATGAGGAAAGAGTTTTCTTTTGAGGTAGGTGATCATGTTTTTCTTAGAATCTCACCATGTAAAAGTTTTATAAGTTTTAGTAAGAACTGAAATCTAAGTCCATGGTTCATTGGACCTTATGAAATCCTAGAGAAGGTTAGACCAGATGCCTACCAAGTAGCTTTTCCTATATGTTTATCTCAGGTACATAATTTTTTTCATGTTTTGATATTGAGAAAGTATATGCCAAATTCATCTCATGTCTTGAGTCCACAAGAATTTTAGCTAGAAGAGAACCTTTATAATGAAGAGAAACCAGTTCATATTCTTGATCGAAGGGAACAAGTATTGCAGAATAAGGTAATCCACCAGGTAATGGTTCTATGGAGAAACCACATGATTGAATAAGAAACATGGGTGTCTTAAAATTCTATGATGGAATGTACCGTCACTTTTTTAATAAGTAAATAAAATTGTGAGGATGAAATTTCTAGAATGTGGGAATAATTTCTCACCCCATGTTTTTAAAAATAAATTGGAAGTACATGAAACATTGTTTTTATTAGATTGTTATAAATATCCATTAACATAATTTTCCCTCTTCTATGCTTGGAATTTAAAATAATGGTCATCTACAATTTTGATCAGTTAGTTATTTGGAGTCTAATTGAACCAACTTGATTTTTGGTGAATAGTAACATACCCTTATGAATAGTAATATGACACTAATGAATTGTAAATTGTATTATTACTTTATTTTCTTAAGTCTTTTAGATAATAACAACTTGATTAATATTTCAAGGTGTTGAAAATGAGTTATCAATTTAAAATTATTATTTTGAAATAAATTATGACTTTATTTAAAAATTACATTAATAATATATAGAAAATTATTTTCAAAAAAAAATCATTTTTTAATTCTACACAACAAAAAATGTTTAGGGTGGATTTTTGGGATTTTTCTAAAATACCAGATTTTTTCATGAATAGTATAATACAGTTTTGAGTTTTCGGTATGTTTAATGAAATTATAATGAAGTAATAATTAAAATAAAATTATGGTATACTTTTTTTCATTAAAATATGATATTAGGTGTCCCAAGTGGATTATATCAGGGGGAAATATCATGGTAAAGCCCATGGTTTTGTAAAAACCACTAATGAGTTGTCCTTCAAAATTAATAAAAAATACCCTCTCATTTACTATAAATACCCACTCATTCCTTCGTTTTCTATCATTAAAAGCTCATCATCATAGAATATATGGTATTTTTACCTCCCTCGTATTCTTCCCAATGTTTTAGCAATCCCCCAAGGTCCTAACCTTCAAGTCATAGGAATTACTCTACAAGGTAAGAGAATTCTCAACTTCTCTTTTCCATTCAAGTTCTCTTTTATGTTGTATGTATTTCATGTTTTCATACCATGTTTTTATTTACATATTATTAAGTACCTATACTATTTTATGATCCTTTTATGAATGAGTGACCTATTTCCCCTCTATTTTTAATTTTTTCTAAAACCATGTTGCATAAATATTATACTGCAGAATTTTTTTTTAAAAATCTCTCTCTTTTTCAAGTACTCATTTTATGTTATTATCTTTTAATTTAAATTGGATTATGTTGGGATATGTCATTTAAAATCCCCATTAATATCTATATTATTTCAGAATTATTAGATACCCTTTTATCTCATCTAAATATTTTATTTATTTCTAAGTGACGATGTTAGGCTGCCGAAGTTTCCTAAGGTATTTCTCAACCTTTCTTTTATTTTGAGTTCCGTTATTTTCTTTTTAATTCCTTGTTTTCCCTCATAAAAAATCTATGATAATTTTAGTACGTTAAATGAAATGTAATTTTATTATTATAATGTAGTATTTAATTATCATATCTATTTCCCCCCTCCCATTTATTCTAAAAATAAAAATATCATCCTCGATGTGCCAATTTACCAAAATCGTGGACGATGTGTTTCCAATTTCCATTACGTCATTAAAATATGATCTTAAATCTATTTAAATGGTTGAAAAAGAATTTAATTTTTATGTTTTAACCTATTTTATGTTTTGTAATAAACCTTTATGCATGACATTAAATTATATAATGAAAAAATTTCATGATTATCGAGGAATTTCCAAAAATGATCTAAACAAGCCTCATTAATGTTTTATCTAATGATCCATCATCATATATAATAACAAAATTATTTATGGTGTCATTATTCTGAAAAAATATAAATAGAATTTCATTCCACTTCTGTAATTTTATTTCCATATGACAATAAAATCAAATACAAACCGGCCATGGAAATCATGTAAAGAACACATCCAAAACAAAGGAAGGAACAAAATACTAACAATTAAAAGGTGAAATGATGTTATAAAATGATAATATAATGTGTTATAAACATGACTATTTTTATGTAAGATATTAATAACACTCCTTTAAACATTATAAAGGAGGTTTAAACATGTTTGAAGTAAGAAAAACCCAAGGTAAGGGAATTCATAACTTGATTTCAATTCTTTGGGTTAACATTCTACTTAGTTATTTATGTCGTGTTAAAATTGTTTGTGTGATTAATTTTGTTTATATGATGTTTAATTATGTTTATTTTCAGTGTATATACATTTTCTATCCACTCTATTAAGTATCACTTCAATTATATGATATTTTTAATGGAATTTTCATTAAAAATCCTCTTTTAAAATTTTGTTTGACAAAATACAAAATCGATGCATTTATGCAATTTTTCATGTAGCATGATTA
The DNA here is from genome assembly GCA_963277665.1 of Viscum album. Taxonomy (NCBI): domain Eukaryota; kingdom Viridiplantae; phylum Streptophyta; class Magnoliopsida; order Santalales; family Viscaceae; genus Viscum; species Viscum album. Next base: position 635,078,604 of record OY728161.1, read on the forward strand.
TGATTGGGCTCTTGGAAATTTTTTTTGATGAAATGTGGGACCTATATATCCCTCCAATTAATTGGGTATGTGTATGTTGGAGTTTTTTCATAGGGTTACTCCAAGTGTAACTACAATGGTTACCCAAATTGTAAGGTAACTGTGAGGGTTACAAATTATAAGGTATCCAAAAGGGTTACAAGATTTTTTAAGTAATGCCCCAAGATACCTTTCTAGTACTATTTATGTTTTATATGTTTGTGGAAATATTTTTGAAATATCAAGTTTCACAAAGTAATTTTATATGGGTAACAAGTATGTCTTTTTTAAAATGATTTCATATGTTAGATGTACTCATGGACTAATGTTTTATTTCCTTCTTGTTATATCCCTTACTAAGATTTTTGTGATCATCCCAATTTTATTAAAAAAAATCACAGGTTATAAGGTTTTTTAATAAAAATAATTAATCAAAGTTAAATGTTATGAAGATTTTTCAAGGAAATATTTTTTTATTTGAAAAGTATTATATTTTGGAAGAAATTGATACTGCTTATGTGGAATGTTATGTATGTATTATATCCTAATTCTATAAAAATATAAACTTTAAAAAATCATCAATATGAAATTAAGTGAGTTCTTGACTAAAATTCATGATTATGTAATGTAATAAGGATGGGTCCTTTTATTGTTATTGTTGGAAAAAACACCAAAAATGAACCAAACATTTCTCATTAATATTTAATAGAATTACAAATCCTTATATCCAAAAAAATAATATATGGGATCATATAAAATTATGGAAACATATTAATACAATTTCACTCCACTTCTAATTATTTTCTTCCAATTTAAATGAACTCCAATAATTATACTCAAGGGAACAAACCATAAATTCATGAAACGAATGCTCACAGAATAATGATTCTGATATTTATAACTCATTTAAACAACCAAAAATTTACTTAATAAAATGTTAATAAATAAAATATATAAGAAAAATGTTATTAATTAAGTAATTAAATAATATTATTTGATTATACATGACATTATTTTCCTTCACAGAATCCATTAAAACATAATTTTAGGGACTTTATTTCCAACAACCCTCTTTTCAAGTAATAACTACTTTTATTAGAGAAATGTTATTATTGAATTATAATAAATAATAATATTTTCCAACTCTCATGATTACAAATTTATTTTATGTTTCCTTTACAAGTTTATATTTTTATTTTAAAATAAAATGTTTCCATTTATAAGAGTACAACTTCTTAAAAATTAAAAGTGATTATAAAATGAAAAATTTATTTTCCTTGTGAATGTTTCATTTATAAAAAATTTATATTTTATTATCATGTTATATTTCATTGTAAATTTTATGATGATAGGTGTTTTTGTGATAAACTAAGGTAGGGTGATCATGTTATTTATCTCTAATGAATTGAGTAATGGGACCAAGATTACATGTTAGTTTTCTCCTAATAGATTTTGGGAATATACTGCGATGATTATTCCAAATGTAACCATGAATGTTACTCCCTCTATACTCAATAGAGGTTCATTATATATAAAATTGATATGAAAATGAAGCCAAAAATTACATTTTAGTATTTTTTTATGATTTCTATGGTCTTACATGATACATTTTATTTCATGAGATAAGATAAAGAGTTTGTGTTTTATATATAAATGTGATAACTTTGTGAAAATATTTTCATTCATTAACAATCAGTTTCATTATTCCTTTTATGCCCCCTAGTAATATTTTTTTTCTCAAACCATGATTTGAAATAATTTCATAAGGTTTATATATGGTTAAAGGATGATATGAATTCATGTATATTGTTGTGATGTTTTATTATGGAATTAAGTCATGTTCTGTTTTAAAAGTTCCCTATTGTAAAAGGTTGAAATTGAGTAGAATTGTCTACTATGTAATATATGAGTTTATATGTATAAGGTTAGGACCTAATTCTATAATAATATATACCAAAAATATATTTATGAATTTATGAACATGAATTAAATTTTAATGAACTTGATTATGTATCTTTTTTAGGATGGGTCATTACTGTTGGTATCAGAGAAAGGTTTAGATAACATTAGTGGCTAGGATAATATTAATAGAGTACCCATAAATTATTTTTAATTTATACTTATGTTGAAATGATATATAATTTAATTATTACCTTATTTTTCCATTAATTATATGTCTTTTTTGAAAGGGTTTCCATTTAATAAACAGTGAAGTAGAAGTAGAAAGGAGCCAAGAGGATTATATCCTTCTGAATATAGAACCAAGAATTATGGGAATTGGAACTGAATAGTTTTTATTATAATGGATCAGATGATGTGGGATATAAATGGTGGAGACATCCATGCATGAGATCATCTAGATAAACATGAGAGGAATATACCATTGGGGATCATTTTATGAGGCAGCACCCTCTAGAATTTAGTGAATCTTATGAACTAGTGGTGGAATAAGGGCCAATTAAATCCCTATAATGGATTTTCAATGTTATGGGGTGTTCAGATCATCAAAAGGATAGTGTTTTAATTTATATTTTGAAGGTGAAGGTGACTAGTGGGGTTAATTTTCATTAATATCAAGGATAACTAGGAGATTCATTCTTTGGAATGGGGTGAATTTAAAAAAATCCTTGAGAAATATTTTCCAAAGGAAACTAAACATAGGATGGAAAAAAATTAATAGAATTGATGAAGGAGGAGGATTCATTGGTTGTATATGAAGAAAAAATCAGTTTATTGGAAATTTATTCTCTATGTTTTATCTAGGAACATGATAGTACAATCAATTATTTTTACTCACGATTGAAGCCAAAAAAGAAAATGGAATTGTATTCTCATGAATTTTAATTGTAAGAAAAACATGTTCAAAGTGTATATATGGTGGAAAAGGAGTTTTTTTAGGACCATGTATTCATTTATAAGCTTAAAAAAGTGTTAACATGGAAGGAAAAAACGAAATATTTCATTAAAGAATTATGATGTTACAAAAAATTTGATTTCTGTTTTCGATAGTTATGACTAAAAAACACCCATGGGAATTAATTTTGATGTATGTTTAGTGTTTAAAATAATTTAAATTAGGTAATATGGTTCATAATAGTAATTAAAATATCATAGTAGTGGTAGGATCAATAATGGTATATAGATATTAAAATGTTTTAAATTTATTGAGATGGGTCATTATGAAATCTATTATATGAAAAGAAATCCAAACGATGGGAATAATCTAGAATATAATTTTAAAGGTGTTGTTAAATACTTTTCAAAAACTTTAGTAGATGTTGGGATATCTAATGAAGTGGTTTCAGGTATATTGTTTGTTTATATAGACATTGCTAATGTCATGTTTCAATTAGGGTTAATGGATTCTTTTATATTTGATATTGTTTCTAATAGATTAGACATTTTACCCCATGAAATGAAGTCAAAACTTCTGAAAAAAACAATTGAGGGAAATATTAAAGAAAAAATAAAGAATAAAAATATTAATGTTTATATCTGTGGAAATAATTTACATGAAAACCCTATTGTCTTTTCCCTAGTTTAATTTGATGTTATTATAGGTATGGATTATCTTTCTATTTTCCATGATAATATTTACTGTACATATAAAAAAGTTTTTTTAGAAATAGTTTCTATTTTTATACAATATTGAACCCATACCATTGATAAAATATCAATAATCTGAGAAATAATAAAAATAAGGAAATGATTGTAATCTTGCACAGTTTTTTGAAAATAGGGAAACTGTTCAAATTGTTGATTTTTTTGTGGTAAATTTGAATCTAGATATTCATCCTAATGAATATTCTAGTATAAAACTAATTTGGATTTTTAGTTTACTATTTATTTACTCTCTAATTCTAAACCTATTATAAAGCCACTAAATAATATATCAAATATAACTTATAGAATTGAATAATCTACTGCATGAGTTTATATATAAAGGATTAATTTTTCCAAGTACTTCACCTTAGGGTACTCTTTTTTTGTTAAAAATAATTATAGTTATATGAGTCATTGTGTTGATTATAGATCATTTAATAACATCACTATTAAAAAGAGGTATTTCTTCTCATATCAATGAATTATTTGACGATATAGAGGGTGCTTAGTGTTTTTCCATGATTGAATTGAGATCTGAGTACCATCAGCTAAATATGAAAAAAGATGGCATTCTAAAAATAGAATTTCTTACTAGATTTGGGCACTATTATTCTGGTTTATTCCCTTTGTATTTAATAATTCCAATATTGTATTTATAGATCTTATGAATTTAATCTTCCATTAATATTTGGATAAGTTTGTTTTTTTATTGATGATATCTTTTTATTCAAAAGTATATGAGGATCATGAAAAATGTATAAGGATTATCCTATAAAATCTAAATGAAAAAAAAGTTATATGGGAAATATATATATATATATATTATTTTTTTGGAAGTTATTTATTTTCCTAGAAACACTGTAAGTAAAAATGGAATAACTATTGATTTAGCCAAAACAGAAGTGGATGATGAATGGACACAACATAGAAATGTTACCAATATCTATAGTATTCTTCTATTTGCATTATATTAGTAATAATTTTTTAAAATAATTATTTATTATCTATCCCATTAACTATGATAACATGAAAATGGGATAAACTTACTTGGAAAAAATAATGTGATGTCTTTTCCTAGGAACCAAAAATAAGATTGGTGAATGCTCTTAATTTTTCTTTAAATTCAATAAATATAGAGTTTTTCATATAAAATGATGCTTCATTAAAGGTAATTGGTTTTATTTATATATATTGATCATGTAATTGATTATTCTTCATAGATACATTATCCACATGAGTTGGATAATCTCACACATGATTTATAATTAGTATCTTTAGTTTTTCTTTAAAAATATAGAGACATCATCTATATGGAGAAAAGTGTGAAATATATATTGATTTTAGATGTTTTATGTATATATTAACCTAGAAGGAATTGAACGTGAGGTGGAGAATATTTCCATAACTGATAAATTATTATGATTGCATGATCGATTACCATCCTAGAAATGAAAACAATGTTATATATTCCTTGTGTCGATAAAGTCAAGATACATTAATAATGTTAAATTTGGAACCTTCCCCCATGGTTAATGATTGGAAGAATTTTTTTTCTGGATGTTTTTGGTGCATGAAATACCTCTATTTTGTTCCATGTGTTAGTGAAATCATCTTTATTAGAGATAATAACTCATGTACAATAATAAGATCTTGATTTATAGAAAGACGTCGAATTGGATAAAATTATATTTTCCATAATTTAACATTGATAAATATTTTGTTTTGATATTTTGGAGGAGGTTATCTATTCTATGTGATTCATTATTGAAGAAAAGGTTATTAGGTAAAATTCATTTTTCTTCATTTTTAGTTCATCCTGGAAGCACTATTATGTACCTAGAACTTTGGTTGTATTACCAGTGTGATGGAATAAAAAGTGTTATAGAAAAAATTACAATGAGGTGTTTGACTTTACATTAGGTAAAAGCTGAATTACAATAACTGAAGTAGATGTATCATCCTTTTCCAGCTACACATGGGAAATGGAATATATATCAATGGATTTTGTAATGGGGTTATAAAAATCCTCTCAAGGTAAAAATGTGATTTGGGTTATTTTTTATCCACTTACTATATATACACATTATCATTCCATTATTTAATTAGATTAGTTTTTTGGACTGTACCTCAATGCGACTATTAGGTTACATAGAGTTTCTCTCTCCATTGTATCTGATCTTGATCCTAGGTTAACTTATAACTTTTCAAAAGGAAATTAGAAATAAATAGGAACTGAATATAATTTCATACCTAATTTTTATCTGTAATATGATAGAAAATTATAGAGAACAATTTAGAAAAATCAATATGTGCCTCAACTATGATCAATGGATTACCAGGGAAGTTGGTATCAGCCACATTTTTGGTTGAGTTTTCCTATAACAACAGTTTTCATTAAAGTATACATATAGAACCTTTTGAATCATTAAAAGGAAATTATTGTCAAAATCCATCATTTTTTGATGAAGTAGATGATAAAAAGTTGATGGAACAATTAAAAAATAAAATAAAAATAAAATAAAATAAAAATTTGATTTAACTAGAATTAGTAGAGTGAATTATAATGAATATTCATCTAATTCAACAATAGTAGGGGAAAACTCATAACATTTAGAAAAGTTATGAAAATAACAAAATAATGGGTCGTTTTTTTGAGGGAGGTGATCATTTCATTATAAATTTTTTTCTATGGAAAATTGTGATTCATTTCAATATGAATGGGAAACTTAGTACACGATTCATTTAAACCTATAAAATCCTTGATAAATTTGTAATAGTTTCCTAATGAGTGTATTTTCTTTTAATTTTTCCCTAGGTACACCATGTTTTTCAGGATTAGATGTTATGAAAATATGTTCTGGATTCATCTCATGTTAATAGCCATAATTTTGTATAGTTATAAGATTACCTTTCATATTGGTAAAATCACCTTCAGATTCTGGAGCATAGAGAGGAAGTATTGTAGAATAATTTTATTAACTAGGTTAAGGTATTGTGGAAAAACCACATGATTGAAGAAAAAACATGGGATTCTTAAAATGATATGATGGAAATTTATTATCACTAGTTTAATAAGTGAATAAAATTGTGATGATGAAATTTCTAGATGGGTGGGTGATAATTTAACAACCTTGGTACTTATAGAACATTTTTCTCATTCTAGAATTCAATAGTCAAAATCATGATAAAATTTATAATTAAATAAGTGGTTTTTATATAAATTATGGAATATACACTAATGGAATAGTAGCTTTATAGATAGAATTATACTGTGACTATTAGGAATAGTAATATAGAAATTAGAATAATAACCTCACCTATAAAAGTATAAATATAATTTACATATATCATAAATAAAAATATGATATATTTATATCATTTAATTAGTAAAAAAAATTAAAAAATTTAAATTAAGTGTTTATTTTTGTGAAATATAAGTGTTTATTTAATTTTTTATAATTTATATAATTCAATAAAATAAAATAAAATTAATAAAAAAAGATTTTCAAATTAATATTTTTTTGGAATTCCAAAATAAAATACAATTTTTTCAGACCTTGTTTAATTTTTTCAGGTGTTATAAAATTGGTTATAATATTAAAATCAATATTTTTTAATAAATGATGACTTTAATTAAAATTAAAATTTTCATATTTAGATAATTATTTTCAAAAAATGGGCTCTATTTTTCAAATATACATGTCAAAAAATGGTTATGGTAAATTTATTGAATTTTTTTGAAATAGTTGAATTTATAGAGATTAGTGAAATAAATCAATTTATGGTATTTAAGATTATAAGTTAATTACATGTTTTTTTTAGTAATTTATAATTTATATACCAATTAATTTGATCTTAAATGAACTAGTTACTATACATAGCCACACTAATCAACACTATTGATAGTATTTAGTCAAAATAATAAACAAATTAATAATATAATCAAAAAACACCCCTCTCATCTCCCTATAAAGACCACCCTCATGACCTCTTCTCCTCACACCATATAAGAATTGAAGCCAATATAATATTAAACAAAATACCTTACCAAGAATCTTCCTCATTTCAATGACCTAATGGTCTCTTGAAGAGACCAAAACCATGTGCGATAAGGAGGTTCTGAAGGAGACAATATTCAAAAGGTAAAATCATCATTATTTATTTTTTAAATTATATCTTTCTTTCTTTCATTTTACCTTATAATTGCCATACCTATTGATTATATTTTTATGAATCTAGTATTATATATTTATTTTAATTTTTTAGTATTAATGGAATATCCATCATCAAACCACTTCTATTCTCCTATTATTCTTAAAAAATTAAAACCTCATTTATAACATGTTGATTCACCACCTTCATGGATGATGATTTTTCATTTTCCATTACCACCTTTATGAATGTTCACAAAACCATTAATATTGTTACTCAAGATTGTAATATGTATATTATAATTTTTTTTATTATTCTGGAACTAATTTATAGACATAATAATTAATTAAAAGGAAATTAGATTGGGATGGTCGAAAAAACTACCAAAAACAATCCAAACATTTATCATTAATGTTTTATCTAATGAATCATACACATATTAGAAAAAATAATTATATATGGGATCATTTAATATTATATAAAAATAATAATATAATTTCATTACACATCTAGATTTTTTCATCCATTTTAAAATAACTCTAATAATTAGACATAGGGGAACCAACAATAAATCCATGTTAATAATTTTCTTGGAACGACGATTCTAGTTTTTATAACTCCTAAAAATATCCATAAGTGAAATTTATAAAATGTAAATAAAGAAAATATATTGGGAAATTTTTCTTAGTTAATTAATTAATGAATCTTATTTGATTATCAAAGACATTATGTACAAGTGTAGAATGATTTTAGACATAGAGAAATAGGATTTATTTTTTAAAATACAAATTTTAATGTACAACACTTTTTATTAAACAAATTTTATTTACTTGTATTTCATATGAATATTTTCCTTATTTCATAAAGACTTATTCAGTTGATATTTATTTTATGAATGCATTATATATTATGATCATGTTATGGTTCTTGAGAATTGTTATTATGATAATTCTTTTCATTATAAACCAATGGTGGGTAATATGATTATAGTTCTCAAATTCATTGGATAATGGGATTGAGTTATCCAATTAGTTTTCTCCTAAGATACCACAGGAATAAAAAGTGTTCATTATTCTATGTTTAACCATGATGGATGCACCTTCTGTAGTCATGAGAGATACATTATATGAATGAGTGATATGAAAATAATGTCAAAACATACATTTTTTCAATTATTTATACTTTCTATGGTTTTATATTAACACTATGATATCATAAGGTAAGATGAAGAGGTTATGTTTTATGTGTAAAAATTATATCTTTTTGAAAATGTTGTCATTCATGGTATAACAATTCCATTATTCTGTTTATGTAACTTAATAATATTTTATATCTCTTCCCATGTTTTAAAATGTATTTCACATGTTTTTTGGATGGATAAAAAAATATATTTATTCATGTTTTTACTATGGAAATAAATAATGGTTTATTTTAAATTATTCGTATTTTGAATAAATGGATATAGAGTATAAGTTTAAACTTTTTAATATATGAGCTTATATGTATGAGGATATAAACTAATTCTGTAAAACTCTAAACCTAAAAGATCATTGGGAATTTATGAATGTGATTTATAGTTGTATCAACTAGATGATGTAATGTTTAATGTTGGGTCATTATAGTGTTTCAGATTGTAACTACCTCAAATAAGACTAATATTAATAAAATGGATTGGTTTACCCTTTAATAGGTCATTTTAAATTATTTTTATTCAATAACGCTAAATAAATATGTTCAAATTGGAATTCAATTATTTTTATAATGATCATAATTTTTCAGAAGTTTAATAATTTCATCCCTTATGCATAAGAATGGTAAATTAATTGGTTGGAATCCCTTGTATTTTTTAATGTGTAATTTTATGTTTATATGGTTTAGAATTGAAATAATATTTAGATTTATGGTGGTGAAATTAAATTTTAATATCACCAATATCCTTTAATTGAAATGTATAGAATATTTTTTTTAGTTCCTTGATAAGAAAAACTATAAAAAGGTCCATGAATAGGGCCATATGTGGTATGTATGAAAATATTAATTCTTTAATTTTTAATGTGTATATTAAAATGTAAATTGGTAATATTTTTTGATTTTTAAATTAAATATTATCCCTTTATTAATGATTTAATAGAAAAAAATAAACATGGTATTTCATGTAAAATTATAAATAAGGGACATTATTCTGAATGAAGTTTTTATGTGAAATATATAACACCATTATGTCATTTTTTTAAAATGAAATGAATTTTTATTTTTATTTTTATCATTAAAAAGGGGTGATTCTATTACGTTAAAGGACTTGGTTTTTTATCATTAAAACTAGGGTAAAACCGTCCCTAAGTTGGATTTGTATGTTCTCATTAGATATGAGGTGAATTTGGTTGGAGGGATTATTATTTGAATGAAGATAGGTATATTGCAATAGGTGGGTGAGGGTTGAAACTATTATCATGGCATGCTCAAAGACCCCCTAAAAACATACTATACCACATGTATAGAATTATCATATTTCATCATAGTTCATAGGTTTGACATTTGATTTAAGATTTTAAATTTAAATGATTTAATGGTCTTATTTTTATATTTTTACCTTTGAAACCTCTCTATACACATTTTTTAGGATTTTTATATTTGGGGATGTATTATGTGGGGAACTATATAGTTTTAAACATACCCACATAAGTCTTCCATGGAGCATGGGTACTTAAGTAGTGACTACATGGTTTCTGAGACCATTTTGTAAAGGGGTCTGAAACAATATATTTTGGAAAGGTACGGTGAACCAAGAGAGTTTAGACTGGGCCAGGATTGGGAAATAGTTAATTGATTTGCTTTTTGTTTTTTATTTTGGCCATCCTGGACATATAGTATGATTTCTTAGGATAAATTTTATACTATTAATTTATTAATTCATTTTTTTATTTTTTACCCATTCATGTACATGTGTTCCAAATATATTTTTATGTTATGTAATATTGATATTATTTCCTTGGTTATTTTATATTGAAATGATGGTATGGTATCCTTACCATACATATTTATAAATATTGTACTAGTTAAAAACTCTTATGTGTATGGATGTGTAATAAAGATATTGAAACATTCCACTAGTCTCAGAATAGAATAGTCTTCCAAGGATTTATGACATTAAAATGGTATATTTGAGAATATTTCTATTTTGGTATATGTTTTTTTAATGTTAATGTATTATATGGTTTTATTTTTCCTTATGTCATACATATCCAATATAATTTACTATAAATCAATTTTTTCTATATAATGGATGTTCTTAATTGTTTAATGATGGTTCATGAAAATTCAGGGCATATTAAGAGCCTGATGCATTGGTTTTTAGAGAAATAATGTTAGGAAAATGCTTGGTGTAACATCTTCGAACAAGATATAGCTAAAAGATTCCCTAATCCTAGTTATCTACCTAGATTGAAGCACATATTCAAAATTCTAGAGGTTTCCCACTATCATTGAGGGTATTAGAAATGTCTATGTAGATACTATAACTACTTATCAGAGTGTAATTCATAATTAGCAACTATACAAAACAAATAAAAGAAGCAGAAAATCAATAAGAAAACAGTTAAACCATAGGATTATAAAACAAATTTCAAATGGAATATCACATAAAATAATGATCAAATCATGTGTTTATAAATTCAAAAAAATATAGGTATACATAGAATCATTATAATACATGTATCAATATATCAAAAAGACCGAAAATAACTTTCTCCAGATAGCATAACAAACCTAATCTCAGTCCAATGCGCCTCATCTCCTAAGCATGAAAAAAATTGAATAATTGAACTATTGGTGGTTTTGATGGTTCCTACTTGCATCCAGATAGTATGTCTGGGTACCCTTTGGTGGGAAAAATAGGGTGTGAGATACAATACAAGCAGTTCACCAAATAAGGTGTCCATAACAAGTCATGGTTTTTCAATATAAGCTAAACTATAGTGAAATATATATATAATAGTTAAACTATAAGTAAAAGTGATGCTCTCATGTAATATATACTACAAATCAAATGATAATATATATCTCAACAAGGATACTTTCAGAATATGGTTCGGGCTCTTGTAATAAGGCAATGGTAATTTAACCAAAATTAACCACCATGACCTCATCGTATACACAACATGTATATCACCACTTGATCTTCACCATTTCTGACCATCGTAGCCTAATTTCCTTGGGCCTTCATTTGTGGCTCTTTCATTCCCTTTTCTATTTGAATAAAAATTTACCTGATGATGATGATGATGTCTATCACCCATGACCTTTATGTATAACCAATAGTGTCATAACAACCACAGTCATGCTGTATAATCATATCTCTCACATATACCATGAAAATTATATAAAATTATTAATGGAAGACCCCTAAGAGCCAGATCCAATGTATAATAGACCAAGGAATCCTTGTCGATTCTTAAGAACATATCGATCAAAATTTTATTTGTCTTGAATTGGGGTCTAGGGATAATGTCAACAAACCATGTCCACTACAATCCCATACAAACTGAATCCAAGGGGAACAAAGGCCAATGTAATTCCTTATAATTATAATCTAAGGATCATATTGGACAAATTCATTCTCTACTTCTATCATGATCTATGGTGTATCACAACCATAGCATTATTTAGAATTATTCAACATTTAATTTTATTACCATTTCATAAAATGAGTTTACCTCCTCGTATAAAAATTAAAAATAATTCATATTTGATGAGTATAACCACTCATATCAAAAATTTATAAATAATAAATTCATGTATTTCATTTTCCATGTAAATCATACAATCAAAAGAATATTAATCCAATGAAGTAAAACCATCTCATATTCAACTATTTCATTTAAATTCACTTAATTAACATGTTTCCTCTAAATTGGAAAGAATTAACTAACCCTATGTGTTTTCTAAAAAAGTAAAATATCAATTAAAATTCACATGGAACACTACATGGGTGGACTTGGTGGGTGAAAAAACACCAACACATCTCAAAGGAACTAATGGGAATCCCTAAAAGGTCCCATTTATTTTAATTCAATTATTCATTTAAATTTCAAATCACCTCAAAAAACCTCATACAACATCATAGTGGAAAGTAACTCTATAAATCCCCATGCCTCATGGGAATAGTATAGGACACCTACTGTTGGTCAGTAGTAGAGTTCTCATCCAGTATCAGCTCAAATGTCTATTTAGATTGGGTGAAAAATAAATAATGAACGAAGAACATGAAAATATGGAAAATTATATTTCACCTTAATAGTTCATCGAATACAAAAAACAAATAATGACACAAATGGAATTAATTAATCACTAGTGCTGATCCAAAGAGATGAACAACTCTCATTTCCATGATTGTATGAATAAATAGTGCCAAAAACTATTACTTAACTTTATGAGGATCTCTGAATTAGTTATTTTCCATTGTAATAGGAGAGTGAAAAAGAAATTAGTTTATAACATTAATTAATTGAAAATTAGTAATTTCACCAAAAATTCATTGGCAACAATGTTTTTCTGCATGGATCGCTAAACCTTGTGCCCACTATGCACCAACTACTATAAAGAGGGGCACCTCATAGGATTTTCAGACACTGTTTTCCTAACCATTCCTAAACTATGTCTTATCCAGATTTCAAAAACTATAGAGGACCTCTCATTGGAGTTCACCTCCATCCAAACTATTTTAAAAAACCATTTTGGGTCCTCTTAAACTATTCCATGGCCTCAAACGATTATTCATTCAATGTGGCGTACACCACATGGTTTTTGTTAACCATGTTGGTTGTTTTGATTTTCCAAAAATATAACTTTCAGGCTCCTAATGTACTATGGATACCCCCAAAACACCAATTTATTCAATGTTCATTCAGATTAATCCATAAAAAATAATTTCAACTGAAAAAAAAATTGAAACTCTCATAAAAACCCTGAATCTTAAAATATTCCCCCTTAAAGTAATTCATCCCTAAATTTCTCTCTCAATGGTGGTAAGGACTCATCTAAGAATAACTCTAGAAATAAATAATTTTTTTTGGCCTCACACTCCCATGCCTCATCCTATAAACATATGTGGTTCCATAATATAGGAACTGAGCAACCTTTATGAACCTTTGAGAACTTATCAGTGATAACAGTAGGATGCTCCACAAATGATGCATCAAACTGTATGTCCACCTCCTTATTCAACAAATGGTGAGATGGGTATTAATGAAAATGGTGCAGCTGAGAATCATGGAACACATAATTATTGTCTTGGTACCTCTATAGTAATTGTAACTAATAGGATACTTTCCCAACTCTCTCTAAAATCTCTAATGGCCTGACATATCATGCTGAATTATTACCCTGTATATTGATCCATATGTGTCCCCTCTGTGGTTGGATACATAAAAAGGAACAATCATAGACCTCATAATATATATGTCATATGTATCATTGAGAGTATGATTTATTTCAAGACTAAAAAATACATATGATTTCTGATCAACTGGACCTTATTAGATGTCTCCTACAAGAGACACAATCCCAGTAAAGCTACCTCACATAGCTTAAAATTGAATAAGGTTGATCAGCAAGGCCTACCATAGAATTCATCAGAAAGTTCCATATTTATTGTTTCTGGATATCTATTATTGTAGAAGAACTGTATTCGTTATATATAACTCTCTCAATATCCACAAAAAACATGGAGTCATGCTCATTGCATGTCCCCGTGAACTTGTATCATATTATATGACTTGACATCATTATGAGGTTGGTATGTTGTTCTCATAAGAAAATATATACCTAGTTCCCTCTATAAGATATACTATAAATGAGACATAAATAGGGATTCCATATCTGAAATGATAGCATGTGGGACCCCAAAGTCATAGTATCTCTTGTATATATAACCATACAATCTCATCAACCCCAAAATAATAATTGATTGGAAGTAAATTTGAAACCCTCATCATCCTATCATCAATGAACTACACGACATTTCTACCTTAAGGAGACCTCAGAAAAATAATCATGAAATATATCGTGACAACATCCCACATTCACTTGGGAATAGATAACTACTTTTAAAGTCCATTTGGTTGTTGATTTTATATGTTCACCTGCTGTTAGGTGGGACACCTTATAGAAAAACTAGATACCTCACATTTGATACATGATCACTATAAGTGAAGGTGTAAGACATGATATATCTTGTAAACTTTGAATACACTACCCAAATTGATCCATGAAAATTTTTCATCAACTCATGATGTATATCCACTACTACCCAAAAATTTCCATTGATCATAATATACCATCATCATGTATGGCCCAACTAGGAGGTGGGTCCTCACTAGCCACACTCTCCCATAAGACAAGGTCCTCAAAATAAGATAGTTTCATTTTCCTCACTCGATCTAGTAGGATAGAGGTCACAATTAAAGATGTATGATAGGATTTCCCTTGACTATCCTGAACCTCCATGTGAATCCCAAAGAAAAAATTGATAAGATACCACATGGTACTGGCCCACTGGACTACCTATTTCTAAGTCCTCATGCTTAGTTCATTGGCCACTAAATTTTGTATCCAGTGTATATAGGTAATATTAATGTCAAAAGACTATAGGTATTAAAACCAACTTCACTACCTCATATTCAAATAATGTTATATAAATATATACTTGAAGTTTTTTCGGTTTGTGTACACCAAAAAATGATCACCCGGTAAATAATATCTCTAATAGAAAAAATAATGAGAAACTATATCCAATTCTATATTGTGTGTCAGATAATTTTTCCAAGGTGGATTCAACATCCAAAACCAATATTCCATGACTTTATCCCCCTATATCATAACTTCTCCTAACATGATACTAAATGTGTCACAAAAATGTTGATTCTTCCCTGCTCTGGAAGAATCAGGACCCATACTACATTCGATCTCATTTTTAGCTATGTAAATTTTATCTTATTGGAATCTATCAATACAAATGTAAAACCCTTCATATTGAAGAATATGGGTGGTTCTTCTATGAATGATTATTACTTTATTAAATTATTGTAATATCTAGTAATACCTAATAAACACCATATGTCAAATATGTTCTTGAGTTGTTCCTAGGAAAGTACATATATCACCTTCTCAAGGATAGCTGATACTTTTGTATTTAAGATAATATTACTCAAGAAGTGAATATTATTCATATAGAACTGTATCTTTGTGAGATTATCTTATAACTGATTCTCTATCAGTATATCCAAAAATAAAATCAAGTTGTTTGTCATGGTTATGTTGATAGTGAGAATACCACTAGATAACATCCATAAAAACCACCAAAAATGTATCCATATAAGAAAGGAAAAAACCATTCATCAGCACAGTGAAAGATGACGATGAATTCATGAGATCAAAATACATAACCTAGTACTCTTATAGATCATAAATTCAATGAAAATATATATGAGGTATTTCTACATGTTTAACACATACCTGGTAATATCCCGACCAAAGATAATTTTTTTAAAAGACCCAAGATATTAAAATCTGATCACACAATTAATCTATCTGTGGAAATAGATATTAGTTTTTTACCATTATCCTATTCAAAGTTCAATAATCGATGAATATCCAAAGGTATCCATCATCCTTTTTTCAAAAAGTACTATATAACTATCTAGATATGTACTGGGACATATTAACAACATTTCCTTTAAATCCTGCAGCTGGCCCTTGAGCTCCCTCACCTCTGTAGTATCCATCAACTAAGGAGGAATGGATACCAGTGTAGCACTTAACGGTAGCTAGATGGAGAAGTCAACCTATATATAATGAGGTAAACCAGAGAAATCATCTTTAAAAATGTCTCTAGAATGATCAACCACCAAAGGAAGGTTCTCCTGATGCGTTGTTCGGTCATCCAGTTACAAACTTGCAATTTGGGTTCTCATTCCACCCATCCCACATTACTCTGGTCCTGATTAGATCACCCTGAAATCCCACTCACCCCTTGGAGTATAAGATACTCCAATTGGTGATTTTAATGTAAATCTCCTACAATATAAATCAATGAATCCACAAAAATCTTCTAGAGAGTCCATCTCAAGTATGACATCAAATCCAGTCATCTTGCGCACAAAAAGATTCCATTCGAAGTGACACCAAATAATCTTAAGGGGGAACTCATTGAACTAATGTATACTCTCTTTTGTGATCCCAATTAGTGTTTTAGGCATTATAAATCCATCATAAAACTGAATCATGAGCCTATGTACCTTTAAAAATGTGTAAATATAATTCTATGTAATTCACCTCTATCAAAATGAGATGATACAAACATAGGTGCTAATAGAATCGTACCTCTTATAGTAGACAGTCTGGAACCCTTCTCACTAGGTGTAGTATATAAATAATATACATATCCTAAACTATGTCCCTATGGAACAACCTCATTATTCATAATAGGTCCACTCTACTATCTTGGTACAACTGGTGCCTGAATTCCTCAACCACAACCACAAACATCATAACCTAATCAACCAGTAATTCTACAAATCTTATCCAAATGAGGAGCTATGATACCCAATCTAGAACATAGTTTCAGAGATAACCCCCTACCACTCACCTCTTGAGTTAAGTACCTATTGAAAAATTTCTGACACTAGTGGCCTGGCTAGTAGTCATCTCACAGGAGGCCCCAAAATTCTAGTTCCTTCCGTAAGAAGTCAAACCGATATGTTTCCAGATTGCAGTACAATTCTCGACGCCACTATATTCACTTAGGTTTCTATATATAATTACCAAATGATTAAAAATATTAGTAATATAGTTCAATATGAACATGTTAACTTATGTTCAAATAGTGTGTAAGACACCTTCGTTAATGCGTCTTACCCTCAATAACTCGTCATCAAGGTACCTCATCCCAAAATTAAATATCTATGTAAAGCATGATGATTAATCCATAATATTTATATCACCCATATCAAAAAACATGAATTCTCTATCCCTCAGTACTATTAGGGTTTTTGGGAAAATAAGTTATAGAACCTAGTTTGAAAATCCTGCTAAACCATATCATGCAACACATTAACCTAGTTCATAATATCCTATTAGAACTTTTCTCCTCATTAAAGAATATAAGTCACAATAATTAATCTCATCTAATGAGGTGACTAAAGATGATAAAGTATTGAAAAATTATTCTTGTGACACATCTCAGTATCATATGGACCACCATCTTACGAAAACCTATGAAGAAGTTTTTTCTCAAACACAGCTCAGCCATATGTAAGGTATGATGCAATGCTCTCTGAAATTTATGTATTAAGTTGAAAACCCCCTCATGGAAATATCACTTTATACAAGTGTTTGGTAAAACTGTGGGTTCCTCTTCTGGAACTAATGGAGGATCCATCAGTATCCCATGGCCCACCTTCTCAATATCATGGACATCACCACCCTCCTAGTTCACGATTAGATGTCTTCAGGGTGGATTGCCTGTAAAATTCGAAACACACTCCATAGAAAATAAAAATATAAATTTTCATAGATAAAAGTATAGTACATGTAAATAATAATCCAATAATAGCTCATACCTCATAGCCTACTCCTAAATCCATGACTGTATAAAAATAAACAGTCGCAAAAGTCACTAGAGACACAGCCTACTTCCAACTCAAAATTCAGGTAAATTTCAATACTTTATTAAAAATTTCAATATCTATTTCATTTTTATATTTATCTTAAATTTCATTTTAAATTGATAGACCAAATGTTTCACTAGAACTAATCCATAAGGACCCGTATTCCTTAGGAACCAAAATATGTTGATCACCTAAACAACAACATAACACATTCCCATCCATGTGACTCACGGACAATGACTCAATGTACCCAAATTGGAAACATATGATGCCTACTATATCCTTATCATGAAAAAACTACATACATTACAATATGAAATCTAAGTACCAATTTCTATTTATAAAACCCTAAAACAAAATTTCTATCAAAACTGCATGTATGTCTATCACGACACCTATCAAAACATCATGAAAACAAACAATGATACCTATATGGATTTTCATAATTCCTGAAATGTGAATCATATAAATGCCTAAAATGATGTATGATATGAAGTACCCACATATCATATATTTGGAACAACATAAAAACACAAATCATATCAATGATAAAATCAAAATTCAAGTGCATCCCTCGATGAAGGAATCAAGTCAACTTTAATATCCAATATCCAAAAAACAACAATTTTCATTCAAGGAAGTTTGGCCTCTTCTTATACATGGGTTATCTATGATAGGAACATCTTATTTCCAAAATCAAATTCTTCCTATTTCCTTATATATTGTCAAAAAATTGTAAATAAAACAATAAAATAAACTACATTTGATACAACTTTCTAACTTCCTATACTCGGATGCAAAAAAAAATGGTATCCTAATCCCAATTGTACACATTTCCTCAAGAACATCTCCTTAAACATCATAGGACTCCAAATAGTATCAAGGGAATAGGGTGTTTTTATGCCATATAATCATATTGTAATGATATAGTAAAAATCATATAGATCAAATAGTGGGAGTAGTAATTTAATCAGAAAAAAATAAAGAAAAATAATACATAACAATTTCAAAATAACCTCATATATAATTATGATAATTTCATGTGTATAAATATCATCCAAAATTTCTATACATGGTACTAGTAAAATACATGTAAAAAATATCAAAATTCTATAAATTCACTATCTTCTAATAAAATCATGAGCCTCAGCACAGTATTATGCTTACCTGATCCAATGTATGGAACAATGTGTCACATCGAACTGTGTGATGTTTCTCTGGTCCCTAGATGCATCCAAAGAGTTTGTCTATGTACCCATCTACAGACCAAAAAAAGGTGTGATATATAATCCAAGTAAGTCACCACAGAAGGTGTATATAAAAGGTGATGGTAGTGAAATGTATTCTAAATAAAATTTATATCTCTGTCACATTGATTCATTATGTAAATTGAATTTCACATGAAATATATACTACAATATAATTGATATTGTATATCCTAAAAAATACCCTAGTATAACATGGGTTAGAGACCTATAACTATTCAGAAGTAAAGTATCCAAAACTAAACACCACATCCTTTTTGTATACACAACATATCATATCACCCAGGACTATTTCATAGAACCAAAAGTGTAAAAAATCCAATTTTTTGTATTATAATCAAAAGTGTCACATATACCATGACCATCGCATAAAATCAATAATTTCGGACCCCATGGGGTCTGATTTAAGGTATATTTTAACATGGATTCCTACTCAATTCCCTATATAATATTGAGGGGATCTCGGCAAGGCTTGAATTGGGGTCCAAGAATCATGTCAATAGAACAAAAAAACTAGGGGCCTAATTAAATCGGATCTGAGGGGTTTCGAGGGCCATGGAATCACATATAAGTAATTTACAAGGAACATACAAGTCTAAGGAATTATCTACCACTATCATTAACCATGTTGTAGAACAAACATGGTTTCCTTTTCAATCATTCATCATTAACTTCAATTTCCATTTCAAACTATGAGTTTACCCACTCATTTAAAAATTTACAATAATTAACATTTAATTATTTTACCCACCCATTTCCACAATTACTAAATAATCCATTCAATAATTTCATGTTCCATATAAATCATTCAATCAAAAGTAACAATATTAAATGGTGTAAAATAATCTCATATTCAACTAATTTAGTTCGATTCATTTAATTAACAAGAATCCTCTAACTAGGATTGAATTTAATAACACCCTAGGAAATTTAAAAAGTGGAAATATCTAAGTAAGTTCACATTGAACACCTTATTGGTGACCTTGTTTGGGGAAAACCCTACAACACATCTCAGCATAACTAAGGGGAATCCCTAACATGTTAAATTTCAATTAATTCAATTATTCAATTGGTTTTTTTGGAACATCGAAAAATCATTTCATAATCAAAATCGTAAAAGAATCTATAAACCACCAAATATAATGTATTGGTATGGACCACCTAAACTTGGTAGGTGGTAGAGTTGTTATCCAATATCAACTTTTTATTCAAATTAGATCTTGAGAAAAATGATGATAATACGGAGAACATATAAATTGGGAAAACTTTCTTTCACCTAATTAGTGTTGTTGATACCATGAAAAATGAAGAACAACAAAAATTGAATTGAGTACTCACCATCATAGATCCATTGAGATGAATAGATCTTGAATCTGATTTTAGATGATGAAGTGGTTGAAAAAGATATGATTTGGAATCAAGGGGATCTACCCAATGTATAATAACCCAAAATAAGAGGTGATAGAAATAGATATTATGTTGTAATATTAATTAAGGGAAAAAATAATTTCATGAAAACATCCTAGACCACATGGTTTGGAACCACAGCATTCCAAACTGTGTGTCAGTCATGAACCCATTATTATAAGTAGGGGAACCTTTCAGGGTTCACAAGAATGGTTTTCCTAACCATGCACAAATCGTTTCTTATCCCACTACCAAAAAATGTAGGGGCCCTCACACAGGCATGTTCCACCATCCTCATAGTTTAAAAAATTATATAGGCTCCTCTTTCCCTCCTCCTAGTCCCTTCATGGTTAATCAGACAGTGATTCCTACCCCAAACAGTTTCTGTTAATCTTGTGGCCTATTCTGATTTTCTAAAATGTTAGGTTCTAGGCTCCAAAAAATTACAATACACCCAAAAAATAATCCATGACCTCAAAAGGGTATACACATTATCTTGTAAACAATATTTTTAAATGAAAAAAAAATAATGATACATCTTATAAAACCCTATGATCTTACTGTTGGTATATTATTTTTAGTAACATTGTATCTCAACCATGTGGGAAATAAAAATAGGATTAGTATTACAAAACCCACATGAAGGATTCCATGTGGTCATGAAAATTAGTTAAGTTGTGTTGCAGTGGTTCCACTATTTCTATGAATTGTTTTTTAATACCATGTTCTCTTTAAAACATGGTGAATTTACAATTTTTCCCCTTCCTTCATTAATGATCAATCCCTCATTATTCATTTTCTTTTAATAAAATGTCTCCTCCTTCATTTTGGTACCTTCCTTTAATATTCACAATATGATTGGAGATACCTCCTCTATTCAAAATTTGATTCATTCAACATTTTTCATGGTAGGTAGCTATCAGTAAGCTCTATAATCCTCTTCCTTCCTTCTATTATTTATATTTCCATATCGAATGCTAAATCTTGTCATGAAATTTTTCCCTATTATCATGGAATCAATCAATTTCTTATATTTCATGTCTTTTTCCCCAACTTAAATTCCAATAGTGGAAGAAAATTATACAATATTTCAATATTTGGTGTATTAATTCTATTTCATAACATTTTTTTTCTTTATATAAATTTGTGTTTAGACACATGTGGTAAATTCTGAGAATAACTTCTTAATATTGATTTTTTTTATACTAAATGTGTGGGCCATGAATAATGTAACCCATGTTGCTTGATATCACTATGAGAGGTCAAAAAATCAATTAGAACTACCGTGTGGGTTTTTTTGAAAATTGTACAAATGAATAAATACTTAAAATTTAATCTAATCATCTTACAGGGTGTATTACATGACCCTTTAATTGTGATGTTATAATTAGTTGAATTTAACATGAACTAAACTAAATTTTATAGGGTGTGGTGATCCCATATTTCTATGAATTTTCCCTTCTCGTTAATTCTAAATGATTCCTTAATAAACAAATGTAAATTTTAATTAAAAATGTTGCAAATGGTATGGATAGATTGTGATGAATGACCATTCAGTTTTCCTTTTTAAGAGACTTGAAAAGGATATGAATTGAAATCTATTTTAAATTATCATAAATCTTATTAAATTAATTTGAATTAAAATTTGAATAATATTGTTTCATGAGTGACACTTAAGTTCCCAACATAGAATTCATAGGATAGACATAGAGGAAAGTTAAATATATTTATTCAATGGGGGATAATTATGAACCTTTCATGGAATTATATGTAACAAATTAGAGGGAATATAATTTTATTATGTGATAAGTTAATCATGGATTTCATATTTTTAATAAAAACTATGGGATTATAGGGAAAATTCATTATAACATGCCTTGATAAATTCTATGGTTCCCATGATTAACTAGATGTATGGTTATGTAGGTGTGTGGGATCATTGTGCACCTTGATCGATACTTAGTTTCCTAATTAATAATTATTGGTATGTGATCAAGAATTAAATTAATAGAAAATTGATATGTCCTCCATGTCAAATAACGTAATTGGATTTTTTTCATTACATTACATACATTATGACTTGTTCAATTACTTATCTTTAAAAAATTACATTTGACTTAATTACCCATTAGAATATTGTGACCATAGGTGGATGACTTGGATGTGACCCTTGGTTCTTAAGCCTAATATAAAAATTAATTCAAAAATCATGTCAATTTAAATAAATACTAGAAAAATATGAAGGTGTTATCATTTTATGAGTGGTCCATGGGGGGTCATTCCAAAATTTTATTTATATAATTCATTTAATACTTTAATTATTAAAAATTATTTTATAATATAATCTTAGTCCAGGTAAAATTAGACCCAATTAGTGGTGGGATACTGAGTATATTCCACCACCTATTAAGGTGGATGATTTTTACAGGGGTAGACTTCATGGGTTCAGGTATAGAAAAGGGGAATCATCTTTCATTGGAGGTTTGATCTTTCAATAAGAGGATAAAATAACAGATTTGAGGAGAGAACTTATGATCATGATGATATTGGAGATAGAATGTATTCTTTTCTACATTTTTTATATCAATTTCAATATTCAGGTTAATATGTATCAAGTGTATTTATAATTTTTACAAATAAATACATGAAATTAATTTTCATATGACTATGAATATGGCTATTTTTATTATTATTATAGTACACCTCAAATTGGTTATTTACTCTTACCTAGATGTTTGTTTTTGTATATTTTTTTATATAATATGACAATTTATACACTCTGATCAAAAGTTTCTAGACTCTCCAGCCTACCTTTATAGAACCTCATTGATAGTTGGTATCCTATGGCATACATGGAGAAATACATGATTCTATGTGGCCGAGTGAACTCGGTCTATGATATTATAAATAGGTATCATAACATTTTTTTCATTTTTTTCATATGTTTCTTGGTAAGTAGACTAGATAATATGAATTCATCAAACTTTTGTATTGATAATATTCAATGCATTGGTTTTCCCATATAATTGAAAAATTCATATTATATAGGAATGGAATATTTGTTTATGATTATTATTATTATAATTTTATTGGTTTCATCATTAAAGGATTAACATGATTTTTGGAATTTATAATTATTATGGGTTATATATTTCCTATTTATTAATAATCAAATAAAGTTTTTTTCATTCATAAATCTAGGAACATGATTATTTACATGTCATTCATATTTCATTCCATATATATTTTACTATGTGCATTTTCTATAGAATACTACATTTAGATGATTTCTATGATGGAATTTTGTTATTATTTTTTATATGAAAGGATAGAAAATTTGTTAATTATGGTGTATTAATTACCCTAAATGGTTTTCCCAATATTTATTGATGGTTTCACCACATTTAACTGATTATTATTTATTGAACATTTAACCATTTTTCTCTTGCACTGAAATGTGAGTGGTTGAAATTAGATGGATTTTAATTGTTATTTTAGGAGTGTGAGTGCCACTATAATTTGTAAATGGTGATAAAATATAATTTAATCATTGTAATGGATGAGTTTTAGTTACATGAAATACTAATTGTAACTCATATATTGTATGACTTTATTACTTAGTAATGGTAACACATCTAACATGACCAAGATACATGTATGTATAAGTCAACTAAAAATGTGAAGCTCATAAAAGAAATTATATCCTTTAAATAGTTATTCAAATTGTATCTTAAATGGTGTTTTCCTCTATAACATTAATTTAAACTCCATATCCCTAAACCAATAATGTATTACTGATAATTTTTATTGACCCTACCTTAATATTGGGTACATGGATGTATTTTCTTCCCTCATAATATTTCATACCACATAAACCTAGAATTAAGGACATGAAGATAGTTTATTATCATTCCGTAAATATTCTTATACATTTCGTATTTGTTTTATATGATCGTTTTGATTAAAAAAATCCTCTTCTGATGTGTGTTCTTAGATTTTGTAGAGATGTGCCTCTATAAATCCCTTGAGTTGTGTACTAGAAATTTATGGACACCCATTCCCTAGAGGTGGTGAACCCTTTGAAACCTGTATTAACTCCTATATTAAAACTTGGGAAACCTTATTCTATTCCAAATATGGGTTGTGATTAAATCTTTTGTGAGTGATTTTTAAAGTTCATCCAGACCAATAAGGGTTCCCTACATTATTCCACAAATATGGCTGAGTGGACGACTGAGTTTCAAAAATAGTGTTCACATACTTTTTTAGAGGGTGTAGGTCCACTAGATGTTGATTCATAGTTGGAATCAATTCCATAAATATTCAACCATCAATAGAAACATCCAATACTAGAAACTAGACATATACCAATGGACCCATACCAACAGTTTTAGAAAAACTTTGGGTACAGGTATCATGAAATATAAATATACCAATATTTTTTCCAAAAATATTGGTATATTTATCATAATATGACCATAAACTAGCCTTTATGGAAAATATTTTTTAATAGGTTCTTTTTGTACCAACATTTTCTCTAAAACTACTGGTATATCATCCATTTAATGAACTTATACCAATGAATTTTCCAAAACTATTGGTATAGGTGATGGGTATTCCAACAGGTCAGATAAAACCATTGGTATATCCTCTATTTAAGGATAAAATATAAATTTATTTTCTAAATACATTGGTAAATGTACCAAAAATAGAAAAACCTATACATACTTTTTTCAAAACCACTGGAATAGAAATTCTGATTTTTAGTGATTTATTTTATCAAATAACATTGAATACATCAAAAAATAATATACATTTGAATATATATATATATAATATTATTTATAAAAAAATCATTTTAGCTTAGTGGTCAAGACAATGAAATATAAAGAGGATGTGTGGGGATAAAAACTAGTCGACTATTATTTTTGAATGACCTATACCAACAGTTTCTTAAAACTATTAGTATTGGTCTACACCAGTGCCATAAAATCCAACGGCCACCCAAATAATTGGTATAGCCTATACCAATGGTTTTTATACCCATACCAAAAGTTTCAAAACATTAGTATATGATTTTTTATCAATATTAATCCTATGATTATATTGAATTTCAATATATATATTCTTACAAATTCTTCTTATCGATGGTGTTGAATTAATTCAAGGTATGATAGTCATTAGATCATGGATTAAAAGGATTTATAGAATTACTTTTCTTATTATCTATATCCAAAGATGTTGGTGGATGGAAGAGCCATTTATTTTATTAAACTAAAGAATTCATCTTTATTAGTTATGGAAATCTCTTTATATATTATAAAGATTTGAAAAATTTTCTAATTATTATATATGATGAGATACTAAGGGTGAGGAAATTCAAGGATATAGTCGGGTTTGAAACATGACCGCATGAGAATATTTTCTGATTGAATATATATATGTGTGTGTGTGTAATAATGATTCTAGTGCTCATTAATTACTATAATGTGATAGAGGCTAAATTTTTTTCCATGTATAGTTCATGATACATACCAGGTTGTGTACCCAGGTAGCTTGTTGGTATTCCATTAGTGTGTTATTCTAGAACACATGATTACCTAGTGTATTAATGTCCTTTATTAAATTTTGATATTGTAGAATATGGGTCATCTTCAGTGATTTTATAGAACATTTCCTATATTTTCTTATGGGAGAGGTTCAACAATGGGTACACATTCTATAAAAAGGAAAATATCTCTATGTTTAACAGTGACATAGAGTACAAACAACCTATCAGGATAAGTAAGTGGAATTAGATGAGGAATCTAGACACCTGACAAATAGTTCTAGTAGAGCTGTTCTGCCTAGGGTAGTTAGGAATTATTATAAGGATGTTGTTTTAGAAATAAATATTCCTTGCATTAGACACATGAGGAGAAGAGTAATAATCCTTATAAAGTTATAGGTGTGATTTTAGTATCCTCTATATTAGTGTCTATTTTATTTTATATAGGATCCTCCTAGTCCTTTATATCAAGGGAAATTGTGTAAATTAGTGGGATCTTGATTCATTATTTATATGTCAGAAATAAAATCAATACTCCATTGGGAATTCATTTAGAAAGATTAAACCAGTGCAATGAATACCCATAAGGTAGGTGGTTATCATTTAATATGGTACATCTTCATCCTCTATGGGAAATGCTTTAGAATCATTTTGAGGATGGAATGGTTGGTTCCTTATCATTATTTTGTGGATTTTTATCTCTGTAGTGTATTTTTTATATATTAATATTTATTTTTATATAATCAATAGTGTGAATATAATTTCCATGTATGTATAGATGGTATAGATAATCATCGGTTTCATGGATTGATAACCAATATTTATTGTATCTAATAGGATGATATACTAATGATAGGTATTTTTTTCCTATATTGGATTCTTTCAGAGAATTATTCCTCAATAAATTTATTGGGATAACTCTAGAGAGATAGGGAAAGTTATAGTTGACTATAGAAAATTTTATAAGAGAATCACCAATATCAATAGCTCCTTTCTCGATGGATATAACAATGTTTTGGGAGCTAAAGATGGATCTAGGGGACTTGTATTATTGGATTTTTATACTATTAAGTACTTCACATTGGGGTTCACCCATTCTATTTTCAAATAGAGGGGTGGGACCCTTTGGTTGTGTGTTGATTACCATAAATTTAATGAGTTTATGATGAATAAACCATATCCTTTATCATTTATAGACAAAATGTTTGACCATCTATAAGAATCATTCATATTATTGATGAATTAATTGAGTTCAGGCTACAACTAGGTTTGAGTTAAAACATTAGATATACCATGTAAAAAATTTCATTGTAGATATGGATTATAAGAGTATAGGTTATTTCCAATTGTTCTCATAAATGTTTCTACATTTTCATGGTTATGATAAATATTGGTTTTAACCTGAATCTGTATTCATTTTTTATACTCATTGAGTAAGACATCATGGTGTAATCACATACTTGAAATAAACATTCCATAAAGCATGATATAAATTTTAGTACACTTAGAGAGCACTACCTGTATGTTTTACTCAAAAAATTACACATTTGGATTAATGAGGTTCACTTCCTAGGTCTCATAATTTCTGAATCTTAGGTATCCTTTGAAAAAAATAATTTTTGTGTCATAGTTTCTTAGTATTATCCAAATAATTTCATTGGCATATATAGTTTCATGGGTGTTACTGGATATTATATGTGTTTTATACAAAATTTATCATGTATTCCAGCACCACAGACGTTATTGACCAAAAAAATGTGTGATGTTAACATGGAATGAATCGTATGAGAAATCCATTTAGTAGTTGAGTTAAATATTTAATTAATATTTTACATTAATTTTACATAATCTTAATATGTTATATATAGTTAATAGTAATGAATCAATCATTGGAATAAGTTTTTTTATGATTCATGGATATAAATTCATGTCCTACAAGATTCATCAGTTTAGGACTAAAGAGATTAATTATCCAGCACTTGATAATGATCTAGTAGTTTTGGTTCATGTTTTTTTAGGAATTACTTTTTGGAAGATACTTTTGTGGTGAATATGAACCATAAAATCATTAAATATATCATTACATTGCATGATTTAAATATGATTCAACCAATATTTGTTAAATACCAACATTCATTTGACTTTTACACTACATATAAATGGTTTAGAATAGAAATGTAGTGTAATATTCTTTGGTATAGAATAATAAGACATAGGTAGTTCAAGAGGCTAGTAATGAGTGGAATATTATGGTGTTGTATTTTCATATTCATTTGGAGGTACAGGATCATCACAAATAGCTTGTTCTCACATTATCATCATTGAATTATGCACTTCTACATAGGGTGTATGTGAGTTAAAATTCATATATATGGGGATTATTCCTATAGGAAAGTGATTTAGGAAAGGACCCACTACCTATTTGGTCTATTTATAGTGATGAGATCATGTTCATTCATGGGTGTATATAGGTTCCAAATGAAAAATTAGATGGGTCGGTTTGATTGGTATTAACCTATACATGGGAGGTACATCTCAATCATTCCAATATAAAAAGTGACCAAAAACACCAGTATTGTATGCTGGGGATAAAAAGGAAAATCATAGTTCTTTTAATTTTTACATATTTTATAATTTTAGATAATAATTAAAACAACCTAAAGGGATTTTTTACCCATTAATCATATTGGAGAGGAAATTTGATTATTTCACTGTGGATTTTGTGATAGGTTTACCAGAGTCACCTTAAGGTTGTGAAGTCATGTGAGTTAACATATATAGGTTGACAATGGATTTTCATTTTATACCTATCAAAGAGAAAATTTTAGTTGAGGAGATATATAGGTTATATTTTAGGGAGATCATACACCTTTGTGGTTTTCTACATACTATCATATGAGATAGAGATGTTCAATTCATGTCATAATTCAATAAGGTGATGCATAGGGAACTGGTTTCATATATAATATTGATTATATCCTATAACCCATAGACCAACAGGTATTCTAAGCATACAATATTGGTGTTATAGGAAATTCATAGAGCAAGTATCCGATATTTTAGAGGTTTTTTAGAGAAACACCTACCACTCACAAATATTTCTTAAAATAACATATTCTAGGAAAATATATAAATGGATACTTATGAGTCCTAGTATGGTATTTTCTACAATTCCCCCATATTCTTGTTAGATTTATGAGAGTTATTTTAAGTGGTACATTATCTCATAAATCATACATTGGAGAAGGTATAGATTATTAGGAGTCATATGGATATATCTCATCCTACGATGAAATGTTATATTGATTTTTCTTTTCTGACCTCTAGAGTTTAAAGTAGATATTAGGTCTTCTTTCATGTTTCACCTTAATAATGGGAAATATGGATTCAATCAAATGAGAGGATATCACTATTATTTTTTGAAACATTCGATATATGTGAGAGATTCAAACCTGTATCCATTTTTGAACAACTACCTGATAGATAATAGGACATGAATGACATATTTTATGTGTAAAATATTAACTATTACTAATAAAACTAGTATTAGGTCATTAATCCTTATGAGGTCAACATGGAAGATGAGTCTACTTTTCTGGAGAATCATATTCGGATCATTATATATAGAATTGTGTCTCTCAAAGTCAAGTCAGTTCCTTTAGTATGGGTGATATAAAATAATGATCATGTATAGTACAAAACCTCAAAGAAATAAGCTAACAAAAATCCTCAATGTATGGATAAATTCACAGATGATATTTTACCACACTTATAAGGGAAACTCAGTGATGATTTATAATAAAGAGGTGATTTTTTAAGATCCTAAAATTTCAAATGAGGTAAATATCCTTTAATTTTTCATATATCTCTAATTTAATCTAATGTATATTATCAAAGGTTTATTGAACTATTAGGGATCATTTGGGGAATATTTGGAGATTAGGGATACATTTTTTTGTGAAACGCCATGTGGCACATTGTTGGAACACAATTAGTAGTAATTGAATATATCAACCACGTGACACACGTATAGAGGATATCATCTTTAAAAAAAATATTATGGAGAAATCACTTCTATGAAAATCGGTGTATGTGTGATGAAAAGGTTCCTCATTGGGTATACATGGAATTTTCAATGCCATGCGAATACGATTCACATTTGGTGCATGTATTGGAAAAATTGTGTATCCAAATCATGAACTATTTAAATAATGGTGAATTGATGATAATAAATATCCAAAATTAATGATTAAACCCAAATTTTATACATAATTTCATATAGCATCCCCTCCCTCCCATTGGGATATTCTTTGGGCCTTTATGTTATGGTTTGAGTTATTTCCTCCATTTGGAGTTCGATTTCATAACTATTTTTCATGAGGGATATTTACCAAGAAGAACTTTAATACCCATCATTCCATCCTTAATTTATCAATCTCTATGGAATTCTAAATACTTGAAGATTATATAACCTATCCTTAAGGTATCCAGTTAGTTCTTTTATATTCTCCCATTCATGCTTGGATTAGTGGCCAATAACATTAATAGAGTCTACTACCCATCTAAAATAGGTGGTTTAATGATTTTTCCTATGTTTAGGGTTCTTTATAAATATTTATATTGTAAAACTCACTGTGCTTTATAGGATTCACTTATTAAAAATGGTATTGAATTATATCAAATGCATTTAGCATGATGTATGTGACCTGTGAGGCTTGATATCACCTTTCAATGTAGAGAAACTCAATTTGAACCAACCCATGGGTGTTTTTTTAATATTATATAAATTATAATGTTTTAATTATGTAATATAATCACAATATGAGGTTTTTTCCTTTCACCTTTTACCTAGGATGGTGTATTTAGAGGAAGGAAATGTTATTTGAACTAAATTCAAGATATAGTGGTGAGACTGCATCCCCAAGACTTGTTCATTCTAACATATTCAAGAGTAATAGATTATATTTAAATGAACAATTGAATTAATAACATTGTAAGTGGTGTGGTTAGATTTTTATCTTTGAAGAATTAGTGTTCAATGATGATAATGATACATGGGTTCTGAATCTGAATGGGATGTATGGGAACATCATGATTATTAAGTTTAAATAAATTATATATATAATTTTGTTCAAATTTTGTAGAGAATACAGAAATATCATCATGTTTTATATGATTATGAAATGGATCTGTTTATTTTTATGCTACTTCCATGGATTTGGTAATTTAATCTTATCTAGATTTTTTCATCCACTACATGTTTTATTGTTATATTTTGATGTCTTTCACTCTGATCACATGGTATATTCACCACATTGTACAATCATAGACCCTCATTGGTATTAAATACCATCTAGAATATGAGGAGTTGTTTTGAGTATATAAGGATGGATATAATTGGATAAATATGACTGAAATAAGTCTGGGATGTCATAATATGAGAGTAGGAATGTATAAGATCATGTTCTGTAACATGGGAGAAGGACTAAGTACCCAAATAATGAGGAATGTTTGTATTTATATGGATTGGATTCCAGTTCATTTATTTCTCTTCTAATATTGATATAATTTCACCTAGAGTGATGAACATGAATTTTTGGTTATTTATATATGGTCTTTGATATCTTAACCCATTATGGAATGGGAGGGTGTGTTCATGTATCATTCTAGGAACATTGGAATCATAATTAATTATCATGATTACTTGATTATTACAAGGCATCATCTAAATAAAATTCAATTTACAACTTATAGAGTGATTGCCACAATAACATAGAATTGATATATTATTTAATATAGCCTCAACTATGAAATTTTTTGATATTGTAAATGGGTGAATGTAAATGTTGGATTAGTGGTATTGATTTTTTCATTACATAATATAAAAAAAATTCCAATTACAACTTATAATGTGTTTTCAATATTACTTTTATTTTTTAAATTCATTTAAATATACCTTTGTTATATTAAATTTTGGTTACATTTAAATTTTAAAGATAAAAACATTTGGAATCCATTATCTATATGGTGTAGAATATATTTAAATTTGGTTATGACCCCTCTATGTGGGTAGAATTGTCTAGAGAGTGAGAGAATGTTGTATGGTCTCCGTATACCCCAAGAATGTGAAGGATATGTTATATTCTAATATATATATGTGCCCATGTGGTGGGTGATTTTCATAATAGGTTCCATAATATCTTAAAATGAGGTTGAGTTTAACTTAGTATTGTGACCTATGTGTTGATTTATTTATAGGATATGTGGGAGATCATATAGTCCTTCCTAAAAATGACACTAGAATATTGAGATGGTACAATTTGGCATTCGTGGGTGACCCCTGTGAGGGGTTTGATGAGTCTTTTAGTTTCTCTTGATATGGCTGTTAGGTGTATATATTTCATATTAGGACATTAATACACATTGGAAACTACCAAGAATGTGATTTTGGAATGTCATATACCTGTTGAATTCTGGGATGAGCACATATGGGCTAGTGATTTTTCATTGTGGAATGTTTAGGAGGGTTATGGTCGTTTATATACCCATCACTATTAACAACCTTGTGTGGGTTCTAGTGGATTGATTGTTGACAATCGTGGATGGTGGATCTATAACTAGCATGATGTGTATAATCACAATTTTAGAGACCGATGAAAGAGATATTATGGGGAATGATAATTTAGGCATGTGACATAAGTTTGGAACATAATTACAGACATGATACACATGATGAGTATGAGATAAATTGAGATTGTGGTTCTATATAAATAATATAACCTTTAATGTAATAGAGTAATTCTATGTGGGGGTTAGTGGGTGTTTCATTACTAAAACTGGTTTAGGTATGCATGATAATTTGGATTCATAATTTCC
Source organism: Viscum album (assembly GCA_963277665.1). NCBI lineage: Eukaryota > Viridiplantae > Streptophyta > Magnoliopsida > Santalales > Viscaceae > Viscum > Viscum album. The sequence continues at coordinate 635,112,137 of OY728161.1, forward strand.
ACAACCCCCTTCCCAAAAAGAAACAGCAATGTGGGGAGAGAGATGGTGACTGCTTGAGTCCCACCTTGAGTAGGCTCCGGGTTGGGAATTAGAATTCATGGTATAGTACAAATGCATATGGGATGCATTTTCCTCTAATAAAAACATACATAAGAGATTTTTAAGATTGATACAACAACCATGACATGCTCAAAAGTAAACCATTTGAAAAACACCACAGGGTGCACCACCACATGCACCAATTAATCAGATAACTACACTATCCTTTCCACATAAATTTATATAGAAACCAAGTAGTTTCTAGAATCCACAACACCCGACATGAAGTTTATCAAACATTGGTTATAATATATCAGGAAATTATAACCCATGCACCGAGTAAGTACCTCAATCCACCATATCCTATCAACTCCATACCTATAATAATTTTTTTGATATAATATCTGGTAACACGTTTTTTTATGTAATAACAAGACACCACATCCAAATAAACATATATAACGGAAAAGTAAAAACCATACATACTATCACAACTAACCACTAAGATAAGATAGCGGTTCCATAGGGGGTAGTCATCAATCCATCATCGCACCAAGATATTAGGGAAAACCCTCATCCAGATTCCACTAGGTGTTTGTTTCCCTAATGGAATTAGTGAGGTAGAATACAGAATCCTAGAATATACATGATATAATATATCTCAAAACCATACTATGGTAATGACCTTATCTTGAAATCAATTGTAGCCAATGTCACTCTGACTCCCAGCTACCACTACAAAGACTAGATCTCTTATAAGAAAAGATAAATAGAGAGGTGATAAGGTAATTATTTATTTATTTTATAATAATTTCTTTTTGATAATTATTTCATTATAAATTAATTTATAGTTAACATTATTCCACATTTCATTACATTAATCAGCAGAGTAAATCCCAAGAACTCCAAGCATAAGGCCATACCAAATCCATGATTTATCAAGTCTAATATCTTTTAATATTTTAATTCCATAATTAACCAAATTCATGGGATACACATTTATTTATTTATTATTAGCATCATTCCATATCCATGTACTCTAGTAAAACCATCCTAATCCACTACTATGAAGAAACATGCAACTGAACACCTTCAGCTACCACATGTAGTATAGAAAAAATTTGAGATAAAATAAGAAACATGTCCATCATCGATTAAAAAAAATCATAACTGAGCATACTTGATATCAATATCTTATCAATGGGTATGCCCAGTTTTATCTTCTTCCATAATCTATTGGTCATTCCTCAAGGCCCTCATGAATATATTGATGCATCTCGCTATCACAGGCTTTGTCTACATCCACACCATCTAGGCCTCCCAGCCCATATATCACAACAACCATTCTAGGATCATCCACACAAAGCTCCCATAACATTCAAGCCTCCTCACCACATATCTAAATCCCTCTCTAGACCCATATATACTAGGAAAATCACAAAAATCATGAAAAAAAATAAATAGAAAAATTTGGGCCCTCAAAATGAGGATTTGACCCTTATCGAGAATATGATTTCTCACTATTCCAAAACAATTCAATCAGCCTTCTCAAGAAAAAGATAAATTCATGACCTACAAAAAAATATCTTTTTCACACAAAACTATTTATTATTCCATCATGAATTAGATGATTCTTTAATTAATAGGTTCTAATTATTAGAAACCTATGGCATCAAGCAAATAATGGAAAAACATGCTATTAGAATTTATTATTGTTTCAACTAACCTAAAGAACTACCAACATAAAATAAAATTCCATTTTAAATTATTATAATCAATAATAATAATAATTCATCACAATATTTATCAATACTAATTGAATATATAGAATATGAGTTTTAATTTCATATTCATACTTGCATCAATTTTTTATCACCAAATTACATTATCTATAATATTACAAACATGAATATTCATTAATTACTTATCTAATTAATTGTCATTTTTTTAGGAATTTATATTATTTAACAATTTCAAAAACAAATAATTATACAAATAAAAGAATATATATCACACAATCAAGAAAATAACAAGTAAAACCATTATCAAGGTATACAACAACAACATTTGTAAAATGCATTCACTAACCAATTATTTAATCCAATTAAAAATTTATTATGTTAACTTCATATCCATAAAAATAGATCATGTATGATAAATTTAAGATTTAATGTAAATTAGATGATAAGAAATTAATCCCCTACCTCAAAAGTTGTCAACATTCTTCACATGATAACAGACCATGTTACAGATCTCCTCTTACCTATCCCATATTAAATTCATCCATCTGAGGATACCATGACACAATCACATCAGAAACCAATAAGGGAAAACCAATTAGAAACACGGGAGATAGTTCTCTATATCACAGAGAGAATGAACATGAGGAACCAATATCCAACCTAGAGAAACCACTTGAAAAATAAGGATGCACACACCATGGATCTCCATGGATAAAAGGCAAAAGAAAAGTACGGACACTTGGTTGAAGGAATCTTAAAATGACAATGGCAGGTCTGTTGGATTTCCTAGAATGAGTGGTAGATATCAAGAGTCCTTCGAGTTTGTGAAAATCATGAGTGACTAAAAACAATTGAAGATATACAGCATTGGATATTTACACGATGGGTACTTCCCTTTCATATAATGCAATCCTTAGGTTTATGTTCACACTGGTAAATGCATACAATTTTTATTATTTAACCATAAAAACATACATATCATGAAACTTCACTCCATATGTTGTGAACTAAAATTACAAGGTGCTTAAGCCTTACAAGGAGTGTAATCTCATAGCCTATATATTTGCGTTGAAAAATACCTCCAGACATATTTCAAGAATCCTCTATCCTCCCCTAGACATGAAATCTCACAATTTTTTAGAAATAATGGTTCCATGACCTTAAATTTGAAACCACTCAAAAAATTATCGTCCATGAAAATATAAACCAAAACAAATAGAAAACAAAAATGGGTCATCCGAATATACTCTCTAGGAGATACCTATCAATGATCTCACAATCATACTAGATCAACCATCACATTCAAAGGAAAATAATGTAAAAAAATGAAAAAAAATATAACCAGCTTCTAAACTCTATCATGCGGTTGATATATCTTAGAAAATATTAAAGAAACAATAAGAAACTAGAAAATTGTCTCATATTATATAAATATCCACAACCAAAATTTAAAAAAAAATATTAGAGATGATCTAAACATTAAACAACATGGCGTATTGAGTGCACATAAATGAATCATGATCCTATGTACTCTCATCCATGCCACCATTTCACCATAATACATGAACCATGGGAATAAAAAATCATGAAACACATTATTTGGGTGGTACTGGATCTCCACAAACCACTCCTTGAAAGAGGAATCATGGAAAAAATCAATCTCTCCATAGTTGAGGAAAAGAGTGTCCTCATAAAGATAATGATTATGTTATGATACATGAAAAAACCATGTATCTGGATCATCTATTGGGGTAGTGTTATCCTCTCCACCATGTCTCCAACCTGAGCAAGTATCTCAGAAGTCCCAATAAACTAGGGATAATACGTATCCCCATGACCAAACCTTCACTTCCCACTAGGAGGAGTCACCTTAAAGATCATGTGATCTCTAAAGTCAAACTATATAGGTATCCCCCAATAATCATAATAGGATTTATTATGATCCTAAACATCAAGAATACTCTCACAATTTACCTATACCACCTCTATCATATTTTATACCTATTCTGGCATGATAATTTCTTCCTCTCAGACCCTAGTCCATCACAATGAAGAATGGAAATTTCATTCATATATAAATTTAAATAGATCCATACCAATGGTGCAGTGTAAACTATTATTGTATGAAAATTTGACTATGGGATGGTTCCTTATCATCGAAACTCCAAAATTCATAACATGATAACTCATCATGTCTTTATAATTCTAGATGTATCACTCTATATAATAGTCTATTTTTAGATGAAAAGTAGTCCTAATAAAGAGATATGAACGAAAATCATATTGGAGACCTCTCCACACCTTAGAGGTAATATGATGATATTTATCAGAAATGATCATACTTGGGAATTTGTGGAGTCGTAACACCTTCTATGGATACTAACTCCATAAATCCTCCATTTAGATCAACTCTAATATGGCTATAAAGTATGATGATTTCATAAAATGGTTAACTATCACCCATATATCATCATAGCCTCACTGATCTCAAGGTAAACTAGAAATTAAGTACATTAATAGGTCCTCCCACTTCCATTTGGTAGCATCTAATAACTGGAGTGACCCTCAAGGAACAGACTTCTCAACATCCATCTTCTAGAAGACAAAACATTGAGAAACAACATCTGTAACTACATGATTCAAAATAGGGCACAAAAAATAACCTATCAAGGATCAGTACTGAATGGTTACGTTGGTACATACTTCGAAAGGTGAACTATGGAACCCATATAGAACCATATCACACATCGCTGAAGGAAGAAAACCTTTCTTAAAAAACACTTGATGTTGTCCATCCCCAGACCAATAATCACATACATCACCAAAAATAACTCAGTGCCTCCATACCACAACCTCAGAATCCCCCAACTAGAACCCCTCCACCTATTTCACCAATGGAGACTACATTGTAATCTAGAATAGACAAAATTTTCCCCCATCCCCTCCTATATCAAGATGATTCACTGAGATTCCATCTATAACTCTCCAAAAATCCCCATATTCACACACTGCATCACTATGTGGATTCCTCCTTAGAACATCATCTGCAACATTCCCATTTCCTGGTGCAGACTAAATTTAGAAGTAATATTCTAACAATAATTCCATCCACCAAAATTTCTACATGTTTATTTCATACATGAAGGAGACATTCCTTCAACACTTATGGTCATTAAAAACCACATAATGCACACTGATTTGATAATGTATGCACAACATCAAATAAAACACTAATTATCCCAACTCAAGATCATGGGTGGAATTGTTACCCTCATGGGGACATAACCTATGAGAATTATAAGAAACAATTTATCTCTATTTCATCATCACACATCCAAACTGATGACGTAACACATCACAAAAAAACCTCAAAATGAACTCCCTATACTGGAAAACAAAGAACCAGAGCACAATGCAACTTTGATTTCCATTAATAAAAAGATCATTGTCATTGGTTAGTCCACAAGAACACCTAATCATTTATTTTCTTGAATATTAGAGTATTTTCAACCTGATAGAAATTGGCTATGAACATCGTATAATATCTAAAAGGAGTAAGGAAACTCCACACCTCATCTACTATCTTGGAGGCTCCACAATACAAAACAACCTCTATCATTGATGGATCCACAAATACTCTATATTGGGATATGATGTTATCCAAATAATGGAATTAATTATCCTATAAATCACACTTCGACAACTTTCTAATCAACTGATAAAAACAAAGAACTCCTAAAATGGAATTCAAATGCTCTGTATGCTCTTCCTTCGATTTGGAGTAGAATAGAATGTAATCAATGAAAACCACCATGAACATATCCAATAACTATTTGAAAACTCCATTCATCTACCCCCTGAAAAAATCAATATAATTTATTACATTTAACAACATCACAATGAACTCATGATGGTCATGAAAACAACAAAATAAGTCTTACAAAAATCCTCATCCTTAACCCTTGTTTATGATATCCATCACACAAATCAATCATCGAGAACAAACATAATCCATTAATATGATCTAATTAATCATCAATTTGTGGAAGATGGAAGAGGTTATTCATTGTCATTTGGTTCAAGGGAAGATAATCAATGGAAATATACAATCTTCTATGATCCTTATTTATAAATAATAATGGTTCACCCCAAGGAGAAACACTTTTTTGAACAAAACCATGATAAAATAGATCATCGATATTTTTTTGCAGTTGTTGCCTCTCAGAAGGAATCATCTTATATGGATATATCAACATTAGAGACATGTGTGGTTGTAGCATGTTCCCAAAATCTATCTCTCATTGATGGGGTAATTCTATAACATCATCTATAAAGACAATTGGATACCCCTCCACAACCCTTAGAAACACCAACTACATATCCTTTGATGATCTCAACATCAGCACATTCATCAATTATGGTAAGGATGGAATATTCCTCTAAAACAACTAGGGGTATCTCTCTCCGAAAAACACCACTGGATCCCCATCGACATCATTTAATATGACCTTACTTATAAAAATCCATGATACCCTACACTTAATACAACCAATACCTACCAAGAATGTTATTGTATGGTTTTATCCATAAATATAATAAATATCCCCAATATAGATTCTTACCCAGTACTAGCACACAATCTATAAATAATTTATACAAGTCATCTTGACCTCTGACTAGCACAGTCAATGATAATGGAATATAAAGCCTCTCAACCTCAAGTCTCAAAGCATACACAAGGGTATGTGATATAAAGGAGGAAATCTCTCATGAATCAAAAAATGAATGAAAGAATGTAAAAAAAGGGTACCTTTAATGATGTCTTTTTCACTCATCCCTGGCAAGGAAAAGGTATTAAGAAGACCACGACCTGCCCCACAGCCTCTCAAACCCCAATAATGAAAACCTATAAGGTAGAGGTATGCTCACTGAGGATGAAGAGCATCTTTGGGATATCCTATACCTTCCTCATGTCCTCTCTGATAATCCCAAACTAGACCAACCTTCTACTACTTTGTAATAACCTAAATTGTTATGAATAAAATTCCCCTTATATTTATTTAAATGTATTATTATGTGTTGTTGTTATAGAAATAAAATGTAAATATTTGGATTTATTTTATAATATTTAAAATACCATAAGAATCATTACCATTTATAATATATCCATTGAACATTGATCACATGATTTATATAAATATATTATTTTAACAAATCCAATTGACATGGAAAAGGTAAGTGATGTCCTCAATCAGAAGGATTAAACCCTATGAAGAATATCTATTTGAGCTTCAGAGGGATATAACATCATTATCCTTTTACCTTTGACTAGATAAAACTAAGATCCATAACTTAAGCATGAGAAAAAACTTTTATGGGAGATGTTCACACTCATTGAGATCACAACTCAAACCATGTACATCTAACCATCCCATGAATTTCTCATTGTCGCACACCATACTTATAAAACCCTAATATTTTTATGAGATAGATTCTTTAATTTCATTGATGTATTGTTCTGTATGACACAACAAGATAAAAATATGATATACAAAATACCATTTTGTCCTACGTTATATGAAACAACATTCTTGTCTTGTGTTACACACAATTTCTAGTTATTTTGATAAAAATCATTTCAGTTAAGGCTGAGTTTAAGAGAGTTTATAAAATAATAACATCACTCTTGATGGATTTAATTAATGAAATGTATATTTAATATAATCAATATAATTTTTTAAAATCATTTTATATGTTTTCTAGACATGTTATAAAAACAAATTAAAATTTTCATATAAAAGAAGTATTTTTAAAAAAATACTATTTTTCCGCCTTTTGATGGCGAACCCATGTCAATTATAGTATTTGAAATTTTTATATATTAAATTAAACAACATAAAAATTTTATTTGGAAGCAGGATATATAAATTTACTATTATTCAATTTTTCATATTTTTCTGATAACATTCACTTTTTGATGAATAGTAAGAATATACTAGATTTTAATTGAAAAAAATCATCAATATAACTTATGTGGTAATATATAATTATTGAATGATTTTAATGAATAAATAGAATCTATTTTTATCATTATATATAATTTTTTTCAATGGAATTGATTTTACATTGAATTTTGATGTAAAAACATTTTAATCTTTTACAATGTTTTAATTTTTAAAACCCATTTTCATTCTGACAATAGGAATAATTTTAATTTAATTTATGAAAATTATATAGTCAAATTTTGAAAAATGGATTCCATATTTTGAATTAGTGGGTATAAATTATGTAAATAGGCTCCTTTTTTGTTTTTATGAATAAAAAAATTGGTAATTTTTATTTACCACGGTTAAAGATTAATCAGGTAAATTATGGTAAAAAATAATATGATAAGGACAATAAATTTAGCCAAATACCTTCCAAAATAATATTGGATGAATAAAATTCGTCCCATAACACATAAGGATTGTAATTTATTCACTTAATGGGATATTTTTTACAAAAATGATATATATATATATATATATATTATTAAAACAAATGAAACTGACAACATTTCACCCTCTTATCTCTTATAAGTAGATTAATTTTAATATAGTGATAAATATGAGAAAACTTCTATAATAAATAGTCTCTAGAATGATAAAGAAATTATATATATCATGGTAATTTGTTTGGTATTTTTATAAATTAAATAATTACTTTAAATGCTTATACAATGATGATACAAATATTATTTAATTATAGAAAAATTAATAAACTAATTTTAAATAAAATGATAACAACCATTAAAATACCAAAAAAAACATGACCAAATATTATTGGTGTATTATATATCATCCATAAGCATATAATTTTAGAGTTATTGACCATTTGGTATCATATGGAAAATATTATGACACTTATAATATTTTATTTAAAGTGATGTTAAAGTTGTCACATTTATGTTTTAATAAATATAAAAAATTTAACGTAACATTATACATAAGATATATTTTACTATAAGTACTCATCAAAAATATATAAAATTTATCTTCTTTTAGTATTTTATTTTTAATTATTTATCAACTAATATGTATATTAAACAATTACACAAAACTGATGAAGAAATTATTTTATTAATGAAAATATAAAATTAATGAGATTATAAATATGAAAATAAATATTATTATGGATAATTAATATATTCAACTAATTTTATAGATTAACATGACCGAATATGGATATAATAAAATATTTTATTGGTGGATAACATCTTATCTTGATATTTTTAAAATTTCATGAAATGAATAGTGTCAAAATTGACAATATTGATATTTTGTCAAAATAATGATTTATTAAATTAATTAAAAATAATAACAAATTTTTAATCATATAAACTAATTATTATATGGTATAAAATTTTCTAAATTTTCCACTTATTGTCTACTTTACATCAAATAAGTAAAAATTTCACTATTTTAATATTGAATCATTAGTTTCCTTAGTTAAAACTAAAATATAATAACTAAGGGTTAATTTAAATGACAAGGTTTAAATTTATAGAAACACTTCTCTAAATTTTATTTTATTTTTTTTAGATTACAACCTTACCTCATCTAATATTATAAAATGAAATTTTGGAGGTTTTTGGATTTTTTTTATTTTATTATAAATTAATATTTTTGGAGTTTCCAAAAGTGTCTATCAAATCAATTATAAAATGGAACCTCCTCTATTACCTCTTAACTTAACATTGAGCCTTAAATATTTGTCATACCCTAAAAATATACCTTCTATACTTCTCTAGTTAAATTATATAGGTTCTTGTCTTCTTAAAAGATGATCTCTAGTAAAATTAGGAGGAGATTTAGAGGGAGCTTGTCGAAGAAGAGGTAATATCCTCTCCAGATTCATTCAAATTATATCCTCTTCTACTTCCTATTCCTTTTTTGTTTCTATTATTATGTAATAACTCCATAATCACCTATATAATGAGAAGTTTAATAGTGAAATATTATTAAATGAGTGTCAATATGATCATATATGATATCATAAATAAAAATATTGTTTTGTAATATGTTAATAACATTACTTAAACCATTATACATGAGTTTAGGATATGTAAAAATAAATTTGTACCTAATTTAGTTGATTATTTTTTCATAATTTTATTTATTTGGTACATATTCCTTATACACAACCTGTTTCTTTTGTGTGGTGTTTATGTTGCCCATGTATATTTTTATGATTCTTATTATGATGGTTATGGTATTTTAATATGAATATAATTTTCTTTATTTTATGAGGAATATGATTCTACTGATTACAAATTGGTAGGGGATAATTTCACAAGATCATTATTACCCAAAATTGATTCTGTGTAATTATTTAATGGGGTATATTTTTCATCCATGTCCATATCTTCAAAAAATGTTTTCATAAACTGTTTAATATTCTCCTATGGATGTATGAATTCATTTAAACCCATTTTTTACATTTAATACTTGGTTTTTAAGGAGTATATATTTTTTCCATAAAAGTTACTTTTTGAATTTTTTTGAAAAAGTATGAGACAAATGTTTTCTTTAACTTATACGTCATGAATGGATTTTTTACACTTTCATAACACTTTATTTTCATAATTCTTATATTACATGTTTTCAAGTTTGTATTAAAATAAATTCATTTCAATTAAATTTTCAAGTTGTTTTAAGATAATAAAATATTTTTTAAGATTAAAGGATATTTTACTTAAGAATTATTTTCATGTGTTTTATCAAAATTATTTTCCATTAAATATTTAGGATATTTTTCAATTATAATATCCATATTATTTTTATGGTTGATTTTGTTTATGATTGAATGATATTTATGAAATGAATTTGTTTTACATAGATTATGTTATGATGGAATGATTATTAAGAAACCCATTTTATTCATTGGTTTGTGTTATGAGGAATGATTTATGTTATTTTGGAACACCTAAGAATGATTTCATTATGTGATTGGTGGGATCTATATCCCCCTCCAATTATTTGGGTAAAGATTAATATCTAATGATATATACATGACTATAATTGAAAGTAAATCTGGTTTAGTAATACAGGGATAGAACAACAAGTAAATTAAGTTCAGTAATATAGGGCTAAAACGATAGGTTAACCCGATTCATTAATGGACTTTGTCCAATATGATGGTCTTGTAAATGAGACTTGGTCAATATGGAATTTATTTTATATACGAATGTGTTTTCCACAATTATATTTTTTATGCCAATTCTTTTTTCTCATGGCTCAGGTTCCTTTATGATTTATTCCTTATAAACTACAAAGATTTATTTCTAGACTCAGGATTTTGGTATTTGTTATACATGGTATGATTTTCAAAAGTTATCTTCATGTTTTTTACATTCTTATGGTTATGTTTTGTTTGATATTTTCAATATTTAACCTTACTGATCATTTTATCTCACCCATTTTTTTGTTTTTTTCTCCAAGATATAAAGAAAGGTAGTAAGTATAATATGTCATAAATGGTTTCTAGTTTTGAGGGAAAACACAGGAGATGATATATATATATTATGAACCAATTGTTTATGTTCCCCAGTTTCCAAAGACTATAAACAAATAGATTATTTGGGAGTCTATTTGTGTCATGTATTAGGTTTTCCTAAAAAGTAATGTAATCTCTATGTATGTTAATCTTAGGGTATTTACAGTTGTTATTAGAGATAAGATTTAGTTAACCTTTGGAAACATGTTTGGGGAAAATTTAGTGAGATCCCTAGAGATATTTCTATGTATATGTCTAGGGATGTACCTAATGATAAGTCTAAATATATGGTAAAATCCTAGATTTTTTGTAACAACCATGGATTATATAGGATTAATACTAATGTGTCATTGATTGAAATATTATAAGTAATTTATCTTGGATATGTGATTTTCATCTATGATAATGGTTTCTCACACTCTACTTTCTGGTCTTAGTCAATAGACAGAACTAGATAGAACATTGTTAACCTTGAGTGTTTCATATGTGGAAGGTATCTTAATTATCAAAACTGATTTCCTAAGTGAAAATCCCATAAATATAATCATGAAGGTGGTATTATTATTGGTTATACTATTGAGGATAAATAGATTTTAAATGAGATATGAAAGGTATTTAATGTTATAACATTATTTTTTACTTTAAATCTAAGATGTTTGGTTAGATAATGGTTGTGGAACCTTAAGACATGATTCATATTATAAGAAAGGAATAGATGGTGGATCCTGAGTAATGTTTTAATAATTAAGTTGGATTATTTATGAATTAAAATATTATGTTATATGAATCATGAAATATGTAAGTGTTATCAACATAAGTTTTTCATTAAGGATTAGAAATGAAATTTTTTATAGTTCTAAAGACCTAGAAAAGTGATTTAATGGTAAGATGATATACATGGAGAACACATGTTTAAGGGAATGATAACCCTAAATATGACCCTTATGTTAAGATAATGATGTTTGTATAAAGATATATTGGATTTCAATAAGTAAATCAGATGATTCTAGTTTCTTGGGAACTAATTACAGATTTGTTTACAAGAGTATTATCCAATTATGGAAGAAGTATACATGTTTTTAGGACCTATGGAATATATCCAAAAAGTTTTGGAATAAGGAAATATTATTGTTTTCAATAATTATATGTGGTAATTCATGTTATTTTTATGAATCAAGAGAATATATGATAAAGGTGTTAACATGTTTGGAATGTGACCAAGAAGAGATACCTTATGATATATAGTGAATAAATGGTAAGATGAGACTAGTGAAACTCTTCCTAATGTTTTGGATTTTCATCTTTTAGAAGGATTTTAAGGTTATTAATTTATGGAATGTTTATGATAAACTTCAGAAGTTGTTTTTTAGAATAAATTATTATCTCACCATGGCTAGACTTATTGATATTTAACTACTTGTTCTAACCTTTTTGTTGTGATAAAGACAGATGGAGTGTCATATCATTCTATTTATGTATCGTATGATCTTATAACCCTTCAGTAATGAAAAATTCAACCATATTTCATCTAATAAGAGATGGTTTCAAAATTGTTCAAGGCATGACCAACGGTGAGATTGTACTAAAATCAAGTAAGTATATCTTCTCATTAAAATTATTCAACATTAGGAAAAGGGATCATGATGTAAAAGGGTGTGATATTATCATCATTTTTTGATGATATAAATTACCTATTAAAATATTCCATACTTTGTAGATTTCTATTGTTAACTTTATTTGGATCACCCAATTCCTAGTGATCAGTGATCTTTATCAATCTCTATGATTATTTAGGATTTTCCTACATGCCAAAATGTTCAACTATGTTCTCCTACATAGATACCTAGTTATGATTTAATTTGGGTAACTATTATTTTACAAATATTTCTTCCTAAAAGTAAGTTTTATATATCATTTTTACGATATGTGTTTATATGAAATAAACTCCCTTGTATTAATCCTTTTATAACACAGATGAATTTCAACAGAAAAAATCTTTTTAAGGGGGGTAGAATGTAATAACCCAAGATTTTTATGAGATGTATTTTTTTAATTTATTTTATGTATTTTTTTGTATTATACACAATGATAATATTATTCTATATACAACACCGGTTTAGCATACTGTATATGTAACACTATTCTTGGCTTGTGTTTCACAAAATTTCTAGTTATTTTAATAAAATTCATTTCACTCAAGACTGAGCTTGAGCGAGTTAATAAATTAATAAAATAAATATTGATAGATTATATTAATGAATTATATTCTAATATATTCAATTTAATGTTTAAAATTCATCTTAAATATATTATATACATTATATAAGAACAAATTCAATTTTTCAGATAAAGAATTATTTTTCAAAAAATGCAGTTTTCCTCCTTTTGATGGTAGATCCATTTTTAATCAAGTTATTACACTTATATATAGTATATTTTATAACATAAACATTTATATTTGGATACAGGGTATGAAAATTTACTTTGGATGAATTTTTAATATTTTTCTGACAACTTTCATGTTTTTATGAATAGTAAAATTGCACTAAATATTAAATGAGAACAAAATTTTTCATCAATATAATTTATATGGATAAATTATATTATTGACTGATTTTAACTATAAATAGAATATATTTTTCAATTAAATATAATTTATTTCATTGGCATTAATTTTACATTGAATTTTTATTTAAAAACATTTTATTCTTTTGTAATGTTTTAACTTTCAAAACCCATTTTTCATTTCGACAATGGGAATAATATTAATTTAATTACTACAAATTATGTGTTTCAAATTTCAAAAAATACATTCCATATTTGAAACATTGGACCTAAATATTGTAAATACACTTCTTATTTTTTTGAATTTATGAATAGTATCTTTGGTAATTTTTATTTGCCTTAGTTAAACTTAAATCATGTAAATTAGGGTAACAAATAATATGATATGGACAATAAAATTATCCTAAACCTTCAAAAATACTCTTGGATGAATAAAATTATACCCTTAATACTTAATTATATTAATTGAATCATTTAATGTAATCTAGTTCATGAAAATGATATAATATTATTAAAATAAAGGAAAGTGACAACATGTCACCCTCTTATCTCTTATAAGTATAATAATTTTCATATGGTAATAAATATTAGATAACATCGAAAATAAATAGTCTAAAAAATTATAATGAAATTATCTACATCCTGTTAATTTATTTATAATTTTTAGAAATTAAATAATTTCATTAAATGCTTATACGGTGATGATGAAAAAAATTATTTTATTATGGAAGAATCAATAAAACAATTTTAAATACAATGATAATAACAATTAAATGACCAAAAAACTTGAAAATATATTATTGGTAGATTATACCTCTACGATAATCATCCATAGATTGATTTAATTATCAATTGGATCAATATGTAAATGATTATGACACTTATAATATTATATATAAAGTGACGTTAAAGTTCTCACATTCATGTTTTAATAAATATAACATTTTTAATGTCGGTTATATAAAAGATATATTAAATTATAGGTATTCCAATTAAATATAGAAGATTTATATTAGACATTTTATTTTATTTTTAATTTTTATCCAATGAATAAGTGAATTAAATAATTACACAAAACTGATGTAGTTATTATTCAATGAATAGAAATATCAAATTAATGTGATTAAAAATATTAAAATAAATATTATTATGGATAATTAATATATCCAATGAATTTTATAAATGAACTTGACCCCATTGAGATATAATAAAATATTTTGGATGATTATAAAATCTTATCTTAATATTTTTAAAAATCCATTAAATGAATTGTGTCAAAATTGACATTATTGATATTTTGTCAAAATAAAGTCTCATTAAATTATTTAAAAATATTAATAATTTTTAAAAAATATAAAATAATTATGATATGGTCTAAGATGTTATATTTTGTTCATTTATGGTCTAATTTAGATAAAATGTGTAAAATTTACACTATTTTAATATTAAATCATTTGTTACCTTAGTTAAAATTAAAATAGAATAACTAAGGGTTAATTTAAATGATAAGGTTTAAATTGATATAAAAACACATATAATATTTATTGGTTAAAGAGAGTAAAACCTTATGTCATTTAATATTCTAAAATATGCCATTCTGGAGGTTTTTGTATGTGTTTTTATTTTATTATAAATATATTTTTTGGAGTTTCCAAAAGTACCCCTCACCTCAATTATAAAAGGGCGCTTACTCTCTTACCTCTTTACTTCACATTGAGCCATCAATCTCACCCATAAAATTCCCATTTCCCCTATCAACTTACCTAATTATATTATATTGGTTCTTTTCTTCTCAAAATAAAAACTATAGTACCTTTAAGAGGATATTTATATGGAGCATGTCGAAGAAGAGATAATATCCTCTACCAATTCTTTCAAATTATTTCTTCTTCTACTTACTCTTCCTTAATTTTTTCCATTATTATGTAATAAATATTGTATCACCTATATAATTAATTATTATTATGGTTATTCAAAAACATTATTTCACCTTCTATCTATCCTATTATAAATGAAATCATCACAAGTGCGTATATACAACTTATCATCTTCACACTATGGTGTAATATGTTTTTCACTACCTTATTATTTGGATGGATATAATGATGGAAATAATAAATATATGTGATTATTATAACATGATATGGATTATGGAACAAATTATATATCATTCACTTTCATAACATTTCAAAATCACATATTCAATGGTTTTATTTTATTATGTTAGTCCATAGGCCTTATAAATTAATGAAAATCACTACCATTTGTCAGAAACCATGGGAAATAACCATGGGACGGTTTTTGGTTTTGGTAATTTTATTATAGAGAAAAAATTCTATGTATGAGAAATAATAAGGAAATCCCCACTCATTTCCTATATAAACCCACCCAATATAACATTTATCTTCACACAAACTACTTGGAACATGTACTTACTCTGCACACTCTTATCTATAGTCCTCTTAATGTGCCCCCAATCTCTCAATAAGCTCCACTGATGAATTTAGAGTCAAATATTTAACTAAGGGATCCCTACCTTCTCTTATTTATTAAAGTTTTTTATTATCTTATTCCAAATATTTTCAATTCCTATTATTGGTTTATTTCCTTCAATATCCCTATTAATTCCCATTTTATTTTCAAATGAAAAGAAACAAATTTCACTTTTATCATCCAATTTTTTTATGTGGTTTCATTATACTGCAGAAATTTCATTACGATTTTCATTTCCAAAACAATTGTATATTTAATACCATACACATTTCTTATCAAGGGTGTTTACCTTTATAAGCATAAAAAATTTTGATAGGTGAATTATATTTATTTACTCCAAAATCCTTGATCTTGTATGAAAATATAATTATGGATAAACCCTTATTGTATGATCTGTATTTGAAACATATGTATGAGAATGAAATGGAAGTGACTAGCACCCCCATAATTATATAGTTCTCCAATTAATTGGTTAATGTTTAGTATCAAGATATGTTATGTTGCGACATGGAGTGAACCTAATTCTTTTATGGGAACTTTTCTATAAAGATGTCAGGGTAGTTATCCTTAACCTATGTTTATTATGTGGTGTTTATAGTTTTCCCAAATTTCCCATGTTTCCCTTATGATTATCATTCTATATAATGATAAATTATTCATGTTTATGATTATAACTCCTTTGGATATTCCAATTGTCTAAAATTTATTATTTTATTCATGTTATGACATGATTATTCCATTATTGAGCTTTATACCTCACCCAATTCTTATGTATTCCCCAAGATATCCTGTGTAATTATAAGTATAAGAATGATAATGACGTTTTCAATAAAGATAATGGTTATACTATTTTAAGTTGTTACGTAATGTACTTAATTCCAAAATACACTAGGTTTATCTATCTTTAGTGTTGTTTTATGTCTAATATTATGTAATAAATCATGTATTAATTTGATATAAATAGAATTTTTGTTATGTGATACCTTTGATGAAACTGTGTCAATATAGGAACTTAATGTATATCACTTGACACAAGTTTACTACTTATAATGGTTAGTCACTCTCGCCATAGATGACCTCAATATCCACAAGAAAAGACACACATATGATTCTTTATAAAAGTTTTTAGAGCCACTCCCCCTGAGGAAAAAAGTTTATGAGTCCTATGACATACCCATGGATGATTAAAAAATATTCTGTCATGAGAACATGAATCCCTAGACAATAGCTCGCATCATGAGGAATCTTAACGACTATCATATCATGATGACTTAGTTTTGGGAAATTCTATCTCTATAACAACTTTTCTCTCCAACACCTCAAGATGCATCTTCAGCATAAACGGGGTGACGAGGTACTGGATTTATGGACCCAAATATTCCTCAAATTTCCTCTATTGGGTATCCTTTTCTAAAAATATGTCTGGAGAATATTGTAAAAGTTTCATGAAATAGATCCTAAATGATCATACACTAGAGCTCACCTACTTAAGGGTAAGAAGCTCCCAAAGACATGCCTCCTTCTCGGTCAAAGAGAGAAACACTTCTCAGAACTAGTATCTTATCATATCCCAAAAGTATACCGAATCACAAGGATACCCAAGGAATAATAACAATAACTACCTCACTACTCTAGGTATATTTTTAACATCCAACAAAACCCACTACTCTTGCAGATCACAAATAAAATTGAATGATATGTCAACCTCATCTAACAAGCCTTCTATAAAATAATCTGAAACAGAGCCCCCATTATTTTGTAGACATTTTCACTAAAACTCATGTTGTGTCCTCCTCTATGTGTCATCATTATAAACCTTTATTATATAGTGATCTATTGGCACATCATACTGGACATATCCAGTGTGGACCATATGAGGATGATGACCTGGATCCATGATAATAAAAGAACAAATATTTAGTAGTACTAAACCTGGAATATTCAATATTTGACATTAATTAATTAATTAATTAAATTATCATGTTTATGGTTTTAACTTGTCCCATAGTCTACCCATTTAAAACATAAGGAAAAATAAGAATGATACATGATATTTTTGTGTCAATAAGGTTTACCTTATGAATTTTTCATTCCTTCATACTTAGGAGATATTGTTGAGTCAATAAGGTCTTCTTATGACTTTATTATTATTTCTTGTTTTGAAAATCACAAACACCTTATCTTAAGGAAAATTTCATTTACTCTATGTTTTAATTCTATAAGGAAAATTTTCCTTCCCCAATGAAATGTATCCTCACCATGTTCTTCATTCTTCATTATCTTGTCTAAGTGTAAAATTTGGTTTCATATCTAAAACCTCATAATCATATAATACTTAGATAAAGAGAATTTTCTTTTCAGGATCTGAATTTAGACTCCAAGTTCTCTGAATTCAGACTTCGAACTCTTATGAGTTCTGACTCCGAGTTCTCTGAATTCGGACTCCGAACTCTTATGAGTTATAAGTCTGAGTTCTCTAAATTCAGACTTCGAACCTTCTGAGTTCTGACTCCAAATTCTCATGAATTCTGACTCCTAACTTTGTAAGTTCTGACTCCAAATTCTCATGAACTCTGACTCCAAACATTGTAAGTTCAGGTTCCAAATTCTTGTGAATCCAGATTCTGAATTTCCTTGAAATTCAGACTCCGAAATTCTATAGAGTTCAGGTTCTGAATTCTAAAGAAAACAGAATCTGAATATCCTTGTATTATAGACACCAAATGTGTTTTTGGTTAGACTCCAAACTTTTATTTTCTTACATTACGAATATTTGATTTTGGTTATGTAACCATATTTTTTTCTTACATGTATTGGTTATAAAATGATGTTGTGCATTAAATTACTTACTAACCGTTGTTTGAGTGACACGTGTACAGGTCCCTCTGAAATTCAAGGAAAAATATGACCGTTGGAGGAGCGAGCTGACCGTTCGAGTTGTGCCTATAAATAGGAGCTCATTTTAAAGAGCTCGTGACTTTTAAAAAGAAAAAGATCTATAACTCTAGAGATTACATGTTATTGAAATGATTTCTAGAGAGAGACTCTCGTTCTCAGTGCATACTAAAAACCTTGTTTAGATTTGCTTCGTGTGACTCCAAATGTTGCTGATTACATTCGAGGACTTCCGGGGATAGGAAGACAAAGTTGTCGACTACCTTGAATTTGAGGGATTCCTTGCTGAGGAAGAAAGAGGTGTCGACTACCTTAAAGTTGAGGGCTTGCGGGGATAGCAAGACAGACTATGATCTTCATATTGAGGGCTTACCCTGGTGTGGGTAAGACAGACTTTCTTGAAAGTATAAATCAAGGGACCTTTATCCAAGGTTGTTGGATACCCTTCTCTTTGGGTTAAAAGATATACTCCTATTTACTTGTTTTGTTACAAATTTCCACTGAATTTTTTATTTTTGAGGAAACTATATCTATCTTATACTTCCTTATACTTGTACTCTGATTTAGTAAGATTCTATATGCTTTAAGGTAGAATCTTTATCTTTGTAAACTTTTATTGAGTTTCATTTTCCGGAACCATATTTCCGGAGTTTCTTTCTCGGAATAACTTTTCCGGATTCAAGAAAGTTTATAAAACTAGAGGTTTTGTGAATTTTTTTCCTTTTTTAACTTTGTTAATCATTACCATATTTAAAGGTTCCATAGGAATTTTTTTAAAGTATACAATTCATCCCCCTCTTGTATGTTGAGAATCATACGATCCTACATTTGGTATCTAAGGAGAATATTATTCTCCATACCATCCCAAAAATTGGTATCAGAGTAGGTCTCTGAAATACTTATATTCACGTATAAGTTTTCCTTGCTCAAGTTTTTCATTATTATATATTTTCCTTGCTGAGGAATATTTTCCTTGTTTACAAACTTTTATTACTAACAAGTTTGTGTGGAAATTTTTCTTTTAAGATGGAAGTAATCAATTTTGGTTCCATAGACAACCTAAATCCAACAATACCACCTATTTTTGATGGGAATGATTACGAATATTAAAGATATCGCATGAATACATTCATTATAAATACTGGAGTAGTCAATTTTGTTATGCTTACTGGAGGATATAAAATCCATGATAAGGAAGTTAGTACTTTCACAAATTAAGAAAAGCATGAATATCAACTAAATTATAAGGTACTCAATACATTGCTTTGTTCTATGACTAGAAATATATATATATCTAAATTTCATCTTGTGAAGCAGCAAATTGTATTTGGAAGAAACTTGAAGTTACTCACTTTGTAACTTCCAAAGTTATTGAAACTAGAAGAGTCGTGCTCAGAGATGAATATCATGGTTTTCTCTTTCCGTATGGAGAACCCATATGTAAGGTGAAATAGAGATTTGTGACCATCGTTAATAGTTTACAATCCATGGGTGAGAAAGGATTAGATGATGAAGCTCTCATTGATAAGATCATAGACACCATGCCCAATTAGTGGTAATCCAAGAGGACTGATATTGATGAGAACATAAAGGTTACTCAAATTACTCGTGATGAATTTTTTGGAACTCTTCTTCAACACGAGACTATAATGAAGAGAGATGTTGACAACATTAAGAAGAAGAATGGGAATGGCAGTGTTGCTTTTACTACAACCTCAAATATTATGAAAGCCAAGACTCTTAAGAGAGTTACAAGATCCAAATATAAGAAGGTTGTTATACAATCGGAATCTAGTGGAAGTAAATATTCAGAGAATGAATTAGAAAATCTTGCATGTAGGATGAACAAGATTGTTGGACAGAAGAACTTCCAATATAGATATAAGAATAAAGAAAGGAAAGATAAGAAAGAATCAGAAGTCACTTGTTATGAATGCAAGAGATCTAGACATATAAGGCCTGATTGTACTATGCTTAAAATAAAAAAAAAGGAAGGAAAATAATTCTGAGAGAAATAGAAAGAATTACTATAAAGATAAAGCTAAGAAATTCTTGAAAGCTAATGACACCTAGAGTTCCAGTGGTAGTGACTCTTCAGATGAATCATAAGATTATGAATCTTCCGGACAGAAGAATCTTGGTCTAATAGCCAGACTACCTATTGACAATCATTGCTTAATGGCTAAGGTACACAATGTTGAATAAATGACCAATGTTTCTTTAAATAAAAATTATAGTAATGACAAATATTGTGAACCTTATGATGAAGAATCTTCTTTTGATGAAGATAATACTTTACCTTCCTATGAATAAGTTTCTAGGTTTTCTTAGCTTCTTGGGAATGAGAATTATAAACTAAACAAAAATATTGATAAGGAAAATTCTAGGATTTATATTCTTACTAAATAAATATCAGATCTTTCTAAAGATCTTCATAAGAAAACCCTTGATTTCAAAAGTATTTCAAAAAACCTTGAGGAAGTAAATTATGAGAAGGATAAACTTTCTAAGGATCTAGAAAATGTAATTTCTATGAAAAATGCTTTCGAGCCTAACTCTAGTTCCAAACCAAATGTTTTTTAAGATAAGAACTTAGTTATCAGACTGAAATCTGAAATTTTTTCCTTGAGGAAGTGTTTTGTCAAACTTTACCTTAGTAAGAAAAATTTTGATAAGATGTATTCTCAAATCCGACTTCTAAGGAATAGTTATGGTTTTGATTATACTAGTTCTAAACCAATTTTTAGTAACAATTATTTTGTTCCTCAAAGTCATCCATTCTGCACTAAGTGTTAGTGTGGTGGGTACTAGGCAAAAAAAATTCCCTAAACAAAATCCAGTCATTAGGATTTCATAAAGCATGTTTTTCTAAGAAAATGTGGGTGCCTAAAATTTTACTTTCTAAAATTTCCGGATCCAAGAAAGTTTGGGTTCCAAAAGTCTAACATTTTTATTTTTAAGAAAATAAAGAAAGTACCAATAGAAATATATGTTACATGGATATTAGATGTTCTCAACATATGATTGGTAACAAAAACTACTTTGAAAATATTATCAAGACAAAAGAAGGAAAAGTAACTTTCGGAGATAATGCTTAGGGAGAAATTATTGGTATAGGTAACATCGTTATTCTTGGAAAAACATTGATTTCAAATGTTTTATTTGTTAAGGGTCTTAAGCACAACCTCATTAGAATAAGTCAATTATGTGATGAAGGTTACCTTATGAATTTTAGGAATGAAAAGTGATTAGTACACAATTCCAAGGAAGAATTTCTTATTTTTACCAATAGGCAAGAGAATGTATACACACTAAACTTATAAGACCTTAGGAGCCAAGACATACCTTGCCTTAGTGCAATGGAAAATCATTCTTGGTTGTGGCATAGAAGGTTAAGACATTGTAACCTTAGAAAACTATGCAAACTCTCTTGGAAAAGACTATTTAAGGATCTACCAGAGCTTAGATTTGATTCTTCAAAATTTTTTGATCCTTGTCAATATGGAAAGCAACATAAATCAAGTTTTAAATTAGTTGGTAAAGTGTCAACTACTGATGCATTACAGTTAGTACATATGGATCTGTTTGGTCCAACACAAACTGGAATCATTGGAGGCCAGTATTATGTATTTGTCTTAGTTGATGATTACACTAGATTTACATGGGTCTATTTTCTAGCAAATAAATCTAAAGATTTTTCTTATTTCAAAAGTTTTAGATCCCAAGTTAAAAATGAGAAAAACCTTCATTTGATAATTATTCATAGTGATCATGGAGGAAAATTTCAAAATTCTGATTTTGAAACTTTTTGTAGTAGAAAATACATTACTCATAACTTCTCAACACATATAACTCCTCAACAAAATGGTGTTGTTGAAATAAGAAATATAATTCTTCAAGAGATAACAAGAACCATGTTGAGTGACTATTCTATAGACAAACATTTTTGGGTTGAAGCTATAAGTACTGCTTGATATACTATAAATCGAGTTTTGATTAGACCTTTTCTTAATAAAACTTTTTATGAGTTATGGAATGGTAGAAAACCTAGACTTTCCTACTTCAAGGTTTTTGGTTGAAAGGTATTCATTCTGAATATTAAAGATAATCTTCACAAATTCACACCAAAATCTGATGAAGGAATTTTCTTAGGCTACTCCACCACTTCTAAGGCTTATATATTTTTTAATAAAAATACTTGTACTATTGAAGAGACAGTACATATCAAATTTGATGAAATTGATCCCTTTGTTTTTAAACAACCCCAACCTACATCTTCGGATGTGTTTTCAAAAACTGATTATCAACCTTTGTTAGAAGATCCTTATGATAAGGAAAATGTCCAAGAAGAAGCTTCTGAATCATTTACCCCAGAAGATTTCCTACCCTATATTGATGAACAGGTTTTACAAAACCCAAATTAGTTGTTTCTAAAGAATCATCCTAGTGATAGTATCATTGGCGATGTAAATTAACCTGTAAGGACTAGAAGTTCCTTAAGGAATGAATTAGAACATCAAGCATTTCTTTCCCAATTAGAACCAAAAAGCACTGATGAAGCTTTAGGTGATGATGATTGGATAAAATCTATGCAATACGAGCTAAATTAATTCGAAAGGAATAAAGTATGGACCCCGGTTTAAAGACCTAAGGAAACTTCTGTCATTGGTGTAAAATGGGTCTTCAGAAATAAGTGTGATGAAAATGGAATCATAGTAATAAATAAAGCTAGATTGGTTGCTAAAGGCTATAATCAACAAGAAGGAATAGACTATGAAAAAAACATATGCTCCAGTAGCCAGACTTGAATCTATTCGTATTTTACTTGCCTTTGCATCATTCTCCAATTTCAAACCTTTTCAAATGGATGTGAAATTTGCTTTCCTTAATGGTTTTGTACAAGAGGAAGTTTTTTTTTAAAAACCTCCTAGTTTTGAAGATACAAAAAATCCTGAACACGTTTATAAACTTACCAATGCTTTTTATGGACTTAAGAAATCCCCTTGAGCTTGGTATGATAGACTTATAGGATTTTTGATTCAAAATAATTACGTTAAGGGAAATAAAGATCCAACCCTTTTTATAAAGAAAGATAAGAAAAATGTTTTTATTGTTCAAATATATGTTGATGACATTATGTTTGTTTCAACTTAGCAATCTTTAAATGATTCCTTTGCGGATCTAATGAAATATGAGTTTGAAATGATTATGATGGGTGATTTAACATTTTTCATTGGTTTTCAAATTTCTCAAAAATCAGAAGGAATATATATATATCCCAACATAAGTATATTAAAGATCTTCTTAAAAAGTATGGATATGAAAACACTAAGAGTATTAGTACTCCCATTGGTACCTCAAACACACTTGATCTTGATGAAGCTGGGAAACCAGTAGATCAAACGTATTTTAGAGGTATGATAGGAAGTTTACTTAACTTGACAGCTAGTCATCTAGACTTAATGTTTTCAGTATTCTTATGTGCAAGATATCAATCCAATCCTATGGAATCTCATTTAAAGGTAGTGAAAATAGTTTTTCGCTACTTAAAGGGAACCATGGATTTAGGACTCTTTTATACTTCTGGAAATGATTTTATTTTAAAGTGTTTTTTGGATGCTGACTTTGGTGGATGTAGAATGGATAGAAAAAGTACATCTGGAACTTTTCATTTATTAGGAGATTCATTAGTTTCTTGATCATGCAAGAAGCAACACTCAGTATCACTTTCCACTGCTGAAGTTGAATATGTAGCAGCTGGAAGTTGTTGTGCTCAAGTGTTGTGGATGCAGCACACACTAACAGACTATGGTATGAGTTTTACCAAAACACAAATTTTGTGTGATAATACTAGTGTCCTTGCATTAAGAAAAAACCATGAACATCACTCTCGTGCAAAACACATAGATATTAGGTATCACTTTCTTATAGATCACACACAAAAAGGTGATATCATTCTTTAGTTAATCAGAACACAAGATCAACTTGCTGATATTTTCACAAAATATTTACCCTCTGATATATTTGAATACATTAAATAAAAGTTAGGAATGATAACTGTAAGGTAATATTCCTTGTTAACTTTCTATTGAATCTAATCTCCCTATAATAATAAACTCATTTTCATAAGGGGAGTACATTTTCCTGTTAGTTATTCAAATTTTTCATAATTAAGTTTTTTTTTAATTTTCATAATGAAGATTTTTGTACTCAAAATTTCCGTAATGAAGTTTTTCAAATTTTTCACAATAAAGTTTTTTTTCAAATTTTTCATAATGAAGATTTTCTAAAATTTTTGTATTCAGTTTTTTCAAATTTTTGTAATCAAATTTTTTAGAATTTAAAGTTCTTCAAGAAGAATTTTTTTTCCCTATTATGAATAATACTACTATAAATCTGAAAGGAATGTTTCCTTTCCTGATTTTTCATAATCATACTTTACTTACTGGTAGTTTCTTTTGTTTTTAAATTTTTCAGATTCTATTTTTCTTAAATCTAAATGTTTTTATTTAAAAACCTCAAAAGATAGGATCTGAGTATTCCTTACGTCTATCATATCAACCGTCAGATCTGATCAGAAGAATTTTCAGCCATTGGATTGGGTTTGGAAGATGAATCGTCACTCCTAATGTCTATATAAAGGACCCCCCCAATGGTTGTCCCACATCGATTCTGTCACGCACCAGGCCGGGTCGCCATCTGACCCAGCGCCCGACCCGGTCCGCAGTAAGGCCCGAAGGGCGTTCCCGATCCCCACGGGCTGGCACAAGTGCCCAGGTATCAAAACTAACGCATGGGAACAATTTTACCCAAAATAGTAAACATAAAACAACTGATAAGATAAAGAAACTGAAACTGAAAGTAGACAACCAAATAGGGCCTTAAACTGAAAACAAAATCATGGGTTTACAACTTGAACCCACAACCAAAATAAGCGACAACAAAAGAAACTCAAACTCAAACCTCCAAACAACCAGGGAGATGCAGCATCCACATGCCACAACACCGACCTGCATGAGAGGACCATCAACGACCAGAACCACCATTTCTGAGCACAAAGTCACAACCTGGAAAGTAGAAGAAACAGAATCTACATACACCCAAGGGTGTTTGTAGGGTGTGAGCTAAAATCCCATTAGGGTGCCACTGAGAAAAGGTTCCACACATAATTATTGAAAGACAAATACATTTGCAATTTAACAGAATAAAGATAAATAAGTGCTTAAAAAATTTTAATGAAAACGGTTTTAAGGGGAAACTTATCTAAAAGGAAAACAACTTAAATTAACTTACACACACACATGCACACACACACACATTCACACACACACAGATGCATGCACACACGTACACATGCACACACACTTTTCTTGGTAACCCCAACGTCGCATCGTGTACCGACGGTGAGCAGAAAGCAAAAGAAGAGAACAATACATGGGAGAGACCCTAAAGATACTAGTGAGAAGTGGGACCCTAGAACCTCATGTCTCGGTGAACCATATCATACATTCCCGTGCACGAGCCACTGGTAGGGAAACACCTCCTACCATAGTGGTCTCCAGTCATCATCCAATGTTTAGTTAGTGTTGTAAGCGTTAATCCCGCTAAGTGAAACTGGGCCAAGGCCACTCCCTTATCACTAGCATGCTAGTCTAGTCTGCCCACCTAGTACCCAGGCTTCCCGTTTATGCTCAAGTAATTCAAAGTTTATGCCACATGTCGTAATCATACACTCAAACAAAGCAAGACATC
The DNA here is from genome assembly GCA_963277665.1 of Viscum album. Lineage (NCBI taxonomy): Eukaryota > Viridiplantae > Streptophyta > Magnoliopsida > Santalales > Viscaceae > Viscum > Viscum album. Next base: position 635,139,157 of record OY728161.1, read on the forward strand.
ACGCACACCAAAAACCACCATTCTCACACACAGAATCCATTTGAAATAATATGCACACTAAAATGTTCCAAAACTCAATCTAAATTTCTTACACGACCAATTAAATCAACTTACATCCTTAATAACTATTTAATAAAACATTTAAGATTTTTACTAAACAAATTTTGAAGAGTAGAGCATGAATTTACACACAAAACCAACCAAACCTTCTTTCGTAACCAAACACACACAACGCCACATCAAAAGTTCAATCCACACCACTTACACCAATTAAAAAGAAATTGTTTGAGTTATTTAACACAAGTGCTAAAAAACGATGAAATAATGTTTTCACTAATGATAAATTTGTTTTTATTTAAAATTCCACTTTAGAACCAAACACATGACGTAATATTATTGAAACATGATTTTCACCACAAATATCATTTAATTAAAAAATTAACAATTTATAAAACACTAAACCAGCTTGACATGGGTTTCCAGAAAATCACACTAATATCACAAAAACTCATTAATAACAAATCAATGCATATGAGATCTCAAGAGAATAAAATAAGACCACTTCGCACCCTGAAAACTAACTAAATCATATGTTGAATTAATTAAACATGCAAATAAATTCATTAGACAATAATTATGAGCGGAACCACCTACCTTGGTGTATCCAACTTCACAAAAATGGTGCGCAAGGATCGTTCCCACCTTCTGCAACTCAAACGAATCCAAATTTACCATAAATCAAACAATTGAACCAAAACATCAAGAATTAACCCAAAAAATTTTGATTTATTCAATCGCACCCAATGCGCACCATAATCAAACCAAAGGTGAACCTTAAATCATGAAATCTAACAAACAAAAATTATGATTAAACCCTAAAAGAAACCCATAACCAATGGACAACCAAAAACTCAATAATAATAAAAAGAAAATGAAGAAGAGTACTCAACCAGGGGGTTGCTTGCGCGGAAGGTGGGAAGGACGCCGAAGGTGTCGCTGACCAGCATGGGGAGGTCGGAGTTCAAGGGGGTTCGCGCTTCCAGTCGGCTGAGAGGGAGGGTGCGGGCTGCCGGCGCAGTAGCTTCTCGGGAGCGGTGGTGCATGCAGCCGGTCGGGAGGGGGGCACGAGCCAGGTTGAGGGTAGGGGTGCAGCGCGCAGAGTGGATCCGGGAGGAGGAGGCAACGCCGGATGGAGGCGCGGCATGGCGCGGTGGGCTGGAGGCTGAACAGGAGGGACAGGGGCGGCGCAGCAGGTTTCCAGGGGGTGCGGTGCAAAGAGGGGCCACGGCTGGTGATAGGGAGGCGGTGCGAGCTGGTGTCATCAGATGGAGGTCATCCAAGGGAAGATGGATGGGCGGCGGAATGGGATCCAGGGAGAGATTGGTTGAGGCGCAATTTGCACAGGGGAAATGGGTGAGGGACCAAGGGGGTAAAGGGGGGGAAGCGCAACCCAAAAAAAAAGAAAAAAAACAAAACACAACACAAGTGATAAAATAAATAAAATAAAATAAGTAAGATAAAAAAATAAAAAAAATAACAACATTATATAATATTAACTATAACAATAATCATAGTTAATGGTAATAATATTAGTTATAATGAGAAGCTTAAAAATGAGAATTATGTTCTTAATGATAATAATAAGATTAATAAGATTAATAATTATATTAATATCATAACACAAGTAATAATAATAATAATAATAATAACAAAAATTAAAATGGAAATGATAGTGTTAATAACTTAATAAAATTTATATTCCAAACGCCATTAATAATAACAATAATAATATTCTCAAATAATATTGTTTTTTTAACATCATTAAAATAATTTGTCAAATTTTACCACACTTGTTTTTATTTTATCTACATTTTATTATTCGTTACATTGTCTTTATCTACAAACACCGGGCAGGGCGCACAGCGAGCTGGGCAAGGTTGCACGGCGACCCAGGCGAGGTCGCGCGGCTTCGACCGCAGCGCGTTGGATGAAACCAATGGCAAAACATCCGTTTTTAAATATATACTCAAGAAAATTTTAATTCGGACCTTAACCCGAACTACCCAATTCCCAATGAAAATAATAAAATAAATAATATAAAAATGACGGGTGTGACAATTCTCCCCACTATAAAGCTTTCTGTCCTAGGAAAGCCACAACTAAGGTTGAACCCCAAAGAAGAGAATGTTACCCCACTATGGTTCAAAGAGGATCCCCACAAACAATAAGAGGAAAGAGGCAAAAGCATCGTGATCAGAGAAAGTGACTCAAAGAAAACCTCATGAAACTCATAAAAAGACTTTCTGATATGTGTCACCCGCCCCGAAGAGCTAGAATGCCTCCAGTTGACTGATCAAGGAAGGGATCTCTCGCACCCACGGAAACCAACTTCACAAGAAAAAACACCTCAAGCGCTATTGAACCGAAACCACACCATTTGGCTAGAATGAACAAATGAGGTCAAACCACGTCCATGGAACACTCCTATCACTTATCACCAAGCTGTATTTAAAAACAGAAGCAAAAGATCAACATGGGGAGGCCCGAGGGGCTCTCCACCATTAAGAACCTACCAAAGCCCAAGACGAGACTGGAAAACCGACATGGGGAGGTCCGAGCGGACTCCCCACCATTAAAGAAAAGTCCAACATTGATTCATTCCAGATACATTCATGCAAGATCCAATCTGGTTCTCCCTGCCACTGAAACTGACAGCAGATACAAAACATTAGAAATCTTCCGACGGGGTCCAAGCACCCCACCACAAGGGACGGGGAGGGTCGGGCCCAACTATCGGGCGTCGAAACCCCAGCCAGAGATAGACCAACATCTCCAAATCCCTGTATGAGAATCATTCAAAATTGAGAAGGATTTACCCAATAGACTCTCATAAGGACCACTAAAGTGATTGCATCCAGTGGGACGCCACCCCCAAGACTGTAAGGCATGAGACGAACACGTATCCACATGGTCACGAAAACCTTATGCAACACGACGGCTCATTAAAAGCGGAACAACCTTGGAAACAATTTAAAATGCCTCTACTTTTAACATTGGTGACAGAAATAAATTTGGGGTCCCATACACTCCCGGGGTTCCTGACCACACGCGAGCTTCACTCCGAGGCCTTTGGATGGATCCTTGAGGTTTGAAGCATCTCCTGCCTCGCAGTCAAGTGTCAAAGACTTCCTAATGGATCTTCCCCTTTTTGGTGTCACATGCAACCACACTGAAACCAAGACACCACCAGAAAACATGACACATTACAGCATCTGATTGATCATATGTGGAACATTCACCAACACCAGAGTTGAAATGGTGCATGCACATCACCCTTTGTCACACTGAATGAGAACACGACACCATCAATCATCACCTGAACATGACCGTTGCTATTAAGAGGAACATTACGCTGAGAAAAAATTTGAACGGTGTCTTGAACAACACGTGATTCTTGTAAACGACCATAGTAGCCTCATACGACTGGGTCTGCCAAACTAGTAGCCTAACATGAACCTTTCCTTAAACGAAACAAACCAAATACCAGAGGTCATTTAGAACGACAGACCGCACCAACAACTTAGTGTTGCTTCCACCTTTTTCCCATTGGAGTCTCCTTTATCGCTTCCAAACCACTGATGACTATCAAAGGGACCTCCCGCTGCAAGATGTCACCGAACATGACCCTTGCAGCTGATGTAAATACTAAAAATCCCCTCAAGACACTGGTCAACACTGAAAATTATGAACCGCCTTTACCCTTCCCCGCTAGATTTCCTTTCTCCGTTTCCAGGGGAATTTTCAAACATGACGACGTCAAACTTCATACCCAACAGGTCGAGACACTCAAAGAGACCGAAACTCCCTTTAGTTCCCCTCGCATATGTCATCTCGCTGCGATAGGGCCTACTTAACCGAAAGGAAAAAGAGATTGACATGGAATTTCCACCAAAAAGGGAGAGTCCTTACTTTAATCAACTGGAGGGTTGGCCAATGGCGAATTACCAGTGGCCGCACGTCATTCGCACATTAACTCTTTATTGGGGCGTACACTTTCCAAGAAGGAGAACCGTGGACCCAATCAAACAAGTCTTATGGTCAAGATATACCACAAGAAAACACCAAACGTGCAGGGGGGAACCACTGCAAGGGCTCCCCGATGTACTTTTCAAAATAATTAACTAGCTACACAATTGCGTACCAACTTACAAATGAGAATTCAAACTCGGGACACAAATCATTCAGAAAGGATCCTCGGATTAAAACGCCTCACATCCGACATTTCCAAAACACAAGGAAACGCCACACAAACACTGTTTACTAAAACACCAAATTTTTTATTTAACAAAACATTTTGAAAATAAGAAAACCCAGTGGGTTGCACAAACACCAATGGCATCCCATGAGCCTCGCACATGCATGTTCTCGTGCCGCATCGGCACCCACCTCATGTCCATCCAGGCATTCATCCACTCGTGCCATTAACCATTTCCCTTTTTGTATACACTCATGCATGTGGTTGCCCATGAGAGCTCCAAGGATCAAAACCAAAACATCCAACCCACACTTTTCAAACCTCACACACCATTTCATTTTTAAAGCGCTTCATTTGAAAACATTTTCCAAGACCAAAACATTTTTACTTAAAAACAAAATTTCCATGAATCCAAAACAAAGAGATGAGAAACGATGCAAGAGAAAACTTGTGTCAGCAGGTGACTGGAACGTATGGTTGGCATCCATACGCCAGTCACACCACTACCACAGAGGGTATTCTAGGACAGCGTCCCCGGCTCCACATGGCTTGCCAGACCCTGCGAGCTCACTAGGACCACTGACCTTACCCCTTTTCATTTCCCTTAGACAAGATTATCCGCAAGGACCAAAAATTCTGACAAACCACAACATACTTTGGTAACTCGAGTCCCGTCATGAGGTGTGCTGGCCAGGCACATTGCTCATAGCTAGAACGTCGAGTTCCGACAACCTTAATTTTGGTCTACTCTGACTCTACCTCAAAATAAAACTACCCAAGAGATCAAACCTGCGCCTCTGATAGAATTTTTTCATGAACCAGGCCGAGTCTCCATCCGACCCGGCGCCCGACCCGGTCCGCAGCAAGGCCCGAAGGGCGTTCCCAATCCCCACGGGCTGGAACAAGTGCCCGGGTATCAAAACTAACACATGGGAATGATTTTACCCAAAATAGTAAACACAAAACAACTGATAAGATAATGAAACTGAAACTAAAAGTAGACAACCAAACAGGGCCTTAAACTGAAAACAAAATTAGGGGTTTACAACTTGAACCCATAACCAAAATAAGCGACAACAAAAGAAACTCAAACTCAAACCTCCAAACAACTAGGGATACGCAGCATCCACACGCCACAACACCAACCTGCATGAGAGGACCGTCAACGACCAGAACCACCATCACTGAGCACGAAGTCACAACCTAGAAAGCAGAAGAAATAGAATCTACATACACCCAAGGGTGTATGAAGTGTGTGAGATAAAATCCCAGTAGGGTGCCACCGATAAAAGTTTCCACGCATAATTATTGAAAGACAAATACATTTTCAATTTAACAGAATAAAAATAAATAAGTGCTTAAAGAATTTTAATGAAAACGGTTTTAAGGGGAAACTTCTCTAAAATGAAAACAAGTTAAATTAACTTACACACACGCACACACACACACACAGAGGCACGCACACACGTACACACACACGCGCACTTTTCTTGGTAACCCCAACGTCACACCGAGTACCAACGGTGAGAAGAAAGAAAATGAAGATCACAATACATGGGAGAGACCCTAAAGATACTAGCGAGAAGTGGGACCCTAGAACCTCACGTCTTGGTGAACCATATCATACATTCCCATGCATGAGCCACTGGTAGGGAAACACCTCCTACCATAGTGGTCTCCAGTCATCACCCAATGTTTAGTTAGTGTTGTAAGCGTCAATCCTGCTAAGTGAAACTGGGCCTAGGCCACTCCCGTATCACTGGCACGCTAGTATAGTCCGCCCACCTAGTACCCAAGCTTCTCGTTTGTTCTCAAGTAATTCAAAGTTCATGCCACATGTCGTAATCATACACTCAAACCAAACAAGACATCACGCACACCAAAAACCACCATTCGCACACACAGAAGCCATTTGAAATAATATGCACACTAAAATGTTCCAAAACTCAATCTACATTTCTTACACGACCAATTAAAACAACTTGCATCCTTAATAACTATTTAATAAAACATTTAAGATTTTTAATAAACAAATTTTGAAGAGCAGAGCATGAATTTACACACAAAACCAACCAAACCTTCTTTCATAACCAAACACACACAACGCCACATCAAAATTTCAATCCACACCACTTACACCAATTAAAAAGAAACCATTTGAGTAGTTTAACACAAGTTCTAACAAATGATGAAATAATTGTAGGTTCTGGGCGCAACGGAAGCGTGTTGGCGGGTTATCCCAACTTCAATTTTAACATTAAACAACGTTCAATCCGAGATCCGTCGCGATATAAAATGCCAAATCTTAGGAATAGAACGAAGAATGAAAAGAAAAGAAGAGTCCCATAACCCTTGAGGAGGATCATCATATGTTGAATATAATTAATTTAATTAATGCATAAGAATTACCTTGTTGGAATTCTTTCTTCGTTGATGTGTCCGGTCATGATTCGTTGATCCGTTGTTTCGTCGTAGAATCCAAGTATAGGATTCCTCTAGCGGTGATCCACATGTGTGCAACGTATCTCCGGACATCGTCGAAGGGATATCCAGGTGCTAGCGCGGAAGAACCTTCACTTGCGATGTCCGCCTTCAACCGCCTTGATCCGATGGAGGATCTTGCTCTCGTAAATTGAGGGCGTTCGTGGTGGAAAAGGGAATTCTCTCTTGGTTTGAGAGTATTTCCAAATCCGTTGTGCACAACAATGGATCTTTTAAAATGTTGGGGTTGAGAGGATATTTATAATCGGGTTTGAGGTTAATAGAGTTATGACAATAAATAAACGTGTTACGTGTTTTATTTATTTCATTAACTCTTATTGAAAACCCCCATGTCAAATTATTAATTCCTTGACATGCGCCCACGCTGATTATAATAAATATCATTTAATAAAACAATATTAAATCCTCAAAATCCCAACTGGAAAAACTACACAGCGTGTAATAATTAATACACGGCGTGTACTTGTTTTCCATAAAACTACACGGCGTGTATATTTAATATACATGGCGTGTACTTTTATTTTCCATTTTTCTCCACCACATTTATTAGACCTTGAGTAATGACTATTTATTTCTTAAATAAATGTAATTGTATTACTCGCTAATAAATATATTATTTCATCCAAAATATATTCTCTCGAATAACTAGTGTCAAAATAAATGCGATCAGACATCCTTAAATAATTATTAAATCATAGTCCGGAATAATATTTATTTAACTTGTTAAATTAATATTTAACTAAGATACATGGACACACTTAGTGTGTGACCCTCTAGGCCTCTTTCTCAGTGGCATTAGGCTGAGCCTGCCTAAAGTCCAAGGTTAGCATCTAGCAACACGCCAAGGCACCCATATAGAAAGAAGTTAACGCTGCAATGACGTGTCACTTCCTACGAATGCTTAGCGTGTAATATAATCCCTTTGTCTCGATATCTCCAATCAAGCGGGTTTCATGCTAGTGCCATCAACCCATGTGCTTGATTATTCTTTCTTTGACTTCCCGGAATTGAACTTGCCCATACCTTACCATGGCCATGGATTTATTTAGGCTATATCAATTCCATCAAAGGACCTGAGATATCTACTTCCGTTATGGAATTAAAGGGACAAATCCTTTCTTGCATTATCTATTAATGCGGTATTACTCATGACGCACCCAATGTATCCTACCTCACTGCGAACAGTGTGTCGTCACAGTTTTCGTCAATACATCTAAGTGCATGAGTATTAATACCCATTAATAATAATCTTAAAGTATAAGGACCAATACACACGTCCGCAGATAGGAACATCCAATGACACTATGAAATGTGGATTTCCTACTGGTGGGTCTCGTTCTCATAATATCCTCCTGGATATTACCAAGGGCGCACACCATGAGAAGGTGCCTCAAAGTTTTATGACTCCTCACCCCTAATGACCTGTATTATTTGTGTCCTTAAAATAATATCATCCGGCCATAGAACATACATTCAAGAACAGTTTTATGGCACTTCCGGGTTCTCATCGTAGTAGGGATCAGCTACGACCCTTTAATGTAACAGCTATCCATAGGACATTATCACATGACATATCATGCAGAAGAACAATCAAGATGTGATAAGGCTTTTATTTAATAAATAAAGTACAAATTAGTTGGTTCTAGACCACCAACTCCAACAGACTCCCACTTGGACTAGAGCCAACTACTAACAACCTTTAACCCGCTAGCTCTCACATGATATTCATGCTTCTACTGAGATAGTCCTTTAGTCATGGGGTCCTTCATGTTCTATTCCGTGGACACTCTGCTCACTGCAACTTCACCCCTTTGATAGAAATCCCTCAAGAGGTGATACTTCCGGAGTATGTGATTTTTTCGTTGATGTGACCTTAGTTCTTTTTCAAGAGCCACCGTTGTAGTATTATCACAATACAATGTAATGGGATCTTTAATACTAGGCACCACATCAAGCTCCTAGGAAAAGTTCTGAATCCAGACGGCTTCTTTGGATGCATCAGAAGCCGCTATATACTCGGACTCCGCTGTAGAATCGGCGACAACTGGCTTCTTTGAACTCTTTTAGCTCACAGCTCCTCCATTGAGACAGAAAACATATCCAGATTGCGACTTCAGATCATTATGATCTGTTTGAAAACCAGCATCAGCATACCCTCTGATGACAAGCTCCTTGTCTCCTCCATACACCAGGAACATATCCTTAGTTCTTATCAGATACTTAAGGATAGTCTTAACAGCAGTCCAATTCTGTTCTCCTGGATCTGCTTGATATCTTCCTACCATGCTCAGTGCATAGGCAACATCAAGCTTGGTACATAACATGGCATACATGATGGATACTATAGCCGAAGCGTATGGTATCTTACTCATCCTATCTTTCTCCTGTTGTGTCTGGGGACACATTTTCTTAGAAAGATGTAAGACATGTGACACTGGAACCAATCCCCTCTTGGATTTTTCCATACTAAATCTCTTTAGTATCTGGTCAATGTATGTACCCTGACTTAGTCCAAGCAGCCTCTTGGATCTGTCACGAATGATCTTGATCCCTAGAATGTAGGCTTCTTCTCCTAAGTCCTTCATGGAGAAACACTTGTTCAACTAGTCCTTAACTGACTGTAAGGCCGGTACGTCATTTCCAATAAGCAATATTTCATCAACATATACCACTAGGATGATGACCGCATTCCCATTAAACCGCTTATAAACACATGGCTCACATTCGTTCTTAATGAAACCAAATTCCTTTATGGATTCATCAAATCGAATGTTCCATGACCTGGATACTTGATTCAATCCATAAATGGATTTATGCAACTTGGAAACCCATTTGGCTTCACCTGGTGTCACAAACCCTTCTGTTTGTGTCATATAGACATCTTCCTGAAGGTTCCCATTAAGGAATGTTGTTTTGACATCCATCTTCCAAATCTCATAGTCATGGTAAGCTGCTATGGCAAGTATGATTCTTATGGATTTAAACATGGCAACTGGCAAGAACGTTTCATCATAGTCAATTCCTTGACGCTGTCTAAATCCTTTAGCGATTAGCCTTACTTTATAGGTGCTAACTTGACCTTCTATGTCCAGCTTTCTTTTGAATACCCATTTTCATCCAATAGGATTTACATCAACTGGCTCATCGACCAGAACCCAGACTTGGTTCTGATACATGGAATACATCTCAGAATTCATAGCTTCTAGCCATCTTGCAACTTCTGAGCTTTCTACTACTTCCTTGTAGGAGATAGGTTCATCATTGTCCAACAATAATGATTCATCGTCCTCAGCGACTAGGAAACCAAATCTCTCTGGTTCCCTTACCTCTCTTGAGCTCATACGTAGTACTTGTGTTTCTAGAACCTCTTCCACGGGGACCTATGGGACTTTTTCCTGTACCAACTCATGTGTATCTTGAGCATCAACTTCGTTAACGTCAATCTTGATCCCACTATCCTTCTTGAGGATGTGATCCCTCTCAAGAAAGACGGATTGTCTGGTGACAATCACTTTCTTGTCTTGAGGGTTATATAGGTAATATCCTTTCATTTCCTTGGGATATCCTATAAAGATACACTTCATGCCCTGGGGTGCTTGTTTGTTGCCTGACAAGGCCTTAACAAACGCCTCGCATCCCCATACATGTGTGTGTGACAAAGTGGGTTTCCTTCCATTCCATAACTCAGATGGAATTATATTTTCCGCCTTAGTTGGTACTCGGTTTAATGTGTATGTTGTAGTTTGTAATGCATATCCCCAAAAGGATAATGGAGGATCCTCATGACTCATCATCGACCTCACCATGTCCAACAAGGTGTGGTTCCTCCTTTCACTAACACCATTCCATTGTGGTGTATAAGGAGGAGTGAGCTGAGATAGAATCTCAGACTCCCGTAGAAGATCGATGAACTCTTGGTTCAGATATTCTCTACCTCGATCCGATCTAAGCTTCTTTATCTTCTTACCAAGATGATTCTCTACTTCATTCTTGAATTCCTTAAATTTCTCTAAGGACTATGACTAATACCTCATTAAGTAGACATATCCATATCTACTCAAATCATTAGTAAAAGTAATGAAGTAAGAATATCCACCTCTAGCTTCTACTGAAAATGGTCCACACACATCCGTGTGTACCAATCCTAGAATCTCTATGGCCCTTTCACCTTGTCCACCAAAAAGTGTCTTGGTCATTTTTCCTTGTAAACAAGTGTGACATCTATCAAGTGGTTTTATCTCAGTAGAGTCTAAATAGCCATCTTGGAAGAGATTTGTCAAACGCTTCTCGTTCACATGACCAAGGCGGTGATTCCATAACTGGGTGATGTATGAGTCATGTGAGTTTGTTTAATTATCGATTTCCAACACTTGGTTTTCATAATTCAATACAAACAAACCATTATTTAAATGTGCCATACCATAACATATGTTGTTCTTATAAAATAGACAACCCTTATTTCTAAATTTGAAAAAGAAATCCATCCATATCCAAACAAGATACAGAAATTATGTTCTTGGTAACACTAGGCACATAATAACAGTTATGTAAAACCAAAATCATCCCAGTCGGCAATGATAGGTGGTAGTCTCTAATAGACAACGTAGCCAGCCTTGCGCCACTGGCAGCTCAAAGATCCACCTCTCCTCTGGCGATCTTTCTAAATCTACTTGGTTCCTGGATTTGAATAAAGATGTGATCCCCACAAGCTGTATCTAATACCCAATTTGTAGAAATAGAAAGATTTCACTCAATAACAAACGCACCTTTAGCGTCCCCACGCTGGGTGCAGTTCCTCTTCCAGTGGCCCTACTTGCCCCATGAAAAACACACTGCCTCTCGTTCCTTGCCCTGCCTCTGGATCTTCCCCTTCTTGTAGGGATGGTGCTCGGGGGCTTCAGACCGTTTATAAGTCTTTGGCCCCTTTGCCTTGTCCTTCCTTTTCTTGTTCACCATAAGGACCGCGGGTTTGTCATGCCCCATGTCCTTATCTACCTGGAGAATCAAGGTTAGAAGCTCTGATAGACTCTTTTCATTTCCTCTCATGTTATAGTTGACAATTAAGCTAGAGAAAGTCTTGGGCAGTGATGATAGGATGAGATCTGTACGCAACTCATCTGGGAATTTAATCCCTAAGATGTTCAAGCATTCAATGTAGCCAATAATCTTGAATACATGAGGCTCGACTGGCGTAGACTCTCCACGATTCGTGGTAAACAAAGCATTGGAGATCCCATACCTCTCCTATCTCGCCTTCTCTTGGTAGAGATCTTTAAGGTGAGACATCATGTTATACGCATCCATGTTTTCATGTGGCTTCAAGAGATCATTAGACATGGTCGATAGAATGAAACACTGGACATCTGTGGAATCATCCATGTGTTTCATGTAGAGAGATAATTCCTCATCACTAGCCTCTTTCCCAGGAGAAACTGGAATAGGCTCTTCCAACACATATAATTTCCTTTCGTGGCGAAGGACGACGCGTAAACGCCTCTGCCACTCTTGGAAATTGGTACTGGTGAGAAGGTTTTCTTTTTCGAGTATGGTGCTCAATGATATATTTGAAGTCATTTTCTTGTCGTTTCTACAAATTAAGACGAGCAAAGGTTTAGTATTTTATTACAAAAATTGAGACAAATAAATAAATTAATACTTATTAGTCTCCCACTATTTTATCTAAATCCAATATCCCTCACCATTGACTTCGGAATATTTTGTTGTGTGAATATTCTAGTGGCAAGGATCCATATTTCCCTTCGTATTACCCCAACTAGGGTTGGTCAAGCAAATTAAAGGGTTTTAGGTAGGCATTCCAAATTCCAACTGCATTAACTCGGAGCTCCTTTATCCGCTGAGTGGACTCCCAAATCCTGAAATCCCTTTTGGATTTCCTCAACCTTTGCCTCTTGGTCACACCAAGTCCTGTTGTGGCAGTCAAACCTTGATGCAAACCAAGTCAAGTCAACCCAAAACCTTGAATTAGAATTCCCCGATAATTGAAAGCACCCCAACTAGGGTTGGTCAAGCACTCTGAACTATGGTTCGATTCTAACCAAGATTATGGAAGGCTATGCCGACTTAATATTTATTTTGAGGGATTTTATCCTTATACGTAAATTGCCATTTTATTATCTTTGATTACATGCTTGTTAATATTAAGTGGGATATACTTAATTGATTAACCAAGTCTAAGATAATATTTACCTATAAGCCATTTTTATTTTAGTTCCATCTTGCATGCTCGTTTAATTCATTGATTGTGTGATCGTGACAACACACCACAATAAATAAACCATGCAACTGACAGAAATAAAATAAATGGTATGATCATGAGCTTTTTCTATTGGTTAGTTTATCTAGCGGTTGATAAACTAACCTAAGACCTAGGGGAGAAACACCTTGAACCTTTCGGGTTCGTGTTTATAGCTTTCCACCTATCCACCTTTGTATCTCCTTAGATTGGTTTCACCTTGGCTCCTGACTTGAGCCGCCTCCACTAGCTTGGGAGCTTCATCCATTACATATGCATTTATCTCACACACAAGTGAGGGGTAAAAGGGTTTTTTACATAAAAGAATCCTTGGGCATGAAGGCCCTACATATTAATGAGGAGATGGATCGTAGGCCAACAAATTTAATTTAAATAAATAAATTAAAAGAAACCATTCACATACAAAGGTCTTTGTCTAGCTCATGATCATCCATACATTCAACGATATTTACGCATAAATAAAACTAGCATTCAATTCTTTAATCATTCTTGTTTAAGATAAATCACGCTTGAATCAATTAATTTTCTTTAATTAATCAATACTTTTATCTTAAATACCTTTTCTGAATTTCCTTGAGATTCTCATCCATCATAATTTTAAACAAATAAATTCATTTAAAATTATCCTTGTACATAACTTGTACCTTGGAGGAAACCCGGTGAATTCCCATTTATTACGCAGATGTTAAATTAAACACATATATATAAAACACCTATCACGTGTTGTGCCTCAGCTTTACGCCTGCAGCATGGTACATGTCTCAAGGGTTTGTATAATATAATAATAAATTTTAATAAATCTGTGTAATTTGGGTGAGTACACGGCGTGTAGTTCTGACTAAACGGTGTGTACTTTTCTTCACCGTCCATCCGAAGTACACGCCTGGGGATAGGGTGTGTTAATGTAATTTGGAAATTTTTTGAGTATACGGCGTGTACAGTGGGACACATGTCGTGTAGTTTCAGCGTTACAAGGTTTCCAGCCGGGTAGGCTGTGTACAAAGTACACGACCCAACCTTGACCTGAAGGGACTACACGCTGTGTTCATTGGACCACACAGCGTGTATTCCGGAAACCGTGTGCCACCTATTTCTGGTCAAAACACGGTGTCTTAAATTCTTAGAAAGAATCCAATACACAGCCTAATTTTCCGGATCAGTCAATGCATTGAACCTAGACTACATGGCATGTACTTCCGAATACACGCTGTGTATTCTGGTGTTATACGGCCAGAAACGTTTGGCTCCTCCGGATGAGTTCCTCTATTTTATTTTAATCAAAATTAAAAGAAAATATTGTTTCTGTGAGGTGAATGAGAAACGAGGGAGGAGGAATAGATCTCGATATTCATATTTCTAGAACGATTAAACTTTAATTGAAATAACTAAATTACTAAATGCCTAAATTACCAATGAAAAACTAAATAATTATAATCAACGATATGACCTCCCTCTGATACCACTTGTAGGTTCCGGGCACAGCGGAAGCGCGTTGGCGGGTTAGCCCAAATTTAATTTTAACGTTAAACAATGTTCAATCCGAGATCCGTCATGATATAAAATGTTGAATCTTCTAAATAGAATGAAGAACGAAAAGAAAATAAGAGTCCTGGAACCCTTGAAAAGGATCATCATATGTTGATTATAATTAATTTAATTAATGCATAAGAATTACCTCGTTGGAATTCTTTCTTCATTGATGTGTCCGGTCACGATTCAGTGATCCGTCATTGCGTTGTAGAATCCAAGTGTAGGATTCCTCTAGCGGTGATCCACACGTGTGTCACGTATCTCCGAATGTCGCCGAAGGGATCTCCAGGTGCTAGCGCGGAAGAACCTTCGCTTGTGATGTCCGCCTTCGACCGCCTTGATCCGGTGGAGGATCTTGTTCTCGTAACTTGAGGGCGTTCTTGGTGGAAAGGGAATTCTATCTTGGCTTGAGAGTATTTCCAAATCCGTTGTGCACAATAATGTCTCTTTTAAAATGTTGGGGTTTTGAGGATATTTATAATCGGGTTTGAGTTTAATAGAGTTATGACAATAAATAAACGCGTTACACGTTTTATTTATTTAATTAACTCTTATTGAAAACCCCCATGTCGAATTATTAATTCCTTGACATGCGCCCATGCTGATTATAATAAATATCATTTAATAAAACAATATTAAATCCTCGAAATCCCAACTGGAAAAACTACATGGCATGTAATAATTAATACACGGCGTGTACTTGTTTTCCATAAAACTACATGGTGTGTATTTTTAATATACATGGCGTGTACTTTTATTTTCCATTTTTCTCCACCACATTTATTAGACTTTGAGTAATGACTATTTATTTCTTAAATAAATGTAATTGCATTACTCGCTAATAAATATATTATTTCTTCCACAATATATTCTCTCGAATAACTTGTGTCAAAATAAATGCGATCAGACATCCTTAAATAATTATTAAACCATAGTCAGCAATAATATTTATTTAACTTGTTAAATTAATATTTAACTGAGATACATGGACACACTTAGTGTGTGACCCTCTAGGCCTCTTTCTCAGTGGAATTAGACTGAGCCTGCCTAAAGTCCAAGGTTAGCGTCTAGCAACACGCCAAGGCACCCATAGAGAAAGAAGTTAACGCTACAATGACGTGTCACTTCCTACGAATGCTTACCGTGTAATATAATCCCTTTGTCTCGATATCTCCAATCAAGTGGGTTTCATGCTAGTGCCATCAACCCATGTGCTTGATTATTCTTTCTTTGACTTCCCGGAATTGAACTTGCCCATACCTTACCTTGGCCATGGATTTATTTAGGCTATATCAATTCCATCAAAGGGCCTGAGATATCTACTTCCATTATGGAATGAAAGGGACAAATACTTTCTCACATTATCTATTAATGTGGTATTACTTGTGACGCACCCAGTGTATCCTACCTCGCTGCGAATAGTGTGTCGTCACATTTTTCACCAATACATCTAAGTGCGTGATTTGTAATACCCATTAATAATAATCTTAAAGTCTAAGGACCAATACACACGTCCGCAGATAGGAACATCCAATGACACTATGAAATGTGGATTTCCTACTGGCGGGTCTCGTTATCATAATATCCTCCTGGATATTACCAAGGGTGCACACCATGAGAAGGTTCCTCAAAGTTTTATGAGTCCTCACCCCTAATCACCTGTATTATTTGTGTCCCTCAAATAGTATCATCTGGCCATAGAACATACATTCAAGAACAGTGTTATGGCACTTCCGGGTTCTCATCATAGCAGGGATCCGCTACGACCCTTTAATGCAACAGATGTCCTTAGGACATTATCACATGACATATCATGCAGAAGAACAATCAAGATGTGATAAGGATTTTATTTAATGAATAAAGTACAAATTAGTTGGTTCTAGACCACCAACTCCAACAATAATGTTTTCACTAACGATAAATTTGGTTTTATTTAAAATGACACTTTAGAACCAAACACACGACATGATATTATCGAAACATGATTTTCACCACAAATATCATTTAATTAAAAATTTAACAATTTATAAAACACTAAACCAGCTTGACATGGGTTTCCATAAAATCACACTAATATCACAAAAACTCATTAATAACAAATCAATGAATATGAGATCTCAAGAGAATAAAATAAGACCACTTCTCACCCTACAAACTAACTAAATCATATTATGAATTAATTAAACATGCAAATAAATTCATCAGACAATAATTATTAGTGGAACCACCTACCTCGGTGTAGCCGACTTCACAAAAATGGTGGGTAAGGATCGTTTCCCACCTACCGCAACTCAAACGAATCCAAATTGACCCTAAATCAAACAATTGAACCAAAACATCAAGAATTAACCCAAAATTTGTTGAGTTCTTCAATCGCACCCAATGAGCACCATAAACAAACCAAAAGTGAACCGTAAATCATGAAATCGAACCAACACAAATTATGATTAAACCCTAAAAGAACCCCATAACCGCTGGACAACCAAAAACTCTATAATAAAAAAAATAAAGTGAAGAAGAGTACTCAACCAGGGGGTTGCTTGCGCGGAAGGTAGGCAGGGCACCGAAGGTGTCATCGGCCAGCATGGGGAGGTCGGAGTTCAAGGGGGGTCGTGCTTCCAGTCGGCTGAGAGGGAGGGTGCGGGCTTCCGGTGCAGCAGCTTCCCGGGAGCGGCAGTGCATGCATTCGGTCGGGAGGGGGGGCACGAGCCGGGTCGAGGGCAGGGATGCAGCGCGCAGGGTGGATCCGGGGGGAGGAGGCAACACCGGATGGAGGCGCAGCACGGCGCGGCAGGCTGGAGGCTGAACAGGAGGGGCAGGGGCGGTGCAGTAGGGTTCCAGGGGGCGCGGTGAAAAGAGGGGCCACGACTGGTGATAGGGAGGCGGCGTGCGCTGGTGTCGTCGGATGGAGGTTGGCCAAGGGAAGATAGACGGGCGGCGCAATGGGATCCAGGGAGAGATTGGGTGAGGCGCAATATGCACAGGGGAAATGAGTGACGGACCAAGGGGGTAAAGGGGGTGAAGCGCAACCCTAAAAAAGAAATAAAAACAAAACAAAACAAAAAACAAGTGATAAAATAAATAAAATAAAATAAGTTAAATAAAACAAATAAAAAAATTAACGATATTACATAATATTAACTATAAAAATAATCATAGTTAATGGTAATAATATTAGTTATAATGAGAAGCTTAAAAATAATAATTATGTTCTTAATGATAATAATAAGATTAATAATATTAATAATTATATTAATATCATAACACAAGTAATAATAATAATAATAGTAATAACAATAATTAAAATGGTAATTATAGTGTTAATAACTTAATAAAATTTATATTCCCAACGCCATCAATAATAACAATAATAATATTCTCAAATAATATTGTTTTTTTAATATCATTAAAATAATTTGTCAAATTTTACCACACTTGTATTTATTTTATCTACATTTTATTATTCGTTACACTGTCTTTATCTGACTTAAACATCGGGCAGGGCCTGCGGCGAGCTGGGCGAGGTCGCGCGGCGACCCAGGCGAGGTCGTGCGGCTTCGACCGAAGCGACTTGGATGCAACCAAGGGAAAAACATCTGTTTCTAAATATATACTCAAGAAAATTTTAATTCGGACCTTAACCCGAACCACCCAATTCCCAATGAAAATAATAAAATAAATAATATAAAAATGACAGGTGTGACAGATTCTCAAGCTCTTGCGTGCTGAAGTGCTGCCTCTCCACTTAATATTATTCCGAACTTCTCAGAGTTTTCTAAAATATGAATGTCTGTAGAAGAATCCTCTTAGAAAGATATGTCTATAGTCAAGTCAATTCTGAAGTGGAAGGTATATAGGGAAAGGTTGGTGCATTCGAACTTTTTCAACAAGTATGATTCTATAATCTCGAAGAATATCAAACTCAATGGATGGGAGAGTGTCTAGATATCAAAGCCAGGGGATCAAGAATTGGTTTATCTGGATTTTCTTGTTGAGTTTTATGAATCAGTTCATTTCTTCAAGGAAGAAGGTAGAGAGAAGTTCTATTTTAAGAGATATGGTAAAACTTATGCTCTTTTGTATACAAAGGCAGCTAGATTGGTTGGAATTTCATATGAAGGGGAAGTCGAGTTCTATTCCCAAAAGTTTCCGGATGTCAAAGGAAGCTCTGTAAAGGTGAAAGCAATGGAGTGCCTCAGTCTTACTGATGTCAAGACTCCAAATATTTCTCAACTCTCTACAAATAATCGGATCCTTGAATTATGGGTTCAAGGATTTATCATTCCGAGAAATGGTAAAAATGACACATTGAAGAAGAGTTATATGTACATCCTAGACTTTCTGGTGAACCTAAGGAAGGTTAATTTGGTTAAGCATATTCTGATTACGATCGAGAATTTCAAAAATGTAAATCTGAAGGCTCATATTATCATGTACCCGGCCATTCTTTCTAAGTTGATTGTTCTGTTTCTAGAATCTTTCAAAATTCCTTGCAGTTTGAAGCCTAGAAATTGGAAAGTCATGCTAGTTAGTGATGATACCCTAAAGAGGATGAACATTGGATTTTCTAAAGACTCTGGAGAATTTTATGGCCTACCAGAGGAGGAAGCTGAAGCTATTCCGAAGAATCAAGAAGTGGTTGAACCATTCAAAAAGGCAATAAATAAGATGAAGTTAAAGGAAGTGGAAGAAGAAGAGAAAACCCCAAAAGCTAAGGAAGATCAATCCGCACCTCCAAAACCTAAGAAGAAAAAATCATACCCAGATGAGGTTGTAGAAAAATGGAGGGAAGATAAGAAAAACCAGAAGGAAGGAGAGCCGCAGTTTGGTTTGGGTCCTGCTGAAGCAAAGTCTTTGAAAGATAAGACTGTTGATGAGATTGAGAAGCAAGCTAGAGAAAATAAACAAAATAAGAAGATGTCTGAGACTGAAATTGTTCAATCTATTCTGAGGGATACTGAGAAAGCTTCAGATAATATTCCAATACTGGAATCTTTCTTAGTAGAGGATTTACCTGAGAATCTAGGTAAGAAATTTCTCACTCCATAAAAATCCCAAGAAAAAGAAGTAGAAAATGTTGTGGAAGAAGTGGAAAAAGCTGAAAGTAGTGATAACACAGCTGATTTGATTAATAAAGTGGAAGAATTTCATGAGAAGGAAATTCCATCCAAGAAATTGTCAATCTGAACTTCTCAAGATGAATCTTAAAAGCTTGTTACTCTTGGGTTAGATGTCAAGGCTGAAGATGAAGTGAACAAGCTATCTGAGGAAGAAATTTATAATAATCATTTTATTCATCCTGAAGATACTGAGGCAGGAGCTCAGAAAGAAGAAGTAGATGAAGATAAGATTGTTAAGCTATCTGATAGTAAATAAGAATCTCTGGATGAGAAGTAATTCCGAGAACTGATAAAGGAAAACAGGTGGTTGTTGATACACCCACTAAAGCTGTTATAAAGAAGAAAGAAGCTGGTGGATCTTCAAAGAGGAAAGTTGATGAGCTAGAGAAAGAGCCATCACCTATAAAAGTCTCAGATTAGGAATCATCATCTCTAGGACATGATTTCATTGTCCAATAATTGAAGAATCTGGTTGACACCATTCCGATTTTCCTAATCATAGATTCAAGATGCCATATGCTTCAACACACACTTAATTAGAAATCAGATTCAGTGTCCATGGTGATGGACAAGTGTGTCAAGCTTGATGCTGACTTCAAGAATTTCTTCATTAACTATGAATCCCACAATAGGTCCTATAAGAAAATGGTTGGCTGGTCAAAGAGGACAGTTGAAGATTTGAGAGAACTTGATGAATTCCAAGATGGTGTCAAAGAGGCTTTTGACATTGAAGATGGAAGGGTCAAAGATCTTATAACCAGTTTTCAAGAAAATTTAACTTTGGAACAAAATACCTGGATTCAAGAAGTGAAGGATTTGAATGGGAAATTATATTCAGTTTCCAAAAGATGTAAGAGATAAAGAGATATTCGAATTGAGATTCAAGAAAATCTGGTCATATATGAATAAGTCCTGAAGACTCAAGAAGAGGCTCTTAAGTCTCAGGAAGAAATAAATCAAGTCTTTAGAGAAGAAAGTTGGGGATCAGAATCAGCTTCTTAAGTGAGCATAGGAAGATCATAAAGAGCTAAAAATTATGAAGACTATAGTCAAGAATTTGATGCCAAATGAAAAGTAAGTATAACTTTGTTCCAATCTGATATTTTTTTGTATTCATTTCCTTGTACAAATTCTTTCTAATCATAATGAAATTTTTGGTTGCTTTTCTTTTGGATGTGTTGTACTAATCTTTCAGGTACCATAATTTCTTTTCCATTCCCTCAAATTCATTTTGAAAATCACAAAGGGGTAGAAAGGAAAAATAATACTAAGTAAAGAAGAAATATCCCTAAGTAAGGGGGAGTTTATCTAAGGGGGAGTTTTCATTATGAATATTTCCATATTCAAGATTATGAAAAATCTCATTCCGAAAATCTAGAATACGATCCTTAGAGTTCCAAATATTAAAGAGGAGTTAGTTTTATTCATCATTGTCCATGTATAAAGGGAGATAAGTTTAATTTAAATGTCTAGAAAAATATTTTCTAAGTCTTTATATTCTTTTTCGTAATGATGTTTTTGCTTTCCAAAACGGGGGAGATTGTTGAGTCAATAAGGTTTTCCTTATGAATTTTTCATTCCTTTATACTTGGGGGATATTTTTATGTCAATAAGGTCTCCTTATGACTTTACCATTCTTTCTTGTTTTGGAAATCACAAACACCTTATCTTAAGGAAAATTTC
Source organism: Viscum album (assembly GCA_963277665.1). Taxonomy (NCBI): domain Eukaryota; kingdom Viridiplantae; phylum Streptophyta; class Magnoliopsida; order Santalales; family Viscaceae; genus Viscum; species Viscum album. The sequence continues at coordinate 635,160,521 of OY728161.1, forward strand.
ATTTACTCTATGTTTTACTTCTATAAGGAAAATTTTCCTTCCCCAAGGAAATTTATCCTCACCATGTTCTTAATTGTTCATTATCTTGTCTAAGTGTAAAATTCAGTTTCATATCTAAAACCTAATAATCATATAATACTTATAAAAATAGAATTCTATTTTTAGGATCTGAATTCAGAATCCGAGTTCTCTTAATTCAGACTCTGAACTCTTATGAGTTCTGACTCCAAGTTCTTTGAATTCAGACTTCGAACTCTTAGGAGTTCTGACTCCGAGTTCTCTAAATTCAGACTTCTAACTCTTATGAGTTCTAACTCTGAATTCTCATGAATTCTGACTCTGAACTTTGTATGTTCTGACTCTGAATTCTCATGAACTCTAACTCCGAACTTTGTAAGTTCAGGTTCTGAATTCTTGTGAATCCAGATTCTGAATTTCCTTGAAATTCAGACTCTGTAATTCTATAGAGTTCAGGTTCTGAATTCCATAAAAAATAGAATCTAAATATACTTGTATTATAGACACCGAATGTGTTTTTGATTATACTCTGAACTATTATTTGCTTACATTAAAAATATTTGATTTTGGTTATGTAACCATATTTTTTTCTTACCCTTGTATTGGTTATAAAACGATGTCATGCATTCAGTTACTTACTAACCGTTGTTTGAGTGACACGTGTATAGGTCCCTATGAAATTCAAGGAAAGATATGATCATTGGAGGAGGGATCCGACCATTAGAGTTGTGACTATAAATAAGATCTCATTTAAAAGAGCTCATGACTTTTAAAAAGAAACTGATCTATGACTCTAGAGATTATATGTTGTTGAAGTGACTTCTAGAGAGAGACTATCATGCTTAGTGAATATTGAAAACCATGTTCAGATTTGATTTGTGCGACTCCAAATTTTACTGATTACATTTGAGGACTTTCTGGGATAGGAAAATAGAGGTGTCGACTACCTTGAAGTTGAGGGCTTCCTTGCTGAGGAAGACAGAGGTACTGACTACCTTAAAGTTGAGGGCTTGGGGGGATAGCAAGACAGACTATAATCTTTGTATCAAGGGCTTACCCTGGTGTGGGTAAGACAGACTTTCTTAAAAGTATAAATCAAGGGACCTTTATCCATGGTTGTTGGATACCCTTCTCTTTGGGTTAAAAGATTTACTACTCATTACTTGTTTTGTTACAAATTTTTGCTTCATTTTTTATTGTTGAGGAAAGTATAACTATCTTATAGTTCCTTATACTTGTAGTCTAATTTAGTAAGATTCTATACACTTTAAGGTAGAATATTTATCTTTGTAAACTTTCATTGAGTTTCATTTTCCGTAACCATCTTTCCAGAGTTTCTTTCTCAGAATCACTTTTCTAGATTCAAGCAAGTTTATAAAACTAGAGGTTTTGTGAATTTTTTTCCCCTTGTTTAACTTTGTTAAACATTACCATCTTTGAAATTTCTAAAGAAATTTTTTAAAAGTATACAATTCACACCCCCCCCCCTCTTGTATATTGAGCATCATACGATCCTGCATTTGGAATCTACTATGAAACAAATATCACTTCATTTAGTATTCTTAGTAATCATAATGTTTTGATCATCTGGTCATAGGGGGTCCAAAATACCCATGTCCCAGCTAGTCTCCTAGGTTTATATTTCTAATTAAACATATATAACATTGTTTTCATACCATCCTAGGAAACCTCACTTGTGTCTAACTCCAAATCCATCATATCCCACAACCTGAAACTTTTGATACCACTCTGTAATGACCACTTACCCCAAAAGTTATAGAAATGAGGGGATAGATATGAATAATACCCATGTCCCACCTATGGTAGGACATAGGTTGAAAACTATCAGTGAGTGTATTTTAATCATGAATATGGAAGGAATTAAAATCTAAGAGAATCATGAGGAAAATAGAGATAAGAAGTTTATAACAACTTACTCATATACTGAAATAAATATAAAATAAAGCCAAAGTGAAAACATGATATGTCCAATAGTACTAAAAATGTGTAAGGAAAAGAATATGTACTAAAAAGGTAATGACAGCAGTGAACACTAACCCCAAACATCTCATGTTAAACCTAACACTAGTAATATCTTTCCTGATCACCAACTAGATTCAACTGACTTGGAAAACAATTTATATATACATAAGCTAATTATAACAGTATACTCAGTAGGATTCCTTACGGAGCCTCTCACAAAATTGATAATGAAATCATGCTAAATAATAGTAAAAAACTATGGAACTAACTCTACACCTAAATTGTTATACTAAAAATTTCCAACATCACTATGGATATCTATCATAGTGTATAAAAAAGAGATTATATTATATAGTAATAAATATACATGGGTACCCATTTCCTGATTTTCCAACTAGATTGATGCTCTTCCCCAATATTGTACGTCCAGAGCCTCTCTCTATAATAGAAATATGTCCCAAAAACACATGGGTTTGACACCACCGCATGCATCACACACATCCCAAAACCATACCATCTCATCCACTCAAATCTAGATAGTATCCAAGTAGTTTCTAGAATCCACCACATTCCAAATGAAATATATCAAATATCGTATATTATACCTCAAGCCATTACATCCCAAACACAGATTATGTACCAAAATCTATCACAAATGATAGACATTATACTGATAATAATACTTCAGATACTATAATTGGTAATACATGTGTGTGAAATAACCAAGATTCATCACAACCCTCTACACACATATATGTGAAAAATATCTATCGTTCATATCATCAAAATTAACTACTAATATAAGAGGGCGGGGCTAGAGGGGGTTGTCAACCATCCATCCTCGCACCAAGACATTGGGGAAAACAACTTCCTAGTGTCCAATATGTGTCAATTCCCAAAGAGACATGGTTGGGGTAGAATATGAAATCATATAATTTAAATGATATTGTTTTTCTCATAATTACACTATTAGAATAACATAGTATTTGATACAACTACAACTAACATCACTAGGACTCCTAGTTACTACTGTTAATACTAGATATCCTATAAGAAAAAAAGAATATAAAATAGAAACTTTAATTACATAATTCTTTTTAAATCATTTAATACTATTAATTAATTCATTAGACATTAATTATCATCTATCATTATTCCACATTGCGTTATATTAACAATTCGAGTAAATATCATTACCACTAGGAATAAGTACTAACCAAGTCCATGGATTATCAAGATTGAAAACTTTTAATATTTTCATTCCATAATCAACCAACCATATAGGTTAAAATTTTATTTATTCTTTACTATCGTCATTTCATATACATGATCTTTATGAAAACCAACCTAATCTAATGCAATGAGAAAACATGCAACCAAGAACATTTAGTTGCCTCAATATGCGGGGAAATAATCCAAATAAAGTAAGAAACATATAAATCTTCCATTAAATAGATTAAACAATGACAATAAAAGATATTAGAATATCATTAACAGGTAATCCCAAATCTGAACGATTCAATCTCATTTGGTTTCATCCCTGACATGGGCATACATATACCGATACATATCACCATCACTTGAATCATATGTTTCCACAGAAATAGGGCCTCTCTTCCATATATCATGATAGCCACACTAGGGTAATCCATTCAAGGATCACATAAAATTTGTTCCTATTGGACCCATATCACAACATCCCTTAAGGCTAAGCTATAATAAGAATATCATAAATATGTAGGAAAATGAAGTGAGTAATAGGGAGATTGGTCCCTCAAAACTAGGCCTTCATCTTTCTCATGAAAACTAGAAATCACAAATCCAAAATAGGGAACTCATCCTTCTCAAGAAAAAAAGAAACTCAGGCCCTACCAAAAGATATTATCATTATCAAAAAACATGTTATTATTTCATCATGAATTAAAAAAATATTTAATTAAATGGATTAAACTATGGGAAACATAATGCATCAAGATAATAAATCCAAAACATTCTATTAGAATCTAATTGGGTCTCATACAACCTAGAGAATAACCATTATCAAATAACATTCCATTTTCAATAATTGTCAACTAAAAGATTAATCATGATTCACATTAATTATCCATTTATATTTAACATATTGAAGACAAATATTAATTAAACATGCATATTTTAATTAATTTTATTATCACCAAATTAAATTATCCAATGAATAAAAAACATGCCTCTTATTTTATTACATTGTCAATAAATTATCAATTCATTATGAATTTAAGTTATATACAAATTAAATAATGAAAAAGTCTAACATGTAAAGAATAAATATCACGTTGTCTAGAAAATTGTGGGGAATGTCATTATTATTGTATAAATAAACAAAATTACTAACATGTTATCTCTATCCAATTATTTAATCTGGTTCAATATTTATTAGGCTATCTTCAATACAATAAAAATGGATAAATCATAAAAAATTTAAAAATGTAGGTAAAATAGAATAGAATAAATTAATCCCCTATAATAAAATCTATCAATGTTCTTAGCATGAAAAAATCCCATGTTACGGATCCCCAATCACCTCTCCCCTATAAACTACATCAATGTGAGGACATCATGGAATAATAACACTAAAAATCAACACATAAACCCCCATTAGAGACATGGGAGAAGATCAACCATAGCATGGAGAAAAAGGAATAGGGATAAAGTGATCAAACTGGGAGAAACCAATAGAAAAAAAAGGAAGAACACAACATGGATCACCATGTATTGAAGGTAGAAAAAAACATATCACTATTAATGGAATCTTAAAACTCCAAGGAAGGTTTTTTTTTGGATCTCCTGGGATGAGAGGTGGAGATATTTTGGTTGTATGGTTCAGGAAAAACCTGGGGAGATGAAAAAATTTAATGATGTACAAAATATGGGAATTACATGATGTGTAATACCCTTCCAAATCATATAAATATCAAGGTTATAATGATGCTTAAAAATGTACCTCCATTATTATTTACAATAAATAAATTACAAATCATGAAAATACACTAAAAATTTCATGAACCACACTTACATGGTGTGTATGGATTATGTGGCATGTAATCTCCCTATCTATAGATTTTTACACCCAAAATCCAATTGACTCATTTCAAGTATTCTCTCACTTCCCCTGGACATAGAAACATAGAAAGGGTTGGACCTCATGGACATGTGAACATACATTAACCTTTGTTATTAATAGTTTATTTTTTGTGACATAGTTGATGGGAACCATAAATGGATGAATCCATGGTGAGTATAGAATTGTTACACACATTTATCTCATAATAATTCTCAGGTTAGGAAAGGTCATGTGTGTGGTATTGATTGTTAGATACTCTATTTTTGATAAATTATGCTGGTGTTTTCTCTTGGTGAGACTGACATGTGGGAGAGGCCTTATTAGTAAAATGGATTTTTCATAGGAGTTTTGGGTTGTGGTGAAATGATAGAATTTGAGTTAGGTCTTTGTGGCTGTATTTCACAATGGATTTCAACCGTGGATCTTTAATTTAATCATAGAGGAAATAATTAGTTGGAGATGTATTTTTTCATTTAGTTGATGTATTAATCATCATGGGAGTGGGTGATTATTTCATAAATAATAGGTTTTTCATTTTTGTGTAAAATTGAACGATGTTAGTGTGATAAGATTATTTATGGATTGATGGACTCATAATTTTTGTTGAGAAATGTGATATTGTAGTGGTGGTATATAGAACATGGATAGATAAGGTGATATGACATGCCTGATATAGGTTATACATTGAAGAGGGTGACATAGGATGGTAATATGCTGGATTGGAAAATTTTATAGTGATGTGATACGAAGTATGGTAATATGGTGGATTGTGGGAAGTTTGCATGGAGGTATTAATCTTGTTTGAGGGGGAAGGGAGTCATGGGTGCATATTTTTTATCTATAGGAGATCTTTATATCGTATCTATGTTGGTGGATACTTAATTTTAATTCAAAACTTTTTCTTAGTAAATTCTTGGTTTCGACATAGGTGTGATATCAAGTGGGGTCCAAGCATCTGAAATAGGACTATGATTGTTTGAGGTGATTAAAACAAGTTTATATTAGTGGTATGTCTATACAGAAACAAAAAATTTGTATATATATACTTAGTATTAGTAAACAAATATATTATAATTAAAATCAAAACACGTGATTGAAACATAAAGGTTTATTGTATCTATGAAGGTGATACAAAATCATCTTATTTTATAAGTGATATTCAATATCTCCCATAATCTTTTTCTCAAATTATACCTTTTTTATATACCCTCCATTAATAAATTAATCACAACTTTGGTAAATAGAAAAAATTTCAAGGGAATTATCATATTATTGGGAAGGATATGAAAGGGATATTTCAATCAATGATAATTTAATAGAATAATACAAGCATAAGGGTTTTAGATAATGATCATACTAGAAAAATCTCATACTAAATATTTCATAGATCATAAAAATCAGTGATGTGAATGAAGCATTTTAAAAAGAAAATTTATAAGTGTATGAAATCATCAATAACCATTCATGAGACACGATAGCATAAAAAATAATAATTTAAAAAAATCATATAACATTGTGAACATTTATAAATAGAAACATGTTAACTCATTAAGATACATACACGAAATTAAGACATAACATATTCATATGGGCATGGAATCCGGTCCATGAAAAGAATTATATAAATGAGAAAATTTCTACACAAAAAAACATATATAAATTATACAAGGTCCCTAAATAATCATATGTACATGAATCAAGTTCCACGAGACTCAGACACTATGCATATTATGCACAGGGCGATTCAAAGCCATTTCTTAGTTGGGGAGTGTAGAGCACACCTGGGCTTGGTCAGGGGCCCCCGCTGGGAGTCGGTGTTAGAAACCCACATTTTTTCCATGGGGTGTTATCCGAGTGGTACCGCTGGTTGTACCCCTTGATCTCCATGGGAACTAGTGTAGGCTTGAGTCCCACCAGACTCAGACATTGTGTGTATTATTCACTGGGCGATTCAAATCCATTGCTTATCTAGGGAGTGTAGAGCGCACCTAGGCTTGGTCGGGGGGCCCCGCTGGGAATCGGTGTTAGCAACCTACATTTTTGCACATTAGCCTCAGCCCAGTTTGTGAGGACTCCTTAAGTGCATCCAGATGACCTGGGATCAAATCCATGTGGAGGCTAATTTCCAGTACTATAGCAGTACTGTAACAGGAAATGTGCAGTATTGTAGCAGGTACTGTAGCAGAAACTGTAGTAGGCACTATTTGGCACTGTAGAAGCTGGGAATATTCCCCCGTTTGGGCCTTCAGGCCACCGATTTGGTCCCTAAGTTCTTTAAGGCCTTCGTGCCACCCAGGCCTTCGGGTTAGTAAGGCCTTCGGGCCACCTCAAGGCCTTCGGGCCACTTTAAGTGCAGATGCAAACCAAACAACCTACATGGAACAAGCATCAGAAGGAGGATGAGCAAGGAGCTTTCACCAGTGCAGAAGCTAAATGGATTACAATAATGATAGGGTATGGCACCTTCCATCAGGATAAGCATGTGTATGCATGGTAAAGCCTATCTGAACAACCATGCAAAGGTGGAGATCTAATTTCATGATGAAGATGCTGGGGAGGAGCAGTTCCAAGTAGTTAGTATGGGTTTTATGTAATGTTTGAATCCTATGAGCAATGAATTACTCTAAGGCCTATGGGCCATGTAATACTTATGCCTACAGGCCTTGTAAGAGTTCCACATCACCCCTTGAAAGGTGGATTGTCAAAAATAAATAAATAATGAAGGCCTTTGGGCTATTGGAGGAGATATACTTCATTACCATATTCAATGAAGGGCTATAATGAGACCACCCATTTGATAATGTTAAATAATAAATGTGTTTCAAGATCATAAGAACATCAATCATTTCTTTATCATGTAATCCATTAGAAGGAAATGGGTTTGATAAACACGTCATCATCGTAATAATTAACATTTTAGAGGAAGAGTAAGGATGATAAAGTTGTATCATATCCCCAGTAAACAATATGTAACTTAAAAGGATGTTATCATAAATAAATAATTTCTCTAAGTGATATATATATAATTTATTGAGGAAAATAACCTTTTCATTTTAATGTTAGTCTTTTATAATACAAATACATGCAGTATATGAATGAAAATTTTTTATTTCAAAGCAATAAATGAAACTATTAATGGAATATTCAATGAGTTGATTCGGCATGATGGAAAGAAAATCAATTTAATTATTAATTGATATAATATGGATTTTGGTCATACCATCGATAAAATTTACACTATTTAGATAAATAAGTGAAGATTATTTAATTTTTTTTAATAATAAAACATAGGTAAATAAATAATAATTGATGAATAGTAAAATTCATTCTGGAAAATATTTTTAAAAATATGAATATAAAATTAAATGTGTTTTTGACCAAAATAGGAGAAATATTGTCATTTTTTCATAATAAAATGTACTAAACCATTTTTTCATACCAATGAGAGGGAAAGTTGAACTAAATCATTGAAATTACAAAACTAACTAGTGGAGATGGAAATTAAAATGTGTTTTACTAAATGTCGATCATAAAATTTCTGTAATGGAAATTCAACCATAAATAATCCTGATTAAATATTTATTAAAACATAAATACCTTACTGCTTTAGTAGCTTTTGAATCATTATCCCCTTGATAGAATAAAATCAAATGAAAATTTAAATATCATAAACACAAGGAATTTAATGATATAAATATGAAAGGGGTTGTATACACACCTCAAAAGAGAATATTGGCATATAAAATAAAATATTTCTCCCAATATATAATCTATAAAGATAAACCCTTACATATTAATAATTATAAAATAAAATCACCATAGAAGATAGAAGAATAAAAGGATTATTAAGGCCCCATATTATTCATGAAAAAATAATAATGACTATTCAGTTTTAGTGTATTCATAACAAAAAATAATCAATGGGTGAATATGGAATATATATCATATAAATTAAATTAAAGCGAGAAAGATATTTACATCAAAAATTTATATTGTTTTTTATAAATAAAAACTGAACTGTAATAAATATATTTTTATTAAAAATCTATTCCAGTAACATAATATTAAGTATTATAACATATATGACTTTCTTAGAAAATATTATATCTATTTTAGTAAAAATTCCAAATAATAATCAATATTCTCGGTAATAAATTTTGTGATGTTCATGCATGTTTATGTTTAGCCATTAATTTAATCTTACATTGTTGGGTTTTACATAATATTCATAATTTTATTCATTTAACTATTATAATATTTATTCATTATATGCTATTTTATTATAATTCACATTATGAAATTATGAAAAATCATTCACATCATTTTGTTGAGATAATAGTGGGTATGTATGCACTATAATTATCTATACTTTTCATCGTTTATAATGAATAAAAGGTAAAAAATGGTTACCCTTTTATAAAATCACCATTATATCATTTATATCATATATATTAATTAAATATATCCTTATTATAAATCATGTAACTGGAAAATGAAAATTGAATCTAATCACTTCGTAGAGGTGGTCATATGCGTGTATGCATGAGGGATGTTATCATTTTTCAACATATTTAAATTTAATAAGTTAGATAAGATATTATAATTGTCTAATTATAATAATTTCATAAATATCATGTATATAAATATTTAATAAATCATTTGTACCCTCTGTGAGAGGCAGTGATTGAAAAAATAAATACATCAATTCAGGTGGTGGTAATATTCTATACATGATTACAAGGGGTTTGATTCCCATTAAATGAATATATAGATATATTAATAGTGATACATCGGTATACATACATATATTTATATATTAGTTAATGATGTTATTATATTACAAAATTTATTACATTTTTTGTGAGGATGAAAAAAGAAACAAAACTAAAACACTCAGTTAGAAGTAATATGTCTTTATCAGATGTCTTTGTTTACTTAAAACATTAATCTGTTAAAGGATTGACTATTGGATTGTTATAAAATTATACGATGTGTGTTATGTATATATTAATTTATTATATCATTTATTGGTTGAGTTATAAGGATAAAAAATTGTGAATAATGATGAAAAAGAGGTTCCTTTTAATAATTTATTGAAATGACACAAATTAAATTAATTACAAATTAAATAATTTATATATCATAATAATTTCATGAGGCCTCACAGAACCCCAAAATTGAATATAATATGTGATACATTCATATTCAACTTGGAGACTAATATTTGGTAATGTTACAAAAATATTTTAGTACATATTTCATGGATAAACTACTTCAAATCCAATTAAACCTTAAACGATATAACATAACCTTTTCCCATGATAACATAACTATATAACCAAGAATATAATAGAATTATTACCAAATTTGTAAATTTTTATTAAAAATTTTGGTTCCATTTTATCATATTTATTATCTTTAGTTGATAGAAATTACATGTTATATAGAAACCAAAAATTCACACGGACATAATTTTAAAAAAATACATTATATAAGAGTAAAAATAATATTACCTTGAAATAAAGCCCCAAATTATTTTACAAAAATATTAATAGTTATATAATTAAATTATAAATTTTTATACTTTTAAGGTATTCCAAAACTTAATGGAATCTTTCAACCATGAAATTAATTATAGAGGCTTAAAAATAGTTTTTCATTTTAAACAAATATAACTTATATTTCCTAGAAATCATAATTGGGAACAAATATTCATAATATTGTTTTGAAATAAATTATTTAACTCTAAAAACATATATTTTATCCAAATAAATTAACAAATTTGGATGAAAAAAATCATTAAATATTTTTAACTGTATTATTATACTGCATTAACCTAGTTTAATATATTTTACTAAGGTAAGAAATCTTTACCATGGTCATTATTCATAATGTAAAAAAATTACATTGAAACTATTACATTATATTTATTATTTTTATTAAAAATGTTCAATCCATCATAAAAAAATTGATTAAAAAATTGGTAGAATTTAATTTAAAAATAAACCATCAAAATTGAGTGAAATGTTATTTTCTAAAAAAATGCCTTCTTATGTATATATTGATTTCGGAGGAAAATAATTAATTATATTGATTAAAATAATAATAATTTCATTATAATCATATAAAAACTAAATCTATATTGAAATAATTTTAAAACAAAATGTAGCAATGTAAATTCTTGAAATAATTTTATTATTCACAAAAAAATGTTTTGACTGGAATATTCATGTCCTTTCCAAACAATTATTGTTTGGTTTTTCCAAAAAATGAGATATGAATATTTTTTAACATGTTATGATTGAATTTAATTTCTCTCCATAATCTTATTTAAATATTTCATTATGTTTTTTAATTTTTATTTTAAATGAAAATAATTTCAAAAATTTATTGTTTTTTAATCAATGGGGAAAGGATATATTCCTCATTAAATGTTTAAAATTATTTATAAAGCTTCATTTAAATTTTTTTATGTTTATTTTCAATGAAAATAAGTTTAAAAAGTATTTAATAATGTCTCAATTTTAAAATTTTATTTTCAATGTAATGTTAACTTCCTCAAGAAACATTCCAGGTGATATTATCTTTCAAAATCATTTTCCATTTAGAAAGAAATAAATTCATGTAATATAATATTTACAAGGGATATGAACCAAGGATTCAATTTGTACTCTTTATATGAATATTTTTTTGAGAAAATAAATTTATTAATCTCTAATCTCTTCCATATTTTATACCATTATATAATTCTTATGAACCTTATTTTTATCCATCAGTTATGATATGATGAAATTTGTAAATGATTACAAAACATCTATATTTTCAAAGGTTATGATAAGATGAAATGATTATGAAACCCATTTCATTTCATATGTTATGTTATTAAGAATGTTTTATGATATTATGGAACACATATGTATTATTTTTATTATGTGAAAGGTGGGGCCTATTTCTCACCCAAACACATTTTTTAATTAATTATATCTCATGATATAGAAATGAAAGTAATGGGGAGTGAACCTAGTTAAATAAGGTACTTTATCCACTATGATGTTTTTTAGAGTGATCACTGACTACTATAATGGTTTTAGGAGTGAACCTATTCTACTATCATAGCCTTGATAATGATCCTATACTACTATGAAAATGATTTTTTGTGATTATTTGTATGCAAAAAAATTATTTATCTTATGCCAATTTTATGATCTAATGGATCGCGTTATCTAATTTCAATGTGATTCAAGTCTTAAAAACTACCTATCATTATTCCATTAATAAATATTTTTATAATCAAAATTCCGGGCATGGTTTTGAAATAATTTTCATGTTCTCATAAGCATGTTTTATTTTTATGTTTACGTATGACCAATTTTTACCCACACCGATCATCTATTATCATACTTTATTATATTTCATTTACTCTGATTATGAAGATAGGTTTTATCTTGGGTATGATCATAAATATCACTAATATTTATTATCTTTATGGGACATATTGAATATCATTCACTAAATAATAAGGGTGTTTCTAGTCTCTGAATAAAGTAATCATATATTTTTCATGGATGGGTAATTTTGTAAGATTTTTAATATTCATATAAAAAGAATAAATATTATTTTTGAGAAGCATAACCTATTATAGTTATATATAAATCTATGTATCATTATAATAATATCAAATAATAATATAAATCATTACATATGATAAATGAGGAAAAACATGATGACATATTTGGGTGATAATTATAATCATTAACATTTATGAAATATATGTGACTCTGACATCAAGCGATCATAGAAATGTGAAAACAATAAAAAAATGAAATCATTCAAAAAAATTATAGAAAACCACCAAGAAATCATAACATATTGTGGTTAGGATAAATAAATGTACACCGTAAAAGATATATCATGATATAATAAATTTCCCAATGCATCAAAAGTATATATAATTTTGGGCCAACCCATAATATTCATATCTTATACATTTATTTGTGTTCCATATAGTTCATACAACAAAAGGATGTCTTTCTTCACTATTAATTTCATGATTAAGTATTGTGGGATAAATAATTGGAATTAACCAATGAATTATGGATACGTAATTCACCATGAATACACATGAGGGGAAATGGTGATAGGTATTGAAAAAAAATGGCATGGAAAATCATGGATTAATTTTGACAGCATAATAGGTGTACTAAAAGGTTCATGAATTTGTTTAATGGGAGTAAAATGTGGTATCTCGTTACATGGAAATCATAGTTATAATAAATCCAATGTTTAATAATATATATCAATATGAAAAATTATAAATCAATATGGATAATATAATGAAAGTATTAAAATAAAATGAAAAAAGTATGATAATACCATAATTGAGAGGTTGTAATTAAAATCTTGGGAGGATCTTCATAAGGGATTGGGAACACCTTGGTTTGGATTTATATAAGAAGAGGGAGATAAAATTCATACTCAATGGGTGTTTAGTGAATAAGAAATGGATGATGTGTGGGTATTTATAGAAAAATACATGAAATATCATTACTAATTTTTAAACATTCATTTTGGACTATAGGTGATAAACTGATCAACAACACTAACCATTTCAATGTTTTTACACATGGTTTTCTACCAAAGATGATTATTTTAAAATTAATTATTTTTATCTAAAAATAATAATTATAATAATACCAAAAATGGTGTGGAATGGATTTGTGTTCATTAAAATTATTTTTAAAACCGAAAAAAATATAATATATGTTTTGGAAGAATCATTTTGGGTTTTAAAAAATAAATCAAATTATATCAATTTAATATTATTTAGTAGGAGAAATTTATTATTGTAATGGATTCCTTTTACAATATTCATAATATCACTTTTTCACAATTAGGATGTAATAATATATAAATTATATTTATAATGTATTAATTTTTTACATAATAAATCGATTTTGATTAAAAATTATAAAAAATTCACAATTGGAATATATTTATTTACTGATTTATGAAATAATATTTTTGTTTCAAAAATTAGTTTCTAAATATTCTAATCTAAACTTTTAAATAGAAATATTTATTTAATGAAAATGATTTGTTTTTTCAATAATGTAATCATTATATCCAATATAAAACTTACAGTTTTCTTTGTTAAATTTTATTATAATTTATATTTAAATAAATTAATAATAATATTTTATGAAAATTTAATTAATTTTAATATTGATGAAATTTTTAAAAATGAGTGTTTAAATTGCAACTATATATTTCCCAAAATTCAATTTGGTTTCTCTAGATCAAAATTTATTTTTTTATTAAACTTATAATATAATCATGATTATAATTTAATAATGAATAGGAATCAATATAATCATTTTTTCTTAAAATGAAAATATAAAAATTCATACATCATGTACCATGATATATAAACCCTTTTTAAATCAGTGTACGGTCTAAGGGTATAGTGTGTGATGGTAGTAATTTTATGGTGTGGTTTAGTAAACATGGATTGGGTGGTGATCTCTATATACTTGATCTTCTCCAATATGTGGTTTTACTCAAGTTTATATTATTTAATATCTTTTTGGTCTTACCTAGGAGAAAAACCTACTGATGCCATATCCCTCAAAAACTCAATTAAATGGGTTTAATAATTATGATCCTATTATTTGAAGCCATTTATTCCTCATATATATCAATGAGATTTTATTATAACCCTTTATATATACTCATTATGAAATCCACTTTAGATTATCTATATTAATAGTGTTTATTATGAATAATGGTATGTTATTCCCAACAAATATATTATAGAGATATTTTATAATGGACCAAAATATGGAATGAAGTTCATATGTTTTATAAAAATGAATTACATTAAAAGTAATGTGTTAATTTAGATGGAATTTTAAATATAAATGTTCTTTTCATTAAAATCCATATTAGATGATTATGTGAATGTTATTTTAAATATAATTTAATAGTGAGAAGATAATGTATATGTTATATTATGACTTTTATCTTCTTATCAGAAAATATATTCTAGATACATTGAAAGAGGAATATTATTTAAAGATGGATATCAAGGTTGTAGTTTTGTTTTGAGTTTATCAGTTAATTTTTAGGTTGATCAATGATATTTAAATAATTTGGTGCATTTTTAGGGATTTTGGATGCATGGAAACTTAATTAAAGATGTATATAGGGTGGAATTGATATATACTGGTTTAATATGTTTTATTAAGAAAATTTGGTGTTCTTTATGAATTTTCATCATGTTTTTGAGGAAAATACATCTTTCATTTTCAGTATAGAAGGTAGGTTATCCATCATGTACTATGAAGAATGAATCATCCAATTCAATAACCTTTACTCATGAGGCATTTCTGAACTATGGAGGAGGTGTCTGAACAACATAACATGGTTTGTATATAATTCTCTGAAAGGGGATTCATTTATGATGGTTATAGTTTGATTTTTGGTGATACATAATTTAATTATTACTATATATATTGGTTAATATTAAAAGGACACAAATAATGTATTTTTTAATAGGAGGAACTGTTTATTGGAGGACCACGTAAGCAATACATTAATATACTTTATGGGATATCAATTTCTAGAGGGAGATAAAATAAAAATATTATGATTAGCAAGATTTATGGATATGTGTTCTTATAGGTAACCCATTACTCCCTTATATAATAATAAATAATAATCAATTAGGTTTTTTATTATGATCTAGAGTATATTCATATAATAATTTATATTACCAACTTTTTATAGAAATTCCTAACATTTTTTCTAGATCATGACATAGTGCATATTGGATCAAGAAGTAGTGGGTTCTGCACAAGTGTTCATGAATGTGTATTCCAAGATGAATTATTATTACATGTTTTAATAATATAGGAAGGGTTTTTCTCATACACTATATGGTGGATTGTGGATCCCAATATATATTGAACATTTAACCACATTTTACTTATGTATTGTGTTTTTTCCATTAGGTTTTTTCGTAGCATCATAAAGGTATTATTATGACTATCAATAATCACATCATATCATCATTTTCTGCTATTAATGATGAACCATTCAAGAAATATTTATGATAATGATGATGTGACTACCATGTCATTAAACTGAGGAAGACCTCATATGACGTAATACAAAATAATGATTAAATTAATTTAATATGAAGGAGGAAGTAAAATATTCATTGTTCTCTTGTAATGGAAGTTATATAAGCATGGTGTGATCCTTGAAAACTATTTTGATCCATGAAATATTTTAAATTTCATTTTATTCTTATACGATTAACACATCTCTGAAAAATTATCCATATAAAATACCATAGTAGTGTACCATGTAAAAACAATTATTTCATACTTTTATTTCATTTATTTTTTATTGTTGGGCTAGTGAATTCCTATTAGATAGGATATACATGTCCATACAAACATGGTTACAAATTCTTCTATTCAAAATAAAATGTTTACAATCTTATTCATCTCCCTAACACATCATAGGGAATAATGTAGTGAAACATGTAGTATTATAGAAAATTTATATGGGATTAATACATCTTTTAATGATATTTATGAATAATTTAGTTATTTTCAAATAACTTTCTATAAATTTTGTAAAAAAATGTTATATTTGTAAAAAAATATTTTTTTTATCTTTGATCTCATGGATTAGAATATCTGACCAATATTATCCATGAGGGTAAATTTAATGATGTGATTGAATAATTTATGACTAAAGCTGATATGAAAATATGATATAATGATGCTAGAGATAAAAACTCCAAAACTAGAGTCCAATCGGACTAGATATATATTATAGTGATGTTCTACACTAGTTCCAATGAGATTTTGAAAAAAAAAATCCATCATTTATAATGATTAATGTAATGTGAAGGGGGGTAATATATATATTATGTACAACATGTTTGGTGAATTGAAAATCCATCATGATGAAAAATTTTATAGTTTCTTTAACTGAACCCCTAAATTTAGTATAGTTATGTTTATAAATGATGATGAATTAAAGGATATCAATATTTCATATATAATTAAATAGTTTTTACCACCTTTGTATAATCCAATAGATTCATTTATTTATGAAGTATATTTAACTAATTTATATCACAATGATCTATTATGTATCTATGTGTCTTATGAAATAAAAATTATTCAAAAAATGCATGAAATTGAATCAACCAATCTATCCATAGAATACCATCAAACCCCTCCATCTCGAGAACAAAGAGGTCCCACATGATGTGACACCAACCAAATTAATGGGATAATTCCCTACAATGGCATATAGACTATGATCTAATTCCCAAAAGTGTATCGAGTGACATAATTCCATCAGAAAACCGAAATTCTAGTCCAAGGATCTCCACATCATGTGAAAATATAAATGAATGTGAAGAACCTTTGTCAAAAATAAATTATACTAATATAGAGGCTACTAATAATTTAAATCTCACTAAAGATGGTATGATACTATTCTCCTCCTGTATCAACTGTACAGAATATTTTTATTCTAAAATGTGGCCTTGTGAAATAGCATGACTACCCTAAGCATTCCCAATATAATTTGGAGGTCTAATTGGTGTCTGGATCCCATTTCCATGACCACCTCCTCATCATATACTAATATTAGTACTCTATATCCCAGTCTAATGTGGTGTTGTGAATTCCAATCATGAATTGTGAGTTGGTGTCATTCCCCTCCCACTATCAACTAGAGTATTTCTCATGAAAGAATTCTTTATTTGGCCCATAATTTCATAATCTTGTCACATTATTGGTTCTCTATCATACTAGTTCCTCATGTGTCTCTCCTACCACACTAATGATAGAAGAAATAACTACCAGCACTCACACCTTGGATGGTATTCCCCTCATAAGAAGACTTAAAATAACGCTTCCTACTATTAGTAGCTAAACCATTTGGTTGAGATGCTGTAATACCCTGCATTGGACCTCTATATTCCCCCAGATTATGCTTAGAAATCAGAATTAGTTCAACTATATAATTAAAAATAGGCAATTTAAACACATTCACCCATGACAATACAATATAGATGAGACATTCCTTGAATAATATCACCCTATATAGATCATCAGGAAGATAAACATGTGACAATACTATATAACGGTAGTCATACACTACTCTAGATGCATAAACCCAATGGTATGTTCATCTCATAGAGTCTTAAAAAAAAGTAATCATAGAATATTTATTGGAAATCCCTACAAACCATAACCTAATGTTGATCATCCTTGTTCATAGAATCCCACCAATGCATGGATGACCCCTAAAGAATATACATAGTGAGTTATACTCCCCTTTCAAGAGGTGACTCTAAATCATCCGAAAATGTATGAAATAGTCTCAGGACACATCTCATATGATTTTGGATTTCCATAACTGAAAAAAAAATAGGGTTGATAATACTATTCTAACATGCATATCTTCTCTTCTATAGTTTCAGAAGTCTTTTGGGTCCTTGAATAGCCTGAATAAATGGTAGGAAACCATAAAAAACTATGAATCAACACCCACATTAGGAACAATGGGTGGTTTCAAAATTGGAACTACTGGAGGTTCTATTGCAGGTCATAACCCACCACTTCTAGAGTATAGTAATCTCCACCCTAATGGAACACGACTAGAAGCCCTTATATTGTGATGTCTATATAATTCCATAAACATTCCTCATAAAAAAATTTATAATAACCATATCATAAATATAAACACGTGATAGGTACAAACCATCCAATAAATTAGTCACACATAACTTCATACTATTAATACCAGGGATAGGTTACAAGAAATACAATAAGAATCACTAGAGACACATCCTACTTCCCAGTATAAATCTAAGTATAGTTCATGTAACGACCTGAGAAAACCATGTTTTGATTTTTGACAAGTTTTCCTTTCAATGTCACTCGTTAAGTGAACCAACAAACAACTAATAAGGTATTAATAATAAAATTCATCAAATGGATGAAAAATTCCTTTTATTCAAATAAGAAAAATTTTGGCTACAACATCCACTGACCAAACAAGAAGGTAAATTAACCCAAAATCCCAACTAAGAACACGATTACAATAATGGGGAGACAGCTTAAAACCACTAAGAGCCCAAGAATGTGGTAGGGGTTTTGGGCGTCCATCATAACAAACATGAGGATGGCCGAAGGCACTGCAACCGTGCTGAGCACCAGGGGAATCACACGAACCATCTCTGTTTCTTCTTCAGTCACCTGGAGTAAGGGACACCCCGAGACCAAACCCTTTTATAAGCACCCTAATCTGACCGTTGAACCCCAAACAGCTATAAATTTGACCATTGGTTTCCCCAAGAATATAATGTTTTATTTTGACCGTTGGTTCCCCCTATCCTCTAAGTTTTGTTTTTGACCATTGGAAACAAGATGGCTTACCCCTGGAAGGTTCAGAAAATTAATTATGTAATTTTCTTCAAAATGACATCAATGTTAATTTAGTTAATTTATCTCTTGTTCTCCCAAAATGAGAATTTTATTTTATGTTTCAAAATGGAGAAAATTAATATTATTGTTTTTCTTCCATTATACATATTAATTTGAACAATTGAACCTTTATTTTCTAATTATATCAAACCTGATGGATTTTTATGAGTTATATATATATTGCATCAAATTAGATATATTATTTCTCTTATAATTTGAACTTTATTAACTATTTTGGAAACTTTTTCAAATTATGGTTTTATTTAAAAATTTTGCATCTTTAAGCTTACACAAATACTTTTAAGTAACCTATTTATTTTTCTTTTCTTAAAGGAGTGTATCCAAATGTTTGCATGGAATTACAAATTAAGGTAATTATTATGTAATTCAGCAAAGGAAAAATAAATAAATAAATAAACAAATAAATATAAATTATGTTGAATAAACCAATGTTTTCTTTGATCGATTAAATGAACCTCTGGTTTTTCCAAATATAATAATAAAAGATCAATAATTATGGTTTAAAAATAATATTCTTAATATAAAAAGGTCAATAAAAATTATTGGTATTTTAAAAATAGAATATATATATATACATATGTTTATATAGTAACACATTTCAATTAAGTCAATTTATAATTTTTTATTGACCAATGATTTTTTATTAAAATAATAAAAGTCGGTTTAATAATTGAATTTTTTTTAATAATAAAAACAATGTTATAATAAATTAATAATAATATTAATAAAATGTTTTTTTTAAAACTCAGTGAACTGCGTTATTTTTTCTCCACATCGAATCCAGTCATCTGATCCAGCCTCTTCTAATCCCGGCCGCCCGTTTCTTTTAATACCGCTCTGTGTATGAGTCATCCGATCATCCCCGGGTTGATCCCAGCCGCCCACTATTTTCGCATTTTTCTCCTACCTCACGCCCTCTGTTTTTCTTCTTCCTTGTCGCGCCGCTGAACCAGTGGAGCGTAGGCCTCCGTTTTCTTCACCTAGGCCGGCGAGTGGACCCGATCTGTCTCCTCCTTTCCTCAAGTCGACACTGAACCCCCTCGCCTCGGATACCTCAGGCCGACGACTCCCCCGAAGTCCTCCATCTTCTTCTTCTTCTTTTTTAAACCCCTGTTTCACTGAAGCAGAATGTTGGCACCCGAGTTCCCTTGATCTCTCCGACTTCTGGACCTCGTCACTACTGTGTTTTCCTCTCCTCTCCGAACTGGTAAGGGTCGGACTCTGTTTCTAAGTTTTTATTAAGCTTCAGTTTTCATATATATAAATATATACTTGTTATATATATACGTGTATATCTTCTGTATTTTACACCTTCGGTTCCTCTTGCCTCGGCTACTCCCCCTCTCTGAGCAAGGTAAGAAACAAGTTTTAATTTCGGTTGGGTTTTTTCAAGTTTCGGTTTTATATTAATATATATATATTTATATATACATGATATATATACACTTCTGGTATGTGTGAACCTGGTGCGAACCCAGAATTTGAGATCTCCTTCTCAGCTTGAAAAACCGAATATTGGGTAAAGGGGAAATCCTCCTCATCGTTTCCTACTTTTTTTATAAGATTTACATAGTTATATACACTTGTTATACAAATGTGTTTAGTAATATATGGGACTATATAAACCTTTTTTACCTATTCCTAGAACTGATCTTGTCAGCCTCTTTGTGAAAACCTAAAATTGGGGTAAGGGTTCGAAGGATTTGTTTTATTTGGGTGCGGGTTCTTGCAGTTTACACCTTGTGTTTATATATGAGTATATATATATATACTTTTATATACACATGTGTATAAGATGATATATGCAAGTATGCAACCTTTTCCCAATGTTTATAACCCTGGTTTGTTTTCCTTTCGCCTATAAAAAAATG
The DNA here is from genome assembly GCA_963277665.1 of Viscum album. NCBI lineage: Eukaryota > Viridiplantae > Streptophyta > Magnoliopsida > Santalales > Viscaceae > Viscum > Viscum album. The sequence goes on from OY728161.1 coordinate 635,182,030, forward strand.
GAGATTTTGAGTAATTGAATGAATAGGTAAAATTATGCAAGTGAATGAAGTATATTGTTAATGTTTACATATATTAATATCAACTTGGTATGCATTTTTTCTAATTTATTACAACATAGCAAGATGAAGTTTATGGGTTCATTTGATTTCAAAATTATTCTTGCAATTGAGAATTTTCATTTATCACTACTCTGGATAAATCAGGATTTTTGCTTTGTGAAAATGGTTAGTATGGACTCCTTGAACTTTTACAAGTGCATACATGTATTCATAGGTAGGTACTCATGTTTATGAAACAACCTTGTTGTATGCAAGGCTGACTTTTTGTCAATAAAGGTTTATGGAAATTATGTTCACCCCTTTTTCTTCTTTTCTGGAAAAGAACTCCGGATGTTTTTTTTTACCAAATATAAAATTTGTTTAAGAGATATTTTTGGAGTATGGCTTAATGTGATAAACCCATGCATATGTGTAGGTATACGTATCATTATGTTGTCTCCAATTACGAATACTTTTATGATGTTTGAGAACTTTATAAAGAAAAGGGGGCTTGTTGTTTAAAGTGCTAATGGAAGAGTTTACACAATTATATACATGATTTCCCCAAGATGGCCTTGATTATGCACATTGTAACCTCAACTGCCTGTATTAAACGCCTATGATATCCATTTATCATCATATGTGTAAGTTATGAACAACCATGCTTTAATTGGGTACTATGATGTATGGAATGTTAAGTGTTATGTTTATTTTCTGAAAATCCATGTTTTCAAATGTTAAGATAACTTTTTATGTGCACGGAGCTTTAGCATGCATGTCATAACGTTTTTAATGATTAAACTGTTTTCATGTTATGAATACGTATGTGAAAATGGGGTTTAATTATGAATGTATGGAACCCTATGAATGAATGACCATGTCAAGATATGTGAGGGATGTATAGGACTTACATATAACGGGTGCGCCTGGAATTATATAGTGCAACAAGAATGATGTGACGGGTGTTCCCGGAATTATACAACACTCTAATGCATTGGGTAAAGCAGGAGTCTCATGAGACGATTATGTGCAATGGTCTTGGCAGTTAGCCATGGCTCAAGCTATCAAGGAAATGGGGTGGGCAGTGAGCCTTGACCCGTTAAGTATGTTATACAGTCATGAAGAAAGGTCTTGACAAAGTCCAGTATTATACATTCCCTCTGCATGTAATGATTAAGGTCAAATAGGGGTTAGTTCAACTAACAGGACAACCCCTAGTTGAAAGCTCCCATGACTATTAAAATATAATTCTTATGTCAAGAACTGCTTTCATGTGGTAACTGTTAGATGAACTGTATTTTCTCATGAACCATGATATGCACGTTTTCCCTGCTTAGTCACAGAATTCTTTGTAGAATTTAAGTAACCTTGTTTGAACACTATGCATTGTTTATTCTTCTTATATTGGGTACTCTGATCATGTTTACTTTAAATATTATTTCAAGTACGTGCTTCTTTGTGAAAGAGGTTTTTCAAAGAATGATTGATTTCATGTTTTAAGAAAAGATAACGTTTTGTTTTAGGAAATTGTTTTACTCTCTTCAAAAGGACTTCTTTGAGAAAGGATTTTCTTAAAATGTTTTTTTTAACCCCTACTGGGCATTTTTTTCTCACCCTACATTTTTGTTTAAAGTTTTTCAGGAATGGTTGGTACCAATGAAGTTAATCGGAAGCAGCTGGATTCCCAGAATCCTGAGCCTCACGATCTTCTGTAGTAATGGGACATGATATTTAATTTGTAATGATGTAATGTTAAGTATATCATGTCTCATTAAGCACCCTGGATTTGGGGTCGCTACAGTTGGTATCATAGGATGGGTTCAGGCAACTCTTGAAAACCAGGTGATATAATGTATTGTTATGACTGACTAAATAAATAAATGTTATAACTTTCAGATGGCTGATGTACCTAGGGACCTTTTGTCACTTCCCACTGTTCCTCTAGAGAACATTATATCTCTAGCTAGTCGTGAGAACTTTCTGAATTTTTCCCAAATTCACATGATGTGTAAGCACCTGTACGGCGTGTCAAACTCACCTAGGGTGCTTAGTCTTCACCGGGGATTGGGGATGGATTATCTCCTAATGATGATGACCCAATTTCCCTCTTATGCATGTCGGGGAAGGTATCAAGAAGGACTCTTCTGAGTGTTCACAACTGGCGAGAAATTTGGCACAACACTTGATAACCCTTTTCAAGAAGCTGCTGCTGCCGGAGACCTCCAAGCGGCTTACCTGTGCCAGATTTTGCACTACGGCTTCTGGGGCCAGTTAATGGACTTTGGAGCGTTGGAAAATGAGTCCACACGTGTGTCTCTTAGGCAAGAAGTCTAAACCGATGTTTCCCAACTCCATATCCCTCATGCTAAAATCAAGAGGCGTTATAAATGTTCCCATGAGTTTAGTCCTGTCTGTTCATCCTGTGTGTGGTTTGAAGAGTTAGGAAGTTTTTCCACTCTTTGTGGCGTGCGTCTTGTAAACTCAGAATTTTCCGTGTAAACTTTTTCATAAATGGAAGTTTCTTATTTCCTTTCATGTCTCCACCTTATCAATGTTGTTAAGAGTTTCCCTTCTATGTTTACTTTCAGATGGCTGGGGAAACGAACTTCTCATCCCTACCTGATGAGCTAGTATAAGTCATCTTGATCAAGGCATGCACGGTGGATTATCAATCCTTTCTCCACCTACGAGGGTCCTGCCAGCGTTTGCTCGATCTAGAAAAAGGTCCAGAGATCCTTCGTTTATGTCAAGAGGATGATTGTGCCTTCCACCTCGTTTCCATGGCTCAACTCCCCTCCTACAGGCAAAGGGGAAGACACTTTGAGGGCCTGTTCTAGTGTTTCACTCTAGAACAGAACTTTTCTGCCAGAGTGTGCTTCCTCGTGGCCGCCCAGGATGGCCAGCTCAGTGCAGCCTTCATGTTCTAAGTTCTGAATCTTAGTCTCCTCAACCGCGTCATCCCTCTCGACTACCTCGAGCATGATGTGGCCAGAAGAGTCATCAAGGAGTTTATCTAATCGGACATTTCCGAGCTTTTCATCGCACGAGCCTCCCTTTGGAAGCCCGTGTGTAGTACGCATGAACATGAGTTCAAGGAGTACTGTTCGAGGTGCATCTGGGCTAGGTAAATGGAAGAGTTGGGTGCCAACTTCGGTATCCCGTTAACTGAGCTAGATCCACTGTTTCGGTAGTGTTCTATGTTTGGGGTTTCAGTTTTTCTTTTTTTATGATAGAATTGCGAGGGTGAAATTCTTTGAAGGGGGAAGTGATGTAACGACCCGAGAAACCCATGTTTTGATTTTTTTGACAACTTTTCTTTTCAATGTCACTCGTTAAGTGAACCAACAAACAACTAATAAGGTATTAATAATAAAATGCATCAAATGGATGAAAAATTCCTTTTATTCAAATAAGAAAAATTTTGGCTACAACATCCACCGACCAAACAAGAAGGTAAATTAACCCAAAATCCCAACTAAGAACCCGATTACAATAATGGGGAGACCGCTTAAAACCACTAAGAGCCCAAGAATGCGGTAGGGGTTTCGGGCGTCCATCATAACAAACATGAGGATGGCCGAAGCTACTGCAACCGTGCTGAGCACCAGGGGAATCACACGAACCATCTCTGTTTCTTCTTCAGTCACCTGGAGTAAGGGACACCCCGAGACCAGACCCTTTTATAAGCAACCTAATCTGACCGTTGAACCCCAAACGGCTATAAATTTGACCGTTGGATTCCCCAAGAATCTAATGTTTTATTTTGATCGTTGGTTCCTCCTATCCTCTAAGTTTTGTTTTTGACCGTTGGAAACAGGATGGCTTACCCCTGGAAGGTTCGGAAAATTAATTATGTAATTTGCTTCAAAATGAAATCAATGTTAATTTAGTTAATTTATCTCTTGTTCTCCCAAAATGAGAATTTTATTTTATGTTTCAAAATGGAGAAAATTAATATTATTGTTTTTCTTCCATTATACTTATTAATTTGAACAATTGAACCTTTATTTTCTAATTATATCAAATATGATGGATTTTTATGAGTTATATATATATTGCATCAAATTAGATATATTATTTCTCTTATAATTCGACCTTTATTAACTATTTTGGAAACTTTGTCAAATTATGGTTTTATTTACAAATTTCGCATCTTTAAGCTTACACAAATACTTTTAAGCAACCTATTTCCTTTTCTTTCCTTAAAGGAGTTTATCCAAATGTTTGCATGGAATTACAAATTAGGGTAATTATTATGTAATTCAGCAAAGGAAAAATAAATAAATAAATAAACAAATAAATATATATTATGTTGAATAAACCAATGTTTTCTTTGTTCGATTAAATGAACCTCTGGTTTTTCCAAATATAATAATAAAAGATCAATAGTTATGGTTTAAAAATAATATAAAAAATATAATAAGGTCAATAAAAATTATTGGTATTTTAAAAATAGAATATATATATATATATATGTTTATATAGTAACATGTTTTGATTAAATCAATTTATAATTTTTTATTGACCAATGATTTTTTATTAAAATAATAAAAGTCAGTTTAATAATTGAATTTTTTTTAATAATAATAACAATGTTATAATAAATTAATAATAATATTAATAAAACGTTTTTTTTTAACTCAGTGAACCGCGTTATTTTTTCTCCACATCGAATCCAGCCGTCTGATCCAGCATCTTCTAATCCCGACCGCCCGTTTCTTTTAATACCACTCCGTGTATGAGCCGTCCGATCATCCCCGGGTTGATCCTAGCTGCCCACTATTTTCGTGTTTTTCTCCTACCTCGCGCCCGCTGTTTTTCTTCTTCCTCGTCACGCCGCTAAACCAGTGGAGCGTAGGCCTCCTTTTTCTTCACCTAGGCCGGTGAGTGGACCTGATCTATCTCCTCCTTTCCTCAAGTCGACACCGACCCCCCTTGCCTCGGATACCTCGGGCCGAAGACTCCCCCGAAGTCCTTCATCTTCTTCCTCTTTTTTTTAAACCCCTGTTGCACCGAAGCAGAACGTTGGCACCCGAGTTCCCTTGATCTCTCCGACTTCTGGACCTCATCACTGCTGTGATTTCCTCTCCTCTTCGAACTGGTAATGTTCGAACTCTGTTTCTAAGTTTTTATTAAGCTTTGGTTTTCATATATATAAATATATACGTGTTATATATATACGTGTATATGTTCTGTATTTTACACCTTCGGTTCTTCTTTCCTCGGCTACTCCCCCTCTCCGAGCAAGGTAAGAAACAAGTTTTAATTTCAGTTGGGTTTTTTCAAGTTTCGGTTTTATATTAATATTTATATATTTATATATACATGATATATATACACTTCTGGTATGTGTGAACCTGGTGCGAACCCATAATTTGAGATCTCATTCTCAGCTTGAAAAACCCAATATTGGGTAAAGGGGAAATCCTCCTCATCGTTTCCTACTTTTTTTATAAGATTTACAAAATTATATACACTTGTTATACAAATGTGTATAGGAATATATGGGACCATATAAACCTGTTTTACCTATTCCTAGAACCGATCTTGTCAGCCTCTTTGTGAAAACCTAAAATTGGGGTAAGGGTTCAAAGGATCTGTTTTATTTGGGTGTGGGTTCTTTCATTTTACACCTTGTGTTTATATATGAGTATATATATATAATTTTATATACACATACGTATATGGTGATATATGCAAGTATGCAACCTTTTCCCAATGTTTATAACCCTGATTTTTTTTCCTTTCGCCTATAAAAAAAATGGAGATTTTGAGTAATTGAATGAATAGGTAAAATTATGCAAGTGAATGAAGTATATTGTTAATGTGTACATACATTAATATGAACTTGGTATGCATTTTTTCTAATTTATTACAACAAAGCAAGATGAAGTTTATGGGTTCGTTTGATTTCAAAATTATTCTTGCAATTGAGAATTTTCATTTATCACTGCTCTGGATAAATCAGGATTTTTGCTTTGTGAAAATGGTTAGTATGGACTCCTTGAACTTTTACAAGTGCATACATGTATTCATAGGTAGGTACTCATGTTTATGAAACAAACTTGTTGTATGCAAGGCTGACTTTTTGTCAATAAAGGTTTATGAAAATTATGTTCACCCCTTTTTCCTCTTTTATGGAAAAGAACTCCGAATGTTTTTTTACCAAATATAAAATTTGTTTAACAGATATTTTTGGAGTATGGCTTATGTTCTAAACCCATGCATATGTGTAGGTATACGTATCATTATGTTGTCTCCAATTACGAGTACTTTTATGATGTTTTTGAACTTTATAAAGAAAAGGGGTCTTGTTCTTTAAAGTGCTAATGGAAGAGTTTACACAATTATATACATGATTTCCCCAAGATGGACTTGATTATGCAAATTGTAACCTCAACTGCCTATATTAAATGCCTATGATATCCATTTATCATCATATGTGTAAGTTCTGAATGACCATGCTTTAATTGGGTACTATGATGTATGGAATGTTAAGTGTTATGTTTATTTTCTTAAAATCCATGTTTTCAAATGTTAAGATAACTTTTTATGTGCACGGAGCTTTAGCATGCATGTCATAATGTTTTTAATGATTAAACTATTTTCATGTTATGAATATGTATGTGAAAATGGGGTTTAATTATGAATGTATGGAACCCTATGAATGAATGACCATGTCAAGATATGTGAGGGATGTATAGGACTTACATGTGACGGGTGCGCCCGGAATTATATAGCGCAACAAGAATGATGTGACGGGTGCGCCCGGAATTATACAGCGCTCCAATGCATTGGGTAAAGCAGGAGTCTCATGAGACGATTATGTGCGACGGTCTTGGTAGTTAGCCATGGCTCGAGCTATCAAGGAAACGGGGTGGGCAGTGAGCCTTGACCCGTTAAGTATGTTATACGGTCTTGACGAAAGGTCTTGACAAAGTCCAGTATTATACATTCCCTCTGCATGTAATGATTAAGGTCAACCAGGGGTTAGTTCAACTAACAGGACAATCCCTAGTTAAAAGCTCCCATGACTATGAAAATATAATTCTTATGTCAAGAAATGCTTTCATGTGGTAAACTGTTAGATGAACTGTATTTTCTCATGAACCATGATATGCACGTTTTCCCTGCTTAGTCACAGAATTATTTTTAGAATTTAAGTAACCTTGTTTGAACATTATGCATTGTTTATTCTTATTATATTGGTCACTCTGATCATGTTTACTTTAAAGCTTATTTCAAGTACGTGCTTCTTTGTGCAAGTGGTTTTTCAAAGAATGATGGATTTCATGTTTTAAGAAAAGATAACGTTTTGTTTTAGGAAAGTGTTTTACTCTCTTCAAAAGGACTTCTTTGAGAAAAGATTTTCTTAAAAAAAAAATTTAAAACCCCTTACTGGTCATTTTTTCTCACCCTACGTTTTTGTTTAAAATTTTTCAGGCATGGTTGGTACCGATGAAGTTAATCGGAAGCAGCTGGCTTCCTAGAATCCTGAACCTCGCGATATTCTGTAGTAATGGGACATGATATTTAATTTGTAATGATGTAATGTTAAGTATATCATGTCTCATTAAGCACCCTGGATTTGGGGTCACTACAGTTGGTATCAGAGGATGGGTTCAGGCAACTCTGGAAAACCAGGTGATATAATGTATTTCTATGACTGACTAAATAAAAAAATGTTATAACTTTTAGATGGCTGATGTACCTACCGACCTTTTGTCACTTCCCACTGAGGCTCTAGAGAACATTATATCTCTAGCTAGCCGTGAGAACTTTCTGAATTTTTCCCAAATTCGCATGATGTGTAAGCACATGTACGGTGTGTCAAACTCACCTAGGGTGCTTAGTCTTCACTGGGGATTGGGGATGGATTATCTAATAATGATGATGACCCAATTTCCCTCTTACGCACGTCGGGGAAGGTATCACGAAGGACTCTTCCGACTGTTCACAACTGGCGAGGTATTTGGCACAATGCTTGATAACCCTTTTCAAGAAGCTGCTGCTGCCGGAGACCTCCGAGCGGCTTACCTGTGCCAGATTTTACACTACGGCTTCTGGGGCCAGTTAATGGAATTTGGAGCGTTGGAAAATGAGTCCACACGTGTGTCTCTTAGGCAAGAAGTGTACACCGATGTTTACCAACTCCATACCCCTCAATCTAAACTCAGGAGGCTTTATAAATGTTCCCATGAGTTTAGTCTTGTCTGTTCATCCTGTGTGTGGTTTGAAGAGTTAGGAACTTTTTCCACTCTTTGTGGCGTGCGTCTTGTAAACTCAGACTTTGCAGTGTAAACTTTTTCATAAATGGAAGTTTCTTGTTTCCTTTCATGTATCCACCTTATAAATGTTGTTAAGATTTTCCCTTCGATGTTTACTTTCAGATGGCTGGGCAAACGAAATTCTCATCCCTACCCGATGAGCTAGTAGAATTCATCTTGATCAAGGCATGCACGGTGGATTATCCATCCTTTCTCCACCTGCGAGGGTCCTGCCAGCGTTTGCTCGATCTAGAAAATGGTCCATAGATCCTTCATTTATGTCAAGAGGATGATCGTGCCTTCCACCTCATTGCCACGGATCAACTCCCCTGCTACAGGCGAAGGGGAAGATACTTTGAGGGCCCGTTCCAGTGTTTCACTCTGGCACAGAACTTTTCTTCCAGAGCGTGCTTCCTCGTGGCCGCCCAGGATGGCCAGCTCAGTGCAGCCTTCATGTTCCAAGTCCTGAATCTCAGTCTCCTCAAACGCGTCATCCCTCTCGACTAACTCGAGCATGCTTTTTCTAGAAGATTCATCAAGGAGTTTATCTACTCGGACATTTCCTAGATTTTCATCGCACGAGCCTCCCTTTGGAAGCCCGTGTGCAGTACGCACGAACAGGAGTTCAAGGAGTACAGTTCGAGATGCATCTGGGCTATGGAAATGGAAGAGTTCTATGCCAACTTCGGTATCCCATTAACCGAGCCACATCCACTGTTTCGGTAGTGTTCTATGTTTGGGGTTTCAGTTTTTCTTTTTTTTATGATAGAATTGCGAGGGCGCAATTCTTTGAAGGGGGAAGTGATGTAACGACCCGAGAAAACCATGTTTTGATTTTTTTGACAAGTTTTCTTTTCAATGTCACTCGTTAAGTGAACCAACAAACAACAAATAAGGTATTAATAATAAAATGCATCAAATGGATGAAAAGTTCCTTTTATTCAAATAAGAAACATTTTGGCTACAACATCCACAGACCAAACAAGAAGGTAAATTAACCCAAAATCCCAACTAAGAACCCGATTACAATAATGGGGAGACCGCTTAAAACCACTAAGAGCCCAAGAATGTGGTAGGGGTTTTGGGCGTCCATCATAACAAACATGAGGATGGCCGAAGCCACTGAAACCATGCTGAGCACCAGAGGAATCACACGAACCATCTCTGTTTCTTCTTCAGTCACCTGGAGTAAGGGACACCCCGAGACCAGACCCTTTTATAAGCACCCTAATCTGACCGTTGAACCCCAAACGGCTATAAATTTGACCGTTGGTTTCCCCAAGAATATAATGTTTTATTTTGACCGTTGGTTCATCCTATCCTCTAAGTTTTATTTTTGACCATTGGAAATAGGATGGCTTACCCCTGGAAGGTTCGGAAAATTAATTATGTAATTTGCTTCAAAATGACATCAATCTTAATTTAGTTAATTTATCTCTTTTTCTCCCAAAATGAGAATTTTATTTTATGTTTCAAAATGGAGAAAATTAATATTATTGTTTTTCTTCCATTATACATATTAATTTGAACAATTTAACCTTTATTTTCTAATTATATAAAACCTGATTGGTTTTTATGAGTTATATATATATTACATCAAATTATATATATTATTTCTCTTATAATTCGACCTTTATTAACTATTTTGGAAACTTTGCCAAATTATGGTTTTATTTACAAATTTCTCATCTTTAAGCTTACACAAATACTTTTAAGCAACCTATTTCTTTTTCTTTTCTTAAAGGAGTGTATCCAAATGTTTTCATGGAATTACAAATTAAGGTAATTATTATGTAATTCAGAAAAGGAAAAATAAATAAATAAATAAACAAATAAATATATATTATGTTGAATAAACCAATGTTTTCTTTGATCTATTAAATGAACCTCTGGTTTTCCCAAATATAATAATAAAAGATCAATAATTATGGTTTAAAAATAATATACTTAATATAATAAGGTCAATAAAAATTATTGGTATTTTAAAAATAGAATATATATATATACATATGTTTATATAGTAACACATTTTAATTAAATCAATTTATAATTTTTTATTGACCAATGATTTTTTATTAAAATAATAAAATTCAGTTTAATAATTGAATTTTTTTTAATAATAAAAACAATGTTATAATAAATTAATAATAATATTAATAAAACATTTTTTTAAACTCAGTGAACCGCGTTATTTTTTCTCCACATCGAATCCAACCGTCTGATCCAGCCTCTTCTAATCCCAGCCGCCCGTTTCTTTTAATACCGCTTCGTGTATGAGCCGTCCGATCATCCCCGGGTTGATCCCAGCCGCCCACTATTTTCGCGTTTTTCTCCTACCTCGTGCCCGCTGTTTTTCTTCTTCCTCGTCGCGCCGCTAAACCAGTAGAGCGTAGGCCTCCGTTTTCTTCACCTAGGCCGGCGAGTGGACCCGAGATGTCTCCTCCTTTCCTCAAGTCGACACCGACCCCCCTCGCCTCGGATACCTCGGGCCGACGACTCCCCCGAAGTCCTTCATCTTCTTCTTCTTCTTTTTTAAACCCCTTTTGCACCGAAGCAGAACATTGGCACCCGAGTTCCCTTGATCTCTCCGACTTCTGGACCTCGTCACTGATGTGCTTTCCTCTCCTCTCCGAACTGGTAAGGGTCAGACTCTGTTTCTATGTTTTGATTAAGCTTTGTTTTTCATATATATAAATATATACATGTTATATATATGTGTGTATATCTTCTGTATTTTACACCTTCGATTCCTCTTGCCTCGGCTACTCCCCCTCTCCGAACAAGGTGAGAAACAAGTTTTAATTTCGGTTGGGTTTTGTCAAGTTTCGGTTTTATATTAATATGTATATATTTATATATACATGATATATATACACTTCTGGTATGTGTGAACCTGGTGCGAACCCAGAATTTGAGATCTCCTTCTCAGCTTGAAAAACCAAATATTGGGTAAAGGGGAAATCCTCCTCATCGTTTCCTAATTTTTTTATAAGATTTACATAGTTATATACACTTGTTATACAAATGTGTAGAGGAATATATGGGACCATATAAACCTGTTTTACCTATTCCTAGAACCGATCTTGTCAGCCTCTTTGTGAAAACCTAAAATTGGGGTAAGGTTTCGAAGGATCTGTTTTATTTGGGTGCGGGTTCTTGCATTTTACACCTTGTGTTTATATATGAGTATATATATATAATTTTATATACACATATGTATAAGGTGATATATGCAAGTATGCAACCTTTTCCCAATGTTTATAACCCTGATTTTTTTTCCTTTCGCCTATAAAAAAATGGAGATTTTGAGTAATTGAATGAATAGGTAAAATTATGCAAGTGAATAAAGTATATTGTTAATGTGTACATACATTAATATGATCTTGGTATGCATTTTTTGTAATTTATTACAACATATCAAGATGATGTTTATGGGTTGGTTTGATTTCAAAATTATTCTTGCAATTGAGAATTTTCATTTATCACTGCTCTGGATAAATCAGGATTTTTGCTTTGTGAAAATGGTTAGTATGGACTCCTTGAACTTTTACAAGTGCATACATGTATTCATAGGTAGGTACTCATGTTTATGAAACAACCTTGTTGTATGCAAGGATGACTTTTTGTCAATAAAGGTTTATGGAAATTATGTTCACCCCTTTTTATTCTTTTATGGAAAATAACTCCGGATGTTTTTTTTACCAAATATAAAATTTGTTTAAGAGATATTTTTGGAGTATGGATTAATGTGATAAACCCATGCATATGTGTAGGTATACGTATCATTATGTTGTCTCCAATTATGAGTACTTTTATGATGTTTGAGAACTTTATAAAGAAAAGGGGGCTTGTTGTTTAAAGTGCTAATGGAAGAGTTTACACAATTATATACATGATTTCCCCAAGATGGACTTGATTATGCACATTGTAACCTCAACTGCCTGTATTAAACGCCTATGATATCCATTTATCATCATATGTGTAAGTTGTGAACGACCATGCTTTAATTGGGTACTATGATGTATGGAATGTTAAGTGTTATGTTTATTTTCTTAAAATCCATGTTTTCACATGTTAAGATAACTTTTTATGTGCACGGAGCTTTATCATGCATGTCATAATGTTTTTAATGATTAAACTGTTTTCATGTTATGAATACGTATGTGAAAATGGGGTTTAATTATGAATGTATGGAACCCTATGAATGAATGACCATGTCAAGATATGTGAGGGATGTATAGGACTTACATGTGAAGGGTGCACCCGGAATTATATAGCGCAATAAGAATGATGTGACGGGTGCGCCCGGAATTATACAGCGCTCCAATGCATTGGGTAAAGCAGGAGTCTCATGAGACGATTATGTGCGATAGTCTTGGCAGTTAGCCATGGCTCGAGCTATCAAGGAAATGGGGTGGGCAGTGAGCCTTGACCCGTTAATTATGTTATACGGTCTTGACGAAAGGTCTTGACAAAGTCCAGTATTATACATTCCCTCTGTATGTAATGATTAAGGTCAACCAGGGGTTAGTTTAACTAACAGGACAACCCCTAGTTGAAAGCTCCCATGACTATGAAAATATAATTCTTATGTCAAGAACTTCTTTCATGTGGTAAATTGTTAGATGAACTGTATTTTCTCATGAACCATGATATACACGTTTTCCCTGCTTAGTCACAGAATTATTTTTAGAATTTAAGTAACCTTGTTTGAACATTATGCATTGTTTATTCTTCTTATATTGGGTACTCTGATCATGTTTACTTTAAAGCTTATTTCAAGTACGTGCTTCTTTGTGCAAGTGGTTTTTCAAAGAATGATGGATTTCATGTTTTAAGAAAAGATAACGTTTTGTTTTAGGAAAGTGTTTTACTCTCTTAAAAAGGACTTCTTTGAGAAAGGATTTTCTTAAAATGTTTTTTTTAAACCCCTTACTGGGCATTTTTTCTCACCCTATGTTTTTGTTTAAAATTTTTCAGGCATGGTTGGTACCAATAAAGTTAATCGGAAGCAGCTGGTTTCCCAGAATCCTGAGCCTCGCGATCTTCTGTAGTAATGGGACATGATATTTAATTTGTAATGATTTAATGTTAAGTATATCATGTCTCATTAAGCACCCTGGAATTGGGGTCGCTACAGTTCAAGCTCATTATTTCTATAACACCACAAGATTTCATGGTACATTCTTTAAATAAATTCAATTTCTTTCACTACATGCAACACCAAGTTTGAGTGCACCACGATCGATCAACCTAGCCATTTAAATAGAGGTTATGAATAGTATTAACCACACTAAAAAATTTATGAATATTATATATAATTTTATCATTCATCCTATGTGTTTCATGGAAAATTATATATAAACAAATCAAAATTTATGCATAAAAAATAAATTTTATTAAAAGAGGAATTTACCAAAAATTTGTTGACATACCTATTTTAAAACTAAATTTTGGGAATTTTATAAATTTTATGTTTAAAATTAGGAATCGTTTTTAATTAATAATGTAAAAATAAACTTTTGGTGATTTTTTAGTATATTTCTGAGATAATACATTTTTGATGAATAGTTAAAAATACAGCATTGTAGTTATAAATTTTATTTTTTGTTTAAATAATTATTATACATTAAATTGATATCTAAACACCCAACAGATCAAAAATAAATATATTAATCCAATATAGGTAATCAGAATCAATTTTATAAAGAAATTATATATATAATATTATTAACCATTTGAACGTGTCTTTTTCCCACCTTCTCTCCAAATCTGTGGGATTAGAGTTAAACTTAATTTAGCCACAACTATGTATTAAAATTATAAAAACATAAATGCACAGTTGTAATCATTATTATATTTAGAGTATAATGGGATTAACTTAATTTTTTTGATAATGATAATAGTAACATTAGTAAATTTTAATTTACCATAATTGTTGGTAAATCGGGTAATTAAAGGTAATAAAAATATTATAATATTATAAAGTTACCCTAACACATGTCCTATTTTCATTGGATGTGTGGATTTCAACCAAAATCAACCTTATACATAAATTAAAACCTTTTTATTCCACTTCAGTAATAATATAACATTTAAAATGATTTATTTAAAGATATGTTAAAAATGTCATACTTAAATTTTTAATAAAACCGTTTTTATTATAGGGTTATAAAAAAACATAAAATTTGAATATAAATAATCATTTGAAATATAAATTTTTTTTCAACATCATGATAATATATTTTTAATTTTTAATGATAAAATAATTTATATAAATAGTGAAAAAATTAATGATGCAATAATTGTTTAAATAATGGAAGAATCAAATAAATGATATTAAAAATATTAATATAAATATAATTTGAGTGATTTAATGTTATACACAATTTTTTTTGGTGAATTGGACATGTTGGTAAAGTTTTAAAAATGTTGGATTGATGTTATCTTGTTGGTTTGATTTTTTTTATAAGATAGAATAATGAATAGTGTTACAATTGACATTTAAGATATTTTAAATAAATTGTATTTTATTAAATGATATAAAATAGCTAAAAACTAAAATGGGTCCATATAATTGGAATAAGTCTTAAAATTTCATCAATGACTTATCTAGTGGATGCTTTTCATTTTATATTAATCAAAATAGCCCATAATGTAAAATTATATGATATCACAGTGATAGTCAACGGGGTTAAAAAATGGTTAAAATAGATATGGATTAAAAAAATAATAACTTGTCCAAAAATTATTATATGAAGATGACTCTACCCTTATCACATTATTATTAATTTTTTAGTGGTTTAATGGAGTTTTTTCATTGAAAATAAATTATCACCTGAGCAGGGCTAAATGGATTTGGAAGAATGAGAGGGTATTTCATTGCCATTGGTACTGGGCCTATGCATCACTACACATGATAGCTAGTCGAAAATCCATGCAAAAGTGGAGTGCTGATCACAATGAAGATGCTAGGGAGGGGTAGTTTTAATTAGTCATAGTCTATATGATTTCCTTAAGACTTACGGGTCCTGTAATGTCTCCAAGTATACGGGAAATGTAATCTCTAAGCCTACAGGCCTTGTAAGGGTTCCCCCGCATCCCTTGAAAGTAATGTTATCAAAAATAAATAAAAAATAAGGCCTTCATTCCATTCAGGCATTGAAAATAAATTATATAGTATTTAAATTGAAGATAGTGACAAAATATCACTCTGTTTTTAATAACTTTTATGTGTCCACGTAGGGAACAAATAAAGATATCAATGAACCTAAATGTATATTATTATCATAAATATATTAGTTTAATTATATAATTTTATTTTATATTTTTTGAAATTATACAATTACATTAAATTCTTCTTTAGTTCTATAACAATATTTATTTATTTAACAGTAAACAAAATAATTGATATTAAAAATATTAAGTTTTATATATTTTGATGATTTAATGTTTATAATGAATTTCATAAATAAATAATATTTATTATAAAGTTATTAAATCATTATATTAAAATTCCCATTTTTTCATAATATTTTTTATGTTAAATTAAATTAATATTATTGAATTTTAGAATAATGATATATTATTGATTTAATTTATTATTAAATTATTATAAATAAAAAAATGTTAAATAATTACAAGGGGATATGATATGGTCTAAAATGTATTATAATTTTCATTCATGGTCCATTTATATGTATTTGGATCAATAATAGTCTTATTATATTTTGATATTTTCTAGTTTCCAAAAGTGCCCCTCACCTCAATTATAAAAGGGAACATCCTCTCTCACTTCTTCAAACCACATTTAGCCTTTAGGATCAACCAAACCCAGATTATTTCTCCTCAAAACATTATTTTTTAATTTTTTGAGGTCCTGGTCATGCAAAAATACTAACCCTAGTGCCCTTAATAGGAGGTCTAATTAAAGTCTACTAAAGAAGAGGTAATTATTTTACCCATTCATTTAAGTTGTTTTCTTATTCTACTTACTCTTACTATGATGTTTCTATGATAATGTAATAAATCCAGTATCTTATATATTATGATATGTTATTATGATTATGTGAAAACCATATTACTCATTTTATATATCCTATAAAAAACAATTTTACTATGCATGTGTATGAACGACATACCGTCTCCACGCTATGGTGTAATTTGTTTTCATCACCAAAATATTTGGATGAGTATTATGAGGGATATAATGGATATCAATAATAACTATGACATGATATTGATTATTTATAATAAATATACCATCTAATACTCACCCATTTACAAATAAAGAAATGATATCATCGTTCATTTGTACGTATGACCTACCGTCTCCACAATGTGATGAGATCCATATTCCATGTTAACCATTGAAGAATGATTATAAAATTATATATAATGAATAAATATGAAATATATGACATAATAATGCTAATTTAATAATATCTATATACATATATTTTATTTACTTTATCCCAATAAATTCGATAAGAAAATGGAAACAACGTTCATGCGTACGTATAGCCTATCGTCTCCCTAAAGGGTGTATTCCATTTCATATATATTTATTTTATAGATATTTATATAATGAAAATAATTGATATATAATTCATTTTATAAATTCTATAATTATTTAAATCATGATCTCAATAATATAATCAAGAATAACAAGTCAAAACATGAACAATAAACAACACGGTTATTACCCGAAACATTGCCTTAACTTGGAATTGTTAATAAAATATTAATATAAAGTCATAAGTGAATCATATATGATATGATAAATTTTTGTTATGATTTTAGTACAATTTAACAATATTTTTAAACCACTATAAATTATTTTCATATGTATGAAGGTAATCTTACCTAAGGTAAGGGTTAATTTCACAATTTCATTTTAATTTGGGATTATTTAGAAATTAGTATCTATTGGGGAATATTTACCATCATTGTCCATTTTTGTTAAAAAATTTCCATTTTATTTTTATTATGATCCTACATATTTTGAATATCTTTTATTACCCATGTTTTACTTTTTATAAAATGTTTTGAAAGGAATATTTTATCATTTTCCGAACAAGGTTCTTTAAAACGTTTTTGACGGAATGAATGTTTTTTAACTTATGTGGCATTATAGGATTTTTCCACCATCATGATGCCCTAATTAAAAAAATATTCCCTTATAATAATACATTTTTATTTTCAAATTAAATGTTCTCTTTTGTAATTTCATGACTTTTAAATAATTTCAACATAAAAAAGGGAATTTCACTCAATAAATTTTAATGATTTTATTAGATTATTGTCATATATATAAACATATTTTTTTATTTTTTATTAAATAAGGTTTATTTATTATTGTAAAATAGTCCATATATTATTAATAGATTTATTATATGGTTGACATTGTATGTTCTATCTGAACACCATTCATAGTTTATAGTTAATATATTAATATTTTGTATGATAGTCTTAAAATGAATGTTTATGTTGATAAAGTTTCGCCATTTTCATATGAGGACTGCATTCAACTTAGTAAATGATGGTAGAGGCCCCCTATAGCCCCCTCAATGCATCAGTAGATCTCATGAGACAAACTAGATTGGTTTTTACCCATTTATGTATGGTGTATTGGCCAAATCCTTAATGGTATGTTTATGATGTCTGTAATTATGAAATCCCTCATTATGATATTAATTATTGATATTCCATATGATTATTAGATTAATAGGATATCCATGGTAATTTTTTCTATCTTGTGTATTTCATTTATATGTTATTATTTATTCATTTAATATTTTTCTCAAGACAATGTTTGAATGGCTTGTTTTTTAGTTATACACACTGACTTAATGTATATGCTTATTTACTTATAATAGCTTTTGTTGTATGCTTACCCTTAATAAGCATCTGAGCTAACCCCTTTCTTATGTATAACTTTTCCTAGGATTCCAGGATATGTATTATTTCTCATATGTAGGGTTAATATAATAAATTAATGGAGTTCTAAATGGGTTTAAAATATTTTTATTTATGTTTTTAATTTTAATGTAAGGTTCATATATGTAATCAATTTTTGAAGACTTCTAAACCAGTTAGTCCTATAGGATTCAACACTTGTACATATGTCAAGGTAGTAAATTATGGCATAGGCTCTAAGATACTAGGTTTGGGGTGTTATATTAATTATAAATATAAATTTACTATCAAACTTTTAAAATATATTTTTAACATTTATATTAGAGAACATAACACTAAGGTAGAAATTGAGGATAAGTATAGAAGAACATCCCATAGAAAAAATGTGTATGATTATAAGACTAGATACATATAAATTTTTCTATTTATTTTTTAGTATTATACATTATGATATAACCTAGTACGTATCATTATTTAGTAACAGATCCTAGTATAATGAATGTGAACCTAAATGATGCATGAGATTTAAAGAGTAAGTATAATCATATCTTTTATGATCCTAATCCAATATTTCAAAGGGAAATAGAAATCAATGAATTCTAATCATTTGATTACATGGTATCATTTGATAATGGAAAGTTAAATAGTATTCAAATTATTATGGATTAGGAGGAAATCATTTGAATAAAATAATATCTAGGAAAAATATTGATAAACAAAAGAAGGAAATTTATTATTTTCCTAGATGTAATAATTGTTGAAATAGACACCCCAGTTCTTAACTAAAGGGAAATGGAGTTTTATATAGGTGTAGATAAAAAGGACACCATTCATGGGATTTTAAGGATATGAATATGGTTTTAAATGTACAATGTTTCAACTACACAAATATGGGACATTATGAAAATAAATGTCTCATGTGTCAATGAAATATTCCCCAAAAATTTGATAATGGATCATGGTCAAGATTATGCAACTGCCATGGATGAAGAGGAACTATTAAGGTGATTATATTTGGATTCAATAATTATGTCATTTGAGTAATTAATCAATGATAATTGAATACATAAGTAATTTATTGTAGTACTATTTATTTAATGATTTTATATTGAATATTGAACTGTACTAATGACCAAGAAAAATGAATCTGTAACAAGTTAAATTTTTGGTAAAAAGTATGTTTGAAGGAAAGACAACCCTTAGTATGTTATTAATAATGAGATATGAAGTCAAATAAATAGGTGATTTATTTGGATAATTCTTAAGTTTGGAATTAATTATTTTAGACATTTGATATTACTATTTAAAGATAATTTTTGATTTATTGGATACTATGTGCTTACCTCTTTGGTTTCATTAAACATTTTGAGGATAATAGAAATACTTGTAGACCGTATGATTCATCCAAAGTGTTTCATGCATAAAAATTCATATTTAATATCCATCTCTAGGGTTATGAAATGAATTGAAAATAGATTAAATAACAAATAAAATGAAGATATTATTCTTGATCAATTAAGTATTTCTTCCCATTAAAAATTCTTCAACTCCATGGAAATGATAATGAAACAAAAAAATTTTGTCCTATTACAATCCTTTACGATGAATCAAATTTTCTCCTAAACCATCATAGATTTATGGATTTGTGAATGTAAACATTTTCATGAACATGTTCTCCATCACTCTCCATCAGAACATTGTAGTTATATTTCTCTTTCATTTTCATGTTTTCACATTCCACTAATGTTCTCATATTCAAATGCCTAATTTAGTGGTGACCTTCACATTTCCTTTTCACTATTATTTAGAGTATATTTTTTAACCCTATTTCTGATGTGGGTTTTCAACAAATGTATTTTGTATTATCAATATTTTATTTTTAATTTGAAATTTGAAATTGAAATGAGGCAATTTATTTAAGGAGGGGATAATGTAACACGCTAAGATTTTGTTGTACATTTTCTTAAATAAATTTAACAGCTAGCGTTGCATGCAACAGCGAGTTTCAGCACACCACAATAGATTAACCTAGCCCTTTAAATAGTAGTTATGAATAGTATTAACCACATTATGAAATTTATGTATATTATAAATATTTTTAACATTCATATGGTGTGTTTCCTATGCAATTATATATGAACACATCTGATTTTATGTATAAAAACTATATTTTTTAAGAAATAATATTTTTACACCTTTTAATTGTGTACCTGTTTTAAATCTAAATTTTTCAAATTTTTAAATTTTTATTTTTCAAAATAAGAATAAATTTTTAATTCATAATTTAAAAACAAAATTATTGTGACTTTTTAGTATTTGTTTGAGAAGTTACATTTTTTGATGAGTAGTGAAAAAATCGTATTATAGTTAAAAACTATGCTTTTTGTTAAAGTAATTATTATACTTTATATTGAATTTTAGTTCATAATATATCAATAATACATATATTTATATAATTTAGTTCATTGGAATAATTTTTATATTGAAATTATAGATAAAAACATATTGAACATTTGAATGTATATTTTACCCACTTTCTCACCACATCTGTAGGATTGGTGTTAAACTTAATTTAGCCACATATATGAATTTAATTTGGAAAAATTGATATAAATGGTAGTAAGCCATATTATATTTAGATTATAATAGGATTAAAATAAATTTTTTTGTTATTGTTAATAGAAACAATAGTAAATATTTACTTACCACGGTTAGGGGTAAGTCAAGTAATTGAAGGTAAAAATAATATTATAATATTATAAATATATCCTAAAACTTTTCCTAATTTCATTTTATTAGTTATTTTTGACCAAAATCAACCTTAGGGTGAATATATAATCTTTTTATTTCACTTGGGTATGAATATGATGTTTATAATATTTTAAAAAGTATACCATTTTTATTATAGGGTTATAAATAAGATAAATTCAACTATAAAAAATCATTTTAAAGATAATTTATTTATCTAAATAATAAAAAAAATTATAATATTTAATGATAATATAATTAACTGAAATGGTGACACAATTATGTTGTAGTAATTTTTTAAATAATTTAAGAATTAATTAAATGATATTGAAAATATTAATATAAATATAATTTTAGTGAGTTGCAGTCATAAAAAAATTTTATTGATGCATTGGATGTGTTATTAATGTTTTAAAAGTATTGGTTCTAATTTATCTTATTTTTTTATTTTTTTATAAGAAAATATAAAGAATAGTGTCAAAATTGACATTTATGATATTTTAAAATAAATAATATTTTTTAAGTGGTAAAAAATATTTAAATGGATACTATATGGAAAAATAACTGTAATAAGTATTAAAATGTAATCAATGACTCATTTAGTGGTCGTTTAAAATTTTATAGTAATTATATTAACCAGTAATTGATAAATTATATGATATCATGCTAATAGTTAAAGGGGATAAATAAGGGTAAAAACAAAAAGATAATGATTAATGAAATAAAAAAAACTTGTCAAAATGTTATTTGTTGAATATTATTTGAACATTATCTCATTATGATATATTTTGAGTAGTTTAATGGACACTTTTCAATGAGAATAAATTTAATAGTATTTTAATCATAGATAATTGCAATATATCAATCTCTTTGTTTTAAATAAATTTTATGTGTCAACATAGGAAAAAATCAAGATATGAAAGAACATAAATTCCTATTTTATCATAATGATATATGTTTCATTATATAATTTTATTTTAAATTTTTTATAATTATACATTTACTTTAAATGCTTCTTCAATGATAAAACAATATTTATTTAAATAACTGGAAAACAAAATAATCTATATTAAAAATATTATTTTTGATATATTTCGATGAGTTAACATGTCTAACTAATTTCATAGATTTTTAAGATATATTATAGATGCATTAAAGATTTATATTTGAATAACACTTTGTCTTAATGTATTTGAAGTCATATTAAATAAACAATATTAAATTTGACAATAATGATATCATATTGAATTAATTTATTATTAAATAATATAAAAATCACAAAAATGTTAAATCATAATAAGGGGGTATGGTATGGACGAACATTTCTTATAATTTTCATATATGAGACATTTTTAAGTATTTGGATCTAGAATATTCTTATTATATTTTAATATTTTGGAGATTTACAATAGTTCCCTCACCTTAATTATAAAATAAACATCCTCCCTCACTTACTCACACCACATTGATCCATCTAGATCAACCAAACCCCACTAGTTTCACCTTCCTAAATTATTAGTTATGTTATGGAGTTTATGGTATTCTAGAAAGACTAACCCTAGTGTCCCTATAAGGATACCCAAAGGAAGCCCATCAAATAAGTGGTAATTGTTTTACACATTCATTTAAGTTATTTTATTATTTTACTTCATATTCATATTTTGTATCCATAATAAAGTAATAAATCCAATATAATATATATTTTTATATTTTATTATGATTATGCTATAACCAAATTCCATATTTTATCCATCCTTTTGAAAAAATATCACCACGTGTTCCTACATATTACATACCTTCCCCACGATGTGGTGAAATTATTTTTCAACAAAACTTTATTTGGATGAGTATAATGATGGATATAATATATGTAAATAATAAATATTAAATAATATTGTTTCTTTATAACTAATATACCATTTAAATCCTCACTATTATAACAATAAGGAAATGATAATGTTGTGCGTGCGTACATTTGACCTACCATCTCCAAGATGCGATGGGATTCATCTTCCATGTTAACTATTTTGGAATGATTATAACACTAGTTCTCAATGCCTTATAAACATTGGATTTTTTTACATCCATTTTTATCCACCGTTATTAATGGTGGAGTTATAAATATTTTCTTTAATGTCGGTTAAAAAACCGATGTTGTAATCATTAATGGAAAAGATTTTTTACGTTTGTTATTTAATAACTGACATAAAAAACTTCAACCAAAGAGTTTTTAAAATATATTATTTAATAATTGATGTAATATATAATATATTACATTGGTTATTAAATAACCAATGATAAAAACCCTTCTGATGAAGGTTTTTTACATCATTTTTTACATCCATTTTTTAATAACGGACATTAAAAACCTTCATCTGAAGCATTTTTAATGTCAGTTATTAAATAGTTGATGTAAAAAATATTTTTTAAAAATATAATAATTCATGTTAACCTTCCTCTCCATTGCTGAAAAAACTAGAAACAAGCAGAACCAGTAGTATAGCAGTAGAAAAATTAAAGTAGAACAAACAATCAGAACCAGTAGAAAAATTACACATTCATAATTCATAGTTACAACATTCAAATATTACTATTTAAACTAAAAAAAATAAATCTAAAAAAACAACTTTCAAATACACATTTACAATTACCACATTCAAAATTTCAATATTCACTAAAAACAAACTAAAATCCAATCGATCTTGTAAAATAATTTGACCATTCCACTTGTATGTGTGTGAACAATTATGCACTATAAGGTCAAGAGTCATAAAATAGCTACAAATTAAAAAGAAATTATTTAATAGGTATTATGAATAAAACAAATAAAATATTAAGGAATGGTTTATAATTAAATCTAACCTCATCAAACTTCGTAACTATTCCAGTTGTAATTATTTCATACAAAAATCTTAACATATAATATCTACATTCGATGATGTCTTTTATTCTACGAACATTCTATTTAAATGAGTTTTTTGATACAAAATATCATTTTTATGTAATACATCCAAAATATACAAATTATAAATGGATATTCCCCTTTAATTTTATATATTTGATCTTGGCACCCTTTTTCTTTGTGGATTCTCAAAAGAAATTCCTTCACCTATAAAAAATAATATAAAAGAACAAAATTTATAATTAATTATTATAAAAAATATTAAGAAATTAAAACGTACATTTCCAACATGTTCTTAAAATTTCCTCGTACAGCACCATGGATAGAGTATATCTATTAAAGTGTCTTCTCCCTTAGACAAAAAACACCCAACATCTAATGGTCAATGATATAATGGAAAATTTAATTTTAGTGATTATTATGTTAAAATATAAATATCACTTTCTGAGATATATGTTCCAAACCTCTAAACATAATCCAGCACTAGGTAATTACGTTTTGTTTAAATCATTTATCAATATAAAATATTCTTGGTTCCTCGGTCAATGTGTTCACTTCAGGAGAAATCAATTGCGGGTCCATAAATCTAGATACATTTGTCTTTTCATTATACTTGCATATTTTATAATGATACCAAATACAAAACAGACATATGTATAAATTTTCAATAAATTTAAGACGGGAAATAATTATGGTAAGACTCACATGGAAAAAATTTGATTCAAGTTGATGCCCAAATTATCTCCAGTAACAAGCTCCAAGATATCATTTTTTAGAATCCTCACATCTATTGCATGCCTACAAACATTATCTTCCGTTGGAAACATATAATGACCAGACAACAAATTTAAATATCATGAGAATCTGTCAATACTACTAGAATTTATATCTGATGTCATATCTCTTTGTATTTTTGTTGATTATGCACAATTTCTTTACCTTTAAATTATTTCGGTAAATAAATAGATAAATATATTAACATTTAAATGTAAAATAAAATTAATATAAAAATGAAAGAAAAGATAGAATGTACACATAACTCTATGGTAATGTGTCATAGAAGTTTAGATGGAAAAACTAAAAAGTGTATGATACTTGGTCCAACTTTCCTCACCTCATATGTAGGTAATGGTACTATAGCTAATATATCTATAATATTCTGTACAGTGAACCTATATTGCTCTACCTCTAACTTTTGATGATGAATTGTATCTCCTATATAATATATCATCCCATATGAAATTATATGATAGTGAGGATCATCAATATACAACTCACAATAACTAGGAATCTATGGAGAAGGGGAGTAGGATTAGGATAAAAAATAGGGTTTGCAGGTGTAGGTGAGTGAGTGGGAGTTGTTGGCATAGGTAGAGGAGTGGGAGTTGTAGTCTGAAATTGTCTTTTCATGTATTCAAACATATATTGTACTGAAAAAATTATCTTTTCCTCCATCGTTGCATTAATATTTTGAACATTAACCTCGAAAGAATATATTTTTTTATAAATACCCTCCATAGAAGAAGTTGAAGAATGTTGTAACACTTTTCTCACTGATAAACCCATTAGGTATCCTCATACACAACCCAGGTGTTCGAGATTTCCCAATGGTATAGATAAAATATCAATCCTTCCATCAACATTAAATACTACTTGGGTTCTCTACTCCTTAAGATAATCCTGTATGAATAATTTGAAAACATATGAAATATTATGATTCAAAGTATATAATGAATTGAATTAACTTAAATAAATAAAATAAACATCTTACAATCCCCTCAGCTATAACCCTCGATTATTCTGTATAATATTTTTCATTTTTTTTCACAATTAAGACCTCTTCCATTTGTCATGTCTAGACATAGGGGATGGATAGGAAACCATTCTTAAATATGAAGGCTCAACTCTATGATTTTTTAATTTTTCAGCCATTGTATTTTTTCCAATAAAGTATACCCTCCCCAAGATAAACTATGAAGGTATATGTTTCTAGATTGGAAATCTTAATGAGATCTATTAGATTCCTATAAATTAAGAATAATAAATCCTTAAGAATTCATTAATAAGATCATTTATATAATAAAACTTCTTAAAGTTTACATTGAACTTACCAAAAATACTTATTGTCTTATACTTTCAAAAAATCATTTCCATGTTTCTTCATCCATAAAAGGAAATATATGACATGGATTTTCCTGTTTTTTATGACCAAAAATGAAATCAGATGTGAGGGTTGATTTGAAATCCCTTTATCTCCTAGAATCCATCGATAAAAATTTTATCCTGACTCCTCCAATGTGAGGTATATCAAATTTCATCTGATAAATAAGAGGGAAAACAAATTATAATATAAAAGATTTTACAATTCTTAAAACAATAGCACTAGATATTACCAAAATAGTCTCCCACAACTGAGCTAGTGTTGTTTTGTCAACACTTCTCCAATTATTAGACAAAATTTTGACTTTTAAATTACCCTAAGTTGATACAAAACCATTGAATTTTTTTTCATTAGGCCCTCTTCAAATATCATTCTCATTAATTTCTACACTACTCTCCGGTTCTGGATACGAGCAAGTGATAATTTTGGTAAACGTGTGAAACCACATTTACCAACCCTCGAACTCTTCATTGTCATTGTGGGAGTACATGAAGAATATTGGGGAACATTAAGAAGAGCATGTGGATGTTCTTCCCAATAGGTATAATCATGAATCTCATATACAAAATTATGAGTTTGGTCAACTAAATCATCTCTTATTAACCTTCAAATAAAAGAAACAAACATTTAGTAGAGAAATATACAAATTCATATATTAAAATTCTAATTTAAAAAAAATGAAAAATTATCAAACACAAAATTAAACTAAAACATAGAAAATCATTATTCATATTTATTATAGTCAACTAAAATGTTAACAATGGTAATGATATATGAAAGTTCATGTAAATGAATGAAAACAAATCCAAAATTGGTGTAGGAATATTAAAAATGGTCCAACCAAATAAATAATTTTTTACAAAGAAAAATATTTCTTAATATATTAGAGTTAAAATAATTTTCATTCAACAAAATAAATAAATATATAAGTTACTTAATGGTAAACATGATAAACTAAAAAAACTAAAATAAAATACGCAAACATTTCTATTTATTAATTTTAATATGGGTTTTAATAAAGAAAAATATTACAATATCTAACATTTTATGAAATTAATAAAATTAAACAAGAAATAAACATATGTTACCTGTAATATTAGGAATTTAATAAAGGATTGTTTTCCCAAATTACTTTTTCATGATCATTCCTTATGTCACAAACCATGTCTACAACATTCTTATCATTAGTATCTATTAATCTTTCTATGGAAGTTGGGATCTCACATAAATCAGCATCTTCATCATGTTGATCATCAAAAATATATTTTTTTTCCTTGTAAATCAATAGACCACTACATATCATACTGATCAAGAACATAAAAAATTTGGTTTCCATGTGTTGCCACTATAAAATAATCAGATGTGTCTTCCAATCTTTTTAGATTAACAAATTTCATTCTAAATTCAACGTGTCTGAAACTATTTTTACTGATATACCTTTTGAAGTTAAACACGGTAACTTTAATTTTAATGAAATCAACCACCCATATGTCTTAAATGACTCCATGATATGAATTTGATGCAGAAATTTAGTTTTTGTCTTTATAACTCGAGAAATGAATTGCTTTTGTGAACACGAATACACTACTATTCTGAACTGCACTTTTGTTGTCATGTGCTTTTGTATAAAATGTATATCTATTTATTTCATACTTGGACCATGTTATCACATTTAAACATGGACCACCCATTAACCATATTAATGTCACTAATACATCTGATCTACCTAGCACGGTCTTTTAAAACCATGGGAAAAAAGTTTTTTTATGCTCATTCAAAATACACATTTCATTCTTCTTTGGATTCCATTGTTTTAGCTCATTAATATTTAGTATTATATGTGGTTGATAATTATATATTTTATTCAATATGTATACGTTTACCTTCTTTATTTGTTCAAATGACAACAATTTGAATTTCAATCTACGAATCCCCTTTCCCCCATTATTAACTCATTCATGGCGATATAGAGGAAAACCAATGTGCTCTGCTGTAGAAAAGTATCTCATACAAAACTCCCCAACCTCCTAAAAATATACTTTTCAAAAATGGAGGATTCAGGTCGATATAGATTCTTAACATACCCCTTCAATATCATCATATACCTTTCAAAAGCATACATCCAACGTAGATATACAGGTCCACAATGATTTATTTGTTGAACCAAATAAACCATTAGATTCGCCATTATATCAAAAAAATAAGGAGGAAAATACATTTCCAATTGAAAAGAATATAGAAATTTCCTCATTTTACAAAATTTCTAAAGCATCCAGATCAATCACCTTATTAAAAATTGAATTGAAAAAATAACACACCTTCATGGTAGTCTTTCTTCCATGTATGAGAAAAATTAAATGCAATGAAACTAGTAGATGTTGTTGCATCATTACATGAAAATCATGAGATTTCATACCTATCAACTTCAAATCTTTCAAAGAGACAAAAAAATTACATTTGAAGAATAACCCTACGGCACTTTGATATCATGAAGACACTGACAAAATCTAATTTTATCCCTCTTGGAAAATATATGACAAGATGGGGGGTGAAATGTTCGGCTTCCATTTGGAGTGGGAACTAACTCCAAAAATATTCCCATTAATAGTTACTCTAATCTTGCATTAAACCTATCTTTAGTATTTTCATTAATATCTAACAATGTTCCAATCAAACTATCACAGATATTCTTCTACACGTGAATGACATCAATGTTATGTTTCACTTCATGATATATCCAATATGGTAGATCAAAAAATATTGACCATTTCTTTGAAATATGTATATCATTACTATATTTATGGTTCTTTCCTAATGTCACATAAAGTTTTTCACCCTCAAAAAATACTGATCAGTAGATAATGGTTTTAGAGCAACATAAAATTCTTATGATCCACTGAATTCAGTTCTTAATCCTCTATAAGAGTGATCCATAGGAAAAAACATTTGATGACCCATGTATATTGTTTTCCTACCATTATTCAATTGATAATATGAAGTATTTTTTAAAAAAAATGGACACACTTTATGCCCCATAACACTGTATCCAGAAAAATTTCTATACACTGGGAAGTCATTTATAGTGAACATAATCACTGCATGCAGTTTAAGATATTAAATTTTATAATAATCATACACCCTAATACCATCCTTATCATAAGAGTTTAAAATCATAAATTATTTGTGATAGGAAACATCAAAATCATTTTTGAGTTACTTTGGTCCAGAGATCATTAAACTCAACATGACATATTTTCGCTTCATACAAAATTTGGGAGATAGGTTATAAATTACCAATAAAACATTCCATGAACTATTTTTTCTATTGAGGCTTAGATATGGATTCATTATATCCATGCACAACCCAAGTATAATATTTCAAAATTCATTTCTAAATATAGGATATTGGTCATCAATTTTCATCCACTGAGGAAAATCAGATGCCTGATGTATTTTTCCATCACATATCCTCTCATCAGCATGCCATCATAACCTTTTTTCATCATGTTAATTAGAAATAAATGTTTTAAATGATAAATTATTGGAAGATACCAAAATACCTTGGTAGGGACCTCTATAATCTCTACTTCAATTTGTGATTTTTCTTTCAACGTGTACTGCGATTTCCCATATTTAGGACACTCTAACATAAATTCATATTTCTTATTATATATCACATATTCATTTGAACATGAAGGAATTTCCTTGTATCCAAATACCATTGTGCATAATATTTTATTTTCCTTAAAATGTGAATATATAAGATCATTGTCTTTTGGAAGAATGCCTTTCAACAATTGTAGTAGCTCTATAAAACTCTTGTCACTCCATCCATGTTTTTCCTTCAGGTTAATCAATCTTAACACCAATGATAAAACCATAAAATCCATACAACTAGGATTAAATGGTTTTTTAGCATTAATATATAGATTCCCAATTGTTGGTTCTTTCTCAATTTGTCTTGCTTCAATATCATGAATCATTTCTTCAATTTCATTAGAGTTTCCATCTTGCAAAGAATCATCACCAGTAGATTTGAAGTTTTTCCCAGTTTCACCATGCCAAATCCAAGGGCTATAACTCAGATTAAAACAATGAAAAATTAAATGATCTTTGATCTCTTCACTTTTTAACTTGTTCATATTATAACATTTTAGGCATTGGCAGAAAATCATATCGTTGTTTAGAACATTTCTTTTATCAAATTCCAAAAAAGCATCAACATGTTCCTCATATTCATAACTCATTCGATGTGCTGTAATCCAACATAGAATAATTATTACCTATAAAAAATTTCAAAATTATACATCTTATTGAGATAAACCAATTTTATATTTATATAAAATATGTCATAATTTTAAAGTAACACAATTTTGAAATATAAAATAAATATAGGTATTTTTGAAAAATATATTCATGGAAATAATTTTAAAAATAAAATATTGTTAGATAATACAGTTTTATATTTATATGAAATATGTAATAATTTAAAACTAACACAATTTTGAAATATAATAAATTAAATATATGCAGTTTTAAAAATTATAATGATATTGTTTTTGAGAAATAAGATAGAAAACCACTATATAAAAATAAAGCAACATCCACTAGTGTGAAGTATTATTAACCCATCACATCATGAGTTTTGTTGCATAATTTTTTATCTTAATTATCTAAAATTTTAACCTAATAGATCTTAGAATTGTATTGAATCGAAATATTTTCTTTATTTCATGTGTTTTTTATGGTCACATTTATGGGTTTTAACATTCTTATTGAGTTTTTTTCTGGAAAATGTTATTATGTATGGTTGAAATTGATTTGAGTGGTAAGTTGATATTATTACCTTTTGATCCAGTTTTTTAAATGGATTTATTATATACTCAATGTACAATCCTTGATAGGAACCTAGATTGTCTTGGGAAGGGGGTGCAAATATCCTATTCAATATATCCTGAGAGGTTATTTTGGGGGCTACTTAGCTAATAATAAATAGTTAACCAATACAGTTCTAAATATATAAGGAACCATGCATCAATATACTATGTTATTATAATAGCAGTTATTATAAAATATGTAATGCATACAACCTGAACATATAGGAAAAGTATTAAATAAACCAATGGCCTAACTCCTATAGGAACACTAAGTACATATTCATCACCAAACACATGGACAAGTATAACATCATTTTTATAATCTGGAATAACCGAAAATTTACTATGTTATGTAAATAGAAAAGGGAGCTATGGTGTATAGCCAATGTATCCATGTCTAGGGATATCCATATGGGGATTTCATATTTAAATAAGGTGGTATCTAACCAAAGTAACAAGGATATTCATACCAAATGATTTATGATAAAGGATAAGAAAAACCATGTCCAATAATTATAACATTAGGAAATTAAAAAATATATCCCAATATTTTAAAAAAAATCACAAAACATAAATGTAGTGGATATATAAAAAATAACAACTGAAATCGAGACATGTGAGGCTAACTAGAGTGTTTCAATTCAATCCGATATATGCGGTGATAAAAAGGGTGATAAACGATGCTAGAAAAATGAGGTTGGATGCCACGGGTTTGAAGAATCCTTTCTAGGGTTTCCATATGAGAGAGAAGAGTTGATTCCTCCCGATCAAAAAATACCACAATGACCCAATACATGGCTTCAAAACAATTAAATGATTTATCACATTGGTTATTTAGTAACCGACATGATAAAGTGTTTTTTATTCCATTTATAACATCAGTTATAAAATAAATGACATGATAAACCAATTTTTTATGTTAGTTATAAAATAACCAACATGATACACCCATTTTTTCATCAGTTATATAATAAATAACGTGATAAGGCAATGACATTTTCTTTATCATGTCGGTTCTATAATAACCAACGTAGAAAATGTCTTCATCATGTAGGTTATTTTATAACTGATGTGATGAAGTGAGATAGTTGATTTATCATGTCTGTGATAATATAAAAGACGTGATAAATCAACATAATGAATTTTTAATATCGGTAATAATATAACTAACATGATAAATCAATTTTTATGGATTTTCACTTGGATTATTTATAACTGACTTAAAAAAATTATAATGTGGTAAATAATTTTTTTACTAGAAAAAAACATATATAATTAATAAATATTAAATATATGGCATAATAGTGATACTATAATAATATATACATATATAAATATATATCATTTACTTTTTCCATTCAATATGATATGAAAATGGAATCAGTGTTCATGCGTACGTAAGACCTACCGTCTCCATGAACGATGTCTTCCATTTTATATATCTATATCTTATATATATTTATATATTGAAAATATATGATATAGAAATCATGTTTTACTTTATTTAATTATGTAAATTATGATCTAATTAATAAGATCAAGAATAACGAGGAAAATAACGAATGATAAACAAAGAAGTTATTACCCAAAACATTGAATTAACATGAAATTATTAATAAACAGGTAAAGTCATAAATGAATCATTTATGATATCATAAATATTAATATTATTTTGGTACATCTTAATATTATTTTTAAAACCACTATATATCATTTTCATACATGTGTGGAGGGAATCAAACTTTTGGTAAGGGATAATTTTGTAATATCATGTTTAATTTTGATTGTTGATATGTAAGTATCTACTAAAGAATATTTATCATCAATGTCCATGATTCTTAAAAAAATTATTATTATCCTACAAATACTTAAAGTCTTTTCTAAACATTTTTTATTTTTCATAAAATGGTTTTAAGTGATTCTTTTGTCATTTTCCAAATGAGGTACTTTATTACTTTTTCGATATAAGGTTTGTTTTCTAAATTATGCGGTGTGAGGGAAATTTTGCGCCATCACAACACCATAATGTTTTAAAGATTCGCTTACAAACTTATAAGGTTATTTTCAAAGGAAATGTTTTATTTTATAAATTAACTTCTTTTAAAGGATGTTAAAGTACAATGTATAATTTCTCTCATTATATTTTTAATGATTTTATAATATTAATTTCATCTATTTTAACATCATTTTATGTATTTTATTCTTAATTGAGGTTGATTTCTTATGATAAAATCTACCATAATGTTTTGAAGGTTTTATGATATGTTTGAATAAGGATTTTCAATTTTTATGTCATTCATGCTTTATGGTTAATGTATTAACATTTCGTAAGTTAGTTTTAATACAAATGTTTCTTTATTTTATGTTTTACCCTTTAATATGAGGAATGAATTAGACTTATTAAGTGATGGGAGGGGCCCAATATATCCCCTCAATGCATCGATAGGGATCATGAGACAAAATAGATTGGGTTTTTAACCAATTATGTATGGCCTTTTTTATGAATCCTTGATAGTATATATATGATGTATGACAATATATATTCTCTCATTGTGAGATTAGTTATTGATATTTAATTTTATTATTTGACTATTAGAATAACCAGGGTTATGATTTCTAGATCATGTGATTTTTTTATTTATTTTATTGTTTATTATTTCCTTATTTTTATCAAAACTATATTTGAATGTCTTGTGTTTTATTTATACACTATGAAATAAGTTTTGTGCTTATTTACTCATAATAGATTCTGCTATAATCTTACATTGCTAAGCATCTATACTTACACCTTTCTTATATTTAATTTTCCTAGGATTTCAAGATGTATATTATGACTGATATTCATGTTTAAGATAGTATATTAATGATGTTATGAAAAGATTATCTATGTTGTATTACATGTTTTGAATTGTAATATACGGTTCGCATATCTAAACTATTTTCAAAGAACAATGAATGGATTATTCCCCAGGGATTCAATACTTGTATCTATGGAAATATAATAATATAAGGCATTGGAACTAGGCTACTGGGGTGTTGGTGTTACAATTTCACTGCATGGGTCCTAATATATGGACAGTGAATTGAAATTCAATAGTCCATTTTATGGTGATAATTTCATTTCATAATTTCAATTTCATTTACATTCATAAATATATTTCAATTTTCTTTGAATGGATGAACTAAATAGATCTCCACTTCCAACCTATAAGTCCCCATAGATATTATAATTTGAATTGTGGCATACATTTAATCCCAAACATAACATGTTATAATCCTTAAGGACAATGGTCCTTGAGTCAAAGTTTCATTATGTACTGCTTATGGTATATGGTGTATCATATATGGTAAAACACTGGTTAGGATATTGTAGGCACTTTAAGTACTAATTATGTTTCTTGATATCCTACAAGATATATCAGTTGATAGTATTTTTATATCAAAATGGAATACATGATAAATTTCATCTAGTTAATAAATTAATCATATACAGCATGGAATATGCATGGCATGTGAATCCTATAAGGTTGAAAAATGAGGCATGAACCATAAAACCTTTAAATATTAGTCCAAGGTTAAAAACATGAAATTATTTAATCACAACAATAATAACAACACATACCATGTGCATCTCCCATTAGTGGAATCATGCCATCTGTAATAGAAAAAATACCGAACATCATACTCCATACCAAGCTATTTGTATTTTTACTATACATGGGTTAGAAACTCTCAGGAACAACTAATTAATAAATTCCAAAACATTTTTTATTCTCCATTCTACCATATCAAACATTGAGGTAGATCATGAAAATAAAATAAAATGCATTGAAACCACTTTTTAATGTCCCGCATCAGTAGACACTAAATTGTGCCTCTTTTCAGTGGGTTACATGGCCTTAAGAAATCCTTTCTGTATGCTAGAGGATTCCAACTAGTAGTGAGGTTAAAAGGTGGTAATTTGGGGAGACTATACCCTCATTATTCAAGTGTAGAATAGTGTTTTAATCACATCTATCAATTGAGGATTATTATTATATAACCTAATAATATAATTTAACATCCATATGACTAACATAATAAATAATCCACCCATGGGTAATATAATATTGAAAAATATGTATGTCATGTATCTATAAAAAATAGTAGGAAATACATGGAAACATGAATCTTGTATAGTACATGTATCAAAATAAAAAAAATATCAAAAATAAATTCCTCCATATAGTATCATGATCCTAGCTCGTTCATGTTCTTCCCTACTCATATACATAAAAAATCTAGAATTGTAATGCGAAAACATTCCTATGTCCACACCTACATCCATGATGTCTCCCCAGGTACCCAATGGTAGCCTGAATAGTGTGAGAGATAATACTTAGTAGGCCACCACCAATAGTGTCTACAACATGTCCACAATATGAATATATACTGAAGTATTCCACAATATATAATAGGAATAAATTTATACATGTAAGTGTGATATATTCTAACCTACTAATTCTATTTTTAAATAATAATCCATACAAAGGGTGTATCAATATTGATTGATAAATCATTAATGATTCTATTTAATCTAACAACTATAATCAGACACCTATAACAAGGTTATCTATAAATAATTATATAAAATCCACTACATCATGTTCCATGAAATCCAGTTTCAGACCCCAATGTCTAGATCAAATGAATAAACACCACAGAATCATCATCATTTCCATCATACAAGGGGACGATCCAATGTGTACAAGTCCAAGTCATCATCATCAAGTCCATAGTGAATCCCCATATAAAACATGGTAAGAGATTTGGTGGAGGATGAGGATAATTTCCATGGATAATTTCTAAGGATGCCCAAGAAATATTGATCCAAGGATTAACAATGTCCTTGGATCCAACATAATCTAGATAAATAGTATAGAAATGTAAATAGAATCAAATTCTAGACCCAACATTCTGGATCTATGGATTATAAATTTCCATGAAATACAAAACATTTATCACCTCATTAATCATTTTATAATTCTTTTCATAATAATAAATAATCCATGAGTTCATCCAACTAATTCTACAATTTCAGTTTAAAAACTTGTATCATTTCAACATCATGTAATCACATGGAATGGTGGTGTGAACCATCTCTTAATATAACATTCAATTAAAAAATGACCACATTAGGATGGTGAGCTCACATGCACCCAAATGGGTGGCATAACATGGGGAAGATACAAATAACACACCTCGCTGGTGGTCTTGGTTGAGATTGAAAAACTCCAAAAATCACATGGTATAAAGTGTGAAACCTAGCAAGGTTGAAACAATTTAATCAAGGAATTAATTTAATGATAGGAGTAACTCAAGTATTTCCAGCATGCAGCACAACAAAAACAAGGTATAAAACAACTAGGATACAAGGGAAAATGTATATACCACCAACCATATTCCCATGGTATAGTATGCATCCAGTTTCAACTATTTATTTGGTTCATATAATAATAAAATAGTATAATAGATATATTCCATGAAAAAGGGTACAAGAGCCTATACTAAAATAACTCCTTCAAGGAGAGGTGAAATTGATAAATGTGAATTTGGAATAGATAACTCACTTGTACTCATTCAATGAGACCAAAAATAGAATAATCTAAGTCTAGATTGTGTAGAGGCATCATATAATATCTTGGGCAGCTAGGGATACCCTATAGTGGGTCCATGTTTGTGAGAGGAGGGGGGAAGAAATTATCATAAATATCAATCCATTACTTCATTAAAAAAACCCAGTGAGATTATAGGGAATATAATCATTATATTTAATGTATGATTTTGGGTTTTCCCCTATAGGGAATAACCATTACACTTCATAAAAGGTTATTTCTAGTAAAATAAACGTCATATACATAGTGCATGACCTGTATTCCAAACACTTGCTACATATTTGGCATGTATCCAACCTTCAACCCCCTTCATTATTCCTTCCCAAAAAATAACCCATCTAGCCCATGAGCCCAACATTAGGGTCTATTTTGAAAAAGATAAATTAAAAAAGAGTTTTATCATAAATTAATAGATATGTACCTCATCAAATAACACGTGATCTTACACATTGGGAGGTCAATAGAATGGGAAATGATTAAAAGAGTCAATGTGGGGATCAGATGTTGTAAATAAGATTCATACTGATTAATGTATAAATATGTTATATAAATGTGGAATAGGTTGTGATGTTCAAACATAAAATCTTCAAAAACAATAGATCAGAACAAAGGGAAGTATAAGGATAGTGATAATAATGAAAAATCAAAAAAAATTATAGAAAAAAAAACAAAAATAAAAGACTATTAGATTGAAGAAAATAATTTTCAATCCTCAATGGTTTATCAATGAATGTCATGTTGTTTTATTATGGTTGTATCCATGTGGATGGATGAGTGAGGGAAGATATTTAATATCATAAAAACTCATTTTTATGTGTTTAATAGTCATACCATTACTATTATGTTCATCTAATGATCTATCTTGATGGGGAGACACCTCTAAGTCAACGGAGAAGAATTATGCCATAAAAATCATCCTTAAGATGAAATTTCATTAATATATGTGGTTTTAAAATATTTTGTTTTTTGAATAATTTCATATATTATAGGAAAAGAAGAAGTGGTAATTACCACAATTGGAGAAATGGGAATTATAATTCTAGGTAACTCAACAATCTTTCTCTTAGTAATAGATAATACATATTAGATGATGAATACGAGTATGATTATTCTACTAGTCATGGATATAATAATAATAGTAGGTTTTCTAGTCCCTTAACTAAATAAGTAATCTCATAGTAGGAAAGGGAGAAAGGATATATGTTAAATACCCCTAAAATCAATCTCAATGCTATAAAGAAATATAAGACAAGGATAATTTGAATTGGGTGATATGACCACATGATTGAAAATAATAATTTTCCATTAAATGAACAAGGAAATTTTAATACAATAATGTATTTTGACAATGATGGATCATTAAAAATCAAAGGTAGTAGTAATACACAATTGGAAGGAGATAAAATGAATAATAAAAATGTTCTATTTTTGGATGGGTTACATAAAAATCATCTTACTCCGAGTAAACTAAGTAACTCTATACTTGAGGTTACCTTCATCCAAAAGGGATACACAATGAAATAAAAATTTGGGAACATTATAATTAGTGGTTTTAGGATGATACTAATCATTGCTGGGTGAATTTAAATGAATTTAATTTTCACTAGATAGTTGAATAAGGGAACAACTCATAACAGTTGTGGCTAAGAAACATTCATTAAAAAATAATGAAAATTTTATAAAATATAAAGGAGAATGTAGATATTTCAAATATGAATATATCCCCAAAAAATCATTTGATTGTTATATGTGTGTAATGATGGTCTAAAATACCTATCATCAAATTAACAAGATAGCATCAAGTTACATATTATTTTTCAAAATAGTGTGTGAGGTCAAATGAATATATATATATATATAATATGTATAGGGTTATTTTATTCATTTTATTAAGAAATTTAGTATAAATTCAAATTCCATGTTTATGAAAATTCATGGAGGGTTCATGGGTTGCATGAGGAGATTCTTAATAAGATCCAGAAATGAAACTAGTTTCACCATTAAGATGATAATATTATAAAATGAAATAAAATTTACCTATATTAAAATTTAAAACATACTTGAATAATACTTAAATAAAAATTATTTTTCCATTGGGATAACTCCACAAAAAAATATTTTTCAAGCTAGTAAATTGTTTGGATAACTATATTACATAAACTAAGTTCAGTGGAAGTGGTATATCTAATCACTATTGTAATGAAGTATTGAAATATTTATTGTCCATAAAATATGGATCACTTCATATCATAGGGGTTGAAATGACACATTATGAAATTTGGAATAAATAAAATCTCACATTAAAACATATTCATATTTTTTTAAAATGATATTACATATAAAATAATGATGTAAATTAGTAAATTTATGGTGATTATGTTGGTGAAGGGTCAATAATAGGATACAAAATAAATACAAAAAAATGAAACATTATTCAATAAATGGAAAAATTATGTTTTTGAGACTAATGAAGTCAATATTATTGGAAACAAATCTAATAATATTACTATGCTTGAATTATAGGATGAGTGTTCTGGAGGTGATGAAAAAGTTGAAAATAGTATCATAGTTGCACAGTGGTCCCAAAATGATGATTATTTTGAGGATGACATAGAATATGAGACTATTACTGATGAATTTTTTCAATTTACTCAGAGGATAAAAATTTTAATAGAGGTTGAGTATTCTAAAATAATCATATTCATAACTACTACATAGAACATAATTACATGGAATGTTGAGAATGGTTCTATTTTTTTGATGGTTTAACACAATTCATTTGAATAAAAAATGATAAATGAATCAATGATTATAATAATGAATGGGGAATTAGATAAATTTATAGAAATTATATGTATGAACATATAAAAATTACTAACATCATAATTGGGTTTATAGAAATTGGATATTTATGAATAATATCAATTAAAATGTAAATTTTATATGAAATAAGGTACAGTTGGTGTGAAATAGCTATTCACATATTGAAGGTGTCAAAATTAACGAATCATTTTCAATGTTGGATTTATATGGATCTATCTAGGACATCATTGAAATTTAAATTTGAATAGGTTTCAATATGTATCAAAAGGTTATATGACCAACATTCTTGAATTGTGTACTTAAATAGTACATAAATATTGAATAACTATTGGGTTTAAATATTTTAAATGATTAAACCATGGTGTACAGAATGAGGAATGATTTGTATGGTCTAATTAAGTAATCAGAAGAATAATCAACTTAACATGAGTCTTACATCATGATGCATTAATTTAAAATAATTGATATTGGCCATAATATATGTTTGATAACATATAATAAATAAAAATTGATAAATCTTGTTTGAATGAATGATATAATATTTTTTATAATAAAATATATGAATATAGAAGAATTTACTATGCCAATGATCTTAGAGACAGAAATGTCATTGATATATGGACTCACATACTTTCTAGTGTAGAAAGTGGTTAAAAATTGACATATAAATTTGTCTCCTAGAAAATTTACACATGTGCTCTACTGAAGAAATTTCAAATTGATGATTATAAAATAATTTATGATATTATTTTATTTGGAATTAAACTTCAGAAAAATAATGATGTAATTTCCTTGAATTGTACCATGTACATGATGGTAATTAGATATAACAACCCTACTCTTTTTTCCAAATTAATATATGATTTATTACATAATAATACACTTAATAAGATATGGATGAGTGATATTTATAATTTCTTTGGGATCTAGGAATATTACATAACGATATAAAAGATAGAATAAAACATATTTATTGAAAACATCTTTAACATGCTCAAAATACTCCTTAAAACATAAAACTGCATGGGATAACCTAGGGACATACATAAGAAAGGGGTGAGCTATAAATCCTAATAAGGTAATAAAAATGGCGTAAGTGATGCATGTTATACAATAAAGATATGAATGAGGAATAAAAGTATGATTAATAATAAGCCATGATATAGCATGATAATCATAACATGGGAAATATAGAAACAACATAAATTGTTGAATCCTAAATATAGGTCAAGGATAAAACCACCAATATGACATGGTAGAAAAATTCCCATAAAAGAATCTAGTTTACTCCATTTACTAATGTTACATATCATGATACTAAACATTACTCAATCCACTAGAGTGCCATCTGGGCATACTCATCATATTCATTTCATTCACATGCTTAAGTGTGCCACATATATCATACAACATGAATTTATTCATCATCATGATTTATTCCATGATCAAGGTGTTAGTTAAAAATTTATAAAAGGGATTGATGATAGTGAAAAGGGTCTCTCGTCATTTTAGACATCAATTGTACGGTTATTTTGATATGGACTAACATATCCTATAATAAGGAAATTAAGATAATAGACATAAGGTAAAGAAGAAACTTAAATTAAGAGGATAAATGAAAATATCCCTTATGAAATTTCAACATGGTAATAGGTGTACATAATGGATCATGGGAGGATTAATGAGATTGAAAATAGGGATCTCATTATTTTTAATATAGAAAATAAAATGGAATTTAATATACATAACATAAAAGAAGTTCGTAAAGAAAATTAGAAGAGAGGAATACCTTACAGAATGTCGGCATAGTAATGGATAATGTAAAGGAAAAAATGAGATATATTAAATGATATATCATTAAAATAACATAAATTGGATAATGGGGGATTTTTATAAAAAAATATCATAAAAATTACAATTAAGAAGACATATTCCAAATAAGGTGCTTGAATTCAAAGGAGGAGAGGAAAGTCCCTTACATGAGTGTGTGACTTTAAAAGGTTTCTAGGAGATTCATGAGAGAATGGGGGAGATTTTGGAGGACACAAGAGAATGTAGTTAATTTTATGGTTGAGGTCCAAGGATTTTTAGTGAATGGAAGTCGGATCTCGGGTGGGATTATATAGGAAAATATGGGGTTTCTTTATAATTTAGGTTTTGGACTCAACATAATTAAATATATAAACCAACAAACCATCCCATGGTTTTTGTCCGTGGTTTTCACAAAAAGGTAGTGTATATAATTAATTTTTAAAGACATGGGAAAAATATATTAAAATAATTCCCTTGATTTTGTGGAGGCAAGTCACACTAATAATGAAGGGATTTTAAAACCTTAAAATATATTATATGTTTTGGAGGATTCATACTAGATATAAAAAAGTAAAGAAAAGAAACATAATTTTACATAATTTTAAAGGTAAAACATATATTTTGTCAAGGATCCAATATATAGTTATTATTACATCACTTTGGAGTCATTATGATGTCATGAAATACAAATTATATTTATACGATATTTAATTATTACCCGAAAATTCGTCTTTCTCAAAAAATAATGAAAATTTCACGATGAGATAATTTCATTTTTCTGGTTCCAAAAATAATAATAATTTTATCTAATTTACTATATAAATATATTAATTTTCAGTTTTAAAATAAAATCTACATTAATTAAGAAATGCTAGTTTTTTGATAATAACAGTTTTCAAACACTTATAAAAATACATTTGGTTTCATAAAAATTATATGACCATATATTTATGAAAAAACTATTTACTAATATTAAAATATTATTTTTTCAAAAAATACATGAATTTATAAATTCAATAATTTAATTTTACTATTAACGAAAAATACAATTTGTGATTTGTTATATCAAAATAAAAATTATTTACAAATTAAAAATTGAAGGATGAAAATATATTAATTATACTATAAAAAAATAAATATTCATATCACTAGCGTCTTGATACATATCTCTTTAATACAAAAAAAACTCCTAAGAGTATGGTGTGTTTTGGTAGGACTTTCATGGGGTGGTTTAACGGTCATGGTTTGGGTTGTGATCTCGATGATATTGAACTTCTCCCATAAAAAATTTCTATAATGCTTATGTTTTTGGATCTTGGATTGGGTTTGGTCAAGGGAAAATACCATTAATTCTATCTCAATCTAAATATATTATAAATGGGATTTATAGGGTATGATATGATTGGTTGATTCCATTACTTCCTTTGTCTACATCAATTGGATTTCGTAAAACCCAATATATAAAATAATCATGTGATCACTATTCAAAAACTATATTATCAATGGAAATGCTACTTAATGGTCTTTTAAATCCAATAATATAGAATAAAAAAATAAGTGCATGTGTTTTCTATAACCATATTACTTAATAAGATATTTAATTGAAACAAAATGGGGAATTTTATTTGTAACAGTTCGAGTGGTTATAATCTTCCCCCCTTAAGAAATTTCACCCTCGAAAATTTCACTTCCCACACTAAAACAGAATAGGGTAACTCTTCTACTTCATCTCCTCTAGTTCCCACATTACTTATTCAAAATTGTGGTTCTCTACAACATTTTAAAAAGGTAAATTGTCTTAATTTATATAACTGTTTCTCTATAATCTAAGATCTTCATCGGCTTTTCATCATATGAATTTTCATTATCCAATGGTAGTACCAATGTATTGAGTGCATGTGAGGGGTCTGGTATGTATTTTCTCAATAAGGATACAA
Source organism: Viscum album (assembly GCA_963277665.1). Lineage (NCBI taxonomy): Eukaryota > Viridiplantae > Streptophyta > Magnoliopsida > Santalales > Viscaceae > Viscum > Viscum album. Next base: position 635,225,168 of record OY728161.1, read on the forward strand.
GGAATATAACATGTACTTGAGATGGTTTTGGTGGGAGAGATAGTTTGTAGGCTACCACTTCAATGTGATTAAGGATCTCAATAGGGATGATGTATTTGGACTAAGCTTTCCATTATTCCCAAATCTCATTACATTATACCATGGTGAAATATGGAGGAATATCATGTCTCCAATACCAACTATAGGTCTCGTCAGTAATTTTTCGCATTTATATTCTGTCGACTCTGAGAATCCATGATGTATTATAGAATGGTCTTAAATGTTTACACCATTTCATGACCAAGAATTTTCTTCCATGGTTTCATCCCAACATATAGTTGTTCTACACCTCATACTATAAAGGGATTTATAGGGATCCATTTGGATTCTTGAGTGGAAATTTTGTTTTATGAGAACTCGACTAGGGGAAGATGTTGGTCCCAACCTATTTTGAAATCAATATAACATTCCCAAAACATGTTTTCCATTGAATGAATAGTATGAACATATTGGAAATCAGTTTTTGGATGATAGTTTGTAAAAAATTTCAAATCATTATTTAGATTATGGTGGATACTTTTCCATATCTTGGAGGTGAATCTCAGATGTTGATCGGATATAATCTATAGTGGTACTCCATGAAACCTTACCACTTCTCTAATTTATATCATTTCATTTTTATTTAATTACAAGTCCTCTCAAATTGTGATAATGTGAGATGTCTTTGTAAAACAATAAACAAAAACCCATATAGAATTATTTCCCTTGGATGTATTTGGAAGTCAATTGAAAAAGTCCTTGGTGATGTTATCCCATTTCCATGTTCATATGGGTAATTGTTTCATCATCCCCTTAGGCTTCTTCATTTCATCCTTCACTTACTATCATACCAGAAACTTTGATGTATATTCAATGACCTCCTTCTTCATATTTCCCCACCAATAGTTCTCACTAATATCCTAATACATATTTATGCTTCCTCGGTGATTGGAGAAATTTGAACTATGTGCATCATCCAACAGTTCCTTCCTTAACTTAGGATTTTATGGAACACATAATCCATACCCAAATTTCATAATTTATTCATCATCAATTTTAAAATCTGAGGAATTACATTATCTTATGAAATATACCTTGTTCTAAATATTAAAATCATTTATTTGATCATCCTTTAACCTTTCCAAAATTAAAAGTTCAACAATTATTTGTGGAAGGATTGATGATGTTTCTTCCTTTATGATTCCCTTGTAAATATTTTACATGTCAAATAAGATTATATGCTTCTCAATTCTCATTATTGATAAGGATTCATGATACTTTATACATAGGGAATCCACTACTTTATTTTCTTCACATGGATGGTATAGGATTGAATAGTCATATTCCTTGATCAGCTCTAAACATATCCATTTGCCCATATTCATATATTTTTGTTTAAATATATACTTAAGGATATTATAATCCATATATATCTCACACTTCTCCCTATAAAGATAATGACTCCATATTTTCAACACAAAGATCACACCTACCAACTCCAATTATGTGTGGGATAGTTTTTCTCATGAACATTCAACTACCTTGGATACTTGGTCATGACATTGTCATTATGAATTAGCATGCATCCCAATACCTTCTTTGAATCATCACTGAATACTATGAAGAGTTGTCCACTTGTGGGTAGTTTGATCATGGGTGTAGTGATGAGACTCATTTTTAACTCCATTAACATGTATTCACATTCATCATTCCAAGAAAACATTAATCCCTTCTGAGTTATCTTGGTAATAGTGATTTAAAATCATGTTAAATTTCTCAAAAATAAGTGATAATACCCAGCTAACCCAAGGAAGCTACAAATATATATTATAGATGTTGTCCCATGACATCCTTCTATTGATTAAAAATTTAATAGTCCACAAATATAAAATTTCATGTGATGATGTTCCATAGGGAAGAGACTTCCTTCACCATAAATCACATTTTCTATACATGGTGTATAGCTTATCCTTTCATATGGTATTTAGCACAATCCTGAGATACTCCTCATACACCTCCTTAATATTGAAGTATATTAAAATATCATCTATTGAGACCACGGAAAATTTATCGAGGTAATATTTATAGAATAAATTAATCATGTTCATGAATATTGTTGGTTCATTAGTGAGTCTGAATAGAATCACTATGGACTCATCGTGATCATACATTGTATGGAAAGAGGTATTGGGGATATCTTCCTTATTTACCCTTATATGATAATATCCTGAATGAAGATCCACCTTTGAGAAGTATTTTCCTCCACATTGCTGATCAAACAAGTCATGAATCCAAAGTAGAGGGTACTTGTTCATTATTGTGATCTTGACGAGCACATGACAATCATCATAAAGGCACACTGACCCATCCTTCCTCTTGGAGAATAGGATTGGTGCACCCTATGGTGAAGATCGTGGGCATATGAACTATATATCAAGATTCTTCTGTAGTTGTTTCTTCATCTCTTCATGATCCACAACAACCATTCTATACAAATTATTGGATAATAGAAATTCCCTAGGTATAATATTGATTAAAAAATCAACCTCTATACTAAGAGGAAGACCATGAAATTCATCTAGAAAAACGTCAGTGAAATCCTTCACAATAGAAATATCTTTGAGGATGGTTCATTCCTTAGAATCAATTATTTTAGCTAGATATGCATGATGAAGGGAAATAATTTCCATTATTAAGATGATGGTGATAAAGAATATTCATCGTGTTATTTGACCTTATACTAAATTGGGGGTCGATTCGAAATTTAGAGAGTGATTTCCTTCTCCCTTAAAATTATGATTTCTCTATATATGTAAAGGGAATCCATGCCTAAAATTCCATAAAATTACACCAAAGGTGTTATGATAAGGTTTGATGGGATATCCAGACCACAAACAATGAAAGAAGATGAGTTATATACATGTGTCGCAATAATTTCCTCATTTTCCATTTTTAATTATTGATATACTTCCATGTTTTGTGGTGTAATTTGAATAGTTAAACTAATATTCTGTGATATGAATGAATTAATAGATCCAAAATCAAAAATTACATTTGTTATTATTGAATAATAAGTAGTGTACCTATCACCGCTTCATTTTTTGGATCCACCTCAGCAGCTGTGATGGAAAAATATTTCCCTTGCTACCTTGGAGTTTGTTGGTTATCTACTAAAACCATTTATTTGGGGAATTGTTTTGAAAGGTTCTATGGTTTCGTGCTATTTAAGTAATTATAATTGCATTGAGGATTAATTACAACATTTCTTTCCTCCATCACATTTTCGGGTTTCTCATTTCTGCAATTTCTTGCTAGGATTCCTTTATTCCCACAACTAATGTATCTATTTATTCCCATTTGGAAAATTATAGGGTGTTACTTCCCACACCTTTTACAAGTTAAATATTGAAATTACTTATCATCATTCAATTTCTATAAAGAACCACCAAAATTAAATTACACATTATTATTATTATCCCCATTATACACTTGAGATTTTCTGATCTCCATTTTGACTTTGAGGTCTCATCATACAATTTCCACATATCTACCAAAGTCACAAATAATCATAGATTTTCATAGACTTGGTTTTAGACCAAAAAATAGGGGTTCGACCATTCATTAGAGAGTAATGAATAATTTATAGGATTATTTTTAAAGTATTGTGATGTTTTCCTCATACGCCATGATTGATTTGTCATCTCTTTTTAGGGAATAAAAATCTATTTGCACTTTAAGTTGGAGAGTGTGAGTAAAATATTTTCTAGAAAACATTTTCTAGAATTTCTTCTATTCCATCACTTTGATCTCTTACTAGGGCTTCATATTTTCGATCAAGGACTTCCATTGATTAGATTGTTTCTCTATATGATAATCAACCAATAGAACATTCTTTTTCTCAAAACATTGATGGATGAAGAATATATTCTCAGTGAATTTGACACATTTTTATGCTATAAAGGAATCATATGATCCATTTAATGTAGAAGGCCTCTATCAAATAAAGCTCTATATTGTATCTTTTTCACCCTTAGGGGGTTTTGTAACTCCTCTTGATCTAGGATAATATTAAAAACCTGAGTTAGGTGAGAGAGTATTATCATAATTTTCACATTTCTTGCACTGATCGAGTTGGGCTTCTTGATGGGGGCAGTCATCACATTTCCCATCGCATCAATTGTTTACCTGATTCCTCATATTTCCAACAATTTACTATAATAAATGGAAAATTAGGGATGATTATTTATAAAATAATATTCACATAATGGGGAATTCAATGTCATTAAAGGTACAACATATAAATTAAATTAATTTCCTTAACATATGAATCTCTTGGATTAAATCTATGTTTTCCATGATGTATTTCCTAACATATTATTTAATGGGTGTTTTTTTTTGTACCCTTAATAATGTTTCATATTGAGAATATGAATTTTTAAAAAAAATATTCCATAGGAGTGTCAAAAAAGGTCCATAGTAAGGCTCATTGTTATGTACTGTGGTACCTCAAGTCAGGCCCGGAAAACCATGTTGGGGTTATTACTCTTAGGTATATCTGTTATGGAACCACTTCCACTTATAGTATCCAAACATGGATATATTTTTTTGATAAACCACATACGCTATAAAAACCAATATTTAAGGATTTTTCATATACATGGTCTTATCCAAAATCCTTTTTCAAGAGTTTTATAATCGTAATCCCAAAAATAACTAAACTTTTCTTTTGATACCAACTATAACAACCCTAATATTTATTTCACATTAATACTTGATTTATTTCAAAAGACAGTAATTAATACAACCTGGATGATCAAGATATCTATTTTAATTGGGAATTAGGTACATTACAAAACAAAATAAAATATAGAATACAACATTTTTTTTTTGAAAACTTCATTAGCATGCACAAAATACTCTTTATAACTTATTACTACATAGGATAATATGGGAGAATACATAAAAAAGGGGTGAGATATGAATCCTAGTAAGGTAATAAACATGGAATAAGTTATACAGGTTAGAAAATAGGCATATAAATTTTGAATAAAATGAACATGAATAATAAGGCATGATATCTCATGATAATCATATCATGGGAAATATGGAAATAACATAAAAAAAATTAATCATAATCATATATCAAGGTTAAATATTCCAATACATAAAGGCGGAAAATGTAAAATAAAGATATCAGTTTAAATACCTATCCCAACATGATGTATCATGATATTAACCATTACCCAATGCATTGGTGTACTATTTGGGTGCACCGATCATATTCATTTCATTCACAAGATGAAGTGATCCACATAGATCCTAAAACAAGGATTCATTCATCATTATAATTTATTCAATGATCATGGAATGTAGAATACATAAATTTATGTCCCAAATCAACAAATATGGGTTCATAATGGTTAATACCATTGATATAAAGAATGGTCATGGTATTCACTAAATAATTATTTTTTCATGGAAAAGCACGGTGAAATTTCGGTAGCATAGCAATGTTACTTAAAAATTAATAAAATAGATTGATTATAGTGAAAGTAGTCTCTAATAATTTGAACATAAATCACACATTAAGGGGGTTGTGGAATAACATATCATAACATAATAAATGATGATAAAATTCATAAGGTAAAGATGAAATTTGAATAAATAGTATAAAGGAAATGATCCCTTATGAAATTTATTCATGGTAATAGGTATACATAAAAGAACATGGGAGACTTATTGAGGGTGAAAATGGGGAATTAATCATTTTTAAAATTAAATTAATAGTAAGGTTAATATGTATGAACATTTCCCAATAAAATAAAATTTAATCTAATAGATATAACATTGAAGGAGTTCTTGAATGAGAATGGGATGAGATAAATCACTTACTAAATTTTGGTATAGTAACGGCTTAGGTGAAGGTAAAAATGAGAGAGAGTAATTGAGACCTCATTAAAATAAAATCTATTGGAATTTAGGGGATGTTTATAAATAAATTACATCATAAAAAATAGAAATTAAGAAGATAAATTCCAAATAAGGTTCTTAAATTGAATGATGGATAGGAAGGTACCTTACTTGAGTGTGTTACTTTAAAGGCCTAAGAGGGGATTCTTGAGATATTTTGGGAACATTTAGAGGACAATAGTGAGTGAAGGGAAGCTTTTTTTCATTCTCTAAGAAGTTTTAGTGAAGATAAATGGGCTCTTGGGTGGGTTTATGTTGGAAAATATAAATATTTGTTTATTATTTAGGTTTTGGACTCTGTGTAATAAAAAATCCAAAACCAAAAACCATCCCAAAGGTTATTGACCAAGGTTTCAAATAAAAGGTCATTTTTATCATTTATTTTATTTCCAAGGTCCTAAGATATTAAAATAATTCCCCTGCTTATGGAGAGTTGAGTCACATTCTTAAAGAAAGTATTCTAAAACCTAAAATATATTATATGTTTTGGAAGACTCGTTATGGATTTATAAACTAAATAAAATAAATTAAAATCATATTATTTTAAATATAAAACATATATTTGGTTGTTTATCTCATTTAGAGTAATTATTACATCACTTTTGGGTCATTATGTTATCATAAACACAAAGTATAATTATACGATATTTACGTTTTACCCAAAAATTCGACTGTCTTATAAAATTATTAAAAATTATCCATTGGATAATTTCATTGTTATTATTCCAAAAATAATATTAAATTTATCTAAAACGGTTTGTAAATATAATAACTTTCAATTTTAAAATAAAATCAACATTTATTATGAAATGGTGGGTTTTTTAACAATAATAGTTTTCGAACCCTAATAAAAATTACATTTCACTTCAAAAAAATTATATGGTCATTTAAATATAACAATAATTATTTAATAATATTAAAAAAATTATTTATTTAAAAAACCCATTAATTAAAGAATTATTTACTTTAATTTTAATATTTACCAAAAATATAATTTATACTTTATTATATAAAAATAAAAATCATTTACCACATAATAATTATAGGTTGAAAATATATTAATTATTATGTAAAAAATATTTATTCTTAGTTATATTTTTTGATACAAATCTAATTAATAAACCAGAAAATACCCAAAGAGTAAGATGGAAGATGGTGGGACTTTCCTGGGATGGTTCAATAAACATGGATTGGGCTATCATCTTGATGAGCTTAAACTTATCTCATAAATGGTTACAATAATGTTTATGTTTTTGGATCTAAACTTGGGATTGGTTAGGATAAAATCCTAGAAATTATATCTCCCTTTTAAGATCCAATAAATGGGATTCATAGGGTATGATCCTAGTGGTTGAGGATGTCACATACTTTTTCTATATCAATCGGATTTTTAAAATCCTATATTTATACTAATAATTTGTCCAATATTCAATGGCTATATTATCAATAGTAATGATACATAAATCTCTTTAAAATCTAATAATATATAATAAAACAGAATAAGTGCATGTGTTTTCTACAAACCATATTACTTAATAAGACATTTAATTAAATAAATTGGGGATTTTTATTTATAACAGTTCGGTTCATTACATTTAAAGCATTATTTAAATGACAAAAATGTAGTTAGGTATTTATTTTTCAACATCACTGGATGATATTTTCCAAATAAATAAAATTGATGACAATCACAAAGTAGATATATCAATCTTTAGTAATATCTAGAGTACTATCAATTTTTCATTTCATTTTGTTATTGGGAAGGATCATGATTTATCTAAATTCATAGGCATCGACTTGAATGGTGTTGTGGTTGATAAGAAGTCCACATGTGGTGTTGTGTTGTTTAATCCATAGTATTTTTTTTATGTATATGTAATAAGAATGAATGAACTTCACTGAGAACAAAAAATTAATAAGAATACATTAGAGTAACAAAATCCTGCAATATAAATTATTAAATGAATAAACTATTGTGATATATCAGTAATGATTTAAAATATCCAATTATAATATTATATGATAATAAAATTTTGATCGATCTCACAAAAAATCTATTACCACACTCTCATGCAAAGAAAGATTAGATTACATATCACATTAACTGGGAAATGTTCATGTGAGCAGTGTTCACACATGAAAATGTGATATCTAATGAAAAAGTGGTGGAAATTATGAAAAATCCATTGGTCACACTTGGTTTTGAGAAACCTATGTTGAACCTCTATCTTCATTATCCACCCTATACTTTATGAATATCATAAGTACCCCTCTTCCCTTATCTTGAGGTATATTAAATTGTTTCTGATGTGATTCTGGATTAAGGAGAGATACAATTCATGCATAATATTTTCATAGAATTAGATTGTATGACTTTTTCTCTTTAGTATTGATATTAAAGGGAGAGAGTGATAGGTGAAATATATTTTCAATTTATAGTTATACTGATTGGTAATGAAACAAGGAATGTGAAACAATGTTGATATCATTTTTCTATACTGAACATTGATCACATAGACATAGTAAAGCATATGTGTAATTTTTATTCATTATAATAGATGTGAAGTATTAGATATTACTATAGATTACTAATAATCCCAATGGGGGATAATTATTGATTTAATTTTTTCAAGGATAAAGTTTTTTACTATTTTTCTTTTAATATATTATTTGGATAATCAAGGATATTCAATTTATTAAGAGTTTTATCAGAGTTATTATATTCCTATAAATTAAAATTCTTATGTGAAAAAAGATGTATCATATTCTAGTGTTTAAAAATTTTTAGGTAAATATATTTTTAGTTCATGGTGGTTTTGTGTGATTGATAGGAGGCAATATATTGATTCACATGTATCTAATAATACTAACAAGAAGGATCAAACTATAAAGATGGCATCTTAGGGTGAAATATTATCTCTACCTAGGGAGTATTTGAATGAAAAATGAGGTGTTAAAATTACATATTTTGAATCATTATCAATGAAGATATTTGAGAATAAATTTCAATAATGATGGAGTGTTTTACAGATCTGTACAAAGTCAAAATTCCCACATAGCCTAGAATATTGGAGAAAAACACCACATAAGTCCTTTTTGGTAAGAAGAAACTTTTTTGGGGTGACTATATAGGATTTATTAGCATATAATTTATAATTTTTTAGTTTTTAAATGGTCATGGATGAAATTTTTATGATTTATCTAGGTTTTTTTTTGAATTGTTTTAATATAAGTACACTATTAATCTCATATATCACAAAAACCACTCTGGGATCATCCATACCAGGATGACATCACATCCAGGCCTCCCCAACCCATATCACAACATCCCTTAATACTCTACACTACTAGGAACCTCAAAAAAAATAATGAAAAAAAAAAAGAAAGCAATCAGAAAATTTGGGACCTCAAAATAAGGAATTCAGCCTTCTTAAGAAAATGTGCTCTCGTAGATCCAAAAAAAGTTACTCAAACATCTAATGAAAATTATATTACCTAGCCCTATAAAAAACATTATATTTATCACAAAAATTGTTATTTTTTCATATTGGATTAACTAATTCATTAACTAATAGGTTCTAACTCTTGGAAACCAACGGGATCAAGCTAAAAAAGGCAAAACCTAATCTTAGCATTTATTCTGGTTTCAACTAACCTAGATAATTACCATTCTCAATTAAAATTCCACTTTAAATTATTATAAACAATAAGAATAATAATTCTTTACATTATTAATCAATTCCAATTAAACATATGGAAGATAAATTTTAATTCCACATACATACTGGAATTCATTTGATTATTACAAAATTACATTATCTACTAGATTAAAAACATGAATCTTTTATAATTATTTATCCTATTATATATCAATTAATGTTGTGTTTATATTATTTACCAATTCAAAAAATAAAATAAGTTCACATTCAAGGAATGTTTATCACTCTATCTAGAAAATAATGAGTAAAACCATTATCATGGTATAAAACAACAACATCAGTAACATGTGATCTCTATCCAATTATTTAATCCAATTCAATATTTATTATGTCAACTTCATATCCATAAAAATATATCATGCATGATTACATTAAGATTCCACATAAAATAGATGGTAAGAAATGGATCCCCTACCTCGAAATCTATAAACATTCTTCTCATGATAAAAGACAGTGTTACTGATCTCCACTAACCTCAACCTTATTAACTACATCCATCATAAGATTCCTCAAGACAATCACACCATCAAAAAACAAGGATAACCACATTATAAACATTGTATATATTCTAACATAGTATGGAGGGAATGAAAATTAGTAAAAAATATCAAACCAGGAAAACCACTTAAAAAATAAGTATGAATGAGCCTTAGAACACCACAGATCGAATGATGAAGAAAATAGCCAATCCCCGGTTGGAGGAATTTAAAAATATAATGGGAGAGATACTAGAATGAATGTAATTAGAGGTAAGTATAAACTAGATTTAGGGGTTGTGAAAATACCTAGAAGTTGTAAACAATTGAATATATAGAACATTAGAGATTTAAATGTCATGTAATACACTTTCACATAATGAAATCCTTAGGGTTAAGTTTTCGTCGATAAAAAATTCACCATTTAATTATTAAACCCTGAAAACATATACACCATGAATGATAATTTCATATGTTGTGAACTAAATATAGATGGAATGTAATCTCACTAGCTCCATATCTGTATAAAAAACTCCTCTAGACTTATATCAAGCTTCAACGATCTACCCTAGCTTCAGAAACTCACAATGGTTTGGACTTCATCTATTCATACACTTCAATTAAATACCTCTAAAAACATTCTCATCCATGAGAATACAAATCAAACCATACAATAAAAAATGGGTCATCCGAAAATCCACCCTATAAGATGAATATCAATGATTTCACCACTATAGAATATCAACCACCACATTCAAAGGAATGAAAAGTAAAAAAGTGAAACAACTGTAACCATCTCCTAAACTCTCTCTTAAGGTTGATACCTCCCAAATGAGGGTAATTCTAAAACATACAACAAGAAAAAACCATATAATAATCTATAAATCTCCACAAACAAAATGATAAACATTATAAGATACGATATGATGAATCATTCTCCCAGGTACTCACATCCATTCCACAAATCCACTACAAGATACAAACCATGGGAATAGAATTATAGTGAAACACATTCTCCTGGGGTTCTTGGATCTCTAAAGATTACACGAAAAAATATGCATCATTTTTTACATCAATATCACACTAATAGATCACATGAGAGTCATCATTAAGATAATGACAAAGCTATTATACATGAATGAAATCATGTATCTGGATCATCTATGGGGGAAGTGTTATCCTCTCCACCATGGTCCCAAATTTATCCAATAGCTCAAAAGACCCAACACACTAAGGATAATCCTTACTCACACAACCAAGCCTTCACTTCTCTTGATGTGGAGACACCTTCAGGATCATGTTATCTCCATAGTCAAACTCTAGAGGTATCCCCTTATAAACGACATAGGGTTTCTCATGAACCACCATGTCCTCTATTCTCTCACAAATTACTTGGACCACCTATGTCATATTATGTACCAGTTCTGGCATGATAATTACTTCCTCTGAGAACCCAGTCCCGCATATATGTGAATAGGAATGTTGGTTGTACAAATATTTAAACAGATACATACCAATAGTGCAGTGTAAACAATTATTGTATGAAAACTCGTCCATTGGATGGTGCATCATCCTCGATCCTCCAAAATCCAGAACACAAGTGCTCAATATGTCTTTATGAGTCTTGATGGTTCACTCTGATAGATAGTCTATTTTTAGATGAAAATTAGTGTTAGAGACTATCTATGAACCAAATTCATTATGGAGACTTATCCACACCTTAGAGTTAAAACAATGATCTTGATTAGAAATGATCATCCTTAGGACTCTTTGGAGTCATACACCACCTCCAAATACTAACTCCATAGAACCTCCATTGAGATCGACATTGTTGTGGATATAATGTTGGATGATTTAATAAACAAAATATACTATAAACCATATAGAATCATATCCTAACTAATCTCAATATAAACAGGTAATTATGTCCATTGATATTTCCACACATTACCATTGGGGAACATATAATAATTGGAGTAATCCTTCATGAACACAGCACTTTACTATCATCTTCTGGAAGACCAAACATTGAGAAACATCCTTTGTAACTGCACGATTCAACACAAAATACCAAAAATAACCTCTCATGGATCATTATATAATGTTTATGTTGGGATTTATGTAAAAAGGTGAATTATGGAACTCAAAGAGAACTATCTCAGGCATTGCTAATGAAAAAAACCTTTCTGAAAACAAATCCCAGTATTGTCCATCCTCAAACCAACAATTATGGGCATCACCAAAAACAACTCGGTGCCTCCAAACCTTAACCTTGACATCCCCCAACTGGTACACATCCAGCTAATGAACCATGGAAAACCACACTTTCATCTAGAAAATACAACTTATTCCCCAACTTGTCCCATATCTAGATGATTCATTGAGGGATCTACCATAACTATCTATAAATCCCCATATTAATGTACGACATTACTAGGTGACTTCATGATTAGCACATCTAAAAAATTCCCCTTTAATGGAATAAAATAAATTTCTAAGATACAATCTTGAATAAATTCCATCTACAAATGTTCTTTCATGAGCATGTCGTGCATAGAGAAGACATACCTCAGACTCTTATGGTAAGTAAAAACCATAAAATGATCAATGATGAGGTAATTTCTCCAAAACATCATAGAAAACATCACTTCTTCCAAATAAATATCATGGGTGGAATTGTTATGCTTATGGGGATGTTACTTATGAGAATCAAATGAAACAAATAATCTATGCTGCATCATCTCACATCCTAGTCCAAGATGAAACAGGTCGCAAAAAACCTCAAACTGAACTCCCTATGCTAGATAACAAATAACTAGAGGACTAAATAACATTAATTTATAGTAATAAAAATACTTTTTCCAGTAGTCAATCTAAAGTAATGTCTGATCCTTTCTGTTCAAGGCTATTTGAGGAGTCGCAACCCCGAGGAAAATTGGTTATGAACATCATATACTATCTAGAAAGACCATATAAAATATTCTCATCATACACTTTCTTGAAGGATCTAAAATACACAAAATCCTATATCTTCAATTTATCAATAACTACATACTATTTGGATAACAATTTTCCCAAAAAACTGACTTCGTGATTTGAGAACTCACCCTTTGACAAGATTCTAAACAGCTGATCATGACGAAGAACTCCCAAATTAGCATGCAGATACTCTACATGCACATCCTATGATGTATAGTGAACAAGGATGTAATCAATAAATCCCCTCATGAACATATCTAGGAACTCTTAGAAAACACTATTCATCAAATCCATGAACAAATATAGATCATTCATCACACCTAAAAACATCACAATGAACTCATAATTCTTATGATAACAATATAATTCATTTTTATAAAAATCCTCATCCTTCACCATCATTTGATAATATCCATATCGAAAATTGATAATCAAGAACTCACATTCTCCCTTAATATAATCAAATTAATCATCAATCTATGGAAGGGGTGGTTATTATTCACTGTCATTTGGTTTAGTGATAATAATTGATATAAATATGAAATATTCCATCATCATTATTTATAAACACAATTGTGCACCCCAAGGTGACATAATTAGCCAAAAAACAATATTTCAATAGATCGTTGATATTTTACAGCATCTCTTGCATCTCTAAAGGTGTCATATTATACAGATATATTGAGATATGAGACATGTGTTGTTGTAGCTCGATCCTAAACTCCTTCTCCTATCAAGGGGGTAATGCTACAACCTCCTATAGAAAGAAGAAATGATACTCCTATTGAAACCTTGGAAACACCAACCATATAGCCTCCAACATGATCAATATCATCATGGCCATCATTGATGAAAAGGATGGAACACACCTCTGATCCAACCCAGTGTCTCACTCTCCAACAAATAGCAGTGTCTCCCCATCAGTATCATAGAACATGACCTTCCTCCTAAAAAAATCCATGATACCCGACAATAATTAAAAGAATTCCATGCCAAGAATGATATTTTATGGCTGTATCCATAAACATAGGAAATATCCCTAATAGATATTCTTCGCCAGAACTACCTCACAATCTCTATATAGTTCATACACTTCATATCAACCTCCAACTAGCATAATCAACACCAAAGGAACATGAATCCTATCTAAATCAAGTATCAAAGCATGGAAAAGGGTATGTGATATAAAAGAGGGCATCACACATGAATAAAAAAATGAATGAATCCAAGTAGAAATAAATAAAAGATTACCTTGAATTATGTATGGATCACTCATCACTAGCAAAGCTAAAGAATTAAGCTCACCATGACCTGACCCATAGCCTCTTAGACCCTACTAATGGCCACCACCATGGTCAATCTATGCTCTCTGATGATTATGAGTGTCTTAGGGATGTCCTTTTACTACCTCATGTTCTCTCTACTAATCCCAAACCAGACCAACCTCCTGCTTGATGTGTAATGTCCCAAACTATTATAAATAAAATATCCTTTTTTGATTTCATTAAATGACCTATTATGTATTTTTGTTATAGAAAACACATGTACTTATTTGGTTTGGTTGAATCATATTTTAAATACCATTAATCATATATAGCCATGATAATATAACTTCTGAATAGAGATAATGTGATTTGTACAATTTTGGGTTTTAACAAATCTAATTGACCCCGAAAAAGAAAGTTATGGATTTAACAAATAGTATTAATTCCTATGATGCATATTTATTGGAGATTATAAGGGAGATAGAATCGATGGTATTTACCCTTGATTAATCCCATGCTAATATTCAACAGTATAAGAATGATAAAAACCATTTACAGGTTAATTTCAATCTCATTGAAATCGTAACTCAAACCACATATGATGAATCACCCCATGAAAGTCTGATCATCCACACCTTACTCTTAGGGTTTTTACTGGTGTATTAAAGGGATATGTATAAAGACCATAGAAATACAAGTATGCAAATTATTTTTCATAGAATAATGAATAGTTTTTTATCAAATTATTTCTACAATAAATTTTTTTTGTTTCAATATAATAATAAAAAATAATATTTTTGGGTAAAATTCGAATTCAATTAAGTAATTTAATTTAATGATTTAATGGATTTTGGAAATGAATATTTTTTAAAAAAATTATTAATAAATAGTATTTATTAAATATAAATTATCATATATTTTTTTAATACAAATGTTATTTTTATAAGGGTTCAAAAAATGTTATCATCAAAAAAACCCCTCATTTCTCAATAAATGATTATTATTATTTTACAAGTCAAAATTCACATATTTAGAAAATTATTTTTGTAAAATGAATATTATTTTTTGAATCATTATGTAGAAATTATCCAATGCTGAATTTTTTATAATTTTCAATGATAGTCAAATTTTTGGGTAAAATTTAAATACAATATAAATATAATGTGTGTATTATGACATTATAATGTCCCAAAAGTGATGTAATAAATATTATAAAAGGTTATCCATGAACAAATATATGTTTTTCTTTAAAAAAAATTAATTTATATTTTTTTGTTTAATTCTATAATGCCTTTGTTAATCCTCCAAACCCATTAATATATTTTAAGGGTTTAAAATCATTTCTTTAAGAGTATAACTCATTTACACATAAACATGGGTATTATTTTATTATGAACGGCCTTTTTCCTTATAAAATAATGAATCCCACTCCCATTTTCCAAAAACTATAGGGAAATCATGGGAAAGTATTTGGTTTTGGTTATTTTATTATATAGATTCCAAAACCTATTTTTGATAAATAATAAAGAAATACCCACTAATTTCCTATATAAATCCACCCAAACTCCAATTTATATTCAATCAAACACATCGGAGATTGTTCTTATTCTTCCTTCACCTCTCTATAGTGCTCCTAAAGTCCCCCCCCCCCAAGTTCTCAAGAAGATCCCCAAAATAATTTGGAGTAACACACTCAAGAAAGGGATCATCATCTTCTCGTCTTTATTCTAGTTTCTTTATTATATTATGACTTTTATTTCCAATTCATAATGTTGGTAGATGTCTTTCCATGTCCTTATTTATTCCCATTTTATATCCAAATTATGACAGTTCCCTTCCTCTCTCATAAACCAATTTTTTTATGTGACGTCATTCTGCTGTGAAATTTTCATCGTGGTTTTCCATACCAAAACAAGTATATAGTGAATACCATACCAATTTCCTATAAAGGGTTTTTACCTTTACGAACATATATTTCACTGAATTGGGACTTATAGTTATTTATTCCAAACTCCTTGATAATTTAATAAAATATGATGATCAATGAATTCATGTTGTATGATCTATGTGGGACACTTAAGCATGAGAATGAAATGAAAGTGATGGGTGCAACCAAAATTATATAGTGCTCCAATTCATTGGGTAATGTTTAGTTTCAATTAGATGTAATTTTAGGACATGGGGTGAAATTGATTCATTTATGGGGCCTTAAAAATCATGTTTTCCTAGATGTTATCCATGATCTATTATTATGATGCATTATTTTATGTTGTTTCTATATTTCCCATGTTCTGTTTGTTATTATCACGATATATCATGCCTCATTATTCATGTTTCTTATTCCTACTCCTTTTGATATGCCAATTGTCTAAATTTCTATTCTTATCTTCATGTTATACCATTTTTATTCCCTTATTTGGATTTATAGCTCACCTTTTCCTTATTTATCTATCCAGTATATCTTATGCTATTTTTTGTGTGGGAATGTTAAGGATGTTTTAAATAAAGATGATGTTTTCCCTATTTTGAGTTGTTAAATAATGTACCTAATTCCCAATGAAACTAGACTAATTGAGATTCTAAGTTGTATTAAGATGAATATTACGTACTAAATCATGTATAAATTTTAAATGAATGGCATGGTTGTAATAGTTGGTATCAAATGAATTGTTTAGTTATTTTTGGTATTTGGATTAGAAAACTATAGTAAAAGCCTTAGGGGTATGACTAAGTATAATAAATAATCCCTAAATTTAGGTATCTATAGAGTATGTATTTTATCAAGAAAATACTTCTCTATCTTGATAATATATGTGGATGTGGTTCTAGCACAGATGTACCTAGGGGTAACAACTCCAAAAAGGTGTGTCGGTCCTGTCTAAGAATAACAAGGTACATGACAACGAGTCGTATTGCATACCAGGTTTGACACTCTTATGGGATATTCATTGGTAAATTCATAATATCATTATGAACCATTGTTAAGGGAACAGAAAAATCCAAATAAGAATGTATGATATAAAATATAACATGGATAAAATAGATTGAAGCCTATAAATTCATAAGTTAACAAAAAAATGTAAGTTATAATTTATCCCTTTAATTCAAATAATTCTTGTTTATGTGTTTAATAGTTTAAAAATAATAATACATACTTTTCCATTTATTATAGACAATGCACAAAAACATGAAGAATCGGGTAAACTATCAATGTAATAGGAAATGTGATGACTACCCCCAACGAGTGGCCCTCCCAATGGGAGGAGGAATCACAAATATTGTGATGATACTCTCTCAACTGATTTAGGTTTTGAATAGAAACCTTGATCAGGATGATCTCCAAAATTTCCCTATGAATACACAACCTTCAATTAAAAGATTTATGAGACAAAGTCCTCATAGATTCATTGGATCATTTAATCCCTTAATCGCGGGATAATGGATTAACTCCATTATGAAGATATTCTATATCATCCAATGTTCCGAACAAGAGAAGGTTCTACTGGCTATTTATCATGTAGTGGGAGAATCTTATCAGTGGTAGAAATTCATCAAATATATGAATCTTGAGGGAGAGGTATAAGTGATTGGATTGTTGGAATTAATGAAAATTTTCTTCGATAAATATTTTCCTCACACTATTATACAGAAAATGGAAAGGCATTTACTTACCCTCAAGATAAAATAAGATGAATCTCTCAAGGTGTATGAGGAAAACATCACAAGACTTCAATCATACACCTCAGTCTTTGTCATCACCCTTGAATTCAAGGTTTACCGCATCTTTGGTGGGCTAATACCCATTCTACAAAATACCCTACTGATTTGAGACTTTGATAGCTATGAGGAAATTTTTTGATGTTCCATCAAAGTTGAAATTTCGATAGGAAAATATCAAATGTATCACAGGGATACGATGTGGAAAGTGGAGATTAATTAATGAGTTTCAAAGGAGAAATCTAATGGTTCCAATAAATTTCAACATCCCACAAGTCAAATGTGCATAATGAAACACCCTAGAAAAATCATAAGGGGGTGAGGAAATGATTTAGCTATGGAAATAAACACACCCATCTAGATATTTCTGACAGGAGAAACCCACTAATTTTTTTGAATAGAGGAATGATACAGTCAACACTCAATATATTTTTCATTTCTAAAACTGTAAGGAAACATAGAACATTGAAAATAAATGCACTAATCTAAAAGTTTTCAAAGACAACCGATAAAATTCAAGGCAGCAAGGGTGATCTTTTTTCCATCACATCTACTAAGGTGGATCTTGGAAATGAATGGGTGATAAGTAAGCTAGTTATTCATTCAAAGATAGAGAACATATTATTGATTCTTTTTCTATGAATTCCATCATTTCAAGAATGTTTTTGTAGAACTATTCAAACACCACCACAATGCATGGAGGTTGATATGTAGGTTAAGATAAAAAAAGGGTAACTTATTACATCCCAAATATATAACTCCACCATTGTAAAAAAAATTGGATGAAATTTCTAATGAACCTTTTCATATTCCCTTTCGTGTAATTTTATGCAATTTTGGGTATTGATTAGATTTTTTTTATATAACCAACATAAATTTCCACAAGAAAGAAATCACTCTTCATATTTGGAATCAACCCCTGATTCTAGAAAAATGCATGGAGGAGAATTGGTGTGGCTTAATTTCAGTAAAATCATCCACATCATTTCATTGTTTTTTCTTCTCATTTTATTATTTAAATAATGAATTTTGTGTTATATTTATTAATTTTTGTATTTTTTAAATTTAATTGTAATTTTTTTGTCTATGTAAAAGTGTGTTTTTAGTGTTTAATTATGTTGTTTTCAAATAATACAAATTAATTTATTCTCTCTTTTTAATATTTACATTTTATTCTTTGGTTTTGTTTAAATTTCAATTTTTTATTTTTTTAATTATTTATTTTTTTCATTATTTTATGCTTTCAAAAATAATAATTTCATTTAATTAATTCTTTGTGTAATTAATTTTCTATTTAATAATGTTTAGTTATTTAGTTTAATTAATTCTTCTTTTATAAATAAATAAATTACACTTTTTATTTCGGTACTTTTAATAATCAAATCAATTTTTAAAAATTTAATTCAATTCATTAAATATTTTTAATACTTTGTTTAATTTAATTTTTACTTAATTTCTTAATTTAAATAGTTATTTAATAAATTAAGTTGTTAACTAACTTACCAAAATGACTTTTTGATGTTTAACATTGTGTTTTAAATTAATTTTGAATAAATTATATTATGTAGTAGAATAAATTGTAGTTAATTTTTGCTATTAACAATTCAAAATTTGTTTTTTTTTTATATAGAAATTTAGTTAATTAATTAATTAATTTAGTTTTAGATTTATTAAATTATTAATTTTTTTTGTTAGTTTTTTTTGTTTAAATTATTTGTTGTGCAGGTGGCACCGACATCTCCTGTCAGTGACTTAAATGAGTCACTGATACACCACCCACCGACGTCTCATGTCAGTGACATGTCTCACCGACAACTCTTATTGGTGACTCAAATGAGTTACAGACATGCCTTCCCTCCCTCTTTATTGTTCCAGTGACTCTCCAAACCCACCCACTGTCTCACCAACGCCTCCTCTGCATGTCACTAACACCCCCATTTTCCCTTATCTCGCCGACTCACGGACATATCGACATTGTTCCACTACTCCCAACCTACCGAAACCCCTATTGTGTGTTCAACCCCATTCCCTCTCCTATAGGCACCATCCCTACTTCTGGTCACCACACCGCTATGCCCACTCACCCAAAATGAAGCCCCCTACCACAAGCTGACGCCTCTCCACTCCCTTACTCGGCACCTGAACCGCTACAAATCTCCTCTACATACCTCGATTCCCCTCCCATTTTATTTTGACCAACCCATCTCACTCGCCACTGCCCCATATCTCTGCTAGCACAATCGAGTCATTTCCTTTTTCCCCTTCTAATCCGCTACACCATGACCCCCACCCCCTTCTTCACTTTCTCTTTTATTCTTTCTTTTTTAGTTTTTATTTTATTTTATTATAATATATAATATGACATAAATATTATATAATATATATCATCTACTATATAATAGATATAATTATATATAATTATATACTTATATATATATAATATAATGTACATTATTTTTATAATTGTAAATAAAGAAATATAATTGTTATAACATATATATATATTTAAAATAGTTATATTTTATGTTTATATATTAGTAATAATATATACATCTAGTAAACTTATAAAAAATATAATACTAATATTAGGTATTTTAAACATATATTTATTTATTTATTAATAAGTATAGTTGTTACTTAATTAATGTTATTAATATATTTTATATATATATTTTTATTAATAGTCATACTGTGATAATTTAAGTATTATTTTTTTAGTATTTTTTGTATTATAAATATATATAAATGTATTTAGTTTCATTCTTTATTTTCTCTCACGTGTGTTTCTTTGTTGCTTTGCACAGGGGGAGAAGATCGTGGATGGAATACGTAACTGATTGTGGGTTTTGGAAAGTGCAGGAAATACATGATTCGTTGCAAGGGACCATGTACTTTTACAGAGATCTCAACAATGAGCTGATGACAGATGTACTAAAGGTGTTTCATTTTTGAGATTCTTCTACCTATTAGTTTAGTTTCATTTGTCACTATTTTCATTTGCAAATAAGAGGAGCGCTCCTCTTCTATTATAGGGGTGGAGGTGGACACTCCACGACACACCATTCCATACTCCATCTATTCATCCATATTGGGGAACCTTCTTTGACCTGGAGATGGGACCCTTCTCCTCCATCTATATCCTTTTCCTCTACTTTTGTCCTCATTTTCATTTTTGTACTCTGTAAATACCTTGTGCTTCTTGTTTTGTTTAATCGAATTGTGTGTTGTATTTAATGGTTATGTTTTGTTCTTCTTATTTAGTTTTATACTATGATCTCAGATCCCCAGTAATAGAGATCTAATTTGTAGGGTTGGATCCATGTTATGAAACTCTACACAATCTGGAGATCCAAGCATCAATATGATAACTATTTGTTTCTTGACCTTAGTAAATTGTGAAAGGGAATTGGGGTGCACGTGAGCCCATTCTTGCGCCGGATCGGCCTACTGCTCTATAGTCTCATTTATTCTCACCTTCCTATCTTGATTTATTTATTAATAAATTGAGATTGGTTTTCTGATTTAATGATCTCGACAATATCATTCTTCCTAGTGACAATACTTGACAGGGATGATTTAGTTGAGTGAGTCACTTTGCAGTTCGGAGGAATGCTTGGGCAGTGAAGGAATTATATGCTTGAGTGTTCAATTTTTAGGTGATATTGGTGTGTGATTCAAGCCATTGGTCATATATTGTTCTGGTTGAGAGTTATTGATTAAATTTTTAAGTTGGTCTATGATAAAAAGTAGAGGGTTAATTGACATGGATCAAACCTCATTCTCACTAACGGTGGTGTCTATCTATTTTTCATTTTTTGAGTGTGTTTTCTTATTCCTTGTGTTGTATCTGTATTTTTGTTCTTATTTTAGTACTATTTTGATTCTCTTATGTTTTGGTTCATTCACTGTTTTCACCTCACTGTGTTTTTCATCACAACTTTTTTTTTGTTTATTTGTTTTTTTCGAAATATAAAAAAACAAAAAAAAATATTTTCAGAAGACCAGTGAAGGTCTTGACACTGCTTCCTTTAGAGAGACCTTGAGGTTAGACACTTTTCTATATCTTAGGTTTTATAAATGTAAACATGATCTTCCTCATAGCAAGGACACCATTTAATTTTTGTGTCGTTGTCAGGGAAGCAACATTTTCATGAGTGGTTTTTCCCTTTTTCATTAAAACAAAAAGAAAAGAACAAAATGTACACTATCATTTATTTTTCTAAATATTTTAATGATGATGATGATTTGTATGATTTATCTCATTTGAAAATACATTATGAGGATGTATCATTTTTCAATTTTGGTTACAGACCTGACCAGTCAGATAACCTTTAGATGCCAGAAGGTCAATAACTCGTCAGACCAAATAGAAGTATGCAGAGAGATTAAACCAAGCTAAGAAGAGTCAAGAGGGGAAGGTACCTTCCATGAAGGATTTTCTATCAACATAGAAGATCATTAAAATCATTATCCCATCCTACATGAATCCAGAGAACCAAGAGAGCAAGGCAGTGCTCCAACAAGCCATCGATGTTGCACCTTCTAGAAAACAACTTAGAATAAATGATAAAAGGAACAGAAAGAGATCCTAGAATATGAAGCTTCTAACATTTGAGCCTAGAGAACCCTCTGGCATGAAGTTGGGAGGTCATGAGCTACATCCAGAATCATTCATTAAGTGCTGATAGGATATTGGACAAAAAACATTGAAGAAGCTGGACACATACTGGTAGATCATTTTATTTCTTATATTTCATTTGATGATCTTTGTTTCACTGAATGGTCTAATTATTTTACCTTGTTTTCATAGGAGGATCCAGCACATGAATCCCTTGACTTTTCCTTAGAGGCGACCACATCATAGGTCATATGTTTTGAATAATGGTTGGAGGAGGTTCACTACCATCCTCCCACCATAGATAATTTTCCAGGATCATTGTTCAACCAGGAGAAACAGACTGCATTACTTCAGGGAGTTGAAATCACTTTGGAAGAACTTGTTTTTTATTTTAATGAAGCTAATATTAATTGTGTTACTCTCACTTTAGGTATTGAAGATGCAGTCCACTTTTGTGATTTCCTGGAGAGTGAAGAAGTTGAAGCTGCACAAGGATAGAAGTGGATGATGACATTTTTTTGGTTTCCTAATAGGAGATATTTGATTGGAATAAACTAGAGGGAATGTCACATCCAAGAGTTTCACTCTTTCAGCTTATACGCTTCCAACCTCAAGCAGAAGAAGTAGGGAACTACCCCTATATCCTTGGCCCCCTACATCACTCCACATGTTGTATTCCACTACCAAGGAGGGATATTTGATTGAACAAGATAAAGGGGTACTGCAAAAATAGAAAACCACTAAAGTTGGAAAGAACCACATCTGGTGGTTCTTAAGCATGAAACTAAATCCTCCATTATATTGGGGTTGATCCACTAATAGTTCAGCTCTGGATAGTCAAACTATAGAACCCCCTGAGAGGGGTTGTCCTAAGATTATCCTTTTTTCGTTTCCTACGTTAGTTTCTTTTTGCATGTTTTTTTTAATTTGTGTGTATTTCGTTATAGCTTACTAAACAGACAACAATTCTATGTGACAGTCATTAAAGATCAAGGGGACCGGCTCACTGAATTTTCATAAGATTTCATACCCTAACTAAAAAATGGTTGCAATTATTTTTTAGCATTAAATTCTAAAGACTAGTGTCACTCTTTTTACATTTGTAGGTGTTTGAACTAGGAATCCAATGAACTTGTAGAAATATAACAATGGGAGGAATTTAAAAAAATGAATGAAAATATGCACATTTAGGGAAGTTTTGTTTTAATGATGCATAATTTTTCTTCGGGTCATTCTTCATTTCATTTACATGATGCTAGTGAATTATGTTTGGGCCAGCCCCCTAGTTCTTTTGTGAAAATTATGAACTATTTTTTCTGTAGGGTGCTAGCACGCTAAAATCTAGAGAGTTTCAAATTAAATTGAACCACCTTGTATAATTTGCTGAACCCACTTCATTCACCTTTATTCTATTTTAGTTGATATACTTCATTACATACCATGCTACTGTTTGAAATTCATTGATAAATATCACTTTTATGTTATAACATATTCAAAGCATAAAGTTTTTTCAAATTGAATTGAACTATGCTTGTTGGTGGTGGTGGATGTTGGGATCTTTTTTTTCTTCTATTATTTTTTTTCTTATTTTCCTTTTCGTGGGCGGGAAAACAATCTTTTGAACCTCATTTCTCCCCCTCATTCTTATTAATATACTTAAATGTCCATCTAATTATAACATAAGTTGTCTCCCACTTTGACAGTCAACATTGGAGACAATGTTGAGTCTTAAGTGTGGGGGGAGAGGGTTATTTTTACCACATCAAATTTCCCCATTATTTCTTAAAAAAATGGTCAATTTTTTTTCACATTTTTCAAAATTCCTTAAAAAAATACCATTTTTTCTTTCACAACCAGAGGGTTATTTAAGGTCCCCTGAAACATCATTTCAGTCCTGCCTAGTGGATATAAACCTGTTGGTTGTGTTGGTCGGAGTGGATACTCAAGAAGGGGGTGAATTGAGTTTAAATTAAAATTTCTGTTAAAGAATTTTAGGATTAAAATCCCCCAAATTAAAACAGCCCAGTTAATTAAGGAAGTAGAGATATAAGTGATTTATTGTTCAACAGGTTTCTCAAAGTTTGATTAATCCTCATTTGAATTAGTGTGAGTACTAATTCAACTTTTGAAACAAGTTTACTAAAAGAATCACATATACACATTAACCAAAACTAACTATCAGAGTGAATGTAAAAACAGATTTATGTCTTTGAAAATATAAGAAGTAGATAAATGTAAAACAGAGTACTTGAAAGTTGAACACAACGATTTAAACAAGAGGTTCAGTCTTAATCCAAGAACTAATCCTCTCCACTTGGTGATCACCTGCCACCAAGCAGTTATATTAAAAATGATACACAGGTTGTATCAGGATTTACAATAGTTTTCACAAACTGTCCAGGTTTGGCAACCTATACCACAGTTCTACGTGGGAAAATAAACTACCAAGCCACACAAGGCTTCTTCTACAGTTATGCCTGGGAAACAAATGTAAAGAGAGTTTGGTATGGGGATTTTCAGTATCCCTCAGTTCAAGCACAAAATTCAGTGTGTGCAAACACAGACACACTGCTCACAAATGTAAAATACTTAAACATAGTAGATCTAAAGATATTAGGAATAAGTTTAGAATGCTCTATGTGTTGTTAGATTAGCTCTGGACTCCTTGAAATGAAAGAAATGAAGTTTTGGTCCTTCTCTGCAAATTGCCTCTAAAACAGAGTGTCACAACTTCTAGGTTCTGACTTCCAGATGTTGAGATGATCAGCTTATTGGGTCAGAAGCTCTTTGTAGCACACCACCACATCTTTGAAAATGTTTTTCCAACATATATTTGTGAAGCTTTTGAATCTTCAAAATGAGTGCTCGAGTGATCTTCTTCTTTCTTGGTATATCAGGTACTGTATATGTCTCCCTTATGTGTGTATCTCAATATCTTAATGTATGTCTTTTTTATCTTTAGGTCTCTACATATATATATCCTTTTTCCATCTCAGCTTTCCCTTGTTTAATTTAGCAGGGGCTGACAAGAAAAACGATTCATCCATGTGTGGTCTTCCTCGTACCTCGTACTATTTCCTAATATGCCTGCAAATATCATTAAATAATGTTAGGTGCATTAAAATGTCTAGACATGACTATTATGATAGTATCAAGAAAATTGGTAAAGTAAAGAATAAGTTATCATTAGACTGGTAGCAGATGCAAGTCACACGGAAGACTTCAATATTAGGATTCTTTAACAGTGAACTTCATCGGTAGGCTCAACGGTAGACCTTTAACAGTAGGCTTCAGTTAGTAAGCTTGATTAGTGGTAGACTTCAATCAGTAAGCTTCTAACAGTAGCTCTGTAACATCAGACTACTTCAACAGTGACCTTTTCCAGCAGTAGATTGTCCCAACAGTTGACTTCATCAACGGTGGAGTTTGTCTATCAGCAAACTTCTACTAATGGTAGACATGAACAACAGTGAACTACATCGACAGTAGGAGTTGTCTAGCGGTAGCCAACTAACGGTAGACATGTCCAGCGGTAGACTTGAACTGTGAAGATCTTAACAGAAGACTTGAGAAAGAGTATTATAGGACTTCTAACAGAAGCCTTGTCACAGTAGTGACCTATAACGGTGACTCTTTGTCTGTAAACTTTGATAGGCATATCAACAGTAGACTTGTAACAGTGACCTTGTACCGGTAGCTTCCATCAGTGACTGTAGATCTTCATTAGTGACCTTTTAGCAACAGTGACCTAGAGTAACAGTGTGCTATAATGGTGACCTTGAACGGCAGGCTCTTACCAATAGTCTTTAACAGTGAACTTATACTTAGAGAAATGCAAACTGTAAGCTGATGCAACAAAGTCATGAGACTAAAAAATATAGATTGTTCAGGATAAATAATATAAAGACAGATTAAAAAGGATTAGAAAATGACTTAATATATCATGATTAGTATTTAAACATGATTTGGGATTATCAAAATAGGTGAGTCCAACAATCTCCACCTTTTTAATAAAAACAAATTATGTCAGTATGTATTAATTTTAGGTATCACATATAAGAATATAATATAGTTATTAAATAGAGATCAAAAGGGAACCTTAGTTCAGTTGTGGTTTCTCAAGTATCCGAGATTAATAAGAGTGTAATATCGGAGGATATTGGTACATGGTATCAGAGAGAAAGTCAGAAAAGGTCCATTAAATCAGAAGATCATATCAGTATTAGCACAACATTTCTCCCTCTTTGTGATTAGAAAAAAGAAACACAAATAGAGATAACAGAGAATTCTTGTATTAATGGAATTACATTACATGAACCAAAAATAATACACATCCCCTATTAAAAGACACAAGCAAACTCAATCCACATCATCCTCGGGAAAGTTTTCTTTCCCTTTGGAAGAAGAAGATGAAGGATGAGCTGGTGGATCAGTATGTTTGGGAATTGCTACAGGAAGGACTGGAGGGGCAGCAACAGAAGCTCCTGTGTGTCTGTAGTGGGTAGCTCTCTGAGGTATCAGTGGATTAAGGATTCTGATGGCCTCGGTAGGAGACATCATGGAAGAACCACTGGGTTGGGAAGCAGGTAAGGTAGGAGGTATTATGACAGGGGTACAGTCCACATGGAGAAAGGGTAGGAGTAGGTTTCTGAAGTCTATAATAATGCTTCCTCCTCTTTCCTTAGCCGAGATGAAATCATCCTTGTTATCCATAAATTTCTCTAAGGATGGAGTCAACTGGACCAGCTGAGTGACTTGTTCCTTGAAGGCTCTGGTGACTGGTGGAAGCTTGAGGTTTTCCAACAAAATCTTGAAATGACCATCCATCTGAGGCTTGGAGTAAATACTTTTATAATAGTAATTAATTTGTTCCTTTATACTCTTCTGGTCCTGGGTAGCCTCTCTCATGAAGTCACTGACTACCTTCTAAACATCTTTGGTAGTGGTGATAATTTGAGTCATAGATTGAGAGTCAGGTGCACTGACACTAGAAAGATTTGCTAACTCTTCATTGACCACTATCCTGAATGCTGACAAGTCCACAAGTGGTGTAGTGGAGGTTGAAGCAGAGGTAGAGGAAACCAAAGGTGTTATAGTGAAAGCAACAATTTACTTAAAATACTTGGTCAACCCACTGATGAGCTTCTTTACATCATCATCTTGTCCCTTCACATGAGCTTTCATGGATTCCTTAAAACTTTCAAACACTACAACCATCTGTTACACCACATTTTTGATATAGTGAATGTCTTTGTCTGATTGGCCCCTAGAGGCCATTAGAGTAGTCAGGCTCACCACTGTTTATATTAGAAGTTATATAGACTGAGACACATCCTTGAGTTGATTCTGGCATTGAGATACTTCTTGGGACAAACTAGCTTGAATGGAAGACTGAAATTTAGCCATCTCAGAGACAATCATCTCTTGAATTAAGGCCATTGCATTTTCCATTTCAGAGGCCCTGTTATCAAACATCTAGTGCAGATCTGTTTTTAGTGATTCCATATCATCCTTAGTGACAAGGTTCTCAAGAAGGATAACCACTGGAGGCACTACAGCAGGTTCTAAAACAGCAGGTACATGGTGTCTTTTGTTTGACATATCACAATCAGAATCACATAATCTAGCCCAAGTACCAAGTATCTGGGGTCTTCTGACCATTCTACAATGTTATGAAGAATAGATACATAACCAAGATGCTCCCCCTCACATGGAGATTTCTCCTGAGTATTCTCCTCTGCTGGTTCTGCTCTATGTAATTCCACAACCTCCTCTTCAACTCTAGTAGACTCAACCTCTATCTGATCCATTGGTTCACCAGTGGGGTGAGTCACAGCCTCCACTAAGTCATCAATGACCTCTATTTCAATGGCATTAGATGCCACTTCTACTTCTTGGTCAGACACTGTCCTGTCTGTAATACCTATTAGAGGGCTCAAACTAAGCTCCTCTTATTCACTATTCTCATCATCAGCTTCAACAATAACAGCCTCCTTTCTTTCATCTTTATCACCAGCCTCCTTTGCCTCATGTTCAGAATGATCTGACTCATTAGCCTCATCCTCTTTAGAGGTGTCTCTGACAATATTATGAGATTCTTCTTCTTCACTGGTCTCAGTATCACTATCCCTTAGAACAATCTCTCTTCTTAGCAGTTCCTTTGGAGGTCTCGGTGCTCCAAAAGCTATTGTCCTTACAGGACTGGCAGGTAAATCAGGGTCACTCCCATCATTAATGGGGGTGTTCTCTCTTTCAGGTTCCACAGCTTCTTCAATTTCCTCCTCATCATCTGAATAAGCTGATTCTGGATCATCAGGCTTCAGTCCTGGATCTCTCTTGCCTTTGGCCTAGATGGGTGAGTAGTAGGGTCAAACTTTTCATACACTTTTCCTTCATCATTTACCCATGCCTTCTTCCAGGGATTCCAGCTAATTTTCATGTATTTGCAAATAAACTTGGAGATAAAAACACTGTTCTTATCCACTATCATCTCTTCTTTATTTCCAGCCACACCCTTTACCTTTATCATTACTGAGATTAACTTGTCATGGAATAGGGCATTGGACTTTGAGCTTGCCTTATTCATATCCTCCAATTGTGCCATCAGTAACCTACATAGGTTTATCTTCTCCCCATGCTTCAGTAAGTACATCAGGAATATGTCATGATACTTCAGTACTGCAAAATCCCCTCTCCTGGGACTAATCACATACTGAATGAACTTAAATAATAGCATGTCTTCTCTATTCATCTCAGCTGCAATGATCTTCCTCGATTTTCCATTCCATGTCAGCTCTTCCAGAGCTCTTTCATACCCAAAAATATCACTGTATGGAGAAGCCACTCCAGAATAGTATTCATAAACTCCTTCATGAGGAACTCTCAAACAAGAATCCCACCCGGCAGACGAAAATCTAACTTCATTTCCATTGACTCTAGATACCAGCCTATGCACATTATCTTCCTTTTAGAACTTCAGGTATTCATATAATTCCTTCACAAGCTTCGGGTAGTACGACCCATTATTGTTAGCAAAGCATTCAGTCCATTCTTGGGCTTCTAATGCTTCCAGCACTAATGACTTTCTCGACAGAAGCCATTCTTCTCTCAGCTCCTTCTCAGCCACGATTTCTCTCTTTGTCAGATGCGGGTTGACAGGTCCCGTCGGGGTACTACTGGTGCCACTGGACTCGGCTCGAGTCCTCTTTGGCCTTGGCGCATCCTCATTGACAGTCGGGGGTCGCTTGGTTCTAGCCATGGAGATTGAAAGAGGTTCAAGGGTTCAAACGGAGAGTTAGGGTTTAGGGATTTCGAGAGTGAAGGTTCGAGATTGAGGAAGAAAGTGGATTGAGATATGTTCATAGCCTTAGTTTTATCATTTAGGGAAAAAAATAATGAATAGGAATAAAACGGTTCGGATTCCCGCATAAAATAAATGGTAAAATCAAACAGCGAGGTATCCAACAGTGAGGTTCCTAACAGTGAGGTTCAAACGGTGAGGTTCAATGGTGAAGTACACCAGTGAGGTCCAACGATGAGGTACACCGGTGAGGTCCAACGGTGAGGTACACCAATGAGGTCCAACAGTGAGGTACACCAGTGAGGTTCCTATCAGTGAGGTTTGACTCTGAGGTTTCCTATACTGAAATTAATCATACACAACTCATGTTTGATGTAATTTAACCTCTTAGAATTCAAAGGCTTTGTGAATATATCATCCAATTGATGTTCAGTGCCAATGAATTCAAGAGTGATATCACCTTTTTGATAATGATCTCTCAAAAAGTGATGTCTCACATCAATATGCTTTGTCTTAGCATGAGATACCGGATTTTTGGAAATGTAAATAGCACTTTTATTGTCACACTTTATAGAGACATGTTTGAATTGATATCCATAATCTAGTAAAGTGTGTTTCATCCACAGAATTTGAGTACAACAACTACCAGCAGCTATGTATTCAGCTTCGGCAGTAGATAATGCAACAGAATTCTATTTCTTACTACACCATGATACTAGTGACTTGCCCAAAATGTGACATGTCCTAGAGGTGCTTTTTCTATCTAAATTTCAACTGGAAAAATCAGCATCAGAGTAACTCAACAAATCAAATTATTTCCCTTTTGGATAAAATAGTCCTAAGTTGGGAGAATATTTAAGATATTTAAAAATCCTTTTTACAACAGTTAAATGAGACTCTTTTGGATTGGCTTGAAATCGATCACACATACATACACTAAACATAATTTCAGGTCTTCTAGCTGTAATATAGAGTAGACTCTCTATCATACCTTTGTATTTGGTTTGAACCACTGGTTCTCTATCTTCATCAGCATCCAACTTACAAGTGGTACTCATAGGTGTTTCACTACCTTTACTACCATTTAAAGTAAAACATTTTAAAAGATCCTTAATATATTTACTTTGATTCAAAACAATGCCATTTTTATTTTGAAAGATCTGAAATCCAAGGAAAAATTTGAGTTCCCCCATTAAACTCATTTCAAACTCATTTTGCATCATTTTTGAAAAATCAATACATAATGAATTTTTAGAAGATCCAAAAATAATATCATCCACATAAATATGTACTATTAAAAAATCTTTGAAAATACTTTTAATAAAAAGAGTAGGGTCAGCTATCCCTTTGGTAAAACCTTTTGAAATAAGAAGAGAGCTGAGCCTATCATACCATGCTCTTGGAGCTTGTTTTAAACCATATAAAGCTTTAGAAAGTTTAAAAACATGATTTGAAAAATGGGGATTTGTAAAACCAGGGGGTTGTTCAACAAACACATCCTCAACTATATACCCATTTAGAAAAGCACTTTTAACATCCATTTGATAAAGTTTAAAATTAAGATGAGTTTCATATGCAAGTAGTATTATAATGGATTCTAATTTAGATACAGGTGCAAAGGTCTCCTCATAGTCTATTCCTTCTTCTTGACTATATCCTTGTGCAACTAACCTATCCTTATTTCTAAAAATATTTCCAGACTCATCAACTTTGTTCCTAAACACTCATTTAGTGCCTATTGTCAAAGTGTCCTTAAATCTTTTCACTAATTCCCAAAATTTGTTTATTTCAAACTGATTTAATTCTTCTTGCATATCCATTACCCAAAATTCATCATTGATAG
The DNA here is from genome assembly GCA_963277665.1 of Viscum album. Taxonomy (NCBI): domain Eukaryota; kingdom Viridiplantae; phylum Streptophyta; class Magnoliopsida; order Santalales; family Viscaceae; genus Viscum; species Viscum album. The sequence goes on from OY728161.1 coordinate 635,257,073, forward strand.
CATCATTAATATTTTTGGGTTCAAGCTGTGAAAGAAAATCTTGATGTTCAACCTGGTTTTTTAGAGAAGCTCTTGTTTGTGTTCCTCTATTTAAATCACCTACAACAGCATCTAGAGGATGATTCTTAAGAGTCCTAATGCCTCTAGGAAGGGTTGAACTAGATTCCTCATTATTGTTTGTTAGTTCAGAATCAGTAGGTGCAGATTCTAGAAAATTCCCAGAACTGGATACTTTTACAGGGGATTCACTGTCTTTATCATTAAGGTTCAGAATTGACAAATCTTCCTCAAGATGTTCAAGAGAGTTTTTAGGCTCATGTGGATCAGTTTCATCGAATTTGACATGAACTGATTCTTCCACACATTTGGTTTTCTTATTGAACACTCTATAGGCTTTACTTGAGATAGAATAACCCAGGAAAATCCCTTCATCACTTTTGGGAGCAAATTTGTCAAGATTATCTTTAGTATTAAGAATAAAGACTTTGTAACCAAAAACTCTAAAGTAATTAACCTTAGGCTTCCTATTTTTCCGAAGCTCATAAGGGGTCTTCTTTAGAACAGGTCTAATTAAAACTCTATTGATGATATAATAAGTTGTATTTACAGCTTTAGCCAAGAAATAAACAGGTAAATCATACTCATTAAGCATAGTTCTTGCAATTTCTTTAAGGGTCCTATTCCTTCTCTCGACAACTCCATTTTGTTGAGGTGTCCTAGGGGCAGAAAAGTTGTGACTATAGCCATTGTGTGAGTAGTAAGATTCAAACTCATGATTTTCAAACTCATAGCCATGATCACTTCTCAGGGTCTTGATTCTAAGTCCACTAAGATTTTCTACAGACTTGGAATATTTGATAAAATAGGAACAAGCTTCACTTTTGTGAGCTAGAAATTATACCCAAGTATACCTAGAAAATCCATATACAAGAACATAAACATAGTGCTTACCATTTAAACTTGAAACTCTTGATGGTCCAAAAAAATCCATGTGAACCAACTCAAGTGGTTGAGAAGTTGAAACTTCTTTCTTTGGTTTGAAAGAAACTTTTTGTTGTTTTCCCTTTTGATAGGGATTACACACTTTGTCAAGTGGGAATTCTAATTTAGGTAAGTATCTAACTAAACTTTTCTTAGATAGATTCCTAAGTGAGTGCACATTGTAGTGTCCTAACCTTCTGTTCCACAACCAAGACTCTTTATGAAAAGCATTTAAGCAGGAAACATTTTGTTTGGCTAAGGAATTTAGATCAACAACATATACATTCTCATTTCTACATGCAGTGAAAACTAAATCATTTTTTGAATTAAAAACATTGAAATCATCATTTTCAAACTTAACATTAAATCCATCATCACATAACTGAGATATGATAAGTAAATTGTACTTTAATCCATCAACGAAAAGTACTTTAGAAATTAATATTGTATCAGAGTTACCAATCTGGCCTAGGCCGACAATTTTTCCTTTTTCATTATCACCAAAGGTGACATGACCACCATCAACTTTAATTAGACTCTTGAAGAAAGAATAGTCTCCTGTCATATGTCTTGAACATCCATTGTCCAAGTACCATAAGGTCTTACAGGAACTCTTTAAAAAATTGCCCTTCAAAACAGATTAAACATGGGGTAATTTTGGTACCCAGATCTTCTTGGGTCCAGAGAGGTTAGCAAGTAAAACTTTGGGAACCCATATTTGCTTTATAGGTTTTCTAAGATCAAAAAACATATTTTGAGACATAAATACTTTTTTAGGTCCTTCAGAAAATTGTTTCTCAAAAGATGGTCCGGAACTAGAACTAGTAGTGAGCTGTCCAGATTTTGGAACAAATTTGGTTTTGCTAATTTGTCTCTGTTCGGGCTAATATCCTAGACCAGTTGTATACTTTGGATCAATATGTTTCCTAGAAACTGTGTCAAGGTATCCCTACCAGAAGTGAACTTCTCAAGATCCTTTCTTAATTGTTCATTAGATAATTTTAACTATGTATTTTCCTTTAGCAGCTTAGCAAATTTCTCTTTTTCTATATCCAGATTTGACTTGTAATTTTCATTTAAAGCATGTTGTCTTTTTAATGAATTACATTTGTCATTGAGTTCATTAAAAGTATCCTCAAGAATTTTGCAATATTAAAATAATTCTTCTTTAGTCATATATTCATCATTATGAGATTCACTGTTATAATAAGTATTATGCACAGGGGAATTAAGTGTTACCTCAGATGTCTCTGTCATAAAGCATAGATTTGCATGTTTGTTCTGTTCACTATCAAAGACTTCAGATTCACTTTAGCTGACTTCTGAAGCACTCCAAGATGCTTTCATGGCCTTTTTATAACCTTTGCCCTTATCCTCGTATTTTCTCTTGAATTTCAACTTAGGCCAGTCAGCCTTCACATGACCTTTTCGTTTACATTCATAGCATACTATTTCACTTGTGTTCTCATTCCACTTCCTTTCTTTCTTCCATTGTCCTTTATGATCATACTTTCCTTTGAATTTTGACTTCCTAGAGAATTTATTATGTCATTAGAACCTTTTGAATCTTCTGGCAAGTTGTGTCATCTCCTCATCACTATCTGAATTTGACTCTTCACTTGTAGAACTGTCTACAGGTACTTGAACTTTTTCTTTGTCTTTGCTTTTTGAGGCAGAAGTCTTGAATGCTACTGACTTCTTTCTTGGTTCTTCTTTTATTTCTTGATTCACCTTAAGCTCTTCTTCATACATCATTAGTTTTCCAATTAAATCCTTTACTGGTAGCTAGCTAATGTCACATGATTCTCGGATTGATACAGAAGTGTCTCTCCATCTGTCAGGTAGGCATCTAAGCAGCCTCATGATTTGGTCTTTGTTGTCCACTAGTTTCCCAAGCAGATTCATGGTGTTTACTATCTCATTAAACCTGAGATACATTTCAGAGATAGGTTCATCAGGCTTCATCTTAAAATTATCATATTTGATAGTATAGGTATTTAATCCCATTTCTTTAACATTGGTTGTTCCTTCATGAGGAACACCCAAGGTATCCCAAATTTCATAAGCAATCTTACAGGAAGATATTCTATTGAATTCTTCATCACCCAAAGCACAGTATAAGGCATTCATTTCTTTACAATTATTATTATAAGTAGTTTTAGTTACTTGAGACCATGTATCCCTAGCAGTAGCAGGTAATGCATGTTGTTCTTCAATTGTGTCCCAGATTTCGAGTCCTAAGCTTTCAAGATACATTTTCATTTTCAATTTCCACTGACCATAATTATTACCATTAAAGAAAGGTGTTTTGTTAGTAGCAGCAGCCTTAACTCGGTTATCCATAAAAAATTAAAAGGTTAAAGAGCTGAAAATTTAGATATAACAGAAATTTTGAGATCTTTAAGATACAACTAAAATCACAGTTGAAAAGAAATTGAAAAGCTTGAAAAACGGATTTGATGGTATGAATAAAGAAACCTCCCTCTGATACCAAATGTTGGTCGGAGTGGATACTCAAGAGGGGGGTGAATTGAGTTCCAATTAAAATTTATGTTAAAGACTTTTAGGACTAAAATCCCCCAAATTAAAACAGACCAGTTAATTAAGGTAGTAGAGATATAAGTGATTTATTGTTCAACAGGTTTCTCAAAGGTTGATTAATCCTCAGTTGAATCAGTTTGAGTACTAATTCAACTTTTGAAACAAGTTTACTAAAAGAATCACATATACACACTAACAAAAACTAACTATCAGTGTGAATGTAAAAACAGATTTCTGTCTTTGAAAATATAAGCAGCAGATAAATGTAAAACAGAGTACTTGAAAGTTGATCACAACAATTTAAACAAGAGGTTCAGTCTTAAGCCAAGACCTAATCCTCTCCACTTGGTGATCACCTGCCACTAAGAAGTTATATTAAAAATGATACACATGTTGTATCAGGCTTTACAACAGTTTTCACAAACTGTCCAGGTTTGGAAACCTCTACCACACTTCTACGTGGGAAAATAAACTACCAAGCCACACTAGGCTTCTTCTACAGTTATGCGTGGGAAACAAATGTAAAGAGAGTTTGGTATGGGGATTTTTAGTATCCCTCAGTTCAAACACAAAAGTCAGTGTGTGTAAACACAGACACATTGCTCACAAATGTAAAATACTTAAACACAGTAGAGCTAAAGATATTAGGAAGAAGTTTAGAATGCTCTATGTGTCGACAGATCAGCTCTGGACTCCTTGAAATGAAAGAAATGAAGTTTTGGTCCTTCTCTGCAAGTTGCCTCTAAAACAGAGTGTCGCAACTTCGAGGTTCTGACTTCCAGATGTAGAGATGATCAGCTTCTTGGGTCAGAAGCTCTTTGTAGCACACCACCACAGCTTTGAAAATGTTCTTCCAACAGATCTTTGTGAAGCTTTGGAATCTTCAGAATGAGTGATCGAGTGCTCTTCTTCTTGTTTAGTATACCAGGTGCTGTATATGTCTCCCTTATGTGTGTATCTCAATATCTTGATGTCTGTCTTTTTTATCTTTAGGTCTCTACATATATATATCCTTTTTCCAGCTCAGTTTTCCCTTATTTAATTTAGCAGGGCCGACAAGAGAAATGATTCATCCATGTGTGGTCTTCCTCATACCTCGTACTGTTTCCTGATATGCCTGCAAATATCATTAAATGATGTCAGGTGCATTAAAATGTCCAGACATGACCGTTATGATAGTATCAAGAAAATTGGTAAAGTAAAGAATAGGTTATCATTAGACTGGTAGTAGATGCATGTCACACGGTATACTTCAATAGTAGGCTTCTTCAACAGTGAACTTCATCGGTAGGCTCAACGGTAGACCTTTAACAGTAGGCTTCAGTCAGTAAGCTTGATCAGCGGTAGAATTCAATCAGTAAGCTTCTAACAGTAGCTCTGTAACATCAGACTACTTCAACAGTGACCTTTTCCAGCGGTAGACTGTCCCAACAGTTGACTTCATCAACGATGGAGTTTGTCTATCAGCAGACTTCTACTAACGGTAGACTTGAACAACAGTGGACTACATCGACAATAGGAGTTGTCTAGTGGTAGCCTTCTACTAACGGTAGACATGTCCAGCGGTAGACTTGAACTGTGAAGCTCTTAACAGAAGACTTGAGAAAGAGTCTAACAGTGGACTTCTAACAGAAGCCTTGTCACAGCAGTGACCTGTAACGGTGACTCTTTGTCTGTAAACTTTGATAAGCATATCAACAGTAGACTTGTAACAGTGACCTTGTACCGGTAGCTTCCATCAGTGATTGTAGATCTTCATTAGTGACCTTTTAGCAACAGTGACCAAGAGTAACAGTGAGCTATAACGGTGACCTTGAACGGCAGGCTCTTACCAGCAGGCTTTAACAGTGAACTTATACTTAGAGAAATGTAAACCGTAAGCTGATGCAACAAAGTCATGAGACTAAAAAATATAGATTGTTCAGGATAAATAATATAAAGACAGATTAAAAAGGATTAACAAATGACTTAATATATCATGATTAGTATTTAAACATGATTTGGGATTATCAAAACAGGTGAGTCCAACAGGTTGTTAAGGGTTGCACTGATTCTGAAACTGTTGAGGATGAGTGATTGTTGAGTGAGTTTCTCACTGTCTTTATAGATTTTATGTTTAAAAACATAGGAAGAGAGTGATATATGATAGATTGTTGTGGAATTAAGATCATGGATTTAGGAAACAAGAAATTTTTACTAGATCCTAGTGGAATCGTCTTTTAATTAAAAAAAACAATAACCTAATTGAGCCTAATAAAATGGTAAATATTTAATTATTTGTAACTTGAGTAAAATGGGAAAATGAGATCTCATAGTGAGTCTTTGAGATAGGTGCACTGGGTGTGCATTTTTTTGAATAAATAAAATTCAATTTCACTTTCAATAAGTGTTATACAGAGTGTCTTGCACGTGGAATATGGCTAGGTAAAATTAGAATAAAGTTTCCTTGTAAAAAATGAACTCATTAATGTGGGGAATTTTGATCCCACATGATGAAGGGAGCTACTGACTTAATTAAATATCATTTGAGTTGTATCAGTGAATTGATTCAAAAAAAAACATTTTTGGAACTTAGAAGAAAGTCAAACTTGAAGGTTCATTTGGTAAAGGTTTTAATTTCACTTTTATCTAACATGTCGTCACTTTTTGAATTGTAACATGAACTTGAAATGAAGTAGGACAGTTAGTGAAGTTTATGAAGGACGGATGACATCTCTAGTAGCAATCTCCAACCCCACCACCCACCCTCCGCAAGTCATCGACACGCCCATTTTCCCTTGTCTCACCGACTCACCAACAGGCCGACACCGACAGTGTTTCACAACTCTCGACCTATATTGGTGACTCGAAAGATTCAACAATATCACCACCCTCCTCTGTTATCTCATCGATACCCCCACCCCCTTCCAACCAACCAACCGACATAGCTGCTCTCCTCTGTTATCTCACCGTCGCCCCTCCATACCATAGAAGGAACACAAAATTAGCACCACAAATCTCAAATCTCAAAGAGAAAAAATCACCAGCACCATCAACAAGATGAAAGCAGCAACCCAAAAATCAACAACATTGCAGCAGATTCGAATCGATCCAAGAAGCAGAATCAAGTCAACAGGTAAAAAACTACCAGATCTGAAAACGAGGAACTGAAAATCAACACCCGATTTTTCCAGAGCTAAGAACAATTGAAATTGAAAACCGAACCCAAAATTAGAAGAATGAAGCCCTACGTTTTCCATATTGGAACCACTGGCCTGCCCTCTTGCGCGCTCAACCCCAAGACCTCTCATGTCCGTGCTATCCCTTCTTCCTGTCACCACACCGCTCTGGAAGACCCCTGCCATGAGGCGACCCTCACTGCTCCCCTGCTCAGCACCCGACCCGCTAGAGACCTCCTCGCTGGACCTCTGCTGCAACCCGGCATCTCTCATTCCCCTGCCCCATCCCTTTTCCGGCACTCTCGAGCCGCTTCCCATTTCCTTTTCTTCTCCGTTGCTCCACGACCCCTACCCGCTTCTTCACTTTCTCTTTTTTCTTTCTTTTTTAGTTTTTATTTTATTTTATTCTAATATATAATAAGACATAAATTTTATATAATATACATCATATACTATATAATACATATAATAATATATAATTATATACTTATATATATAATATTATGTACATTATTTTTATAATAGTAAATAAATAAATATAATTGTTATAACATATATATATTTATAATAGTTAAAACATACTTTTATGTATTAGTAATAATATATACTTCTAGTAAAATTATAACCTTTATAATACTAATATTAGGTATTTTAAAAATATATATTTTTATTTATTAATAAGTATATTTGTTAAATAATTAATGATTTTAATATAGTTTATATACATTTGTTATTAATACTAGGATTAGGCTAATTTATGTATAATTTTATCAGTATTCCCTTTTTTATTACAAATATATATAAATATATATTTAGTTATATTTTTATTTCTTATCCCTCGCATGTGTTTTTCTATTGCTTTGCACTGGGGGAGCAGATCGTGGGTGGAAGATGTTACTGATCACGGGTTTTGGAAAGTGCGGTAAATACTTGATTCCCTGCAAGAGGTCAAGTACTTATATAGAGATCTCACCAAAGAGTCTGTCACAGGTGTAGTGAAGGCGCGCCACATTGGAGATGCCACTTCCCGTTAGTTTAGTTGCATTTTTCACTGTTTTTGTTTTCAAATAAGAGGAGCGCTCCTCTTCTATTCTGGGGGGACACCCCACGACCCACCATTCCAAACTCCATCCATTCACTAGGATTGGGGGACCGTCTTCCACCTAGAGACGGGACCCTGCTCCTCCATCTTCATCCCCCACCTCTGCTTTCGTTCTCGTTTTCATTTTTGTACTCTGTAAATACATTCTTCTAGTTTAGTTTAATCGAATTGTGTGTTTTATTTAATGATGATATTTCAATATTCTTACTTATTTTTATACTATGTTCTCGAATCTCTAGTAATAGAGATCTAATCCACATGGCTGGATCCAGGTTATGAAACCCGACTTAATTCTGAGATCCAAGCATCAACGTGATCACTATTTTCTTCTCCGCCTTGGTAAACTGCGAAAGCGAATTGGGGAGTCAGTGAGCTCATTCTTTCACTGAATCGGCTAGCTACTCTCTTGACTCATTTCTTCTCCCCTTCCTGTCTCGATTTATCGACCAAAAATCGAGATTGGTTGTGCATTTTATCAATCTCATTAGGATCATTCTACCTAGTGACAATACCTAGACAGGAAGATTCTATTGAGTGCATCAATTTGTAGCTCGGAGGAATGCTTGAGCAGTGAAAAAATTATATGCTTGAGTGTTCAATTTTTAGGTTAGATTAGTGTGTGATCCGAGCCATCGGTCATTCATTGAGCAGTTTGAGAGTTGTTGATTAAATTTTTATATTGGTATATGATAGAAAGTAGATGGTGAATTGACTTGGATCAACCCTCAATCTCACTCACTTTGGTGTCTATCTTTTTTCCATTTTTTTGTTTTGTGTGTGTTTTTTGTTCCTTGTGTTGTGTCTACCTTTCTGTTCTTGTTTTATAATTATTTTGTTTCTTCTATGTTTCTTTTCATTCACTATTTTCACCACACTTTTTTTCAACACTTCATTTTTTTTATTTATTTGTTGTTTTCAAAATATAAAAAAAACACAAAAAAGATTATCAGATTACCACTTATGTACTTAACACTGCTTCATTGAGAGTGTCCCTGAGATTAGTCACTGCGCCCTATCTTGGGTTTTGTTAATGTAAACTTGACTATCCTCGTGATAAATACACCATCAAGGATGAATCTTCTATAACACCAAGATATCAAGAATGTATATTATTTACATATGAGCAAACATATATTGCTCAAATGATTGATTCTATAGAAAATATCATCCCCAAAAACATACCTATTTTGAGGGAATACACTGTTGTGTTTCCTAAGGAATTACGTGGTCATCCTCCTAGATGAGAGGATGAATTTTCAATTGAGCTTATGCCTAGGGAATTACCATTATCCAAGACTCTATATAGAATGGATTTTGTGGATCTTGAGAAGATGAATAAAAAACTACAGGAAAATCTATATAAAGGGTTCATATGCCCATGTGTTTCACCATCAGGTGCACCAATCTTCATCATCATGAAAAAGTATGGTTTAATGTACCTTTGAATTGATTACCATGATATAAAAATGATCACAATAACAAACATTTATCATCTTCCACAGATTAATTAATGGTTCCATTAGCTATGTGGATCACAATACTTCTCCATGGTGGACCTATGGTTGGGATATTACCATGTTAGGGTGGTGAAGGAAGATTCTCCAAAGACTGCTTTTCATGCATGTTACGGGAACTATGAGTTCATACTAATGCCTTTCTGGGTCACTAATGCTCTAGAAACATCATGGACATGATTAATAGAGGCTTGAGAGATTACATTTTCAAATTTGTGTCAACCTTTATAGAAGAAAATATATTATACTCTGAAACCATGGAGGACTAGGAGGAGAATCTAAGCACAAGGATAAAGTCCTTATGAAAAGAGATTATTTGTGAAAAGTATAGAAAATTTGAGTTCTTCTTGACGTAAATATCATTCATGGGACATATCATCACAAGAAATGGGATATCTATGGACCCTTCAAAGATATAAGTAATTAGAGGAAGTCGAAGGACAAAATATGTGATAGATATCCATAGTTTCCTTTGATTAGCTGGGTACTATCATTGATTTGTGTGAAATTTATCATGATTGTCAAACCCTATAACCAAGTTAGCATGGAATGGATTCATGTATTCATAGAATGATGAATGTGAAGACATCTTCAAACAGCTGATCAAGATGCTTATCACTGCCCCAATAACCGCAATATTCAAAAGTGGATAACTTTTCACGGTATTTAGCGATTCTTAGAATAATATCTTGGGTTGTGCGTTCATGCAGAATGAAAATGTCATAGCCAATGCTTCAAGGAAGTTGAATGTTCATGATCAAAACTACCCAATACATGATATGGAGTTGGTTGTAGTGATATTTTCATTGAAAATAGGGAATCATTATCTCTTATAGGATAAGTGTGATATATATACATATCACAAAATTCTCAATTATATATTCACATAGAATGATCTGAATATACGACAACAAAGACGGTTAGAGATGATCAAGGACTATGACTAATCAATCCACTACTGACCTGGTATAGACAATTAATTGGAGAATTCTCTAATAAGAAAGGATCCAACAATTATTTCACTGATAACAATTTAGAGGGACATAATCTTCTTAGATTTAGAAAGGATGGACGTGGGAATCATAAAGGAAGGTAAATCATCAATACTTTTACAAATGATTTCTCAACTATCCATTATGAAAAAATAAAAGATTCTCAAAGTGATAATGAGGGAATTCAGAAGAAAGATGAAACTATAAGAAAAGGTAAATCCTTAGGGATCAATGTTAATGAAGAAGGAGTTGTGATATTTAGATCAAGAGTATATGTACCATAAAATACCAAGATAAAGAAGGATCTATTGGATTATGCACAAATATCAACCTTCTCTATCCACCAAGGATGAGAAAAGATGTATTGAGATCTACTAGAACAATATTTTTGGGAAAATAAGTAGAAGTAGATCATGGAATATACATCAAGATGTCTTGAATGTCAAAAAATGAAATCGAAAAGGAAAAATCCAAGGCAATGGTGCGACCATTACTGTAACGTCCCGACCTTAATCAGGTACAGACCATTTTTACTTTATTGCAGTCTAATAAATTAAGCGACCTGGGGCACGCGCCTGCGCACTTCACTGTGGGTCCCGGGCAGCTTTTTATTTAATTTAAATAATTACAAACGTTTCATGAAAAATGTCACGTCGTGCTTTGGCACGATGTTCGGGTTTAAAATAATTAATTAAGGATTGAAAAAGAGTAACAAGAGATTTAAAGGATATTTAAAAGAAATCAAGAAAGGATAAAAAGAAATTCTGAAATAAAATAAAGAGGGGGTTACGAGAAAAATGAAAATAATTAAAATGGGGGATTCCCATTTTTAATTATTTTTATTATTTTCCTTTCCATTATTTTGTTTTATTTTATCTTTTTATTTTATTTCATTTTTCCTTATCTTATATTTTTCTCTTATTTTTTTTCTTTTTTTTCTCTTTCTTTTCTCTCTTTTCTTTTTCCTCTCCTCTCTCCCTCTCCCACTCATCACGTCACACCCCTCAATCCCGTCACACCAACCAGCAGCCCCTTCGGAAGGCCGCTGCTCCTCCACCCGACATCCAATTCCTTCGCCGTTAGGTGCACAGTGAACCTTATGGAAAGGTTAACGTTGTGCAATTGGAATCATGCATTTTCGTTGAGTAATTTGCGTGCAGTTCGTCGTGGAAGATGTTTACCCTATTTTGGGGTTTTTCTAAAATCCTTTGTTTTCATCCGTGTTAGGTCAAATCAAAGCCTACCATGGATATTAGAGTCATCTTATACTACAAGGTAGGGTGCCTACTCGCTTTCCCTCCATTTCGTTGCGATTTATAAAAATGCACCGTTGTGCCGTTAGTCGGTGCTTACCGACTTTGTGCAATTTTATCCATTTTAATTACTTTAATGGTTCTGTTTAATTGTTGAAGCCTTAATCATCTTAAATTAATCTGTTTGAATGGTTTCAACAAGATCAGACACCCCTTTGGGTGTGTCGACATAGTCGGCGTATTTTTCCGTTAGCCGGGTTATTAATTTAATTAGTTGCGGGTATTGCACAACCCCTTTTTATTATTTTAAAATTAAATGAATAGTTGCTTGAATTATTGCAACAAAGTTGGACACCCCTTTGTGTATGCCGACATGATCGGTGTATTCTTCCATTAGCCGAGTTTATTGTTTGATTAATTGCATGTGTTGCGAATCAAACTTTTTATTGTAATTAAATTAAATAAATATTTTCTTGAATAGGAACTTCGATTGTTGGATCATTGACACTTGTTTTGCTAAACTGTTTATTATTTAAATATGAATTATCCGTTGAGGTTGATATGATATGTATATTGCTTTGCAAGTTGTTGTGTTGTACTGTTAAATTTATGTCTTGTGATGCACGAGTGTATCTGGTTAGTTTTCAAGCTGTGGCTTTATATGCTGATTATTACATATCTGCTACTGTGAAAACTTTAATTAAATTCAGGGTGGGGAAAAAAGGTGGATACCGTATTAAGGGCCACACTTAGATCCTCCGTTCTTGATGAGTTATCTCTATGTGCCGGGGGGTGTCGTTGGCTTTGCCGAACCGAGACTTCCCTGAACTTTCAAATACTTTTGAGTGATATCGGTTCCAAAAGGGCCCATCAGGACGGATCCTTTGGCAACGTGACTAAGCCAACCTCAGATGACACTTGACCCCTTTTTGCGAGATTGGGACAGACTCAGGGTAAAGCCATGCCTCGGGCAATACTTGGTCTTTTGAAAGATTGCCTTGGATGGGCTCGATGGCATTGTATAAATTGACAGATGTTCTGTAGCGATACCTTTGGGACGGACTCAGACTCCATCTCTTAACTTGAACCTTAATAATGATGCACTTAAGGTCTACATTACTTCCATTTGAGTTTCTTGATAATTGAGATATCCTTCTGATATGTGGAAGTGCACCTGACTGACACTTGTCTTAGACCCCAAGTCAAAGCACAAGCTTGAGGTATACCTCTTTCTTATTTACCTTGCTTTTCTGGGTTTTATATATATATGTGTTCTTGCATTCTGCTGACAGGTACCCTTTCAGACTATCAGCTTAGGCTGAAGCAGGTGATTAGACACAAGTGTCGTTTGGGACCCAGACCGACTTATTTATTTCATTGCACGACAATTAATTCATTTGAAATGGTTATGCAATGGCACACTGCATTTTTATTTTTTCACGAAATGGAAAGGTTTAGACATCATGGGTGTCGGCATACTTGGATTTTATCTCACACCCTAATCGGGCGTCGTCGACGCCCGAGTAGATTACATGCTCGTAGGTATTGATAAGGGGAAGCGTGCTGCTCCCGATGATTGACTGTTCATTACTACTTTGGATGGAGACTAGGGTAGAGGACCAGGCCTTGCTCGCAATGCAGTTACTGCTTGTGTCTTTTCTTTTCGTTGACTGTGTGTTTGAGTTCTGTTTTCTGTACTTTCAGTTTAGACTCATATCATGGCATGACACTCTTTTGCGAGTTTCCGCACTTGGTTTTTATTATTTAGTTGGATTATTTACATTGCTTATGTTGAAGTTTGTTCATTCACATGCTTCCGCTACTTATTATTTGTTGTTGTTTACTTCTACTACGATATTATCTGTTACCTATGAGGGCATAATCTCCCCCACAAACACAAAAAGGGCCCTCGCTGCTAGTCGGCAGCCTCTAGCATTTGGAGAGATGCGCTTGAGGTTATATGATGCACCGGTCCGGCCACCGTCTTAGAGGTGAGCCGGGTCAGGACGTTACAAAGTGGTATCAGAGGTGGTTTTTCCTTTTGTATTACTATTTGGGTTAGACAGGAGACTAGGATATAGGGATTGGGGATGTACTCTGTGCTTGGACGTAGCTAACCCATGTACAGGGGAAAAGTCAAATTCCTGGGTTGGGATTGTAGTTATTGATTATGCAAGTTATTTTTGATATGATTTCACCTTGGGTGACTCACTTGTATTGTGTTGTTATTGTGTTGGTATTATTGAAATAACGGGTTTACCATTGCAGCCCGATGATACGAGGAAAAAACATCCCATGCATCATGATAGGAACTATATGATTTAAATGTCATGCATATTGCGATGATATATCTACTTTCAGCATGCATTTTCCTGTTGCATGTGAGTGCTGTTATACCTAGTGGTAGAATTTTGAATTGTTGGTTTATTAAATATAAGGTTGTGTTAGTATGTTATATGTCATCCTGACTCAACCTAGGAGTGGGTTGTAGATTTGTTTAGTAATCCTTTTTAGTTGTCTCTTCTATATCGAAACCCAGCTCTTGAGGCGGGTTGTCTGTTGTTTAGTGCTCAAAGGCAGGCTATGTACCTAACCTATTTTGCACCCTACTTGTTTTCTCACCTTCTTTACTCCTTGTATAAGGGTGTGTTTGGTTTTCGTAGACAAATGCCATCGCGACGTCTTCGTGCATGTCTCAAGAGAGTGGCAATGAGCGCATTCTAGGGATGGTGGGTCATGAACCACCAGTGGTTCCTCTCATAGAGCCTTCTATGGCACTACCTCTTGTAGATCTTCTGAGGGGCCCTGACGCTCAGTTTAGGGATATTCTCCTCAGGTTTATGCAGTCAGTTTAGAATATTCCCAAACCTACCCCGTCTATGGCAGACCTTACGCGGGACTTTTTATAGAAGCACCCTCCCACCTTCTTGGGGAGTGGCGACCCTCATGCTGCAGAATCATGGATAGAAGCTGTACGGTCTATCTTCGACCACCTTGAGACACCTCTAGAGAGAAGGGTCAATCTTGCAGTCTACATGCTTCGTGACACTGCCAAATGCTGGTGGGAAGTTGTTTCTTAGGCTGAGCAGACCAGTGACATGGCTTAGGCCGATTTCCAAGCAGCCTTCTACAATCACTTTTTTCCACAGACTCTGAGAGATGATCGTGCACAGGATTTCCTAAATCTTCAGCAAGGCTCTATGACTATGTTAGAGTATTCTACCTGTTTCACAGAACTTCAACATTTTTCCCCATCTCTGACTGGCGACGCGCAGACTACTGCGAGTCATTTTAAGGATGAAATTGAGTACACTATCCGCTCGTAGGTGAACATCTTCCATTTGACAACTGTTACAAAGATCGTGAATCAGGCTCTAATCTTAGATAGAAATGTCAAGGAAGCTAAACCAGTGAGCCAGGGCTGTTCAGTTCCGAGACAGGGTGATGACTCTTCTGGTAGCAGGAAACATTGTTTTGAAAGTTCACATGGGGGAAATCCTAGCCAAACAACATGTCTTGATAGCTCTGTCACATGTTATTAGTGCGACAGGGATGGTCACAAGAAGCCACAGTGCACGAGAGATCTGAAGGAGTGCTGAGCTTATGGCAGGATGGGCCACCTTCAACATTTCTATCGTTCCTTATCTTCAGTATCCAATGGTAGAGGATCCGCACCTGTACCTCCATCAGGTATGGGATCTATGACTCCACAGCAGGCTGAAAGTTCTTTTTCCATCGTTCAATCAATCTGAGGAAATGGTGGAGGTCGTGGTCGAGGAAATCAAGTTCCAGAATATCAGCGTCAGCAGGGTGGACCTGCTTAGACCAACCAGGCAGCGTATCAGGGTCGTGGCTCAGGTTCCATGTATGCAGTGCAATCAGCACCAGAGGAGCAGAGTGCGGGACCATCTATAGTTATAGGTACTATTCTAGTAGCCTCTACTTTAGTTTATGCTCTTTTTGATACCGGCACATCTCACTCCTTTATATCAGCTGTTGTTGTTGAAAGTATTGTTTTTCCAAGTGAGTAACTTTGCGACGTCATGTCTCTCGACACTCCGCTTGGGGTCAGAATAGAGGGCATACGCCAGTGCCAAGAGTGTCCCCTCAAGATAGGTGGGTACCGATTTGTTTGGAATTTCTATATCCTCAATATGTCTGGAATCAAATTTATTCTTGGTATGAACTGGATTGCCCCTTATCGTGCTCAAGTGGATTTCTATCATCATCGGGTGTCCTTTACCTCCCCTGAGGGCGACACATATCTTCACAAAGGAGAATGGGATCTGTAGGCAGACCGAGCTAAGCCTAAATATGCAGGGTTGGGTCGAGTGACCACTCAGTTGGAAATTCTCTTCATGAGCGGTCAAGGAACACAACTAGTTGAATTACCTCCAGTGGTAGATCTTTTCAGGGACGTCTTCCCTGATGATTTCTCTGGCTTACCTCCTATGATATACGTGGAGTTCACTATCGAGATCATGTCAGGTGCGATACCAGTGTCTATTCCTCCATATAGTATGGCACCAATAGATCTACAGGAACTTAAAAAACAGCTTGAAGACATTGAGGATAAGGGTTTCATCAGACCTAGCACATCTCCATGGGGTTCACCTGTCCTTTTTTCCAAGAAGGCAGATGGTACCCTAAGGTTATGCGTGGATTATCATTGACTCAGCTCACGGTAAAGAATCGATATCCATTGCCTCGTATAAATGATCTCTTTAACCAGCTCTGGGGAGCAACTATTTTCTCCAAGATTAATCTGAGGTCGGGATATCACCAAGTGCGTGCGCGACTATCTGACATACCACGTACGACATTACGAAGCAGGTACAGATTGTATGAGTATCTGGTTATTCCATTCGGCCTCACGAATGCGCCGACAGTCTTCATGGCTTTGATGAACCGAGTTTTTCATCCGTATCTTGATTCATTTGTGGTAGTATTTTTGGACGACATCTTAGTGTATTCACGTTCCAGACACAACCATGCAACCCATCTTGAGATCGTGCTGAGTGCACTGAGAGAGCACCAGCTATATGCTAAGCTCAGTAAATGCCACTTCTGGATTGATAAAGTGCACTTCTTGGGTTATATTATATCTGAATCAGGGGTATCAGTTGACCCAGAAAAAGTGAGCGTTGTGGTTTCATGGGAGAATACCAAGAGTATCTTCGACATCCGTAGTTTCTTAGGGTTTACTGGATATTACAGGTGATTCATCTAGGATTTCTACCTCTTAACAGTGCCTCTTACGGCCCTAACTAAGAAAGGTGTACAATTCATCTAGTCAGAAGCTTGTGAAAAGTCCTTTCAAGAATTAAAAGGAAGACTAACCTTAGCCCCAATCCTGATTCTACCTGAACCTGGTAAGAGCTATACAGTTTATTGTGATGCTTCAGGAATTGAAATGGGTGCAGTTTTGATGGAGGGTGATCGAGCCGTGGCTTATGGATCCCACTAGTTGAGACCTCACGAGTGGAAATATCCTACACAAGACCTTGAGTTGGAAACTGTGGTTCATGCTCTACGTTGTTGGAGACACTATTTGTTGGGTGAGAGATTTGTTGTTTACAGGGATCATAAAAGCTTGAAATATATCTCCACTCAACGAGACTTGAACTTAAGGAAACACAGGTGGGTCGAATACTTGCAGTCATTCGATTTTGAGCTTGGTTATACCCCTAGTAAGGGTAATTTTGTGGAGGATGCTTTAAGCCGCAAGACACAGACTCAGGCTGTGTAGGTAGCCAGTAGTGAGTGGCAGATGATGGCCTTGTTTTCAGAGATGCATATGGAGGTTCAGGAGCAGAGTGGACAACCAGTTCTAGCAGCACTTATAGTGACATCCTCTCTTCTAGAGCAATTCCACAGGCAATAGTTTATTGACTGACCCTGAGGATCTCGTTTTGAGGGAAAGTGTTACAGGAGAGAACCCACCTCCTGGTTGGGTTATTGAGGCAGTGAAACTCTCCTTTACCATGGCCATGTATGGGTACCTTCAGGTATACAGAAAGAGATGATGAAGGAATATCACACCTCTATTTGGGCAGTTCATCATGGGGTGACCAAGATGTATAAAGACATGTGTCGATAGTATTGGTGTCCTGGTATGAAAAAGCAGATAACAGGTTTCATCACTTAGTGCTCCACCTGCCAACAGGTGAAGGTAGAGCACCAGCGACCTGCTGGACTCCTACAGCCTATATCCATTCCTGAATGGAAATGGAATGAAATCACCATGAATTTCATTAAAGGATTGACAATATCTCCTCAAGGCAGTGATGTAGTATGGGTGTTTTTCGATAGGTTGACCAAAGTTGTGCACTTCTTGCCTATCCGAGAGACCTTTATGATTGATGAGTTGGGAAGGATGTATATTCGGAAAATTGTGCGAATTCATGGTGTACCTTGTTCTATTGTCTTGGACAGGGATGATCACTTTACTTCACGGTTCCGGAAAGGGTTGCAAAAGGCACTAGGCTCACAAGTACATCTGAGTACTACATATCACCCTTAGACTGATGGGCAGTCCGAGAGAACTATACGAGTGTTAGAGGATATGTTACAGGCATATATCCTTGATTTTGGAGGTTCCTGGGAGAAGCATTTATCTCTTGTTGAGTTTACCTATAATAACATCTTCCAGGCGACAATCCAAATGGCTCCATACGAGGCTCTCAATAGTAGACCGTGTCGTTCACCTTTATACTGGCTTGAAGTAGGTGAGTCAGCTCTATTGGGTCCTCATATCGTTCAGGAGACTTCTGAGCAAGTTCAACTGATTCAGAAGCGTATGACTATAGATCAGTCCAGGAAAAAGTCTTATACCGATCTTCGCCGCAGACCTCTAGAGTTCGAGGTGGGAGATCGAGTCTTTCTGCGTGTTTCTCCGAGGTTGGGTCACAGGCGGATCAGGAGACAGGGGAAGTCATCATCGAAATACATCGAGCCATTCGAGATAGTGGAGAGAGTTGGGCCAGTATCCTATCAGTTACTACTACCTCAGAGGTACCGTTCCATGCATGACGTTTTCCATGTATCTCAGCTTCAAAAATATCATCTAGACCCATCTCATTCTTTTGACCCTAATGACATAGAGCTTGACGCTGATGCATCCTTTGCGGAGCATCCGATCCGTATCATCGACCGTAGCATGAAAGTCCTCCGAGGAAAGTCAGTCCCACTGGTCCGGGTGTTGTGGCAACACGGACGCGTTCAGGACGAGACCTAGGAGCGAGAGACGGATGTACATGCATAGTGGCCAGAACTCTTCTCTGGCGACGTTCCATTACCCTCGGAAGGGAAACTTAGGGACGAGTTGTCTTAAGGAGGGGAGGTTGTAACGTATTGACCTTAATCAGGTACAGACCGTTTTTACTTTATTGTAGTCTAATTAATTAAGCGACCCGAGGTGCACACCTACATACCTCACTGCGGGTCCCGGGCAGCTTTTTATTTAATTTAAATAATTATAGTCGTTTCACGAAAAATGTCACGTCGCGTTTTGGTGTGGTGTTCGGGTTTTAAATAATTAATTAAGGATTTAAAAAGAGTAATAAGAGATTTAAAGAATATTTAAAAGAATTAAAGAAAGGATAAAAAGAAATTCTGAAATAAAATAAAGAGGGGGTTATGGGAAAAATGAAAATAATTAAAATGGGGGATTCCCGTTTTTAATTATTTTTATTATTTTCCTTTCCATTCTTTTGTTTTATTTTATCTTTTTCTTTTATTTCCTTTTTCCTTATATTTTATTTTTCTCTTATTTTTCTTTTTCTTTTTTTTTTCTCTCTTTTCTTTTTTCCTCTCCCCTCTCCCTCTCCCACTCATCACGTCGCACCCCTCAATCTCATCACCCCAACCAGTAGCTCCTTTAGAAGGCCGCTCCTTCTCCGTCTGACATCTGATTCCTTCTCCATTAGGTGCAAAGTAAACCTTAGGGAAAGGCTAATGTTGTGCAATTGGAATCGTGCATTTTCGTTGAGTAATCTGCACGCAGTTCATCACCGAAGATTTTTACCCTATTTTGGGTTTTTTCTAAAATCCTTCATTTTCATCCATTTTAGGTCAAATCAATGCCTAACACAGATCTTAGAGTCATCTACCACTACAAGGTAGGGTTCTTACTTTATTTCCCTCCGTTTCTTTGTAATTTACAAAAACGCACCGTTGTGCTGTTAGTCGATGCTTACCGGCTTTGTGCAATTTTACACATTTTAATTACTTTAATGGTTCTGTTTAATTGTTGCAGCTTTAATCATATTAAATTAATTTTTTTTAATGATTTAAACAAGATCGGACACCCCTTTGGGTGTGCCGACATAGTCGGCGTATTTTTCCGTTAGCCTGGTTATTAATTTAATTAGCTACGGGTATTGCGCAACCCCTTTTTATTGATTTTAAATTCAATGAATTTTTGTTTGAATTATTGAAACAAAGTTGGACACCACTTTGGGCATTCCGACATGATTGTTGTATTCTTCCATTAGCCGAGTTTATTGTTTGATTAATTGCATGTGTTGCGAAACAACTTTTTATTGTAATTAAATTAAATAAATAGTTGCTTGAACATGAACTTCAATTGTTGGATCATTGGCACTTGTTTTTCTAAACTGTTTATTATTTAAATATGCATTATCCACTGAGGTTGATATGATATGTATATTGCCTTGAAATTTGTTGTGTTGTTTTGTTAAATTTATGCCTTGTGATGCACGGGTGTATCTGGTTAGTTTTCAAGTTGTGACTTTATATGCTTATTATTTCATATCTAATACTGTGAAAACATTAATTAAATTTAGGGTGGGGAAAGGAGGCGGGTCCCATATTAAGGGCCACACTTATACCCTCTGTTCACGATGGGTTACCTCTATGTTCCGGGGGGTGGTGTCGTTGGATTTTCCGAACTGAGACTTCCCCGGAATTTCTAATACTTTTGAGTGATACCGGTTCTAAAAGGGCCCATCGGGACGGATCTGTTGGCAATGTGGCTAAGCCAGCCTTGAATGACACTCGACCCATTTTTGCGAGATCAGGATAGACTCAGGGTAAAGCCATTCCTCAGGCGATACTTGGTCTTTCGAAAGATTTCCTTTGACGGGCTCAGTGGTGTTGGATAAATTGATGGATGTTCCGTAGCGATACCTTCGGGATGGGATCAAACTCCAACTCTCAACTTGAACCTTAATAATGATGAACTTAATGTCTACATTACTGCCATTTGAGTTTCTTGAGAATTTATATATCCTTTTGATATGTGGAAGTGCACCTAATTGACACTTGACTTAGACCCCAAGTCAAAGCACAATCTTGGGGTATACCTCTTTCTTATTTACCTTTATTTTTGGGTTTTATATATATACGTGTTCCTGAATTCTACTGACAGGTACCCTTTCAGACTACCAGCTTAGGCTGAAGTAGGAGATTAAGCACGGATTCCGTTTGGGACCCGGGTTGACTTATTTATTTCATTTCAATATAATTAATTCATTTGAAATGGATGTGTAATGGCACACTGCATTTTTATTTTTGCACGAAATGGAATGGTTTAGACACTGTGGGTGCCGACCTACTAAGATTTTATCTCACACCCTGCTCGGGCATCATCAACACCCGAGTAGATTACATGATCATAGGTATTGACAAGGGGAAGCGTGCTGCTTCTGATTCTTGACTGTTCATTACTGCTTAGGATGGAGACTGGGGCTGAGGACTGGGCCTTGCTCGTGATGAAGTTGCTGCTTGTGTCTTTTCTTTTAGTTGATTGTGTGTTTGGGTTTTGTTTTCTGTACTTTCAGTTTAGACTCATATCATGGAATGACACTCTTTTGTGAGTTTCCGCATTTGGTTTTTATTATTCAGTTGGATTATTTACATTTCTTCTGCTGTAGTTTGTTCATTCACATGCTTCTTCTACTTATTATTTGTTGTTGTTTACTTATGCTGTGATATTATCTATAACCTATGAGGGCGTAGTCTCCCCCATGGACACAAAAATGGCCCTCTCTACTAGTCGGCATCCTCTGATGTTCGGGGAGATGCGCTTGAGGTTATGTGATGCATCGGTCCGACCACCGTCTTAGAGTTGAGCCGGGTTAGGATGTTACAATTACCTATACCTACATGGAAATGGTAAAACATCACCAGGGATTTTTTCACTAGACTATTGAAGACATCTAGAGGGAATAATTATATATGGGTTTTTGTGGATCGTCTTATATTGATTTCACTTTACACTATGATTCAAGAGGATTTCTAACTCGATCAACTTTCATGAATATACATTAGATAAGTGGTGAGGCTGCATGGAACATAACTATTGATTGTATTTGATCGAGATCCAAGATTCACCTTCATGTTTTGTAAGAATCGCCAACATTCTCTAAATACTGATTTGAAATTCATCACTACTTATCACCCTCAAACCGATGGCCAATCATATTGGAATATCAAGACAATTGAGTTCATTTTGAGTGCATGCTAAAATGACTCAAAAAGAGGATGGTACCAACATCTATCTCTCACTGTGTTCTATTACAACAACAGTTTCCACTCGATCATCCAAATGGATCCTTAAGAATATATTTATGGGAATAGGTGTATAAAACCTTCATTCTATGATGATTTTGGGGAATGAAAACTGCTAGGTACTCAAATGGACAAGAAAATGGTGAAAAATGTTAGGACCATTCAACTGCACATTAAGGCTTCTTAGAGTCGACAAAAGAGATACAAGGAAAACTATGAAGGAGAACTAGAGTAATATATTGGAGACATGGTATTCATCTACATATCTCCATGGAAAATGTGATGATATTTGGGAATAAGGGAAGTCATATTTCAGGATACATCATCCCCTTTGAGATCCTTGATCGAATTAGAGTGGTGTCCTACTTAGTGGCACTCTAACCTAACATATCTCATATAAATGACGTGTTACACATATCCCACTTGATAAATAACATACCAGACCCCTCACATGCACTCAATCCATAGTGGTACAATTGTAGAGTGATCTGTTATATGAAGAGCAGTCATTGAAGATATTAGATCGTAGAGAAATTTTTTTGGGAAATAAGATAATTCACCTAGTCAAAGTGAATTTGAGAGTCCAAATGATTGAATTTGAAATGTGGGAACTAGAGGAAGTGATGAATTAATGTTACACACATCTATTTTAGTGTGGTAAATGAAAATTTATAGGGAGTAAGTTCTTGAGTGAAAAAAATTCTAATATCCCTAACTATTATTAATTAAATTACCCTTTTTAATTTATCTAAATGGTTTAATATGTATTAGGGTTATCGAAAACACATTCACTTATATGGTTTTATTATATCCTATTTAAAAGAACGTCAAAAATCATTAACATAGAAATTATAGTTTCTCGACATTGACCATGTGATTATTATAAATGTATGTTTTTAACAAATCCAATTGACAGAGATAATGGAAGTAGCAACCCCAACCAGTTGGACCATAACCTAGGAATCCCATTTATTGAAGAATTCGAGGGAGATATCATCACTTGGATTTTCCCATGACTAAGACAAAGTTGATATCCAACAACTTAGGCATGATAAAAACTATTTATGAGAGAAGTTCAAGCTCACCGAGATGATGACACAAACTATGTATATCAAACAACCCCATGAAATTCTCACCACCGTACACCTTACTCTTAGAGTGTTTACTGGTGTATTAATGGGATATGTATCATAAACCTCGAAATATAAGCATGTACAATATTTTTTATTGAATAATTAATATATTTTCGTAATATTATTTTTACTTTATAAATAACTTTTAATTCGATATAATAAAAAATAAATATTATTTTTCGGTAATATTAAAATTCAATTAAGGAATTTACATTGAGGAATTAATGGATTTTTGGAATAAATAATATATTTTAAAAATATTATTATTAAATTAAATTTATTAAATATGTAATGCCCTAAACCCAGTTACCCAGATTCGGTGCATTATTTTAATACATTGGCATGATTACAAGGAATCAAGTCCTGAAGTACCGATCAGTTTAGCATTATTGGAAAATAGATTACATACATGAATGTTACATTACACTTTATAACATACATTACAACATAGATAGTTACTTGAGAATTCTATTATTCCCTTATCTTGACCCTACATCTCAATCATAAAACACTTCTTGGGATCCTGGGAAAATAAAACATAAGAAAGGGGTGAGATCAGATGCTCAGTAAGGGTAAATAATTTAGCAGAAGCTATAAACTTTTAAGGCAAGATGTGTAATAGAAACAAAAGCCTTTTAAACATAAATTTGAACATAATATGACAAAAATAAATAAATAATTACCATATTAACATGCACATGAATATTCTACTAGTCGAATAATCACATGTAATAAATAATTTCATAATGAGGGAATTTATAGTACCAGAATTTAATTTCTGTGTGAAGGCCTCGTGCTAGGACCTAGGGTCTAACTATAACCGAACCCCAACCCGAAGAGCCTCTGTAATAAGACTCCAACCCGGAGAGCCTCTGTAATCGGACCCCAACCTGAAGAGCCTCTGTAACTGGACTCCAACCCGGAGGGTCTGCTATAACCAGACCCCAACCTAGAGGGCTTACTTTTACCGGTCCCCAACCTGGAACATATTATTCCAACACATTCATCTTAAGAAGAGGTTGAAATATAACATAAAAATTTGTATTAAAACTAGCATACGAAATTTCAATACTTTAACCATAAACCATGAATGGCATAAAAATATCTCATCCACAGTCAAACATATCACAAAACCTTAAATATAATATGGAAGATTTGTATCATAATAAATCAACTTCAAACAAGTGTAAAATTTATCAAAGGATGTTGATGTAGATGAAATCAAAACTATTTGAGAGAAATAACTCTTTCTATTTTGAAATCATTTAAGAGTCACATAATTATAAACAAAACATTTATTTTTAAAATATTATTATAAGCTTGTAAGGGAAACTTAGAAGATGTTATAATGGCGGAAAATAGCCTCACCCACCGTATAAGTTAAAAAAACATTATTACCTTAATTTTGTCGAAAATGTCATAAAGTACCTTGTTTGGAAAACGATGGAAAGATTCCTTTCAAAACATATAAGTTCAAATAAGGGTATAAATGAATTTAACCCATTTTCTAGTAAATAGTAAAAATGTTTTGAAATACATTTTTTAAGAAACATGGATGTGGATGATAAAGAGGTCCCAATAGATAATTACGTATAAATAACCTCGGATAATGAAGAGATTATAGAATTAACCCTTACCTTGTACTTTTACTTTGATCAAGGGTACGTTTAACCTCCTGTATAATGGCAATAGTATGTTATTAAATTATAAAATAACCATATTCATATTTACTACATCATACATGATTCATTTATGACTTTATACCATCCATTTAATAAATATTTCCATGTAAAATTAACATTTCAGGTAATAATCGATTTTTTTTCGTACGTAGTTTAACTTGTTATTCCTGTTTGTTTAATTTAGATCATGATTTAAATACTTAAAACATATAAAAATGATTTATATATCATATATATTTATAATATAAATATTTATAATAGATAGATATATGAAATAGAAAACCCCGTTTATGGATACGGTAGGCCGTACGTAGGCATAAACGCTGTTTCTATTTTCATATCGTATTGAATGGAAGTAAGTGAATGAGATGAATGTAAATACACACACACACACACACACACACACATATATATATCCAGTAGAATTTTTATGTCATATATTACATACTTATTAATAATATATATTTTTATAATCATCATTGAATGGTGAACGTGGAAATGAATCTCATCGCGTCGTGGAGACGGTAATCTGTACGTACGCACGAGCGAAAATATCATTATATTGATGATGAAATTGTATGAAATTGGATGGTATATCATATATAAAGAATCATTAACATTTTATATTTATTATTTACATCAATTATACTCATTATTATACCCATCCAAACAGTGAATCGTTGAATGACAAACTACACCACGACGTGGAGATGGTAAGCGGTACGTACGCACGTATGGAAACTTTGTCATTTTTAGGATGGAGAGAATAACGAATATGGTTGTACCATATTTTTAATAAAATCAAAGTATGTATAAGGTACTGGAGTTATTACTTTATTATGTAAACAACAAAGAAAGAAGAAGTGGAAGAAGAAAAGAACTTGAAATAGGGTGGTGAAATTATTACCTCTTCTTTGGGTGTTTCCTTTTGAGTTGATCAAAAGGGATCCTTAGGTTGGATTTCTAACAAAAGTAAGGCCTCTAGGTTTAAGTTAGTGAAGTTTATAGGATATTTGGTCAGGGTTTTTCCAAGCCAAATGTCTTTGGATGTGTGAATTTGAGAGAAGGGGAAGTTCCCTTTTATAATAGGGGCCAGGGGCACCTTAAAAAAAACTCAAAATATTATTTTATTATAAGATCATTTTAGGTTTATAATGGATCAAAATTGATTTATTTAGAATATAAGGTGTTTATGGGTCGAAATACTCTCAACCAATAGGTTTTAGATAAGTTTAGGTTACCATTTTAACCTTATCTTTTAGATTTAACTCTTAGTTAAATAGTTTAACTTTTACCTTGTCTTCTTGTATTCTTACACTATATGGTTAATAAAATTACTATAAACTTACAAAAAAAACCTAAAGTGGTTAATTAATGACATATATAATATTATTTAATCCCTTTTTTTTAATCTTATATTTTTTGGAATATTATATCAACCAATAATATAGTATTTGTTTTAAAAATTAATTTATGTCAATTTTGACAATTTTAATATTTTGTTTTTGTGAAAGTCATAAAAACCTTATCACTTCAAAAAAAAAATTATCTAATAAACCCTAACATATCATAGTAACCTATAAAATTAGTGGAACTCATCAAAAGTATCAAATTACATTTATTTGGATATTTATAATATCAATTATTCTAATATCTCATTAAGAAGGTAATTACTGCATCATCATTGTGTCATAAATAAATTTAATTATTTAATGTGTAAAAATTATAAATAAAATACGGTTATGTAGGAAATATTTTTATCTTTATAATTAATATTTATAGTCTAATTTATCTTATGTATAACCCTATATTAAAAATGTTTTAGTTATGAAAACATGAATTTAACACTTTTAACTCTTCTTTAAATTAAATAATAATAAATGTCCTAATCTAATCGAAGTGAACCTAAAGGATAAAATTTTATTCCTAAGATTTTTTTTGGTAGAATTAAACTTATAAAATAGAATTAGGACATGTGTTAGGGTAATTATAATATCATTTTTACCCTCAATTACCCTATTTACTTTTAACTGTGGTAAATAAAAGTCAAAAGTTACTATTCACGAAAAATTATTTTCATCTTTTTGAACCACATTTTACTTACTGAGGTTAAAAGTGTCTCTTGTATTTTTGAAATTCAACTCACAGAAGCGGTAAAATTAAGTTTTATGAAAATTTTCAAATGCTCCTAGAAGGTGGGTAAAAGACGGTAAAAAGTTTAATAAAATTTTATATATCTAAACTTATTATAAAATGACTCCAATGAATTAAATTGAACATATATAGGTATTATGTATCTATTTTGACCTAAAATAATTTTAAATAAAATAATTAATTATTTAAATAATAAGTCGGTTTTAAACAATAATGCTGTTTTTTCACTATTCATCAAAAATTGGAAGTTTTCAGAAAAATACCAAAAATTCACTCTAAGATAGTTTTGATATTCTTAATTCCAAAATGAATTTTATTTTAACAATTTAAAAACATATAATTTGAATTAATTAATTTAAAATTAATTCCCGTTGTCAAAACCAAAAAGCGTATTTTTTAGAAATAATAACTATCAAAAGATTGACACTTGTTTATGTCCAATTTCAAAGTGAAATTACTTCCAATGATGTTCATTGGATAACATGGTAAAAATATAATCTAATTATAATTCCAAACCATTAAAATTTATAATTTAACACTATAAATTATTTTGATTAAAAAAGTTGTTTTTAGTTAAAATATAGTATTTTCACTATTCACCAAAATATGAAAGTTATCAGAAAAACACCAAAAATTTATTGAAACTAAATTTTTATGTCTCTATTCTAAAGAATAATTTTATTTTTTCAAATTGAATATATAAAAGTTTCAAATATTGGATTTAAAAAGGGTTCTCCATTAAAAGGTGGTAAAATTGCATTTTTTGACAAAAACTTCTTTTATCTGAAAAAAATGAATTTTTTCTTACATTATGTCTAAGAAACTCATAATATGGATTCTAAAATTATAAGAATTATATAAAGTTCAAAATTCAGTTAATGCTATTCATAACCACTTTTGAACGACTAGTTTGGTAAGTCGTGGTGCGCTTGAACTCGATGTTGCGTGTAGTGCAAGTTATTGAATTAATTTGAAGAAACAACATACTATGAAATCTTGGATTGTTACATTATCCCCTCCTTAAATAAATTGTGTCCTTGCAATTTGAAATTGTTCTTCAAATATAAAAGGTTGAAATTAGAAAATACCTTTGTGGAAAACCCACATCAGAAATTGGGTTAATAAATTTAGTCTTAATAAGAGGGAAAGGGAAACGAAAGGGTCACCACCAAATTATGATCTTGATTAAGAGAAAATTGGTGGAAATTAGAGACACATAATTGGTGGAAAATGTAAATATTTATAGGGAGTGATTGAGGTCATCAATCACAAGAAAGTGTAAAATTGAGGGCCTCAAATCCATCAATCTATGATGATTTAAAATATCATTGGTTCAACAAAACACAAGGTATTAAGATAACACATTTTTGGTTTTAAGATACCTTCCCTAAAGTTTAAGAATTAATTTATCCATAGAATAAGAGGAAAAAAATATATACTTGACAAGTATAGTTTCATCCTTCAACTAATTCCCACCACAAACTAATCTTTCACTCCATAAGATTTCAAAAAATATTCTATTTATCATAATCGTATAGGGTTCCAAAAATAATAAATTTATAATTCACCTATCAAACGTTTAAAAAAAATAAACTACATTATACAATCTAGGACATCACGTAGGCCAATGATAGGTGATGCACCCTTATCGCCCTTTGGTTGTGGGTTCAAGTCTCGCAGCCTTGCCGGACACGACAAGTTGTCGCCCGACCTCCGGGTTGTCCTTTTTATAACAATCCAAAAATAATTTTCAGAAATGATTTAACCATAATGATAGTATCCATTTTCAAACTTAATCCATTCCAACCTTTAGTCTTATCCAAAATACTTTTATCCAAACTCATAGTCCAAAATTTATAAGGAAGGTAAACACAATGAAATTTTCTTTTCCATATAAAAACATGTGAATAACTTCATCATGTATACTTTTAAAACACAGTAATACCCTGAATTACCATAAAACCTTATTGATTACATTCATTCTCCCTTATTCCTTATAGAATACTATATACATTCCTTATATCCAAAAATTTTAAAAACTCCAACAATGATGAAATAAACAAAACATTAATCAGTTCCAAGGTAGTCAAGAATATCCAATATAATTTATCTAAATCAACCATCTATTATTCCAAATTTACTACCTTAGTATCAGGACCATATTAAGGTTTTTATTTCCTCCAACCATGTATTTTCCAAAAAGTTTAAATTGTTGTTGAGTCACTTTTCATATAACCATATAATCTCAAACCCTCAATGAAATAGTACCACAGTACAATCCTTAGTTATTTCCATAATTCATATAATTGGAACATCATCGATACAACACTGAAATGATATAATTATTTAATAACAACATAAGAAAATTAGTCATTCTTCTTCATCTGTGATATTATCATAACTTG
Source organism: Viscum album (assembly GCA_963277665.1). Classification (NCBI taxonomy): domain Eukaryota; kingdom Viridiplantae; phylum Streptophyta; class Magnoliopsida; order Santalales; family Viscaceae; genus Viscum; species Viscum album. The sequence continues at coordinate 635,286,521 of OY728161.1, forward strand.
ATTATTATCCAATAGCATCATTTGTGATATACTCTGATGACTGGGACATTGATTCACGTAGTGTCCAGACTCCTTGTAGATGAAGCATTTTATATTTGAAACCTTTTTCTTACCCTTGCAATCATGCACTTGGTGTCCTTTTTCTCCACACTTATAACAAACTCCCATTCTGTTAAAGAATTTACCAAAGTTATTTTTTCCACAGTTATCACATATGGGAAAATCCTTCTTTCCCCTCTTTCCTTTATCCATCATTCTCTCTACCATCCTTTTCTTCTCTTGCTTCCCTTTAAAGACATAGAACTCAGAGAATTATTTACTTATCTTATTAACACATGATACTATTTCTTCATATGATGAGAATACGATGAAAGATATGATCCTTCTTACTCTTTGGATCAAACATATTGCTGGAGTTATCATTCCTTCCACTGGGCACCATTTCTAAAAAATGGCATACACTAGGTTAGTTTATGAATCGAAATGCATAATTACAAACTTGTAAAATACCTAACATAAAATGAAGAGTTTATGGATATAATCCATAATCATGAAAACATTTTCTTTGAGGAAATATTTACTCCTAAATCATTCATAATGACTTGTAATGAAAATGTGAATTATTCTAAGCATATCCCCCAGGAGTGTCATAACCAAGAGTGCAGCAAGGCCTGTTGGCATGCACCGGTTCCCATTCAAGTCTAGCTCAAAGTGGTGTTTTCAGGTTTTACCCCTAGGTACATCTGTGCGAGAGCCAGCTCTACCTGCTCGTATCTAAACAGGGATGTATTTCTTGGAAAACTCACAAAATCTCTACATTACCAAAATTCTAGGAAGTTCATCTATACTAATACTCAGAGTCTATCTTAGGGTAATGTGCTCTAATCAGAGTTTATCTAAATCTAGTTTCCAAGGTTATTGATAAACATCCTCTGATACCAACTGTAAAGTACTGAACCTAGTTACCTAGAGTCGGTGCATTATTTTAATACATTGGCATTATTACAAGGAATCAGGTCCCAAAGGACCAATCAGTTTAGCATTCTTGGAAAATATATTACATACATGAATATTACATTACACTTTCTAACATACATTACAACATAGATAGTTCTTTGAGAACACCATTGTTCCATTATCTTAACCCTGCATCTCAATCATAAAACACTTATTGGGATCCTGGGAAAATAAAACATAAGAAAGGGGTGAGCTCAGATGCTCAGTAAGGGTAAATAATTTAGCAGGAGCTATAAACTTTTAAGGAAAGATGTGTAATAAAAACAAAAAACTTTTAAAAATAAACTTGAATATAATATGGAAAAAATAAATAAAAAATTACCATATTAACATGCACATGGATATTTTACTAGTAAAATAATCACATGTAATAACTAATTTCATAATGAGGGAATGTATAGTACCAAAATTTAATTTCTATGTCAAGGCCTCGTGCCAGGACCTAGGGGCTAACTGTAAGCGAACCCCAACTCGGAGAGCCTCTGTAAATAGACTCTAACCCGGAGAGCCTCTGTAACCGGACTCCAACCCGAAGAGACTCTATAACCAGAATCCAACCAGGAGGGTATTCTGTAACCGGACCCCAACCCAGAGGGCTTACTTTTACCGGTTCCCAACCCAGAACATACTAGTCCAACACATTCATCTTAAGAAGAGGTTGAAATATAACATAAACATTCATATTAAAATTAGCATACAAAATATCAATACTTTAACCATAAACCATGAATGTCATAAAAATAACTCATCCACAGTCAAACATATCACAAAAACTTAAATACAATATGAAAGATTTTTATCATAATAAATCAACTTCAAACAAGTGTAAATTTTATTAAAGGATGTTGACGTAGATGAAATCAAAACTATTTGAGAGAAATACCTCTTTCTATTTTGAAATCATTTAAGAGTCACATAATTATATAGAAAAAATTTATTTTGAAAATATTCTTATAAGATTATAAGGGAAACTTTGACGATGTTATAACGGTGTAAAATAGCCGCACCCACTGTATAAGTTAAAAAACATTCTTACCTTAATTTTGTCGAAAAGGTCATAAAGTACCTTATTTGGAAAACGACATAAATATTCCTATCAAAACATATAAGGTCAAATAAGGGTATAAATTAATTTAAACCATTGTCTAGTAAATAGTAATTTTTTTGAAATACATTTTTGAAGAAACATGGATGTGGATGATAAAGAGGTCCCAGTAGATAATTATGTATAAACAACCTCAGATAATGAAGAGATTGTAGAATTAACCCTTACCATGTACTTTTCCTTTGGTCGAGGGTACGTTTAACCTCCTGTATAATGAAAATAGTATGTTATTAAATTATACTAGAACCATATTCATATCTATTATATCATAGATGATTCATTTATGACTTTATACTACCCATTTAATAAATATTTCTATGTTAAATTAACATTTCGGGTATTAATCGCTTTCTTTTTGGTACATAGTTTAACTTGTTATTGTTGATCTTATCATTTAGATCATGATTTAAATACTTACATAATATAAAAATGATTTATATATCATATATATTTATAAAATAAATATTTATAATAGATAGATATATGAAATGGAAAACACCATTTATGGAGACGGTAGGCCGTATGTACGTATAAACGCTATTTCTGTTTTCATATCGTATTGAATAGAAGTAAGTGGATGAGATGAATGTAAATAAATAAATAAATAAATAAATATATATATATATCCAGTAGAATTTTTATGTCATATATTACATACTTATTAATAATATATATTTTTATAATCATCATTGAATGGTGAAAGTGGAAATTAATCTCATCGCGTCGTGGATACGGTAATCTGTACGTACGCACGAGCGAAAATATCATTATATTGATGATAAAATTGTATGAAATTGGATGGTATATCATACATACAGAATCATTAACATGTTATATTTATTATTTACATCAATTATACTCATTATTATACCCATCCAAACAGTGAATTGTTGAATGACAAACTACACCACGACGTGGAGACGGTAAGCGGTACGTACGCACGTATGGTGACTTTTTCATTTTTAGGATGGAGAGAATAAAAAATATGGTTGTACCATATTTTTAATAAAATCACAGTATGTAGAAGTTACTGGAGTTATTACTTTAGTATGTAAACAACAAAGAAATAATAAGTGGAAGAAGAAACGAACTTGAAAGAGGGTGGTGAAATTATTACCTCTTCTTTGGGTGTTTCCTTTTGAGTTGATCAAAAGGGCTCCTTAGGTTGGATTTATGACCAAAGTAAGGCCTCTAGGTTGAAGTGAAGGAATTTGGGAGGATATTTGGGTAGGGTTTGGCCGATATAAATGGCTTTGGTGGTGTGAATTTGAGAGAAGGGGAAGTTCCCTTTTATAAGAGTGGTGAGGGGCACCTTAGGAAAAACTTAAAATATTATTTTATTATAAAATCATTTTCGGTTTATAATGGATAAAAATTGATTTATTTAGATGTTAAGGTGGGTATGGGTCGTTATAATCTCAACCAATAGGTTTTAGACAAGTTTAGGTTACCATTTTAACCTTATCTTTTAGATTTAACTCTTAGTTAAATAGTTTAACTTTTACCGTGTCTTCTTGTATTCTTACAGTATATGTTTAATAAAATTAATCTAAACTTCCAAAAAAAATCTCAAGTAGTTCATTAATGACATATATAATATTATTTAATCCCCTTTTCCGAACATTATATTTTTAGGAATATTATATCAACCAATAATATAGTATTTGTTTTAAAAATTAATTTATGTCAATTTTGACACTATTTAATATTTTGTTTTTTTGAAAGTCATAACAACCTTATCACTTCGAAAAAAATTATCTAATCAACCCTAAAATGTCATATTAACCTATAAAATTAGTTTAATTCATCAAAAGTCTCAAATTACATTTATTTGGATATTTATAATATCAATTATTTTAATATCTCATTAAGAAGGTAAATACTGCAGCATCATTATGTCATAAATAAATTTAATTATTTAATGTCTAAAAATTATAAATAAAATAACATTATGTAGGAAATATTTTTATCTTTATAATTAATATTTATAGTAGAATTTATCTTATGTATAACTCTATATTAAAAATGTTTTAGTTAGAAAAACACGAATTTAACACTTTTAAATCTTCTTTAAATTAAATAATAATAAATGTATTAATCTAATCCAAGTTGACCCAAAGGATCAAATTTTACATTTAAGGTTGTTTTTGGTCTAATTACACTTATCCAATAGAATTAGGACATGTTTTAGGGTAAATATAATACCATTTTTACCCTTAATTACCCAATTTACTTTTAAGCGTGGTAAATAAAAGTCAAAAGTTACTATTCAAAAAAAAAATATTTTCATCTTATTGAACCAAATTTTAATTAATGAGATTAACCGTGTATCTTTTATTTTTAAATTCAACTCACAGAAGCGGTAAAATTAAGTTTCATGCAAATTTTCAAATGCTCCTAGAAGGTGGGTAAAAGACGGTAAAAAGTTCAATAAAATTTTATATATCTAAACTTATTATAAAATGACTACAATGAATTAAATTGAACATATATTGGTATTATGTATCTATTTTGACCTAAAATAATTTTAATAAAATAATTAATTATTTAAATAAAAAGTCGATTTTGAACAATAATGCAGTGTTTTCACCATTCATCAAAAATTGAAAGTTTTCAGAAAAATACCAAAAATTCACCCTAAGCTAATTTTGATATTCTGAATTCAAAAATGAATACTATTTTACCAATTTAAAAACATGGATGTTTCATTAATTAATTTAAAATTAATTCTCATTGTCAAAACCAAAAAGCATATTTTTAAGAAATAATAACTATCAAAAGATTGACACCTGTTTATGTCCAATTTCAAAGTGAAATTACTTCCAATGACCAACATTGGATTAAATGGTAAAAATATAATCTAATAATACTTACAAACTATTAAAATTTATAATTGAACACTATAAATTATTTTGATTAAAAAAGTTCTTTTCAGTTAAAATATAGTATTTTTCACTATTCACCCAATATGAATGTTATCATAAAAACACCAAAAAATTATTGAAACTAAATTTTTATGTCCCGATTCTAAAGAAAAAGTTTATTTTTTCAAATTTAATATATAAAAGTTTCAAATATTGGATTTAAAAAGGGTTCTCCATTAAAAGGTGGTAAAATTTCATTTTTTAAAAAACACTTCTTTTATCTGAAAAAAATGAATTTCTTATTACATTATGTCTAAGAAACTCATAATATGGATTATAAAATTATAAGGATTATATAAAGATCAAAATTTATTTAATACTATTCATAACCACTTTTGAATGGTTAGTTGGCAAGTTGTGGTGTGGTTGAACTCGGTGTTGCGTGTAGTGCAAGTTATTGAACTACTTTACAGAAATATGTACTATGAAATCTTGGGGTGTTACAAAATATAATTGATCATATAATTTTTATGAAGTCAAATGTAATTTTTAGAGGGGTTCAAAAATTGTGATTATAAAAAAACCCAGCATTTCTCAATAAATATAAATTATTATTTTGAAAGTGAAATTGAACATATTTAGAAAATTATTAAGGTAAAATGAATATTATTTCTATAATCATAACATAACAATTATAAAATGGTGATTTTTTCATAATTTTCTTATAGAGTCAAATTTATACATAACAATTAAATACTGTATAATTATATGCTATGCATTATGAAATCATAATGACATAAAAGTGATGAGATAAATATTATAAATGTTATGAAAGGAAAAATATATGTTTTCCCTTTAAAACAATGTTATTTTATCTTTATTATTTTTAATTTTATGAATCTTTTGTCAGTCCTAAAAATCCATTAATATATTTTAAGGTTTTAAAATCATTTTTAAGAGTATAACTCACTTCTACATAAGAAAGGGTATTATTTTATAATGTTCATCTATAGGAATTATAAATTAATGAAACCCACTCCCATTTGGATGAAACCAAGGAAAAAACTATGGGAGGGTTCTTGGGTTTAGTTATTTTATTATATAGAGTCAAAAACCTACGTTTGAGAAATAATAAAGAAATCTACAATGATTTCCTATATAAACCCATCTGATATTACATTTATCCTCACTAAAAAAACATGAAGGACATCCTTAATCTTTCATACCCTTTATAGAGTCCTCCCAATGTTCTCTCAATCTATCAAGAAGCTCCTCCCAAGGATTTGGAGTCACACACTCATGTAAGGTATCACCACCTTCTATTCATTATTCAAATTTCTTTATTTTACTATCCCTTCTATTTCCAATTTCTAATGTTGGTATACATATTTACATATCCTTATTATTTCCCATTTTATTTAAAAATGACGAGAGACCCATTTCTCTCTTATCACCCCATTTTTTAATTTGATTACATCACGCTGTCGAAATTTTACTACAACTTTCATTGCTAAAACAATTATGTAGTGAATACCATACCTATTTCCTATCAAGGGTGTTCACATTTATACACATATAATTATTTGAAATTGGACATACATGTATTAAATTCACAATCCTTAATATCATAATAAAATACGATGATGACTGATTCTATGTTGTATTATCTTTGAGTCATAGTAAAGCATGAGAATGAAATGATTGAGATAGGTGGGCCCAAAATTACATTGCACTCCAATGCATTGTTTAATATTTAGTATCTTGAGATGTAATGTTCGTACATAGAGTGAAACTGATTCCTTTTTAGAAAATTTTCCATCAAGATTTCATGTTTGTTAACATTACACTATGTTTATGATCCAGTGTTTTATGTTTCTCTCACATTTTCCATGTTGCCTCTATGATTATCATGTCATATCATGCTATATTATTCATGTTTTGGATTCTTACTCTTTTTGATATTACTATTATCTACCATACATTATTCTATTTATGTTACATCATTTTTATTCCCTTACTGGGATTTATAGATCATCCCTTCTCTTATGGATGTCCCTTGAAAATCTGGTGCAATTATAAGTGCGAGCATGTTAATGATGTTTTCAATGAGGATGGAGTTTTACATGTTTTTAGTTGTCACGTAATGTTCCTAATTCCAAAATAAACTAGACTTATCGATCATCTAGGTGGTAGTAGTTGTAATCTTTTGTATTAAATCATGTATTAATGTGACCTATTGAGCCTGGTTGTTATATGATTCCTCATATGAAACTGCCTTAATGGTGGAACATGATGTGGAACACCTGACACACACTGACTACTTAGAATGGTCAGTCACTATGGACACTAATGACCTCATCCTCTATAATAAAAACAAGAATATGATCCTTTGGAATAGGTATGAGAGCCACATACCATGATGAAATGAGTTTATGGCACCTAGGACCAACCCTTATAGGATTGAAAACTCTACTTTCTAAAGATCATGGATCCCCAGACCACAACTCTTAGTGATTTCTAGATATTATAGATGTTTCATAAAGGACTTATCCTGCTTAGCAACACCTCTTATGGCCTTGAATAAGAATGTTGTGTAGTTCATATGGTCATAAGTTTGTGATAAATCTATTTAGGAGTTAAAGGAAATACCCAGGAAATCTCTGATCCTTATTCTCTCTAATCTAGGTAGAAGTTATACTATTTACTGTGATGCTCTGGAGTCAGAATGGGTACAATTCTAATGTAGGGTGATCATGTCGTGGATAATAGATCCTTCCATCTAAGGCTTCATGAGTAGAATTATCCAACATATGACCTCAAATTAGAATCTTTGGTTTAAGCTCTGCACTATTGGAGACACTAATTGTTAGTTGAGAGGTTCATTATTTACACGTATCATAAAATCTTGAAATATATCTCCACACAACAATACGTAAATTTGATGTAGCATGGGTGGGTTGAATACCTACATTCATTCAATTTTAGTCTTTCTCACACCCCTGGTAAGGGTAATTTCATAGATGATGCTTCAAGCTGAAAAAAGAAGATAAAATCCATCCACATATCCAGCAGTGAGCATCATATGGTGGATTTGTTTTCTGAGATGCATATGGAGGATTAGTAGAATTGTGGAAAACTGGTTATAATATCTATCACATTGATGTCCTCTCTTCTTGAATGAGTCGGCATGTGGTAGTTGTCTGATCTTGAGGGGATCATTTTGAGGGAGAGCATCATAGGAGAGAAACTGCCTTCTAGTTGGGTTATTGATTGAAGTGAAACTCTACTCTATCGTAGTCGTGTATAGGTGCCTTATGATATTTGGGAAGAGCTAATGTGGGCATATCATGTCTCTGTTTGGTATGTTTATCATGGACATGCCATATGTATATAGATATGCATCGTCAGTACTAGTGTCCAGGCATGAAGAAGAAATTTTCGGGTTTCATTATCCAGTGCTCAAAATATCAGCAGTTGAAGGCAGAGCACCCGCGACCTGTTGGACCCCTATAGCCTCTATCCATTCCTAAGTGGAAATGGAAAAACTTCACCATGGATTTTTTATAGGCTTATGAATATATCCTTGAGGAAGCGATGTAGTATGGGTGATAATCTATAGGTTGACCAAAGTCACGCACTTCTTACCTATCTGAGATACCTTCTCTATTGATGAGTTAGGGAGGCTATATATTTTAAAGATAGTTCGACTTCATGGAATTCCACCTTTAGTCATGTCGGACCAAGACACCCATTTAACATCGTGATTCTAGAAAGTGTTGAAGAATGCACTGTGTTAATAGGTGATTTTAATTACTACATATCACCCCCAGATTGATGGGTAGTTTGAGAAGACCATATGGGTGTTAGAGGATATGATGTAGGAATGTATCCTTGATTTTGGTGGTTCTTTAGAGAAACATATCCCTTTATCTGAGTTTCCAATAATTACATCTTCCATTAAATAATTCAAATAGATCTATATGAGGCCCTCTGTGGTAGACCATGTAATTCACCTCTATGCTGTCTCGAAGAAGGCAAGGCAGCTCTTCTAGGTCCTCATCTTGTTCAGGGGATTTTTGACCAATTCCAATTGATTCAGAAGCATATGGATACAACTCAGTGCAGATATATGTCTTATACCTATTTTCATCATATACCCCTAGAGTTTTAGGTGGGACATAGATGATTTCTACTTGTTTTTTCGAAGATGGGTCATAAACGAATTAGGAGTTAGGGGAAGTTATCACTGAGATATGTCATGACATTTGAGATAGTGGTGTGAGTTGGTCCAATAGCCTATTATTTTTTGTTTCCTTAGATAGAATGTTCCATGCATGATTTATTCCATGTATCTCATCTTCTATAGTATCATCAAGAACCGTCTCATTCATTTGACCCTAAAGACATCGAACTTGAGGCGAATTCATCCTTCGAGGAGCGTCCAATTTGTATCATTGATCGTAACACATATATTATATATGGTAGGTATGTTCCTCTAGTGTGGGTGCTATGGTAGCACTGATACATTCAGGATGAGACTTGGGAGTGGGAGATTTATTTTTGTGCATAGTGGCCAGAACATTTCTCAGAAGACGTTACACTACCCTTAGAGGGGAAACTTGAGAATAATTTTTCTTAAAGAGGGGTGGTTATAACATCCAATCTTTAAACAAGGTAGATATTATTTCATTTTATTTTATGGTTTCTCGAGACTTATGTAAAATAATAAATCATTTCCTGGCATAATGTTTCATGATAAAAAAATTAAAAGGATTAAGAGAAATAAAAAAATTTAAAGAAAACAAAAGAAATGAAAAAGGAATAAAAAATAAATAATAAAATAAAAAGTGTCTAGGAGGAAATTGACAATAATTAAAATGGGATTAACAAATTATTATTTATTTCTTTTTTACTTACCCTTTTATTTTTTTTATTTTATTTTATTTCTCATTTTTTATTTTCTTTCTTTTATTTCATTTATTCCTAGTTTTATTTTTTTTCTTTTTCTTTTCTTTATATTATTTTATTTTCTTCTCTCCTCCCCTCTCCTTCCTCTCCGTCATATGCATTGCACCCCCCTCTCCCGGTGGTGCATCCCCCTCCTCCATTTCAGATCATCACCTCACCTATGATTATCCTCTGATTTCAACATCTTTAGAAGCGTAGTGAAGCTCTCGGTAAGGATTATCATCCACACCAATTAATTTTGGGTTTTATCCTATCGCCATTGTTCAATCATACATGGATGGTTTTTAACTAAAATTGAGTTTTTTTGTTAAATCCTATAATTTATTCTTTTCTAGTTCAAATCAATGGTTTTCGTGGGATGTAGGGCATACTGCGACTACATGGTATAGTGACTATGTTCTTTAACATCATTTTGTTTCTTCATTCACTTCACACCATTATTCCACTTTTCAGTGGATACCGGTGAATCATAAATATTTCCTTTTAATTTAATTAACTTGTTTTCCTTGATCTTTGTTACCCCTATTTATGTCAAACCCTTCCTAGATTGTTTCCATGCTGTTGGAAACCCCTTTGGGTGTTCCAAAATAACTGGACTATTTATTCAACCTTGAATCATTAATTTATCATTTACGTGTGCATGTGTGATAATTTGGGTTGAATTTTTAAACGGAATAAATTATTTATTATAAATCATAAATCATGAATTTGGGTTTTCCCTTTGATTTTATTTTTCCTCGCTATTTTTTATAAGTTTTTTCATGCCTTGATATTGTTAAATGTTATTTATTGTTCTTACAATGATAATGTGTCAGTTTTGTATAATATTGTTTTATTATTATTAGATGTGACATTTTGTATTGAATAATTAGTGAGCATGTGGATTTAAATGGTTAATTAAATGGATGCAATATAGAATGATTGTTATGTTATATATTTATATTCCTCTCTTGTTTTTTAAAATGAAATCAGACCGGGGAGAAAATGTCTGTACAATATTAAGAACACACAATTGGATGCTCCGTACTTGATAGGTTACAACACAGCATACCGAGAAAGTGATGTTTTAGACTCACTAAGAAAGGGCTCCCTTGGTATATTTATTATAATATAGGGTGATACCGGTTCCCTACGGGATAACTAAGGATGAACATATTTCCAAGGTGGCTACACCAAGCCTCAGTTGATAATAAGTCCCTTAGGTGCGATACGCAAGACAGACTCATAGTTACTATACCATGAGCGATAATTGGTCTTTTGAAAGGATCTCCTTGGATGGACTTAGTGTAATTGAATATTTTGAATTGATGTACCATAGTGATACGTCATGGATAAGTTCAAACTCCACCTCTAAAAATTGACTGTTAAAATATAAGTGCTTGTGTTGTAACACCCCATGGATTTATAAATAAATGCAAGAAACACTGAGTCTCCACAATACACAAATTTGTTATAACTTATCCAGTAATCAAAATTTTTCCACCTTTGTGATTTAAATTTCAAAAAACTAACATACACAGTTGCGCTTAATAAGATTTTTAAGGTCTAATAATACGAACATAATTTTTGGTGAATAGTAACATACCCTTATGAATAATAATATGATCCTTATGAATAGTAATTCATATTATTATTTTTTGTCTTAAGGTTATGAGATAATGATATCTTGATTAATTTTTCAAGGAGATACAAAATGTATTATAGTTTTAAAAATGTTATTTTTTGAACAAATTATAATTTTATTTAAAATTTAAATTAATAATATTTAGAAAATTATTTTCAAAAAATGGAGTTCATTTTTTAATTCTACACATTGAAAAATGGTTATGGTTAATTTTTGGGATTTTTCTGAAATACTCAAATTTTTGATGAATAGTAGAATACTGTAATTTACTGTTTATATACATTATCATTTAAATTAAATATTCCTAGCATTAGGGATGATGTAAGAAAAGTTATTTAAAACTCACATGAACTTATTAATATTATGGGTCACATGAATCAACATTATTGGTTGTCTTGAGTGAAATAATAAAATAATTAATAAGATATTAAAAAATCACCCCTCTCCTCCACTATAAAACCCCCCTCACACCCTCTTCTATTCACTCCTCTCATTCCCTATTACATATCTAAATTCAGCTCAAATATCCTTCCAAGATCCTCCCCCACATTAATAATCCCTTTTTCTCATAAAAAGACAAAAACCTTTCCCCTAAAGAGGCTCTCATGGAAGATAACTTCAAGAGGTAAATTCCTCTTTTCATTTCTTTTATTTTATGTTCCTTTATTTTCTTTTTATTTCCTAAAATCCTTTCATTAAAATGTTTTTATGACTATAATACCTCACATGTACTAGAATTTTATTATGATAAATGAATAATTCTTCATTATATCTCGTTTCCCCTTCTATTATTCTAGAAATGAAAGCACCATCTGAGATGCGTTAATTTATCACGTTCAAGGATGATGGGTTTTCAATTTATAATACCATCTTAAATTCTGGTCATGAAACCAATTTGAAGGTTAAAATTTACTTTAATATATATATTATAACTTTTTATGGTTCTGGAATCGTTTTATACACATGATACTAATTTAAAAATCAAAATGTGCTCGTTGTGATCAAGAACCGCCAATTAACCCAAACAATTGTTATTAAAATTTTAAATAATGATTAATCTTCACTCCCAATAACCAATTTTTTTTATAACCATGAAATATTCTGGTTGTTAAATAATAACATTCATATTCTATTCGGGTAAACCGTTCTCATTCTACATGATTATTCATACATGAATATAAGTAAATCGATCATGAAAACCAAGGAAGAAAACACTCCCAAACAATGAAATTGAATATCTTAACCCATAAAAAGGACACGAATAAACCTAAATAAGGTTCCAATAAATCAATTAAATTTAGTTTAGGTTTTTTAATCATTAATTTATAAACTTAAATTTTATTATTCAGGTCATTAAGATCAAGTGAGGAACACCTTCAGACTTAAGGTAAGGGTTTTCCACCCAAACTTCTATTTTCACTAAGGTTACTTTTGTTGTCTACATACCTCAATGAAATTATTATGTAATATTAATTAATCCTCATAAATTCTCTGTGATTTCACTATATATTTTTACTAACCATGATCATTATTTATTTTATGGGGAGTTACACATTTTAAAAGTAACTTCCAAAAATTCTTTCGAAAATACAAACTAGATTCAAGGGAATTTATCAAATTCTTACCTATTTTCATGGGAACACTATAATATGTTTTTAGAAACCATTATCTTTATAAAAAAATCATTTTATTATTAAGAAACAATCTTAATTCACTTATTATTTTATGAAAATAATTTTCCAAACGATCTATTCTTTTCAAAGTTAAAATGTATTTATATCCAGAATTACTCGATGACTTCATAAGAGTATCTTCACCTATTTCAATTTTTTTATTGTTATGTATTATTGGGATTAATATTTTATGATATAATATACCATATTTAATTTAATGTTTTGTGATTAGTTTTACTATGGATGTATTATCTTAAAACCATTCACCAATTTACTCTGAATTGTTAGTGTTTATGCTTAATATTTGGGGAACATTATTGAAATTTCATATGTTAGTATAAATAAGAATTGATATGTTGTTTATGTTTATCCTCATTCATATTAGGAATGGATTGGACTTAGTAAGTGATGGGTGGGGCCCGCTATAGCCCCACGATGCATCGGTAGGTCTCACGAGACAAACTACAGTCTTAGCATAAGGCCTTGACAAAATGATTATTTATGGTCATAGAACGAGGCCTTGATGGTATGGTTATGATGTATGAAATTATGCATTCCATAATTATGAAACAAGTAATTTAAATATCATGAGGTTATTTGACTAGTAGAATACCCATGATTATGCTTTATTATGGAATTATTTATTCAGGTCTTATTCCTTCCATAACATGTTCAAGTTTATTTTTAAAGGCATGTGTTTTTAGTTATTCATCATGCCTAATGTTTATGTTTATGATAGATTACACTATATTTCTTAACCTTAATGAGTATTTGAGATCTCACATTTCTTATGTTTCATTTTCCTAGGACAATAAGAGGTATATTTTGAATGACATGTAGAAATAACCTAGGAGTTATGGATGTTATTAAAGGAATTTCTATGTTGTTTTATGTTTCAAGTTGTAATGTTGACCTTATGTATGTTTCTTATTTCCAATGATACTAAACTCTTAGGTCCTTGAGTAAGTATATTCCATGTTTATATGCCAGTGAAATAAATAATGCACTGGCTCTAGGCCACTAGGGTCAGGTTCTTACAGTTGGTAACAAAGGATGATTAGTATAGAACTTGTAAACTAGATTTAGGAAACATAAATTAGGGACCAAAACCCTAAGATAGTCTTTAAGGATAAACATATAAGAATATCCTAGAATTTTTGGTAAGGAATAGATTATGTGGATCTTTCAAGAAAATACATCTCTGTCTAGATACTACAAGTGGATGTGGCTCTGGCATAGATGTACCTAGGAGTGAAAACTCTAACATGGAGTTTCAGGCTTGACCTGGGGTATCCTGGTACATGAAAATAGTTCTTTCTGCACACCTATTTTGACACTCTTGGGGGGTATGCTTAGGATAATTCACATTTTCTTTACAAACCATTATGAATGGTTTAAATGTAATTTTTCCCTCAAATAAACCATGTTTATGATTATGAGATTATCTATGTATAAAATATCAATTTATGCTATGTATTTTTTCTACGTTGAGATTATACATTATGATTCATAACCTAATCTAGTGTATTCCATTATTTAGAAATGGTTCTTAGTGGTAGTAATGTAAAATTCATCAATGAATGTGTCCCATGTAAGGATTTACCTCTGATGTAAGATAATGAAGTTGGCTCTGGTGCTATGACTGGTGCTGAGCAACTTATAACTATAATTGGACAGCTAACTCAGGTTATGAATAATAATCTTACCCGTATAGAGTATCTAGATCCACAATGTGGGGAGCTATGTTAGACCACTTTATGCGACAATAGCCTTGATAATTTAATGGGACTACAAAAACATTTGTAGATGAGCAGTGGATAAGTTCCCTATAGAAGATATTTCTCGTTTTGGGATGTAACGAAAGAGAGAAGGTTTTCAGGACACTTTATCATCTATCAGGGGATGCAGATCAATGGTGGTCATTAATCCAAAACACAAAATATGATAAAGAAATAAAATATATGGAATAGAGGTATTTTAAGAAAATTTCACTAGATAAATAGTTCCCTCATGAAATGCGAATAGATATAGGAAGGCAATTTATGAATATAAGGAAAATAGAAGATATGAATGACGGAATGTATGAAGCTAACTTCTCAAAGTTATAAAGACATGATGCGGACTACAAACATAATCCAAGGAGAAATATTGATCAATTCTTTGATGTTTTAATACCATTCATCCGAAGGGATCTAGTCTCCCAAAGTTTCTCATCATATACAGATATAGTCTCAAGTTATGTCAAGATGGAAAATAAATTCTCTAAGTCTTATGGTTTTAAGGGAAAGAAAGAGGAGAATAGGTAATCTTAAAAATATAGAAAAGAAAATAAGGAAATGGTGAATAAGGGAAGAGTTGACCTTCCACCCTATGATAATTATGGGAAGAGAAAACCTGGTACTTTCCTGAATGGTATGGTTGTTTATTACAAGTGTAGAGAAAAATTCAACCCATCCCTGGATTGTAAGGGGAAGAAAGAAGCTACCAATATTCAATGCTTCAATTTCAAGGAGAGGTGACATTATGCATATGATTTTCCTAGGCATCAAGGAAACATTCCCCAAAGAAGGCCAAGGGAGAAATTCTAAGCTTATCAGTCACAACTGTAAAATTTGAAGTTCCTAACGATGTGGTGGAAGGTACTTTAATGGTTTCCTCAAATTTAGCTAATGCATTATTTGATTTTGGATCATTGCATTCTTTCATATCTTCCCAGTTTTCCAAGAAAATTAGATATATCCAATTTGATTTAATAAGGGATTTTTTAGTTAAAACTTCTAAGGAAAGTATCATTTCAACAATGTTGTGTCAGGAAGTCCCCATTATGGTATATAAATGTGCTTTATCTGCTGATTTTATTATCATACTCATGATTGTATTTGATATAATCCTTGGTATAGATTGGATTTCAAACCATGATGAAAAAGTTATTGGATGAAAAAGGAGGTAATAATTTTTTAGGATGATGTGGAATCCCTTATCTTTAGGGAATAAACATCACTATCTGATTCTCATCTAGATCCACCCCCAGTAGCTCTACTAAATTAAATTATTGGGGAGAAAGGGAATGCAATAACTATAGGTGAGGAAAATAATGTTCAAATAGAGGAGGTACATATTGTGTAAGAATATGTTGATGTATTTCTAGAGTATTTACCTAAAAATCCTCTAGAGCAGGAAATTGAGTTTTCCATTGACATAATTACTGATTCAAGTCCCATATCAAAGACCCCTTATAGAATGGCCACTTTGGAATTTATAAAATATAAGAAACAACTAAATAAATTGAGTTATAAAGGATTTATTCTCCCTAGTGTTTATCCATGGGAAGCCCCTATCCATTTCATCAAGAAGAAAGATGGATATATGAGGTTGTGCATTGAATACAGGTAGATCAATGATATAATAATAAAGAAAAAGTGTCCCCTACCTCACATGTATGATTAATTATATCAACTATATAAAGCCAAATATTTTTTAAATATTAACCTTCGATGTGGATATCATCATTTTTGAGTAAGGATGGAAGACATTCCAAAGAAAACATTTCAAACTAATTATGGACATTACGAGTTTACAGTAATTCCTATTGGAATGACTAATGGACCCTATG
The DNA here is from genome assembly GCA_963277665.1 of Viscum album. Lineage (NCBI taxonomy): Eukaryota > Viridiplantae > Streptophyta > Magnoliopsida > Santalales > Viscaceae > Viscum > Viscum album. Next base: position 635,303,385 of record OY728161.1, read on the forward strand.
TTTTCATGGATATAATGAATAGTGTTTTCAAGGAATATCTTGATGACTTTGTGGTTTAATTTATTGAGTATATCTTGGTATATTCTAAAATCTATGAAGATCATGAAAATTACTTGCGCACTATTCTGAAGACTCTTAGAAGAAATGAATTATATGGGAAGTTTTATAAAATGTGAATTTTGGCTTCAATAAGTTTCCTTTACTGGACACATTGTCTCTAAGGATGAAATATCTATTGATCCTGCAATGAGAAAGGCTGTCCAAGAATGACCTACTCCAATGAACATAACTGAGGTACATAGTTTTATTGGTTTAATAGGTTATTATCGGTGTTTCATTCAGAACATCGCCCATTTAGCCAACCCAATGACCAAGTATACACGTAATGGGGTTAATTTTGTATGAAAAAAATAATGTGAGGACTATTTTGAAGAATTGAATAAGATATTAGTGAACACTCTGATCCTAACTCTACCATCATGGAATGATGAGTTTGTGATCTATAGTGATGCTTCACAGAAAGAACATGGTTGTGTCCTTATGCAGAATTATAGTGTTACTGCCTATGCATCAAGGAAGTTAGAAATTCATTAATAATACTATCCTACTCTTTACCAGGATTTAACTACAGTGATCTTTGCTCTAAAAATATGGAGACACTATCTCTATGGTGAAATATGCGAGATATATACTGATCACAAAAGTCTGAAGTATATATTCTCATAGAAATAACTAAACATGAGGAAAATGAAATAGCTCAAACTACTCAAGGATTTTGATTATTCTCTACACTACAACCTAGTAAAGGAAAATAAGGAAGCTGATGCATTGAGCAGGAATAATCATGGAGTTTTAAAAAAAATGAGGATTGAAAGGGATCTTGTATTCATGGATCTAATAATCATGGACATGGGAATTATCAAATAAGGTAAAAAATCATTGATTTTTTAAATTTGTTTCAAAAAAATCTTTATTATAAAGGATTAAAATCTCTTAGCCTAAGGATGATAACATTTAAAAGAAAATTAATGATGTAGAAGATGGGAAGTTAGATGACTTTGTATGTGAAGATATAATTATGAAATTTGGGAAGAGGCTATATGTTCCCTCTATACCCGAGCTAAAAATAGAGTTATTGGATGATGCATATACCTTGAATTTCTCAACACACCCTTGTAGCACTAAAATGTATAGATATTTAAAGGAACATTTCCGGTGGGACAAAATTATGCCAAAAATTGCTGATTATGTATCAAGATGTTTAGTCTGTCAACAAGTGAAGGTCGAATAACAACATCCAAGAGGAGTCATGAAACCCATAACTATTCCTACATTGAAATGGGATAACAAATCCTTGGATATTTTAACTAGATTACCCAAAATTCCAATAAAGATTGATGCAATATGGGTAATTGTGGATCGACTAATGAAATCTGCACATTTCCTCACTATAAGTGAGGATTTTCCATTGGATTTACTTGCATGACTCTATATCAATGAATTTGTGAGAATTCATGGATAAACTCTCTTAATTGTGACAGACCGTGATACATGATTTACATTGAAATCCTAGAAAAGTCTTTAGAAAGCCCAGAATACTGAGCTTCAATTGAGTACTGCTTATCACCCTCAAACTGACGGGCAATTAGAAAGGAAAATCCAAACATTAGAAGAAATGTTGAGATCATGCTCACTTGATTTTCATGGTATGTGGGATTAGTATTTACCTTTGGTGGAATTTTCCTATAATAATAGTTTCCATTCAACCATGCAAACAGCACCATATGAAGCATTGTATGAAAATAGATGTCGTACACCAACATGTTGGGTTGAAGTTGGTGAAAGGAATCTTGTGGGTCCTGATATTGTGGAGGAACCAACAACAAAGGTAAATACTATTCAAGTCCATATCAAAGTAGCTCAATGTAGGCCAAAAATCTATACTGATCATTAAAGGTATGATTTGGAACTTCAAGTGGGAGATCATGTTTTCTTAAAAGTATCTCTATGGAAGGGTGTTATAAGATTTGGAAAGAAATGGAAACTTAGACCTAGGTACATAAACCCTTTTGAAATTATGTGGAGAATTAGAGCTGTTGCATATCATTTGGATATTCCACCTAGCTTGTTTAAGGTACATAATGTGTTCCATTTCTCATTGCTGAGAAAGTACATGCCAGATCCAATGCATGTTCTCACTTTTGAAGGTATAAAATTGGAACCTAACCTATCTTACTATGAAGAGCCTATCTAGATTTTGGACACTAAAGAACAGGTGTGGAAGAATCATATGACTCAAATGGTAATGATACTTTGTAAAAATCATTAAATCGAAGAGTCAATATGGGACCCTAAGGAGCTTATGATGAAGAACTACCCAAATCGTTTTGTGACGTAACATTATAGTAATTTCGAGGATGAAATTTTTGTAAGGATGGGAGAATGTAACACCCCATATATTTATAAATAAATGAATGAAACATTGAGTCTCCAAAAATCACCACATTGTTATAACCTAGAGAGTAAACATAAATTTTCCACCGCTGTGATTTGAATTTCGAAAATCTAAGATACATGATTGCGTTCAGTAATATATTTAGAGTCTAATAAGACAATATTAATTTTTGGTGAATAGTAACATACCCTTAGGAATAGTAATATGACCCTTATAAATATCAAATCATATTATTATTTTATAGTATTTAGTTTATATGATAAAGTTATCATGATTATTTTTTCAATGTGATATAAAATGAATTATAGTTCTAAAATTGTTATTTATCGAATAAATTATGATTTTATTTAGAAATTAAATTAATAATATTTAGAAAATTATTTTGAAAAAATGAATTTCATTTTTTAATTATACACGTCGAAAAATGGTTAGGTTTAATTTTTGGGATTTTTTTGAAATACTTGTATTTTTTATAAATAGTAAAATACAGTAATTTATCGTATATATACATTATCAATTAAATTCAATATTCCTAGCATCATGGATGATGTAAGAATACTTGGTTTGAACTAAAATTCACTTATTACTGTTATGGGTCACATTAATCAACACTATTGGTTGTCTTTAGGGAAATAATAAAATAATGAATAAGATATTGAAAAATCACCCCTCTCCTCCACTATAAAACCCCCCTCACGCCCTATTTAATTCACTCATTTTAAGAATTTTTCTCTGTTTAAATTCTATAAAAATATCCTCCCATGATTCTCCCCCACGTCTAGTATCCCTTGGTCTCATAAAAATTCCAAAAAAACTCCCAAAAATAGTCTATCAAGGAATATAACTTCAAGAGGTAGATTCCACTTTTCATTTCTTTTATTTCAAGTTCCTTTCTTTTATTTTTCATTCCTCACATCCTTTAATCCAAATTTTGTGATGATTCCAGTACCTTAGATGTAATGTAATGATTTTATTATAAAATAATTATTCTTCTTCATCTCTCCTTTACTCTTCTTTTATTCTAGAAATGAAAACACCATTTGAGATGTGTTAATTTATCACATTCAAGGACAGTGGGTTTTTAATTTCTATTTCCATCTACAATTCTCATCATGAAACCATTTTCATGGTTAAACCAAACTATAAAATATGTATTATATCTTATTTAAAGTTATTTAATCCTTTTTTACACATGATATTAATTTATAAATCAAAATCTGTTCATTGTGATCAAGAACCACCAATTAAGCCAAAAAATTAGCATTAAAGTTTTATATAAATTCATCTTTACTCCCAATAAACAAATTAATTTATAACCATGTAATATTCTGGTTGTTCACTAATAACATGAATCTTATATCCTAGAAAACCATTCTCAACATACATGTTTATTTGTACATGAATATAAGTAAACCGATCAAGAGAACCATGGAAGAAAACATTCCAAAACAATGAAATTGAATCTCTTAACCCATCAAAAGGCCATGAATAAACTTAAATAAGGTTATAATAAATCCATTAAATATATATTAGGATCTGTAATCATTAATTTATAAACCTAAATTTGATTATTTAGCTTATAAATATCAAATGAGGAACACCTTCGGACATAAGGTAAGGGTTTTCCACCCGAACCTCTATTTTCATTCGGGTTACTTTTATTGTCTACTTACCTAAATTAAATTCTTATGTATTTTTTATTACTCATAAATTATATTTGAGTTCACTATATATGTTTACCAACCTGAATAATTCTTTATTTTATTGGTATTTACACATTTTAAAAGTAACTTTAAGAAATTCTTCCTGAAATACAATCCAGATTCAAGGGAATTTCTCAAATTCTGACCTATTTTCAAGGGAACTCTATAATCTATTATTAAAAACCATTTCCTTTCTAAAAAAACTCATTTTATTATAAAAAAATATCTTACTTAACTTATTGTTTTATAAAAATACATTTCCAAAAGAACTATTCTTTTCAAAGTAAAAGAGTATTTATCTCAAGAATTACTCAATGATTTTATTAAAGTATCTTCAACTATTTCAAAACTATTTTTTATTATAATTTATTATTGATATTAATATTTTATGATATCATCTACCATATTTAATTGAATGGGTTTTTATTAGTTTGAATGTGAATGTTCAATCTTAAAACCATTCCCCAATTTACTCTGAATGTATAGTGTTTATGCTTAATGTTTGGGGAATGTTATTGACATTTCATATGATAGTTTAAATATAAATGTATATGTTTTTTATGTTTATCCCCATTAATATGAGGAATAAATTGGACTTATTAATTTATGGGTGGGGCCTGATATAACCCCTCGATGCATCGGTAGGTTTCATGAGACAAACTACGGTCTTGGCACACAACCTTGACAAAATAACTATTTATGGTCTTGGAAAAAGGCCTTAACAGTATGGTTATAATGTCTGGGATTATGCATTCCATATTCATGAAACTAGTAATTTAATTTTCATGATGTTATTAGACTATTATAATACCCATGATTATGCTTTATTTTGGCATTATTTATTCAGGACTTATTCCGAACATAACGTGTTAAAGTTCATTTTTAAAGGCATGTGTTTTTAGTTATTCACCATGCATAATGTTTATGTTTATGAAATCTTCCACTATATTGCTTACCCTTACTGAGAATTTTATCTCACCTCTTTCTTATGTTTCATTTTCCCAGGACATGAAGAGTTATATTTTGAATGACATACAGAAATAACCTAGGAGTTATGGATGTTGTCGAAGGAGTTTCTATGTAGTTTTATGTTTCATGTTGTAATATTGAACTTATGTATGTATCTTGTTTCCAAAGCTACTAAACTAATCGATCCTTTGGGATAAATATACATTTTTTATATTCTAATAAAATAAATAAAGCACCGACTTCAGAAAATAGGGGTCTGGTCCTAACATGTGTTGCTTTTATTGATTCAATATATAGTTTTCTTATTCATTGTGATACCTCTCTTGTTCCATTAGTGAACCTAGTTTTGATATATTTATTAGACCAAAATACAAATCACAAGCTTGGAGGTGTGCCCTTTTTTGTCTATTATGTTACTTAGGCCTTGCTATATAAATTCTACTTTACAAGGTATTACATTCAGACCCCCAGCATAGGAAGATGTAGGAGGAATGGGACATGTTGCCTCTTAGGAAGATGAAAAATGTTACATTTACATTATCTATTTAAATATATTTCATTTATTATATATGGAACACTGTTATTTTTTTACAACATGAAATGGAAAGGTTTAGGCAACGTGGGTGCTGGCCTTTTGAGATTACATCTCACACCTTGTTGGGCGCTATTTGGTACTCGAGTATAATTTATGCTCATAGGTATATATACTAGGAAGCGTGTTACTTCCAATGTTTTATTTATTTGTTATCGTGGATAGAGATTTGGGGCAGAGGACCAAGGCTATACTCATGATGTTGTGTCATAGTTTTTTGGTCATTTTGGATGTTTTTTTATCACGCATTAAATGTTTTTACCCCACACCCCTGCACATTTATTTATTTAGGTTTCACATAATACCTTGAAATCATCATGGTATTTATTATGACTATTCAGCTTCCACAGTTATTTATTCTATTGGGTAATTTATCTTCTTTTTTTATTGTCTATTATTTCTCTTTTCATTCACTACTTGTTACAAATACTATTTACCACTTTGTAATTCCATATGCTATGAGGGAATAGTCTCCCCCCAGACTCACCCAAGGACCTAGATTATAGTCGGAAACCTTTATCATTTGGGGAGATGCACTTGAGGTCTTCTATCCCATCGTCATGGGGTTTATTTCAGTGGAAATCAGGGTTAGATGCTACAACCTTTCCATAGACTCTAGCTAAATTCCAGAGCACTGATGGTTTAGGGATTTAATAACTAAATAATTCCTTATATCCATCATATCTTATGGTTGTGTGTGTCAATATTACTAGAATGCAGTGAACCTTAATTAAGGTGCTATTGTAGCCATACTATATAGTTTCTTAGTGACTTAAAGTTAATGGAAAAATGTTTTTGTTTATTAAACCATAGGAAAACCATAAATCCTGTGGGATGGTTGAGATGGACCTTGAGTGGGTGATCCTCCCCTATTTATATGTATTTATCCAAGGTGAATGGACCATGGATAAGATGAAATTGGTTGGATGTTTAGACAATCCTAGTATGATTAAATAGTAAGTGATTGGGCATGTTCCATCTCCATAGTGTGTGTTTCCAATATAACATATCAATTTGGACCATTAGGCAGTGTTAATATTACGTCTTGGTAGAGGTATGTGTAAACATTGAGTGATTTGTTTTTACACATGACATGTGGTGAATTACGGAGGAAACCATATAGGGTTTCTTTTTTATGTGTTGACCTAAAGGACACTAAGTAGGTTACCAATCCAACATAGTGTCCTAGGGTAGCCCAACTGGGGCCTCGGTGATAGACCAGTCCTAAGTATATGAATTTTGGAATGGGTGGTTATAGTTATGGGTTTCTCCATAGAACCAATGTGAAAATGGCTGGATATAATAATATGGGTCTAGGTTATTGACCATCCTTGGTCATTCAAATACAGTGTCCCTTAATATTTTGTATAAACATAATGAATTTATTCATTCCTATTAGTTCTTCATGGAATCTATCTTATGATTAATTATATGATGATGGGATGTGGATGCCATTATATTATCCCCATGATATATATTTTCTTCCATGTGGTGGAATTACTAGAATACTGGTATTAGACCATGGAAATATATTATTTTCCATAGATTCTATATGCACATAGGATTCCATTCATGTCTCAGATAAAACCATTCATGCATGGGTATTATTATTATTATTATCATTATAATTACTAGAATCCATGGTGAAACCAAGGATTGATATAGTTGATCCAGATGACATTACAAAGACCTTATATGGATGCCCTTGATGACTAGGATTTGGACAATTGGCATGGAGACATGGGAGATGACTCTGATCAGTGAATTCATTTTATTCATAGGAATAAAATTCAAACTTGTTGTTATTATAGGATAGGATATATTCATAAGAAATTTTTTTCTAGATTTTAAGGAATTGATTATAACATTTCTGGTTGATCCTGATCTTATATTGATTTATAAACAACATTCTAGGATCTAGTGTTATCATCATGGTTGAGGCATGTACATGAGATATTATTATAATAAATGTATCCCCCATAGGTGATTTATTCTTCTGAGAGTGATATCGATATTGGATGAAGTAAGTAAAAACTCTTGGTGTTTCTATTCCCAATGATCTATGGAAATTTATTTTTTTATTTATATTCTATAATTATTTATTTACTCTAATAATTTCAAGATCACATATCATTGAACACGATTTTTATTTATTTGAACATGTCAGTTGTTCCATACTAAGGTTTCCTTACACCCAAATCAATAGACCTTTGAACATTGGTACCCAATATTACAAATCACTTGTTTATGGGTACATGCTTTTTTGGGGACTATAATTTTGAGTTTGATATGGACTGTCTTTAGTGGGATAAGGAAATTAGAGGTATTTGATAGATTTTTGGGATATAAAATCTTTACTTGTTTTTTTCTCTTATTTATATTTATTATATATATGATCATCACATTGGGAGACCAATCTTGTATATATGAATGGCCATTTATGTTTTTATTTCATACACATTTTTATGATATGTGATATGATATTTCCCTGTGTTTATTGTAATGTGATTGTGTGGATGTTATTAAATTATTTATAATTTATTGTGAAATTCTATATGGGGTAAAATCTCTTTAGAGTAACACATTAATCCTCTGCTACGGGTTGGTAGACTTTAGAATATTATGTGGCAGCACTAATTTCATGTGTAAAATCATGTTGTGGAATTGGTCACATGATCAAAAGGATATGATTTTACATAAGATAGAATCTATTAAACCTCTTAGAAACAAAAACTCTTTATATTTGGATTTAGTTATATAATACCAATAATTGCTTTATTTTTCAAACCATAAAATTATATATTCAACTTTGAATCATTATTTTCATAATTACAAACCCATGAGCTAGTGTGTTATTCAATATAATTTTCCCCTCCCATAATATCATTCAAAAAATCTATTTTAATATCAATATGATATATTTTTTATACTCATTTCATATAAACTACAATTATTAATCAAAAATATTCAACACATACCATTAGAAAATAATATTTCACTGCATCAACTTATTCAACTTAGCCATACGCATTACCAACCAATGGAGCTTCATTTATAATAACAGAACTATGTTTTTATAATTTATTTAAAAATATCCATTTTGGTCCAATTATGTTTAGATATTTAGGTATATCAACTAGATATTTTCTCATATTTCTATCTATATAATCTAGTTATTCATTTATATACGTCACTCAAGCCTCATACATTGCTACTTCATAAATGGTTTCTTTTTCTAAAATATATAACAGTGAATCATGCTTCATATTTTTCATCACATGTGTTTTTATAGGCATAATAATACACCTATTTATATTTGATAGATAAATATCCATCCACATAATTACTCAATGTTGTATTGGATTAGGTTTTTCAACCTTATTTTTATACTCATATTCTTCAAGTGAATCAATATTTTTTTACAAATCACCTCAAACAATAGTTTTTCATAATTTTCATCATCTATAATATAAATTTTGTTTTAAAATGACCATATTATAATTTTTTCAATATTTTTTCAATAATTTTAAATTCTCATATTTCTTCTATGTTTCAAAGAAAAATGTTGAAAAACACGTAGGATTTTCATTATATTCAATATCAATAGAGGAAATATTCATCTATAACAAATCCATTTTTTTCTTGGTTTCCTTCATTTTTTATGATATAGATGTTTCAAAAAAAATTAAAATGATTTAAATATTTATTTCCCCTATGAATCATCTCACGGGAAGGTTAAATTTTTCTATGGTTGGGAATTTCATGATACTAAGGTAAAAAACATCCCACATCACATCCTTCTTGTATTGATGTGGAACAATATTCTTAACATGTAATTTTTTTGTCTATATGTGACCATTTGATTCATCCATTCAACAGCTCCATATTCCAATGGATTTCTTAATATTGATACCAAATTATTTAAAAAATGGGTTTTAATATTTTTTTATCATAATAGATTTATCACCCATTAAATTAACTGATCACAAAGTCAAAATAGTGTGTCTAGCCCCATATTCTGATCAATTATGGTACCTAATTATGTAATCCCACAAATCCATTTTAATTTAAATAAATATAAAAATTCCTAAATTGTTTTGTTCTTTTATAAAAAATGTAATATTTAGTTCTCTATAGCTTCTTAAAATGGTAATGGGAACACAAAAAATATTTATGGACTGCATTTTGATGATTTAATTCTTTTTTCATTTTTTTTGGAATTATTAAATTTTTTTCCATGAATATATAAATCGCATGTATGTTCCCTTTCACAATTAATTTTTGGAATAGATTTTTCTTCATTTATTATAAACATATCATCTATGATTTTATGGTCTATATATCAAGAGAAACTAGTTCTTAAAATTATTTTCTTCTACTATCATGAGAAAAATGGGTTTTCTATACTATAAACATGATTTATATTTATTTCGGTCCCCCATGATTTAATTATAGTTAATACACAATTATTTTTGAAAAATTACCCTTTAATATTTATCATACTATCTTATTTTAATCTTTTCATATATATTAAACTAAATATAATATTCAATAAAACATTCACAAAATGAGATTTTTGAAATTTATGTTAATCTTATAAAGGCATGGTTATACCATTTACTTTTAATACCAATGTATAATTATTTGTAAACCAAACAGTTACATCGAATATTTTTTGATATTCCTTAATATGTTGTCATTTCATTTCACGTGACATTACAAAACACTGTTAATAATACATTTTATATTTTAATTTATATTATTTAGATAAACCTATATATTATTAAATATTTAATTCATCTTTTTATCATTACATGAAGTACCAAACTTTTTTTTTCTTTTAGAGACATCCTCCTGCTTAATTTTATTATTAGAAAATTTATATTATTCATGATTATTATGAAAGAGAGGTTAAATGTTTTTCAGGGGGATCATGTATGGTTGTTAAAAAATTATTTTAATTATTATTTTTTATTACAAATTCCAACATTTTTCTTTGGCTATAATTATTACCTTCATTACCAAAATTAGAATATTATGAATATAACCATAAAAGGATTTACCTTGATGAGATGAATTATATAGTGATACTCTATATTATTTTCTATCAAGTATCTCTTTATCTATATTTCATCATCATTATTGGAAGATTACTAAAAAAATTATAATTAGTACATCATTGGTGGGAATATTCTTGAACTACCATCTATCAACATATCACTTGTATTGGAAAAAACATTCACTATCACTATGTTTTGAGAGTCTAAATCTCATCCAACCATTATATTTTCCCTTGATTGAAAAAGTTGAATACTTTGTTATTGAATATTGTACCTTATATGTACATAAATTTTTACTTTTAAATATATATATATATTTTTTTTATAAAAAACTATTCAAATAGTGATTGATCTTGGTTTTACCCTTTCAAAATGTTCGACATCATATAGTCTCACAAACATCACAATATTCATTGGCTCACATGTATGTAATTAATTTATTTTGAATTATTTATTAATATAACAAAATTTTTCTTAAAAGAATCAAGAAATAATTCTCTTTCCTTTAGAGATAAATTCATACCATCAAACTATTTGATCTACTCCTCAATAATCAATCTATAATATGTAACTTATATAATTATTCCATGGAATTATTTTTTTATAGTACATCATAATTTCAATAAATTAAAACATTTATATGATTCACATATTTTAATGTTATATTAAACAATTATACCATTATACTATTCTTGTTATATTAATTGAAATTTTAATTATAAAATAATTTTAACTATCATAAGAAGTCCATGACTCCCTCAGATTCATCATATTTCTTCACTTAATTATTAGATTTAATTTCTATTTGAATCATGATATCATATTCATATAATAAATATCATATTTACCCCTATTTAAGGTATTCTAGAACAACTTATCCATCCTTTATTATGATACACTTTCTGTGAATCTATTTTTTGGATTATCACCCTTTCTGGAAATCTTATTACTGTTGAAACCTCCTTAGTGGACATAAAAAAACTCCCGTTTATTCTTCCTCAATATAAATCCTTTTATAAAACCTAAATCAAATATATATATAACCATATAACATAGAAAAAATTGGGGCTTTTCCATTAAAACTATTATTTTCCATCTTTAATATTAATGTTAATAATAGTATAATTCATCATCATCATCTTCATATTTTCCCCTTCATTTATGAAGTTAAAGTCTTCTATATAAATACCATAATTTTAACTATTTCCTTCTTTATAGTTACCTCTAGAATTATTATCATAAAATAATCATCAGCACTACTATATATATCATGTAATGAAAATGTGATTAGGAATTTTAATTTGAGGTAGATATATTTAGACTAAACTTAGGTGAAATTATTCTCCACATATGTTTATATATTTTTAAAAAAATCAAGACACATAATTGATAAAAAAATATTTATGATGTTATTAAATAAACCATCCAAATTTATGTTAGGATACTTATTCATGTCATCAAATATAATACGAAAAACCTATATCTTTTCTCTATCACATTTTTATCACTATCATAAATAAATTACAATTTATCCCACATAGACTTTTTTGTGTGGAATACCCATACACATTTGAATAAATAAAATTATATTGAGCACTATTCAAAGAATACATGACCTTTTGACCATAAACACGAAACATATTTTGTCCACTGATCATAAATAGCCATGAAGCATGCCAAACCTTAATTATATATATTTTTAAAATGACCACTTATAGAGAAAGCAATTTATAATGAGATATCATCATACTCATCCATATATGATATTTAATTACCTTGAATAAATATATTTTTCAAATATTTATAAAATTTTATATATTAATTGAAACTTTAAGAATGACTAGTCTTCAAGACCCCTGGTTCTGATAACACTAATTTAAACCATATCCCCACACACATAGAGAGAGGAGTAGTGAATTAGTGTGTTACATTTTTTATCTACATGGATCATAGAAAGGGTTTACCAAGAGATGTATAATAAATTAATTATTAGTTATAGAATTATATTAGGGTTTGTAAATGTTGGATTTATAGATCTTATGTGAATCACCAAAGAAGGGAGATACATGGAGAGAACATTATTTTTTTTGATCTTATTGGTTTATAACTATATTATATGGGTTTGTCATAAGGATTTTGTACTGTATCATTGTTGATTGGATTTTTAATTATTCTGATTGTGATCTAACTCATTTATCAAGAAAAATGAATATAAATAATGTTCAATAAGCATGTTTCATGATGGACTATTCATAAATAAATAGAAAAACATAAATAGTGTTGTCATTCTTCTTTTTACACTTCATTATTTATTATGTTGAAATGAAAACCTTTAATATATTAATCAAATAATTCCAATTTTATAATCTATTACAAGACTCATTTATCCATGTATTACTAAATTTTTTAATATCAATTATTTTCTAAACTATAGTACAGTCTTCCATGGTCAGTGAGAATAAAAAATGTCCATGAAAATAATGTTTTTTATTTTAAAATAACACATTTTTAAAATTATCCATGATCCCTAGTCATAAAATTCCAGAGAAAAATTATTAATAAATATTAAAATTCTATAGAAAAACTAGAAGAACATTATTAAATCTTCATAACAACTTCAATTTAAACTCTTTATCATCACAGAAATGATATTTACATAAATCAAATTCAATAATTGTTCTTGAATTTTGTCATCATAAATTCTATATTAACAGTATTTAAATATCAAAATTTTGTTTAAAAGTAATTTATAGTCATAAAATAGTTATTTATGATCTCTAAATTATCTAGAATGAGAAATAAAAAATTCTAATAATGTGATGGAATATTACATGGAGAGAAAATTATTGAAAGTATCATAATCATTCTCAACTTAATATTTGTATTTTTAAACAAAATGATGTCAACTGACATGAACACTCTCACAAAAATAGAGTGGAATAAAAAAAAGAACATTTTGAACCACCATCAGAATGAATATTGGTTTTTTTTATGATTCTTTTTTTCAGTGACACATATAATTGTATCAACATTCATATGTTCACAATGTTAATGTATTTGTAAATGTTTCACATATTCCTAATTTTTCACAGGTAAACCCATTTAATAAATTTACACGATCCATGTTTTTATCATCAATATGAATCTTATTTCTTTTTTGATTCTGAAAAAATCTATGTCACAAAACACTAGTAATATAATCTAGGGGTTCTAAAATAAGAACAATAATACTTATATTTATTATAATACTTGTTTCAATATTTAACATTTTTTATACAATGGAGTTTCTTGAGTACTCTTATGTTGCATTAATAATGACCAATATGTTGGTACTGATACTGAATTTCTATGTTACATTTACAAATGAATCTGGTTAATATTATATAGTCATCAAATTAATTTTATACTGAGGTAATCCTTCTTCCACCAGATGTATATGGTCACCCCATCATGGATACTATTTCAATCATCCAATGGTAAAATGTATACATTAAAATATATGCTAGCACATCCCTGAAAGCAATACTCTTTCAGCCTACCCGATTCACTATGGTTCCCCAATAACATTCCCATCTACAATTAAAACATATAAAGATGCCTAATTAAAAATATATTTAACCTTATAGAATCCATGTATCTAATAGTGTTCCATCATATATCAACACAGAAGAGATTGATGATTATTTTGAAGAGGGTAAATTCAAATCCAAGATACATTAACCCCATTGAGATTATTTATGGAAAAGGGGATATGGTATATTGAAATGAACTCTAATCTTACATTTTTCAAAATTAGGAAACGTTCATTTCATCCCACATGAGGATGTATATAATATATTCCTCACATTCACTAAAACATATAGTGATATATTTGTATAAATATAAATTTTACAAGGAAAATCCAGTATTGATCATTATCATTAGAAGCAATGTTCTATAAAATCAATATTACACACTAATAAAAATCAAATTGGTGAACTATATGTATGAAAAGGAATGACGGGAGCCTTGAGTTTTATTAAATCAAGGTAACCTAATATATTTTCATCTTTTAGTGTGTTATAACATTTTGAGGATACGATTTCTAAAGGGGAATAACTGTAAATATATAGGCCATTAAATGATAAATTATCATTATGAATATATTTTATATTTTAGAATGTAATATAAAACACATGCATCACCAAATAAAATAAAACTATAGTTTAAAATATTAATTTAGAAAATTATATTTAGTGGATAAATTAATCTAATAATGTGGAAAACTATAAAATGGGATAATGAAAAAATAAAACAGATAAAATACAAATATATTGATCACTTTTGTCTCATAGAATAATCACTGTAATGAAAAAATTGATAAAATAAATAAACCACAGGTAATTTAATCAATTTTTCTTAAAAATGATGAATATAAACCTAATAATAAGACTAGTAAATGATGAAATTTTTTATAGGATGTATTTACTACATGTATTAATGAAATATGACCATCAAAAATATGAAAACTAGAATAGTAACATATAAATTGCAAATAGTAAAATTATTGCTAACACAAAACCAGATTTTTAGAATATTAATATTAAAATTTTGTATCTTATTGAATAAGAATATAAAGAATTTTGTCATATATTTTTTTAAAATATGATTAAATAAATATTTGATAAAATTATGGAATAATTACATTTTTTTAAAAACAAATAGGTTTTTTTGGAAAAATTATATTTTTATAATGAAGGATAAAATAAAAATATAATGGTTATATTCATTGATGGTTATTATATAAAATAAGAAAATTTAATATATATTACAACATAATGTGACATAATCATGAGTAAATTTATAAACATCTCAAATTTGATCTTATGAATTGTTTTTTGGTGTTTTTTAAGGAAAAAGTATTTAAATTAAATAATAATATTTTGATCATTAGACAATTTTTTGTAAAGTAGACATTAATTTTCAAATATAAAAAATTTTGTGGTTAAATAATGATATTTCCCAAAAATGAAATATTAAATGGTGAACATTAAAATTCATGTGAGTAACATATATATGCCAAATTTTACCATAATGACTATGACTAAATTTTGAATGCTTATAGAAGTAATATGAACATGTTATTATATCACTTACTATTAAGTCAAAACAACATTGTTACTGAATCACCTAATTGATTACTATTTGAAGATAAAATATATAATTATAATATTTTATTTGAAACTAACATTTTTATAAAAATAAACATAAGACCATTACCCAATACACTTCTCCCCATACCATATAATTTTTAACTTTTAATAAAACATCCAAAATACCTCTTTAAAATTATTATACATATTAATAATTTTTTCCTCATAAATGGAAAATTCTATTTAGGCTGAAGATATAGTCTAAATTAGCCACATTAATGATATATAATTTTTTTATATTCCATACACCTTTTATTTTTTTCATTATTCCTCCCACATGCAATTTATAATCATGATTAATGTGAAATTAATTAAATATTTAAAATTATAATTTTACTATGATATTAATTATGAAATCATATAATTAATCCAATATAGATTTAAATTTTATTATAACATTCATCACCTCATGGCTTGGATTGACTTGTTATATTGATGGTGTTATAAAACATCTGTTACTACCATAGATGAAATTTTTAAAAAAATTACATAACAAAAAAATATAAAATATATTTTATTTTTAATATTACCAATATATTAATTGAAAAATATATAAATGATATTAAAACTAAATTATCATGGTAGATTAATAACTCTAAAACTTGTGAAAAATGGTAACTCTTGATATCTGGAACTATTTTGGACATATTATTGAACTATATAATATTTTTTCTACAATGATTACAGAGAAATTATACAAATAAAATTATAGAGATCATTGAATTATTTGAAAATAATTATGATATGGATCAACATATGGATGCAGATTTAGAAATATTGTCCAACTAAGCCAATAAAACTTATGCATGCAAATAATATATATAAAAAATTAAATATTAGAATTAATTGTGAATAAAAAATGAAATAGTCAAAAAAGATTATAAAAATATATTTAATAAATTTTTATTTATAAATTAGGAGGTTATATACACATTCCATGTTTGTAGAGACATATGTGAAAGGTACTCCCACATAACCCTTTTTATATTGAGGTAGCTTTTGAGTCTCATTATGTCACATTACCTCTATTTTCATCTCATTCACTTCTTATATATTATCTATATATGTTCCTTATGTATATAAATAGTTTATTTTAAATTTTATTATTTTTTATAGACATTATTTATTATCTTTTAATCTCATTATATTCTTAAAAAACCTGATTAAACTAAACATTTTACCTATTTATTTCATTTAATGTTTTACTATATTTTGAATACTTTTGTCCTTCATGAATTAAATTAATAATATCTATTTTAGTAAAGTATTATTCTTGATAATTTTTGTTGTTATTGAAAATATTATATACATAACTTTTATAAAGATTCATTATATATCTCTTAAAATAATTTAACAGTAACATTCTTTTTCTTATTATCAAGACCTTTATTATTACATTTTTATCACTTAAAATCCTCATTTTAATCCCATGATTCATTATTCAAATATGAATAGGTATAAATAATTAACTATTACTTCTATTTATAAACCTTATGAGTTATTATTTAGTAATTCCTTGATACATGATTATGTAACCATTTTATTTTCCTAATTTTTTCTAATACTTATGCTTTAGGTATGAGTTTCTACTATGGAAAACATAATAATATTAATATTATAATGTGATCGATGTTTATTGAACTATATATCACCCAAATGAATTGGAAATATCTTAATCTCATGAGAAAAAATATATGGTCCTTGAGAAATAACAATATCATACTTCTTAATGTTGTCTTTGTTGTATAACATGACATATACATAGTATTTAAAGTATTATTTTATTGAAACATTCACCATAGGAAGTAATCATACTCATTACATGTTTCTATTTGATTATATTTATGGTCCTCCCCATTTACGATATCAAATTATGCCTCTAGAATCATATAATATACATTGTTACTATATTTTTTCACTCACTTGTCTTAATTTTTAACCATTCTATTTATGTATTTTCTAAGATTACCCTATGTAGTAAAAGTATTATCAAAATAGATTTTTAAATACATTAAAAAAATTAAAATAAATATTGTCTAGATTATTTTTATGGTTATATATTGTTTATTCTAATATTCCAATGAAACTATGTAACTAGATTTATGGTTTGTTATTTCTGGGAAAAAAAATGAAAAAATATTATATAATATGTATATGAGTCTTATTTATTATATCATATCATGAGGGATCCAAATGAGGATACTATTATATCATCCACCATTGAAAATTATTTTAATGGTATTTTCATTTTTTCTTTTAGTTTTCTATCATAAAATAGAAAAGTGATATTCAATTCCTATATGAATTCCAAAAAATGAAAAATGTGACTAATGATGTTCTAAACCAAAACATCTAGTACCCAAACAGAGATTACAATAAATGTGATTATGACCCCAAAATCATTCCTCTAATAGGTCCTTTAATGGTGACTAAAAATAAGTGAATAAAACAAAATATGTGATTAAATGCACTCATAAAATCCATGAAATTATAAAATTAACCACCAATCATCACAAGATTAATTCTAATCCATAAATAACTTCCTAAAATCAAATTGTCACCTATATTTCATGTAATAAAAAATTTAGAAGTATTTTTGTGAACTATGTCTAAAATTAAAGTCATATACCAACACTGTGCAATCTATATGATTAATAGACCCATTCACCATAATTCTATCCTATAATTATAAATAATGTTGGGGTGGGGGTGTTACTGGGTGTCCTTAGTAGGTTTATCCAACTAAAAAAATCATCATCCATTAGAAATAAACATTAATTAGTATGAATTAGTGATATCATTAAAAAAATAAATTTCTATTTATTTAAGTAGAAAAAGGAATTAAAAATATTAATCCCAAAAATAAATATTATAAATTATTTTACATATAATATTCAACATCCTACAATATCTTTGACTATTTCTCAAGAAAATATTCTATTAAATTATATATCCAATTTCCTAAAAAATGTATCTATCACTACAAACAAAACTAAAATAAAAAATAGAAAAATTTATAAAATATCACCATCACTTAAACATATGAGTTTATAGACTAGTAAAATAGAAGTCAGATTCATGAATATAGGATGCCCCTCCAAAACAGAATAGGGATGTAATAATGGAAAAATATCACAAATATATAAACTATCCCCCGATTTTACAACATACCACCACATAAAATATCCCCATACCACAAATTACCAGGCATAACCACAATTCCATATTTACATACTCCATTATCATTTATCCAAGACCAAATCACCAGATACCCACATACCACATCACCCTAGATCCACATTCATATCCATATAATAATAATATAACCTAAACATGAATGAAATTAATAGTGTGTCATCACCCTTATATGCATATCCCCCACCCATGACTGTACACCCACATCCTCTCAATCATAACTATAACAACATCACTGTCACCTTCATATCATAACCATAGTAAGGTATCTTCAACATATACCACATGGATGCTATTATCTCCACCTTTCACACACAACCCCACCCTATATCATCCTAAAATTACATCTTCGAGTTAGTACAATTTTACATAAATATAACATAAAGAAAAAAGTACTCATTTCATTTTCCTAGATTAGTAAAAGGATTATGATACATTCTTAAAGTGTTTTTGGGGAATTATATTTTTATAAATGAGGTGTTGGTGAAATTTATTACCCTCATACAATTCATGAATAAAAGGATTTCAACTCATGTTAGATATCTTGTAAGTGACACTATAGAATTACATATCTCAAAAGAACATTGTATTGTTTTATATTTAATCCCATTGATTTATTTTTTTATTTGTGAAAATATAATTCAAATTCAAAAAGAGATACCTAATTGTAATAAATTGTTACCATTATAACTGGTACAACATAATCATTATTATGGGTTTTCCTTTTCTTTGACAGGGTAGGGTGAAGTTTGGATTGGGATGATATATACATTGGTGAATTCAGATATTTTTTTGGATTCTCACCTTCAAATCAACTTTTCAGTAATACTTTCGGAGGGTTACATGCCATGTAACAGTCTTACAAGTCATGTAATGGTCCTTAAAATTGGTCATGATCGGATTCCCGATGTGACATGTACATGTCATGAGTTGTCACTATACACCATGATGTAATTTATGATAGGTTTTTAACCCAAAGCACCAGTTTTTAATGGAAAACAATATGCATTTAAACAGTTACAAAATATAAGTATTAAAATTCACCTATTGGTATTACATGTAATGTAATACCCCAGATGTGTTTTTAAAATAGGCAGTGTGGCTGGTTAATTCTTTTTGGCTCCTATCCAGTTCCTACTCTCTTGACCAAAGGCTTTCCCAGGCGACCTCAAATCTTTCCAACCCTTCTGGATCCATTCCTTTGGCGTTTGACTATTGTTTCTCTTACGGTGTGATTCCTGAGTATGTTTTGTCTCTCGTTCTTCATGTTTATCTCTTTCTCCTCTCTTGGGTTTTCAATGGATCATCTTGGAAATAATGGATCTAGGACCTGTGGTGTTGGGTCTTTCTTCTAGTTTGGGTTTTGAGGTCCTATCCACCTTTTTTCTCATTAATGGGTGCCATTATGAGTATTGAGTTGTAGGAAGATGTGGGTGGTTCAGTCCCGAATTACCAAATTGATTATTCCAAAATTTATTTATTTATTTCAATTATTGATTAAAATTAATTTTATCAAATTTTATTTCAATCTAATTGATAAAAAACCAATTTTTATGAATTAGGAGATTTGAAATGGTTTTGGCCCAAAAATTTGGGAAATAAAAAATGCCATTGAATTTGGGTGTGTTTATGGAAATTATATGATTTGAATTGTTGAATTTAAATTGTGAATTTTATGGAAATTATTTTAATTAAATTGATGAATTTAATTGTGGAAAATTAATTTTGAAAAGTATGCAATTGGTTTTGAATGGATTTCAAACTTGTGAAAATGGATTAAAATGATTTCATAGAAACCAAGTGGTTTTATCTTGTGAAAATGGCATGTTTTTTTTATTAAAAACCATTTTTGTTTTAAATGTGAAAACTATAATTTTGAAATGGATGAATGGTATTTAATTTTATTTTAAGTGGTATTAATATAAATTTACCACAATGTAAGATCACATGCAAGCCTTAGGTAGTTGGTGAGTTATTTGGATACTTCTATGCTATTACTATTTTCTAAAACAAAATGTGGCGGGTCACATCCCTGATGGGAGGGTGACAAGTCACCTCTAGCTAGTATCAAAGGGATGTGAGTATACTCATTTTTCTGAGATCACATAGAGAGTGTGGAATCCTATATCCGATTAATACTATCTTACCTACTTGGAAGATTACCATGTTGCTCGCTTGTTTATATATATATGAGATATAAATTTCTTCTAATTTTGTAAAAATGCTTTAAATTCCTTTTCTATATTTACATAAACTGTTTTATTTAAGACATTTTTTAGAAATATTCCATCTCTTATAAAGGAAAGCTAGTGATTTAATATTATTTTTCATCATTTTGAATTTGTATAACATGTTTTTTTAAATATGATTTTTTAAATTGAAAAACCTATTTATTTTAAAAATTTAATGTTGTTATTTGGATAATATATATTTGGAATCTATTATGTAATAATTGGTGGTATCCTACTTCTCTTAGGATCACATCCTACTTTTTACATTAGGTGTTTGTAGACTTTCTCCTTTCAGGTTTGAGAAAAAGGATGAGATCTCTTGGAGGTGGATCTAGATGTTGACCTTTGGACTTGTTGAGTTGAGTACATAGGGACCTTGGGGATGTTTACCTGTTTTTAGTACTTGGGTTATAGTATATTTGTATTTTAATGCCTCATTGAATTCTTGGTACATTACTCCTAGTGGATCTTCCTTGTTATGCATACTATCTTGTTTGTTTTTCTTCTGCTATTTTTTGTGGCAAATTCATTACTACTTTCATGTGGTATGATACCAGGTTCTAGTCTCTAACCCATAGGGATCAAAAATTCCCTTTAGGATATGTCATGTCCAGTTCGGTTATTGGGTTACTAGGGTACCTGAGCTGGTTCGTAACAAAGAGGGAGGTTGTTCATATTTTGTCTTGAAGTGAGTATGCATTTTTGAAATATTATCCAGACATAGTAGGTAATTACGGTTGAGTGCATTCCCAAATATCACTGCAATGAACCATAAGTCTATAGGGATGGTTAGTGAAAGATATTTTTTTGATTAGTTATATACATTTACCTATTGAAATTTGGATAGAGTGAAATACAAATATTGTTTGTTCCTTTTATTGAGGGTAATATCTCTTGTTTCTTAGCTTGAGTGTTGATTTATTATATTCCTTTTGTATGCTAATTTTGTGTTTCATCATTTATATAAGAAGACATGTGAATCAGATCCAGGAATAGGTAGCTATTGAACCTCAATAAGAAAATCCTATTGTGGATCATAGTCCAGTTGAGGCTATCGTTCGTACTATCCATGATCTAGGAGAGGCACCACCTCCAGTTCCCATTCAGGCTCCAACTATGGATCCCTAGAGGGATGTTCTTTGAAAAAATTCTCAATAGTTACTTCCATAGAAGAAACTAGTTTTCAAAGTGTCCAATGATCCTCAGCATGCTGAGGAATGGTTGAGAAAGATAAAACATTTATTTGAGTTCTGGGAAACACCAAAAGTGATCAAGGTAAAGTGTTCCACCTTTGTACTGGAAGGACCAAGCATAAGATTATGGGTCATGATGGTGATGGAAGGGAATCATGAGGGTTTATAGTGGAAATACATCAGGGTTATTTTCACCGAACATTTCTATATTGAGTTAGTGGTGTTGGCCAAGGATATGGAGATTTTCAATATTGGGAAATCTAACAAAACCATGATAGAGTATTCAAATTGATTTGCTGAGATGGTGCAATTTTCTCTTGAGGTTATATAAAATGAGTGGATGAAGGCATGGTGGTTTGAGTTGGTTCATTGATCAGATATTCATTCTCAGGTTTTCTTGATGAAGCTTCCCACTTATGATGTTGTGTTGGATAGGGAAATAATGGTTGAGATGGACCAGGATGGATAGTCATGGTTGACAGGAGCACCTTTTTCTCCCAGTGGCAGCATTGGTTCCTTCAAAAGAAAATAGAATCATAATGATTCTCATGGAATTTTTCGATGTAATAGTCTTTACAGACCACCTACAATGCCAGGAGGAAGTTATTTGACTTTCTATCAGTGTGGAAAGCTAATACATTATACGAGGGTTTTTACTAAGGAACCCAAGAACTATAGCTCCTACAGACATTCAGGTAACTTATAGAGATTCTAAAATACTTTCTCTATGCCACATAGGGCAATAGGATCATCATTTTCTCCTTAAAGTGAGGGGTAACCAAATAATTCATGTAAAAAAGGTTTCCATCCACATGTATCCATAATAAGGCTTCTTCATGTAGTATAATAATCTATAGAGGAAGAAGAAACAGGTCCAGTGACTGTGAGAGGTATCATTTATATAACATCATCATTAGTGACCACTTTATTTGATACTGTCACATGTCATTCATTTATTTCATCCCATATTGATGCTCTACTAAATATTCCTATGTATATTTTATCTTGTGTAATGGATATTACTACACCCCTTGGTACGAAGAGAGAGCATGGTCTCTGTAGACCTGCTTGTGTCTTCTCTCTATCAGATGACGAATTAGCTTGAAGTTTTTACGTTCTTGATATGAAATCAATTGATGTTATATTCAGGATGGATTGGATCACTTCCAATAATGCCTGGATTGATTATTATCTTCAACATGTCTAATTTACTACACCTAGTGGTGCATATATTGTTTTTCAAGGATATTGGGACTTGATATTGAGTAGAGTCGTACCTTCTTATCCAGATTTTAGGAAATTGATAACAATTTTTTCTTTTGATATGGAGTGGGAATCATTGAGTAGTGATCTCCCTCTCATCATCTTTAAGTTTCTTGACATGTTTCCTTCAGATTTCATTGGTCTTCCACTGGTAAGGGAAGTGGAGTTCTCTATTAACTTAATGTCTGGTACTCAACCTGTTTCAATTCCCTCCTACCTCAAGGAACCGGCTAAATGTAAATAGATGAAGTCCAATTGGAAGATCTTCTAGTGAAATGTTTTATAAGACCAAGTGTGTCACTTTGGGTGGCACCAGTTCTCTTCACTAAGAAGGATGATGGATCTCTTTTCTTATGTGTTGATTATCAGAAACTCAATAGAGTTATGATAAAGAATAATGTATCTATTTCCATGGATTGGTGGTCTATTTGATCTACTGAATGGTGAGATGTGGTTTTCAAATATTGACCTTCAATCTGGTTACCATTAGTTAATGATAAAGGAATCTAACATTCCAAAAAGCACCTTTAGGAACAAGTATGACTATTATGAGTTCCTTGTTATTCCCTTTGGTCTGAAAAATGATCATTTAGTTTTGATAGATTTTATGCATGATATCTTCCATGAATATCCAGATACTTTTGTAGTGGTCTTTATGGATGACATCCTTGTTTACACTAAATCTGAGTAGGAACATATGTGTCATCTGAGAACAGTTCTCAGTATGCTAAGAAGTCATCGACTCTAGGACATCTCAATGCGGGATTCTCTGATGACTGATCTAACTCAGAAGGGGGTGATGTTTTTTTGGGATGATAAATTTCAGAGTTCTTTTGTTTATTTGAAATGTCTTTTGACTACTATAGAGGTGTTGAATCTTCCAAAGTACAGGTAGGTCTATGTGGTATTTTGTGATTTATTAGGTTCAAGATTTAGTTTAGTTATTATGCATCATGAACATGTAATTTTTTTGGATCTCATCATCCTAGGCCACATGAGAAGAATTATCCTACCCATGATCTTGAACATGCAACTTTGATGCACGTGCTTAATATTTAGGGACATTACCTTTATATAGAATGTTTTATTGTGTTTTCGGACCACAAAATCATGAGTTATATCTTTTCTCAAAAAATATTTGAATCTTCACTAGGGGTGTTGGGAGGAGTACCTATAGTCACTCGATTTTGACATCTCCTATACCCCTAAGAAAGGTAATGTCATTGTAGATGTGTAAAAAAGGAAAATTCTAACCAAGACAGTGAAATAATTTTCAAATGAGTGGAATTTGATGGCTCTCTTTACATAGTTACATATCAAAGTTCATGAGAAAGGGGATGAAGTTTTTTATCCAGTTTTCAGTTATCATTTATTCTTCTCAAGATCATTCTTCAAGATCAACAAATTTATGATGAATTATATATCTTTAGAGACTCTCTTTATGGTGGGGAGATAGTTTCATAGTGGTTATTCTCCAAAGAGGGTGTTCTGTGATATAAGAATCACTTTGTTGTGCCTCTAGTAGAATGGAAGTATGTGATGGTGGTATTTTCATAATTCCCAGTGGGAAGTGCACTCCAGAACCAATAAATGTTATAGGATATGTGGTGGTAGTTATGGTGGATATGGATGAGGTGAGACATTGCTGAGTTTGTCTCTCATTTCTCTACGTGCCAGTAGGTTATGGATGAACACCAGAAACCTTCAGATTTGCTTCGACCACTTATAGTACCTACTTTGATGTGGGATTAGATCTTTATGGATTTTGTGGTTGGGCTTCCATATACCCATATAATGATAAATGGGATATAGGTTGTGACTAAAAGGCTGACCATGTCGGCTCACTTTATACCCATTCACGATACAACCAATGTCGAGGAGTTGTAAAGTCTCTATATGAAATATATTATTAGTTTTAATGGAGTTCCATCTACTATAGGCACTAATAGGGTTCTTTAGTTAACATCTTTATTTTGAAGAGGTCTTCAGGATGCACTAGGATCTCAGGTTTATTTGAGCATGATATACCATCTGCAGTTCGACGTCTAGACAGAGAGAGATATATAGATTCTTGAATATATACTTTGTGCTTGTGTTCTATACATTAGTGGGTCATTGGATGATTAATTGGGGCGGTTTGAGTTCTCTTATAACAAAATTTACATGTCTATGATTAGGATGGAACCTTTTGATGCCTTTTATGGATGACATTGTAAATCTCCATTGTACTGGTTAGAGGTTGGTGAAAGTTCCTTGGTTGGACCAAGCACAGAGTAGGAGAAAATAACTAAGATTCTATTGATTTATCAGAGATTATTGACAACATAAAGATGATATAAGTCTTATGATGATTGATGCTATAGAACTTTGGATTTTTTAGTTAGTGTTTAGGTTTTCTTGAAATTTTCACCCCAGTTGTATCATCAAAATCTTGGGAGGAAAGATAAGATTTCTCCTCAATTTGTGGAACATTTTGAGATTGTTGAGCAGGTGGGAAAATTTTCTTACCATTTTGAATATCCACCATAGCTGATGTCGATACATAACGCGTTACATGTAAAAAAACTAAGAAACTGTCACTATAATCAATACCATGTTTTGAAATGCAATGATCTTGAGATTAAACATGGTTTATATTTGACTGAACGACCAATCATGATAGTTGATTCTGAGACCAAGGTTATAACACCCCAAACATTTTATGGTATGTTTCTCTTAAATACATTCTATTCATAGCCTATATATCATAAAGCATTGAGTTTCATTGAAAGAACACTTGGTTATTTAAGAGATAGTCATAACCTATTCATTAAACATAAATTTTCCACTTCTGTGTTTTGAATTTTGAAAAACGGACATATACAGTTGCAATCCGGGTGATATTTTGAGTCTGATAGAATCAAGTTAATTTTCAGTTAATAGTAACTTACCCTTATGAATAGTAACATACACATATGAATAGTAACCTACCCTTATGAATAGTAATATGATCCTTATGAATGGTAACCTTACTCATGAATGTATAAATAAAATTTTGGCACCTTGAAAATGAAGATGAATATTTTAAGTGTTGGTATGTTTTCGATTAAATAATGTTTTTAATTAAAAATCAAATTTAGAAAATTTAGAAAATTATTTTTGAAAAATGGATTTAGTTTTTTTATTATACACGTCAAAAAATGTTTTAGGGTGAATTTTTTGGATTTTTCTGAAATACTTGAATTTTGGATGAATAGTAAAATAAGATAAATTACAATAAATGCTAAATACTTGATTTACTGCATCATAGGTCATGCAAGGATGATGTAAGCCCACTTGGTTCGAACTCAAATTCCATTATTGCTATTTGGGATCACATGAATCAATACTATCCATAGTCTTGAGAAAAAATATTAATATAATAATTAAAATAATGTAAAATCCCTCCTCCTTTCCACTATATAAACCACCCCTCAACCCCTCTTCCTCCCACACCACTAAAGCTTCAAGACTTTCCTAAATTCTTCTCAAATATATCCTTAAGCTTCTCCCCCATGTCCAAAACCTTCTGGTCTCACTAAAATAAAAAAATTCCTTAAAGAGATTCTCAAGGAGGAGTACTGAAGAGGTGAACTTCTCTTCTCTTTTCCTTCAAATTCTTTTAGAAGTTCCATTATTTTGTTTCTCTCTCCTCACCTCCCCACATCCAAGTTCTATGATAAATATAGTACCTTACATATAATGGAATTTTATTATTCTAATGGAATATTTCATCTACATCTCTCCTTTCCCCCACCTCTTACACTCAAAATGAAAATACCATCCGAGATGTGTTAATTTATCACATTCAAGGACTACTGGTTTTGAATTTCTATTACTATATTCAAGACTGGTAATAAAAAATTTTTAATGGTTGAACTAGATCTTAATTTATGTATTTTACCGTATTCAATGTTCGGTAATCCTTACACACTCATAATACAAAATAATAATACAAAACAAGTTCATTATGCACAAAACCGCAAAGTTAATCCAAGCGTTTATCAATAACTTATAACTAATGAATCATTCTCAAGTATATAACCCAAAATTAGTATAATATATTTTATAATGTCACTAATAATATATATTTAAAATTTTGGATGTTTAAACACATTTAAAACAAACTTCCATTCATGAATACAAGTAAACCGGTCATGAAAACCAAGGAAGAAAATGCTTCCAAAACAATAAAATTGAATCTCTTAAACCCATAAAAAAGGGCATTAATGAACCTAATAAGGTTTTACTATATCAATTACATGTTGATCAGTTTCTGGAATTATTAATTAATGAAGATAAATTTGATTATTCAGATCATTAAGAACAATCAATAACACCTTCGAGCATAAGGTAAGGGATCCTCTCTATCTCACTTTTATTCAAGAATGTCCTCTATGTTATGCCTTTTTATGTGCAATTATTAATGATGGGGTATGATTTCACACCTCCCCCATACTTCCCTAATGATGTATAAATGACGAGTAACCCCCTTTATCTCTCATTAAGGCCTCTTAAGTACACCAGATACCATGCTGATAATCTGTAAGGGGTTTCTCATCTCACTTTTATTTCCATGAGATTTCCATTTCTCACCACTTATTTATTGAATGTGGTGTATTTGTACTACCATTTGATATATAATATCACTAATCTTTTTATGTTCATGGTATTAAATTATTCATTTGATGTTTTTTAATTCTTGGTCACACGAAATGATTGATTACAATATGATAACAGGATTTGTCTCAATTTTCCATTTCGTTTTGACTTATATTATATTATGCACCTAATAGTTATTATGTGGTGTACCTACTACTCATTTGGGATCAAATTTCATTTGAAATTATATTAATTTTAAATATCTATATTCTAATATCATGGATATGATTATTGTCTAAACTGTATACCATTTTACATACGGTGTTTATTTTTAATGTTGTTTAAACTGTGGAAGTATTGACAAATTCGTATAATTTATTCTATGTGGATAATGTAAAGGAATATTGATATTGTATTGAATTTATGTATATAGAATTATTTGGACATGCAACAATGGGTGGGGCCCGCTATATCCCCTCAATGCATTGACAGGTCTCATGAGACAACCAGTTGGCGACAAACCCTTCTAGTTTGTTTCAAAAAATCAAACAGGTTTCTAACCACAGACTTAAACCATTTCAATGGTATAGTGGTATCATGTTCTAGATACATGAAGTCCAATCAATAAGAATTCTCTTTATTTATTTTCAATTATTACTATCCATGAGTTTTTTACTATGAAAAAATCTATGGTTTCAAGATCTTTTTCAGTTTATTAATGGAATGTGATTTTCATTTATTCACCATGCCACAATTGTTTATGATTTAGTTATTATTGATTTATGCTTCCTCTATTTGTAAACCTTAACGATCATTTGAGCTCACCCATTTCATTTTTTTTACCTTCAACAGGTTATGAAGAGGAGATCATTTATTGAGTTTCCGTGGATGTAGTTTATTTGTTTTTGTTATGTATTGTATTTTGTTACCTTTCCAAACATATTTTGAGTTACATCTATATATCTAGTTTCATCAAGACTACTAAACTAATCATTCCTTTGGTATTTAATTCCTTTTAATCATTATAATGTAATGGGTAATGCACCAGCTCTGTTCTAGAGGGGTCGGGGTGTTATAGTTGGTATGAGAGGATGTTTAGTAGAAAACATGGAAACTAGATTAGAAAATGTAGATTAGGGAACAAAGCCCTAAGGTAGTATTTGAGGATAAACATAAAATAACATACTAGAATTTTGGTAAGGAATAGATTATATAGATCTTTATAGAAAATACATCCCTGTTTGGATACAAATAGGTAGAGGTGGATCAAGAACAGATGTACCTAGGAGTGAAAACTTTGACAAGGAGTTTCGGGCTTGACCCGGGGTATCCCGGTACACAACAATGGGACTTGATGAACTCTTAGTTTGAAACCCCATGGGGATATGCTTAGGATAATTCACATTTTCTTTACAAGCCAATATGAATTATTTTAATGTAAATTTTTTCTCAAAGAAACCATGTCTATGATATTAGATATGCATAGGATTTCAATTTATGTTAAGTACTTTTATAGTTGAGATTATAAATTTTGATTCATAACCTAATATAGTGTATGAAAATATTTAGAAATGGCGCCTAATGGAAGAAGGGGAATAAATACTCATGGAGAATGTAGGGATTTCCCTACTGAGCAAGTCAACACAGTCAATGTTGGAGCGGATCAGATCATGACCATACTAGGACAACTTACTTAGGTTTTGATGAATAACCATAATACACCTATGTTTGATCGTTTCATGCAGCAGAAGCCCCCATATTTTAGTGGGACTACTAATCTAGTTATAGCTGAGTAGTGGATCAAGTCCCTTGAAAAGATATTCATGTAATTAAGATGAAATGAAAATGAAAAGGTAGTGCTGTAAATATATTGTCACAAGGGAGATGCTAATCAATGGTGGTACTTGATCCAGAATACCATGGAGGAAGAAGAAATAGAAGATATGGAATGGAGAAATTCTAAGGAAATATTCTTTGAAAAATATTTTCCTTATGAGGAACAAACCAAAATGAAGAGGAAATTCATTGGCTTAAAGCAAAGGGAAGAAGACAGTGTTGTAGAGTATGAGGCTACCTTCACAAGGCTAGCCAGGTATTCCATAGATTATGTATGTGACTCCAAAAACAATATTGATCATTTAATTGAAGGTTTTAAGCCAAGTCTTTGAAGGGAAATTGATCCTCAATCATTTTCATCATATGATGGAATTTTATTAAGTGACATCAAAACAGATAGGGATTTTTCTAGATCAAAAATTTTCAAGGGAAATCAACATAAGAATCGTATTCTGATAACCATGGAAAAGGTGAAGAATCCTATAAGAACAATGGAATGAAGCAATTCCCATCATGTGAGAACTATGGAATGAAGCATCCTTGGAAATGCTTGAAAGGCATGGGAGTCTGCTATAAGTGTAGAGAAAAGGGTCATCAGTCTAATGAATAAAAGGGGAAGAAACAAGTCAATGATATTAAATGCTACAATTGTAGAGAGATGGGATGCTATGCGGATGATTTTCTTAAGCTCCAATGAAACTTTCCTCATAAAAGGCCACAAGAGAAAGGGAAATATTATGAGATTACAACCATAGAGGTTGAAGTCCCTAATAATATAGTGGCAGGTACTTTAATTGTTTCCTCAAACTTATCCAACACTTTATTTGATTATGGATCATCACATTCATTTATATCTTCCCAATTTTCCAATAAATGTAGACATGTCCAATTTTATTTAATAAAGGAATTGTTAGTAAAAACTCCTAGGGGATATATCATTGCAACAAAGGCATGTGTATTACTCTCCCTCATGACACATAGACATTCTTTAGTTAATAAAATTATCATCATAACAATGACTGACTTTTATTTAATTCTAGGTATGAATTGGATGTCAAATTACAATGCGAAGATTTTTTGCAAGAAGAAGGAAGTTACAATTTTTTAAAATGGTGTATAATCCCTTATTTTTAAAGCAGAAACCTCACAATCTAATTCTTATCTAGATCCACCCCATTAGCTCTACTGAATGAAATTATTGGAGAGGAAGAGAACCCAATATCTATGGGTGAGGAAAGAAATATTCAAATTGAATATGTACATATAGTACAAGAATACATTGATGTATTTCTAGAGGATTTACCTGGAAATCCTCCAGAACGGGAAGGTGAGTTCTCTATTGATTTAATTCTTGGCGCCAGACCTATATCAAAGACTCCCTATAGAATGAACACTGTGGAATTAGTGGATATAAAGAAACAACTAGAAGAATTGAGTGAAAAAGTATTTATTAGACCTAGTGTTTCTCTATGGGGATCCCCTGCCCTCTTTATAAAGAAGAAAAATGGATCCATGAGGCTATGCATTGTTTATAAGGAAATAAATTATATTAATATAAAGAATAAGTATCCTCTACCACGAATTGATGATTTATTTGATCAACTTCACGGAGCAAAATATTTTTCAATGATTGACCTTCGACTTGGATATCATGAACTGTGTGTGAGGAAGGAAGATATTCCAAATATAGTGTTCTGAACTAGATATGAGCATTAAGATTTTATAGTGATTCCCTTTGGACTGACTAATCCACCCTCTATTTTCATTGATCTAATGAATAGAGTTTTCAAGGAATATGTTGATGAATTTGTTGTGGTATTTATATATGATATCATCGTATACTCCAAAAGCTATGAAGACCATTAGAATAACGTATGTATTATTCTGAAAAGTCTTAGAAGAAATGAATTATATGGGAAGTTTAGAAAGTGTGAATTCTAGAATCAATCAATTATTTTTCTTAGACATATTGTCTATAAGGATGGAATCTTAGTTGATCATGCGAAGACAAAGGCAATCCAAGAATGGCCCATAACAACGAACATAACTGAGGTACACAATTTTATTGGCTTAGCAGGTTACTATCAGTGTTTCATTCAGAATTTCACCCAAATGGATAACCTACTAACCAAGATCACACATAAAGGGGTTAAGTTTTTGTAGATGAAATAATGTACAAAATTATTTAAAGAATTGAAAATGAGATTGGTAAATGCTCCAATTTTGAATCTTCTATCTAGAAATGATGGATTTGTGATATACAGTGATGCATCAAAGAATGGGTTGGGTTGCGTTTTTATAAAAAATGATAAAGTTATTGCTTATGTATCAAGGTAGCTGAAAAATTATGAGAGAAATTACCCAACTTATGATCTTGAGTTAGAGGCGGTAATATTTTATATGAAAATATGGAGACATTATCTCTACGCTGAATGATGTGAGATATACACGGATCAAAAGAGATTGAAATACATTTTCACACAAAAAGAACTCAACATGTGGAAAAGGTGATGACTCTATTTACACAAAGATTATGATTGTTCAATACACTACCACCCAGGAAAGGAAAATAAGGTGGCAGATGTATTAAGCAGGAAAGATCATGGACTTATGGCCCAAATGATGATTGAGAGAGATCATATATTCATGGATCTACTAAAGATGGATATGGAACTTATTAAGGAAGGGGAAACATCTTTACTATTTCAAATTATTGCTAAACCATATTTATTATAGAAGATAAAAATATATCAATATGATGATGAGAATCTATACAAGAATGTTAGTGTTGTTAAGGATGAGAGATTGGAAAACATTGTGTATGAGGAAGGAGTTATGAAATTTGGGAAGAGATTATGCATTCCAGTAGTTCCTGAGATAAAAAAGGAACTATTAGATGATTCTTATAGCTTGAATTTCTCTATACACCCTGGTAGCACAAATATTTATAGAGATATTAAGGAACATTATTTGTGGGATAATATGAAGTGAGAAATTACTGACTATGTGTCAAGGTGTCTAGTTTTTCAACAAGTGAATGAAGAGAGACAACATCCTAGAGGGTTGATGCAACCTATACCTATTCATATGTGGACGTGGGATGAAATTATGATGGATTTTGTCACAGGACTACCAAGGACACCTAGAAGGAATGATGCAATATGGGTAATTGTTGATCATCTCACAAAATCAGCACTTTTAATTGCTATAAGAGAGGATTTACCACTTGAGTACCTAGAAAGAGTTTATATTAATGAAGTTGTAAGACTTCATGGTGCACCTATATCGATTGTGTCTGATCTATATCCCCAGTTTACAACAAAATTTTGGTAGTCTCTAGAAGGCTTTGGATACTAAGCTTCACATGAGTACTGCTTATCTCCACCAAACCGACAGACATTCTGAAAAGACTATTAAAACACTAGAAGATATGTTGATATCCTGATCTCTCGACTTTCAAGATATGTGAGATCAATACATGCCTTTGGTGGAGTTTTCCTACAATAATAGCTTCCATTCTAGCATTAAATGGCACCATATGAAGCATTATATGGTAAGAGGTGTCAAACTCAAACTTGTTGGGATGAAGTTGGCGAGAGGAAACTTTTAGGCCTAGAACTTATCGAAGAGACAACATCAAAGTTAATGAAAATTCAGGCACATATTAAAGAATCCCAAGGTAGGAAAAATATTTTTTTTGAGAACCAAAGAATGGATTTGGAATTTCAAGTAGGAGATCATTTCCTTCTAAAAGTATCTCTATAGAAGGGTGTCTTAAGTTTTGGTAGGAAAGGGAAACTGAGCCCCAGGTACATCGGACCTTTTGAAATTATGGAAATGATCGGAGTTATAGATTACCATTTAGAAATTCCACCAAGTATTTCCAAATTTCATAATGTTTTACATGTGTATTTGTTGAAGAAATACATGACATACTCAATGCCTGTACTCACCTATGATGAAAGAGAACTGAAACCTGATTTGTCATACTATGAAGAGCCTATCGATATTCTGAACACAAGGGAGTAGGTATTGAAAAGTCAGACAACTTGTTTCGTAAAGGTTCTTTAGAGAAACCATAATATGGAGTAAGCAACATGGGGACATGAGGATGTTATGAAGAAGAAGCACCCACATATTTTTAGGGATCAATATGCATGTAAAATTTCTAGGACATAATTTTCGAAGGTGAGAATAATATAACACCCCAAACATTTTATGGTATGTTTCTCTTAAATACATTCTATTCATAGCCTATATTTCATAAAGCACTATGTTTCTTTGAAAAAACACTTGGTTATTTAGGATATAGTCATAACCTAGCTATTAAACATAAATTTTCCACTTCTATGTTTTGAATTTTGAAAAATGAAAACATACGGTTGCAATCAGGGTGATATTTGGAGTCGGATAGAATGAAGTTAATTTTCAGTGAATAGTAACTTAACCTTATGAATAGTAACAAACTCTTATGGATAATAACCTAACCTTATGAATAGTAATACAACTCTTATGAATGGAAACATTAATCACGAATGTATAAATAAAATCTAGGCACCTTAAAAATGAAGATGAGTATTTTAAGTGTTGGAATGTTTTCGATTAAATAATGTTTTTAATTAAAAATTAAATGTATAATATTTATAAAATTATTTTTGAAAAATTGAGTTAATTTTTGGATTATACATGTCGAAGAATGGTTGGACTGATTTTTTGTGATTTTTCTAAAATACATGATTTTTTGATGAATAGTAAAATACGATAAATTATGATAAATGCCAAATACTTGATTTACTGCAACATAGGTGATGCAAGGATGGTTTAAGACCACTTGGTTCGAACTAACATGCCATTATTACTATTTGGGATCACATAAATAAATACTATTCAGTCTTGAGCAAAAATATTAAAATAATAATTAAAATAATGTAAAATCCCTCCACAACTCCAATATATAAACCACCCCTCACTCCCTCTTCCTCCCACAACACTCAAACTTTAATACTTGCCTAAATTATGCTCAAATATCCCCCTAATCTCCTAAAACATGTACAAAACCTACTGGTCTCACCAAGACCCCAAAAACAAAGGTTATAAGGGGATCCTCAAGGAGGAGTACTCAAGAGATGAACTTCTCTTCTCTTTTCCTTCAAATTATTTTACAAGTTCCATTCTTTTGTTTCTCTCTCCTCACCTCCCCACATACAAGTGATATGATAATTAAAGTAACATAAATTGAATGTAATTTTATTATGATAATGGAATATTTCATCAACATCACTTCTTTCCCCCACCTATTACACTAAAAATGATAATACCGTCTGAGATGTGTTAATTTATCACAGTCAAGGACGATGAGTTTTCAATTTATATTACTATCTTCAAGATTGGTCATGAAAACATTTTAATGGATAAAAAATATCATAATTTATGTATTTTACCTTATTAAATGTTATTTAATCCTTACACACTCCTAATAAAAAATAATAATACAAAACAAGTTCATTATGCACAAAACCTCAAAGTTTATCCAAGCATTTATCAATAACTTTTAACTAATGAATCATCCTTAAGTATATAACCCAAAATCATTATAAGATAATTTATAATTTCAATAATTATATATATTTACAATTATGGATGTTTAATGACATTTGAAATGAACTTTCATTCATGAATAAAAGTAAACCAGTCATGAAAACCAAGGAAAGAAAATGCTTCAAAAACAATAAAATTGAATCACTTAAACCCATCAAAAAAGGAATGAATGAACCTAATAATGTTATAACATATCAGTTAAATGTTTATGAGGTTATATAATTATTAATTAATTATTCTAAATTTTATTATTTAGGTTTTTAAGAACAATCGAGAACACCTTTGAGCATAAGGTAAGGGATCCTATTTATCTCACTTTTATTCAAGAATGACCTCTATGTTATGCCATTTTATATACAATTAATAATGATGGGGTATGATTTTTCACCTCCCCCATAATTCCATCATGATGTATAAATGATGAGTAACATAATTTCTCTCTCTTTAAGGACACTTAAGTAAACATGATACCATACTGATATTCTGTAAGGGGTTTCTCATCTCACTTTTATTTCTGTGAGATTTCCATTGCTCGCCACTTATTTATTGAATGTGGTGTATGTGTACTTCCATTTGATTTCAATACTCTATTTATGTTCATGGTATTAAATTATTCATTTTATGATTATTAATTCTTGGTCACATGAAATTATTGATTACAATATGGTAAGAGGTTTTGTCTCAATTTTCCATTTCGTTGTGACATACTTTGTATTGTTCACCTAATAATTCTTATGGGGTGTACCTACTGCCAATTTGAGATCACTTTAAATTTGAAATTATATTCATTTTAAATATACATATTCTCATATCATGGATATGATTATTGTCTAAGCTATATACCATTTTACAAATTGTGTTTATTTTGAATATTGTTTTAACTGTGGAAGTATTGATGAATTCGTATCCTATATTCTATACAGATAATGTAAAGGAATATTGATCTTGTATTGAATATATGTATAAATAATTATTTGGACATGTAGTGATGGATGGGGCCCACTATATCCCCTCGATGCATCGACATGTCGAATGAGACAATTAGTTGGTGATTACCCTTCAAGTCTGTTTCCAAAAATCAGACGAGTTTCTTCTCAAAAACATAAACCGTTTCGACAATATCATGATATCATGTGCCAGATACATGAAGTAAAATTAATAATCATTCTCTTTATTCATTTTCAGTTATTACTATCCACAATGTTTTCACTATAAAAAAATCTATGGTTTTATGATCTTTCACAGTTTATTAATGGCGTGTGTTTTTCCTTTATTCACCATGCCATATGTGTTTACGATTCAGTTATTATTGATTCATTCTTATTCTATTTATAACCCTTATTGATCATTTGATATCATCCCTTTCATTTTATTACCTTCAATAGGTTATGAAGAGGAGATCATTTATTGAGTTTCTATGGATGCAGTTTATTAATTTTTGTTATGTATTTTATTTTTTTAACTTTACCAATGTATTTTTGAGTTATATCTATGTATCTAGTTTATTTAAGACCACTAAACTGATCATTCATTTGGTATTTCCTTCTTTTTAATCATTCCAATGTTATAGGTAATGCACCGGCTCTGTTCTAGAGGGGTCGGGGTGTTACAAAGGTACTTCATGAGATAACTATACCTTTGGATCATGTGTTATGACATCATGGTTCTAATAGTCACATGACATGAAACATGATGCACTAATGAGAGAGACGTGGAATCATATTTTTGGGATGTAAGTTTCTTTATAGTATTTCTAGGGCAGAATGTTATTATGGTAGGGAGGTTGAAACATTCTGTTTCTGTTCCCACAAATACATCTTAAATCTTGTCATGGTTTATTTATTTTCTTTGATAGGGTAGGGAGGATATTTGATTGCTGGGATACCTATAATGGTGAATTCATTGATTTTTTGGACTCTCAACTTCAAATTTACATTTCATTCAGACTTCTAGAAGGTTACACATCCTAGAACAGGCTTACACATCATGTAATGGTCTTGAAAATAGGTCGTGTTTAGATTCACACTGTGATGGGTACACATTGTGAATTTTCACTGCACGTCATGATGGAATTAATGATATGTTTTTAACTTAGAGCATTAGTTTTTAATGAAAAATGGTACACTTTTCGATGATTACAAAACATAAGTATTACACATCATGTATTGTAACTACACATCATGTAATACACCAATTTTTTTTTTTAAAATAGGCAGTGTAGTTGGATAATTCTCTTTAGATCCTCTCCAAATACTTCTCCATCGAACAAATTATTTCTTTAGAAATATCAAATATATACAACCATTCTAGATCTATTCCTTTGGTGTTTGGTCATCGTTTTAATTAAAGTATAATTATTGGGTAAGTGTCTTATCTCATTCTTCATGTTTCTCTCTTTCTTCTCTCTTGGGTTTTCAATAGATCAATTTGGAATTGATGTATCTATGCCCTGTGGTGTTGGATCTTTATTATAGGTGGTGTTTTGAGGTCTTCTACACCTTTGTTCTCATTTACAGGAGTCTTTTTGAGTATTGAGTATTAGGAAGAGGTAGGTTGATCCATCCCAAATTTCTAAATTCATTATTCCAAAATTTCATGATTTATTACAATTGTAGATTTAAATTCAATTTCTTAAACATGATTTCAATTAAATTGATAAAAACCCGATTCTAGTGAATCAGGAGATTTGAAATGGTTTTGGAAGGAAAATTTTGAAAACACCAAATTCTAATTAATTGGGGGATGTTTATGGAAATTGGTTAATTTAAATTGTTCAATTTAAATTGTGTATTTGATGGAAATTATTTCCATTAAATTTCTTAATTTAATTGTATAATATGAATTTTTAAAGGGATAGAATTGGGTTTGAATGGATTTTAAACTTGTGAAAATGGATTAAGTTTATTTTATAGAAACTTTGTGGTTTTATCTTGGGAAAAGGATATGTTTTTTATTTGAAACTGTTTTGGTTTTAAATGAAAAAATTGGAATTTTGAAATGGAAGAATGGGATTAAATTGTATTTTAAGTAGTTTTAAAATAAATTTCCCATCATGTAAGTGCACATGAAAGCCTTAGGGAGTTGGTGAGTTATTTGGATACACTTTACTCTATTACAACATTCTAAAAAATACCTTTGGTAGGTCACCTCCTCTATGGGACGATGATGAGTTGCCTATGGCCAGTGTTAGGGGGATGTGAGTATACTCATTTTTTGAGAAAAATCAGGGAGTGTGGAA
The DNA here is from genome assembly GCA_963277665.1 of Viscum album. Classification (NCBI taxonomy): domain Eukaryota; kingdom Viridiplantae; phylum Streptophyta; class Magnoliopsida; order Santalales; family Viscaceae; genus Viscum; species Viscum album. Next base: position 635,342,530 of record OY728161.1, read on the forward strand.
TCCTATAACTGGTTAATAATATTTGCAAAGACCCAAAATTTCCATGTTATTTTTTAATTATATGGGAATTTTACGAGTCCGTGAAAATTGACGACGCGTTATTCCGAGGCCCGGTGTGCCCAGAATGAATTTATGAACTTTTTTTTGAGTATGTTCAGTAAACGTGCGAGTGGGTTTTCGTAACTTTTTAACCGGTGCTCAGAATTGAAATCTGAGGACATCGTTGAACTCACAGTGCCGGTATTTTCTTAAGGTGACCTTTATCTAGACCTTAGTGGGTCGAGGGTGAAAGATAGTTTTTCACTTTTTCGTGGAAAAATAAAAATAAAATTATTTAACATTTTATTTTTATTATTGAAACCCCTCTACATGGGTTATGGAGGTGGGGACCACCTTAACTAAAACCCCCCATTTTGAATTTAAATGGTGGGGACCACCCAAACTAAAAACTCCATATTTAATGTGGATAAGTCTCTTGAACTTCCTCCACCTTAATTGTGCCACCCACCTTTAATTAATGATGCCAATTAATTATGCCAACAAAATTAAATCGATAGACTTAATTTAATTTGGTGTTGGCTCCACACTTTTAATTTCTGGGAGAAACTGTTCGCAAAGGAGAAGGGGAGAGATTTTGGGAGGATTATTCTTCTCCAATGAAGAAGACCTCCCAAAAAAGATCTTCTTCAACATAAAATGCGTCATCTTCTCCAACAAATAACGTTTCATCCTCTAACATGGGATGTCTTCAACAATGATGAATTGATATGCGCCCTTCTCTCCTCACCGACATATACAAAACTTCGAGGTAGGGTTTGATGTTTTGAGTACCCCCATTACCATTCTTGACGTTCTTTATATAAGATTTATTAAGCCACTTGCTACCACCCTAACGCGGAGGGTGCAGGTAAAACAAACATGGCCCGACCTCTCTGCATTTACTTTAGGTTTTTGTTTTATTCCTCGCAATGGAAGAGTGCGGTGACTGGTGCTGGCGAATTGCAATGGTGGGACTCAGATATGGTGGCCGCCACATCGCCGACCACGACAAAGGCGACGGTGCAACTACGCCTCCTGACGGAAGAGAACCGTGGCTTATGCCATGGTGGTGGAGGGAGGATGGCTGGCCATCCGGCCAGCCGCGACGGACCACCACACCGTGGCCTCCCCGTCACACCGCGGCACCCCACTGCACCGCGGCCGTGCCGCCGCACCGTGGCTACCCCACTGCACCACGGCTGCCCTGCCACATCATGACTGCCTCACTGTACCGTGGCCCCCTAGCACCACCGGGATGCCCAGGATGGACCCAGCAGGCCAGGTCAGACCCAACGGGCCGGGCGGACCCGAATCGGACCAGGTCGGACCAGAACCGGACTAGTTTCGACCCATTCCATACTTTTGGCCATAACTTTGGCACCGAGCGTCTGTTTGATGAACCCTCTACGGCGCTGGAAACCTTGGAGTGAGATGGTACCTTTGGTATACCCCACTAGAAATTTGGATAAATTTGGGGTATATTCGGGTTGGATCAAACACGAATCCAACCGTTCCCTCGAGACTAAAAGATTAATAACTTACAGACCAGGTGTCCGATTGACACATCATCTATTGCATTGAGACCCCTATGACGTGGTGGTCCTTTGGGATAATTCTTTTTGGGACTTTGTGACAGTTGTAGGATCCACCAGTGGCTTGAGGAGCGGACCCTCCCAGAGACAAGCAAGCTTAGTGCCCCTGTAGCTAGCTCTGAAGATGTACTAGGATCCTGTGTGGGTCTGACGACGTACTGAGGATTTACTAGGATCCTATGTGGGTATGACGACATAATGATGATGTACTAGGATCTTGTGTGGGTCTGATGACATATTGACGATATACTAGGATCCTATGTGGGTCTGACAATGTACTGACGATGTACTAGGATCCTATGTGGGTCTGATGACGTACTGCAGATGTAATAGGATCCTATGTGGGTCTGAAGACGTACTGGAGATGTACTAGGATCCTGTGTGGGTTTGACGATGTATAGGATCCTGTGTGTGTCTGATGACGTACTGGAGATATACTAGGATCCTGTGTGGGTCTGGCGATATACTAGAGATGTAATAGGATCCTGTGTGGGTATAACTATGTACTGGGGATGTACTAGGATCCTGTGTGGGTCTGATGACGTACTAGAGATGTACTAGGATCTTGTGTGGGTCTGACGATGTACTACAATCCTCTGTGGGTCTGATGATGATTTAGGATCCTTCGTGGGTCTGACCCTTAACAGAGTAAGATGAATTAGTAGTTATATCTATTTATATCTAATTATATACCTAAGTTATACCTGGTGTGAGATGAGTTCCTACCTGTGTGGTACTTTCCTTCATGGTAATACCTTGATGGTATTCTTCTGTATGGAGTACTTGTGTGGTAATTACTTTTTTGGTATTTCTTACTTTGTGGAACAATTGAGATTTGGACTTTTGGGTTGGACCCTCTGTTTTCCTCATGATTGAGATGGGTTTACTGGATAACTTAGGTATATGTATAGGCATATAACTAAGTACAGTTTTCAGTTGATTTTATTCCTTGTGGTTTATCCTTTGTGGATTTTGTGAGACCTTGAGGATCTCGGGGTCCCTACTGAGTATCATTATACTCACCCCTACACGAGCTATTCCTACACCTTGTTGTGTTTGGTACAGATGACAGACAACGCTGATCGAGGCTGAGGGTACCAGGATTGGACGGTGCCCGGAGGTGGACCATATGGCGTGTCGGTACACAGAGGAGACGGGCAGACATTGAGTGTTGAGGAGGTGATATGTACCTACCCTTCACGTAGGAACCTCAGAGGATGAACCAGTAACTATCTTTCTCTTTCTTTAGCTGAATTTTATTTCAGTTATACTTGTACCTTTATTGTTGGGCTTTTATTCCAGCCCCTCTTACTTTCAAAACTCTTTTTTCTATACAGTTTACTAGTGTTCGTATCTTTTTGTGTGATTGGTTGTGTGTGTTTCTAGGATGTAAAGGAAATGCCTTCCCAGTTTTAGGGAATACACCTTTCGGTGCTAGTCTCCAGCCCCTGGACTATGGAAGGCGGGCTTGGGGTAGTCACGAGACGGCCCCCGAGGGACAAGTCGTGACAAATTGATATCAGAGGATTCAGTTCTACTATAGAACATTGGACTTTGATCTTCTTTTTAACAGCAATAGTGTTAAGTGTAGTGAGTGTGGTTATCATTTTAGGGAATCTAGTGATGGTGTGGCAGCTGACATATCTATACACCAGGACCCTGACTTCTGATTTCCAACTCACTGCACAAAAACACTGATTGCGTGTGTGTTTTCAAGAGTTTTATTTGTGATATATTTGAGTCAGCTCACCAGATATAACTTATCGACCATGGTGCACCTGTTTCTTTTCAGGATGCCTCCATGTAGACATCCAGCTAGGTTTCTAGATATATTATGCACTGATATCTCACCAATCGACAATGCCTCGGTGTAGGGCCCTCTTCCAGTAGAGGCACCAGTGGAGGAAACATCAATATCATTACCCGTTGGGCCACTGATGCCACTATCCCCAGCATCAAAGGGTCCATGCCGCTTGAGCACGTTGCACGAGTTCTAGTGCCATAGGCCACCTAGTTTTAGGGGAGAGACAGACCCACATGCGGCTGAGGATTGGCTGGAGGCCGTGGTGATAGTCTTCCTACTAGTAGGGACACCAGCTGATCTCATAGTGATCCTTGCCTCAAGTCTTTTACAGAAAGCAATAGGAAGACAGTGGAGCTTGATGCTCCAGGTTCATGGCAAGGTGACGCTTCTCTATGCAGACTTCGAGAGCCTGTTTTAGGCAGATTTTATCCCAGTGACTCTTCGCGTAGTGCGCATACATGAGCTACTTCATCTGCAGTAGGGAAGAATGACTGTGGCTCAATACTCAGCGAGGTTCACCTACCTCTCATGCTACTCCACTGATATGGTGCAAGACCCATTATTCAGGGCCCAGACCATTGAGCAGGGACTCGGGTGGGAGATCAGGGCTTTGATGATTTCTCTCAGCATACCGATGTAGGTGGGGGTGTTAGATCAAACCCTCTTAGTAGAGAGTTTTCTTGTTGAGCAGTCACCAATAGTGAAACCCACCACTGGATGTCACGTAAAGGAGTCTTCTGCAGCTGGTAGTAGACAGATTCCACAGAGGTCCAAAAGAACCAGACCTACAGGTGGATGACCGTATGACTCAGGATCGGTTGTGCGGGGCACCGGAGACAGAGCCAGTCATGTGAGGAACATGCAGTGTTTCACATGTGGAGGGTAGGTTCACATGTCTCGTGACTGTCCAACCCACCGTATGAATGATCTGAAGACGGTCTAAAGACCTCCCAGGTAGAGATAGAGGTTTGACCAAGGAGGTATGTAGGGTGTAGGCTGACGTGGCAGAGGAGCTGGCCGTACAGCTGGCGGTGGGCGACAATTCGAGATGTTACCGCCACCACCACTTGGTGGTCTACCCCAACCACAGGGAGTTGGTGGGCAGGGGTGAGCTTCGCTCTAGGCAGATGAGGCCTATGACCATGGTGCTCTAGAGATGATATGAGATACGATCTCTGTCTACTCCACCATAGCTACATTACTTATAGACACATTTGCCAGTCATTTTTTATTTCCACTACCCTCATTCAGAGCTCATAGATTCTGAAGGAGCCGTTGGATTTATCCTTACATCTAGAGACTCATACAGGAGATGATTCAATGATTACACACTGGTGCCGGCAGTGTGAGCTTACTCTAGGAGGCGAGAGCTTTGGCTGGGATCTCATAGTAGCGGTTTCGATGCCTTACGACTACATCTTGGGTATGGACTAGTTATCTACAATCCATGATTAGATTATCTGTATTAGCCGCAATGTGTAGTGTGTTCGCACAGATGGGACCAGGTTTACCATCACCGGCAATAAGGTAGCCTTTGCAGCATAGGATGGACTTACCCAGAGGAGAGTGTAGCCGATCACTCATCAGTTGTCTAGACTTACCCTCAGAGCAGTTGATGTGGAGAGTCTGATCTATCCTGTAGTGCTGGACCAGTACACAGATGTTTTCCCAGATGATGTTCCAGGTCTACCTCCCCGTAAAGAGGTGGACTTTTACATTGACTTGTACCCCGGGATGGCACCGATATCTACACCAGCGTATCGGATGGCTCTCACAGAGCTTCGTGAGCTACAGGTACAACTAGAGGACTTATAGGGGAAGGGATTCATCCGGCTTTATGTTTCTCCTTGGGCAGCCCTGATTTTGTTCGCCAAAAAGCCGGATGGGAGCTTGAGACTTTGTGTTGACGATCGGAACCTGAACAAGGTGACCATGAAGAAAAAGTACCCAAACCTAAGGATTGACGACCTCTTTTATTAGATGAAGGGAGCACAATGGTTATTGAAGATAGACCACAGATCAAGCTATCACCATCTCAGAGTACGAGACGAGGATGTGCAGAAGACGACTTTAAGATGTCGATACGACCATTATGAGTTTTTGTTCATGTCATTCAGTGCGATCGATGCTCCAGTAGTGTTCATGGGACTCATGAACAGGATCTTTTAGCCATATCTTGATCGCTTTGTGGTGGTATTCATTGATGACATTCAAATCTACTCGGCTACTAAGGAGGAGAATATCTATCATTTGCAGGTAATACTGGACATACTATGAGAGCACCAGCTTTATGGTAAGATCTCGAAGTGCCGGTTCTGGATCCGAGAGGTTCATTTTCTAGGACATGTCATCTCAAAGGCTGGAGTTGTGGTGGATCCAGCGAAGATTGAGGCGGTACATGCTTGGGAGCCACCCAGGAGTGTGATAGAGGTACGAAGTTTCCTGGGTTTGGTTGGATACTACCGGAGGTTTTTGCCAGATTTCTCTAGAGTTTCAGCACCCTTATCATCATTGACTAAGTAAGGGAAACCCTTCGTGTGGTCGTAGATATTCCAGCAGAGTTCTCAGGAGCTTAGGCAGAGGCTGACTAGTGCCCCCCATCTTGAGGCTTCCAAAGGAGGGCATTGGGTATGTAATATATTGCGACGCATCAGGGACCAGACTCGGATGTTTCCTAATGTAGGAGCAAGCAGTGATCGCGTATGGTTCTCAATAGCTGAGACAAAACGAGCAGAACTACGCTACCCATGACCTGGAGTTAGTAGCAGTGGTATTTTCCTTGAAGATGTGGCGACATTACTTGATGGGAGAACATTTTACAGTCTACTCGGATCACAAGAGTCTTAGTTATATCTTATCATAGAAGGACCTGAAACTGAGACAACAACGTTATCTCGAGTTCCTCTAGGACTATGACTTTGAGATAGTCTATACTCCTGGGAAGGGGAATGTTGTAGCAGATGCACTCAGCCGGAGATCTGGTATACAGTTTCTAGGTGAGGCGATAGAGCAGCTGGCCGATTTGCAGACATCCTTTGTGGATTGACATGTACAGTCACTCCCCCACTTCTTGAGTGAGTCAGGGAGGCACATTGTGGGGATACAGAATGCGAGGATCGACATGCTTAGATATCCATAGGACATGCACCTGATGGATTTTTTGAAGGTGAGGAGCACGTCATTCTCTTCAGAGGACGTACCATGGTACCAATGTCGCTTTGATAGGAAGTGATGAGGGAGTTCCACACATCCCCTCTAGCGGTATATCCAGGAGTAGCAAAGATGTACCAGGATCTATGATGATAGCACTGGTGGCTGGGAATGAAGAAAGCAGTAGCCGAGTTTGTCTCTCGGTGCCTCACTTGTTAGCAAGTGAAGGCGGAGCATCAGATACCAGTAGGCTTGGTTCAACCTCTAGAGGTCCCAGAGTAGAAGTGGGATAGGATATCCATGGACTTCATGGTGGGACTTCCACGTACATCTAGGGGTCATGATTCTATCTGGGTGATCATCAACCGACTCACCAAGTCGTTTCACTTCCTACTGATCAGAGAGCAGGGTTTAGTAGAGAGATTGGGAAGCCTCTATGTGTAGGAGATTTTGAAGCTACATGGAATACCCTTGGCAATTGTCCCTGATCGTGATACACATTTTACTTCCTAGCTATGGAAGGGTTTGGATGAAGCTTTCAGGATGCAGCTTCATTTGAGCACTGCCTTCCATCCTCAGGCAGATGGCCAGATTGAGCGGACCATTTAGACCCTTGAGGAAATGCTTCGTACATGCATCCTTGACTTCGGTCACAACTGGGAGGATCACTTTCCTTTGGTGGAGTTTGCATACAACAACAGCTATCAATCCACCATTCAGATGACACATTTTGAGGCATTGTACGGGCGAACCTGCATATCACCTTTGTGCTGAACTGACCCAGGGGAGTCAGTACTCGTGGGACCAGAGATAGTATAGGCTACCATAGATAAAGTGCAGATCATCCAGGAGTGTATGAAGACTACAAAGAGAGGGTATAAGTCTTATGTGGATAAAATATGGAGACTTCTGGAGTTTGAGGATGCCGACCACGTCTTTCTATGGGTATCACCTTGACGAGGTTTGTGGAGATTTGGCCTGGGCGGCAAGTTATCTTCGAGGTTCATTGGAGCCTTCCAGGTCCTCAGTAGAGTTGGTAAGATGGATTACCGCCTAGCACTTCCCCCTCAGTTGCACAGGGTGCACAACATCTTCCACGTATCCCAGCTGATGAGATATGTGCATGACCCTTCTCACATCACCGACCATGGCGAGCTAGACATTGATGATGGAGCGACATTTACAGAGGTTCCAGTAGAGATTTAGGATCGATAGGAGCGGGTCCTTCATGGGTGGTCGATACCTCTGGCGCGCATTTGCAGGCAGCACGAGAACCTCTAGTAGAGCACATGAGAGAGAGAGGCTTAGATTCATGCTCAGTACCCCCAATTGTTTCCTTAGTCTGAGTTGTGACTTAAGGGGATGTAAAGCCTTGAGGTGGGGAGAATGTAAAGAACTGAAATTTCGATGTAATTTTTGTTAATTATATGGAAATTTTACGAGTCTATGAAAATTTACAGTGCATGATTCCGAGGCCCGGTGTGCCCAGAATGAATTTATGAACTTTTTTTACGTACATTCAGTAAACGTGTGAGTGGGTTTTTGAAACTATTGAACCGATGCTCGGAATTGAAATCTGAGGAAACAGTTGAACTCGCAGCGCTGGTATTTTCTTAAGGAAACCTTTAACTCGACCGTAGTGGGTTGAGGGTGAAAGATAGTTTTTCACCTTTTCGTGGAAAAATAAAAATAACAATATTTAACATTTTATTTTTATTCTTGAAACCCCTCTACATGGGTTATGGATGTGGGGACCACCTGAACTATAAACCCCCATTTTGAATTTAAATGGTGGGGACCACCCAAACTAAAAAATCCCTCTTTAATGTGGAGAAGTCTCTTGAACTTCCTCTACCTTAATTGTGCCACCCACCTTTAATTAATGATGCCAATTAATTATTCCAAAAAAGTTAAATCGATAGACTTAATTTAATTTGGTGTTGGCTCCACACTTGTTTTTGTAGGGAGAAATCATTGTCAAAGGAGAAGGGGAGATATTTTGGGAGGATTATTCTCCTCCAATGAAGAACACCTCCCAACGAAGATCTTCTTCAATGGAGAACACATCATCTTCTCCAACAAAGAACGTGTCATCCTCCAATGTGGGACGTCTTCGACAATGACGAACCGACACCTTCCCTTCTCTCCTCACTGAAATATATGAACCTTTGAGGTAGGGTTTGATGTTTTGAGTACCCCCTTACTGTTCTTGACTTTCTTCATACAAGATTTATTAAGCCGCTTGCTACCACCCTAATAGGGAGGGTGCGGGCCAAACGAACATGGACCAACCTCTCCGCATTTACTTGTGGTTTTTGTTGTATTCTTTAAAATGGAAGAGAGCGGCAACCGGTGCCGGCGAATGGAACCGGTGGGACTCGAATACAGCGGCCGGCACACCGCTGGCCATGAAAAAGGTAATGGAGCGACCACACCACCTGACAGAAGAGAACCGAGACTTGTTCCACGACGACGAAAGGAGGACGGCTCGCCATCCGGCCAGCCGCGGTGGACCACCGCACCGCGATTTCCCCACCGCACTGCAACACCCCACCTCACCGCGACCGCCCTGTCGCACCGTGGCTGCCCTGCCACACGACTGCCCCGCCGCACCGCAGCCGCCCCGCTGCACCGCGGTGCCTCGCCGCACTGTGACCACCTCGCACTGCGGCGCCTCGCCGCACTACGGCCACCCTGCACTACTGGGATGCCCAGGCCGGGCCACCTGGCCGGGCCGCCCAGCGCAGGCCGTGCCGGACCCAGGGGGCTGGGCTGAACCGAACCAGACTGGGTCGGCCCAGGCCGGGTCCGTCCGACCGGGTCAGATCGGACCCGAACCAGTTTCGACCCATTCCATACTTTTGGCCATAACTTTGGCACCGGGTGTTCGTTTGAAAAACCATCTATGGAGTTGGAAATCTTGGAGCGAGACGGTCCCTTTGGTATAATCCACTAGAGATTTGGATAAATTTGGGGTATGGTCGGGTTGGATCAAACACGAATCCAACCAAGCCCTCAGGATTAAAAGGCTAATAACTTACAGATCGGGCGTCTGATTGACACACCCTCTATTGCGTTGAGAACCCTATGATGTGGTGGTCCTTTGGGATACTTCTTAGTGGGACTTCATGACAGTTGGAGGATCGACCAGTTTCTTGAGAAGCGGACCCTCCTAGAGACAAGAGAGCTTAGCGTCTGAACCCTGTAGCTGGCTCTGATGATGTACTAGGATCCTGTGTGGGTTTGATGACATTGTGAAAAAGTACCAAGATCCTGTGTGGGTCTAATGAAGTACTGACGATGTAATAGGATCCTGTGTGGGTCTGATGATGTACTGACGATGTACTAGGATCCTATGTGGGTCTGAAAACGTACTGACGATTTAATAGGATCCTGTGTGGGTATGACGATGTACTGAAAATGTACTAGGATATTGTGTGGGTCTGAAAATGTACTGATGATGTACTAGGATCCTGTGTGGGTCTGAAAATGTACTAATGATGTACTAGGATACTGTGTGGTTCTGACGTGGTAATGATGATAACTAGGATCCTGTGTGGATCTGACGACGTACTAATGATGTAGTAGGATCTTGTGTGTGTTTGACGATTTACTAATGATATACTAGGATCCCGTGTGGGTCTGACGATGTACTAAAAATGTACTAGGATCCTGTGTGGGTTTGACAACGTACTGATGATGTACTGGGATCCTGTGTGGGTCTGACGATGTACTACGATCCTCTGTGGGTCTGATGATGATTTAGGATCCTTCGTGGGTCATCCCCTTAATAGAGTAAGATGAATTAGTAGTTAAATCTAATCATCTCTACTTCTGTACCTAAGTTATACCAGGTGTGAGCTGATTTCGTCCCTGTGTGGTACTTTCCTTCGTGGTAATACCTTGGTGGTATTCTTTTGTGTGGAGTACCTGTGTGGTACTTGTGTTTGTGGTATTCCTTCCTTTGTGGAACAGTTGATCTTTGGACTTTTGGGTTGGACCCAGCGTTTTCATCATGATTGAGATGGGTTTACTTGATAACTTAGGTATATGTATGAGAATATACCTAAGTAGGGTTTTCAGTTGATTTCATGCTTTGTGGTTTATCCTTTGAGGATTTTGTGAGACCTTGAGGGTCTCGGGGTCCTTACTGAGTATCGTTATACTCACCACTACATGGGCTATGTCTACACCTTGTTGTGTTTGGTGTAGACGATAGACAATGATGATCGAGGCTGAGGGTACCAAGACTGGACAGTTCCCAGAGGGGGACCATACAACGTGTCGGTACGCAGAGGAGACGGGCGGACGTGGAGTGCTGAGGAGGTGATTTGTACCTACCCTTCAGGTAGGAACCTCGGTGGATGACCCAAAAGCTGTCTTTCTATTTCTTCAGTTGTATTGTATTTCATTTGTACTTGTACCTTTACTGTTGGGCTTGTATTCTGACCCCTCTTACTTTCAGCACTCTTTTTTCTATACAATTTACTTGTGTTTGTATCTTACTGTGTGCTTGATTGCATGTGTTTATAGGATATAAAGGCAATTACTTCCTAGTTTTAAGGAATACGCCTCTCGGTGCTAGTTTCCAGCTTTTGGCCTATGGAAGGCGGGCTTGGGGTAGTCACAGCACGGGCCCCGGGGGACAAGTCGTGACACTATCATACCTTATTGGAATATTACCATGTTTCACACTTTTTTGTTTATATATGATATATAAATGTATTCCAATTTTTTTAAAATGCATTAAATAAAATTGCTAGATTTACATAAACTATTTTATGAAACTATTTTATTTAATCCATTATTTTATATGTATTCCATCTCTTGTAATGTAAAGACTGTGCTTTAAAAGTATTTTCCATCATTTTGAAACTGCATAGTATGTTCTGTTTAAATATGTTTTTTTTAAATTCCAAACTAGTTTATTTTGAAAATTGTATGTTTTTAATTGGATAGTCTATATTTGGTATCTGTTATGGAATCTTTGGTTATATCCTATTGGGAATAGGATCTCACCCTACTTTTTTCCTTCAGGTGATTATAGACATTTTCCTTCTAGCTTAGAGAAAATAGAAGGGATCTCATGGAGGTGGATCCAGCTGTTGAGCTTTGGACATGGTGAGTTGTGTCCTTAAGAACATTGGGGTTGTTTCCCCTATTTTTAGTAATTAGGTTGTAGTAATTTGGGATTTTAATTCCTCTTTGTATTCTTGTAAATTACTCCCAATGGAGCTTCCTTGTCATGTATAATGTCTTGTTTCTTTTTCTTCCCCTATGTTTAGTGTAAAATTCTTTCCAATTTTCATGTTGTACGATGCCATGTGCTACTCCCCGACTGGTGGGGATCAGAAAGGCCCTTTCATCTATGTCAGGGTTGGTTATGTTATTGGGTTACTAGGGTACCCGAGATGGTTCGAGACACTTATTGCATGCTTTTTTCAGATGATAGTAATATTGTTTTAAAATAAATATCTTGTCAATTTAATGTTATTTCTTCAGAGATTTACTTTACAATAATACAGTTTCCATCCTAAAAGAAGTAAAGAAAATATGTAGTTTTCTATTAGGAATGGACATTATTGTAATGTTATTTTTAACACCTCAACTAGAGTGACCCGATGAAAGTTGTTATTTTACTACAATGAAAATAAGATAGATGAAATAACATCTCAACTTATGAAAAAAATTATTTATCATGGAAAAAAATATATATTATTAAATCACACATTACATTTGAAAATTTATAATATAGTATCAAAAATTAATTCAGAACATTATTATTACCTATAAAATGTCCTTGCATAATAATCATATTACACTTCCTAGAATCCTTGGGATATGAAAAAAATTTCGATCTCATATTCTCATTAAGGGAATGAATATAATGTAAAATATAATAGAATAAATAAATAATGTATAATATTCAAGGAATAAGTAGTGATCCAATGATTCCATATATATATATATATATCCACATGATATTATAATATATCCAAGGATATCAAAACTAGTTGAATAATTACAAGGACCACATAACTAATTTCAAAATGATTGAATGAAAAAGTTCCTTCATCATAAGTATAACATTAATGTCTCATTCAACGAAATAATTAAAAAACTAGTAGGGCACAAGGTAAATACCCAACTTATTTTATCTCATGACATATATAGATGAAATGAGGGTCTATAGATGACCAAGACCATGAATAACATAATAAGTCCAATTCATTCATAAAATTAATGAAAATATGAACACAGTCAACATTTATTAAAAATTAATAACATCTATTATTGGAAGAAGTAACATATAGAATAGAAATACATCCCCTATAAGAATTACAATAATCCATCTAGAAAAATATTATTGATTAAAAAATTACATTATATCCCTAGTAAATCATAAATTTTAACAAAGTAAATTTGAATATTTGAAAACAATTTGAAAATATAATTTGAACATTACATGAAGGAAATATAGTTTTCATTTTGAATGAATTAGTCAAAATATAAAATTTTCCATAATTTTATATAAAAAGTTTTATTTCAAGATTTTCATGGAAAATTTTAATTGACTCTTTGGGGTAAACAATATTCATGACACCCAGAAAATTCATTCTGAAAAAATGTGTAAAAAAGATTCAATTCACACATTTAAAGGAAAATACTTATTCAAAAAATTAGTTGAATATTACTTTAAAATATTATTGTAAATTCCATACATTTGTAAAAAATAGTTTTATAAATCATTTCATAATAGTGAGATAATTATTAAAAATATATTAATGAATATATAAAAATTGGTGAAAGATTTTGGAATGAAGAAAATGCTAGGATTCCTTAAAACGATTGTTTAGGAATTTTGATTACATAGATTGAGAAAACTGAAAAGAAATTTTTTATTTATATAAAGAAAATAAATAAAAAAATATGGTTTTTATGTTATAATTTTTATAAAAATCCACAAATAGAAATAGAAACATAAACAATCCATAATAATAGCGATATTTTTAAATAAACGCTTACCAAATTGGAAAAATTTGAATCACAATTAATTTGAATAAAATAACATAAAATGAAAGAAAAAATTCAATGAATATATTTAAATTCTGGATAAAAAATTTTGACGAGGTAGTATAAGCATCACATTATATAAAAAAGTGGTGAAAATTATACATGTATCAAAGAAACAATTGTGTGATAATAAACCATTACAATCAATATTTGTTTAAATAGTAATTAATCAATGAAGTGATTATAAGTAAGAAATGACATTCCATATAATAAAATTTAAAATAAATTATAAAAAATTCATCGATGATGTCACGACCCGACCCTCGGGGCCCGTGCCGTGACTACCCTAAGCCCGACATCCATAGGCCAGGGGCTAGAGACTAGCACCAAAGGTGTAAATCCCTAAAACTATGAAGGCATTGCCTTTAAAACCTGAAAACACACACAACATAGTACAAGATAGATGCAAAACACTAAGTAAAACTATATAAAAAAGTGTACTAAAAGTAAAAGGGGGCTGGAAATATAAGCCCAACTGTAAAGTACAAGGAAACAGAAAGTACAACTGAAGAAATGAAAAGCTGCCATTGGGTCTTCTTCCGAGGTTCCTACCTGAAGGGTAGGTATAGATCACCTCCTCAGCACTCTAGGTCTGTCCGTCTCCTCTGTGTATCATCACGCCGTATGGTCCACCTTCGGGTACCATCCGGTCTTGGTGCTCTCAGCCTCGATCTGCACTATCCGTCATCTGCATCCAACACAACGAGGTGTGGGAATAGCCCGTGCAGGGGTGAGTATAATGATACTCAGTAGGGACCCTGAGACCCTCAAAGTCTCACAAAATGTAATAAGGATAAACCAAAAAGTATGAAATGAACGGATAACCATTACTTAGGTATATGCCCATACATATACCTAAGTTATAAAGTAACCCATCTCAATCATGAAGAAAACACAGAAGTCACTAACTCAGCTCACATAGGTATACAAATTATGTAGAGAGTTAGAGATGATTAGATATAGCCACTAAATCATCTAATATGTCGAACCCACACAGGATCCAGGAATAGAAATCAGAACTGTTGAACCCACACAGGATCTAGGACCAGGAGTCAGAGCTGTCGAACCCACACAGGATCCAGGAACAGCAGTCAGAACTGTCGAACCCACACAGGATCCAGGAACAATGGTTAGAACTGTCGAACCCACACAGGATCCAAGAACAGTAGTCAGAGCTATCGAACCCACACAGGATCCAGGAAAAGCAGTTAGAACTGCCGAACCCACACAGGATCCAGGAACAGTAGTCAGAGCTGTTGAATCCACACAGGATCCAGGAACAGCGGTTAGAACTGTCAAACCCACACAGGATCTAGGAATAGTAGTCAGAGCTAACAAACCCACACAGGATCCGGGAACAGCGGTTAGAACTGTCGAACCCACACAGGATCCAAGATCAGTAGTCAGAGTTGTCAAACCCACACAGTATCTAAGAACAGTGGTTAGAACTGTCGAACCCACAAAGGATCCAGGAATAGTAGTCAGAGCTATCCAACCCACACAGGATCCAAGAATAGTAGTTAGAACTGTCGAACCCACACAGGATCCAGGAACAGTAGTCAGAGCTATCAAACCCACACAGGATCCAGGAATAGCAGTTAGAACTATCGAACCCACACAGGATCCAGAAATAGTAGTCAGAGTTGTCGAACCCAGATAGGATCCAGGAATAGTGGTTAGAACTGTCAAACCCACACAGGATCCAGGAATAGCAGTTATAAATGTCGAACCGACACAATATCCAAGAATAGTAGTCAGAGAGCAGCCAGCCAAAGGGTTTCCGCACAAGCACGCTTGATTCTAGGAGTGTCCACTCCTCAAGCCAAGTGTCGATACATCAGCTGACACGGAGTACCATGAAGAAAAATCCCAAAGTTCCTCCTCATCATAGGGATCTCAACGCAATAGACGGCATGTTAATTGGACGCCCGGTCTGAGAGTTATTAGCTTTTTAGTTCCAGGGGCCCAGTTGGATTCGTGCACGATCCAACCTGACTGTAACTCAAATATACCCCAATCTCCAGTGGGGTATACTCAAAGGAACTGTCAGTCTCCAAGATTACCAGCACCGCTGATGGTTTTTCAAATGGATGTCCAGTGCCAAAGATATGGCCAAAAGAAAGTAAAGGGGTCGGTAGTGGGATCGAGACCGGTTGGACCCGGTTCGGGTCGACCCGGACCGACTTAGTCTGGGCCGAACCGGTTCAGGTAGACCCGTCCTAACCCATTGGGTCTGGCCTGTCCCGTTGGGCAGGCCGGCCCGTTGGGTTCAGCCCCGCCTGCTGGGCCTAGCCCAGTAGGCCGTGAGGGGCCGCGGAGGACCACTGGGGCGTGGACCGACCATGAGGTCGCGGATCGGCCGCGGTTCCATGCAAGGGAGGCTTGGCCCGGAGAGCACCGCGAGGGCGCGGTTCGGGGCGGCTCGGCCCAGAGGCCGAGTAGGCGCTGCCGAGGCCGGGACGACGGGTAGCACGGTTCTCTTAGGGTGCTCAAGAGGCAACACAGGAGGTCGTCGGCAGCGTGGGCAGGCCGGGAGGCGGTCAAACAGGCCGGTGGGGCGTGGGAAGGCCGATGGGCAGCCGGAAGCCGGCGCGGCTCAGGCCGGTGGGTGGCTCAGTTGACGGGCGGTGCGGCCTGCGCGGTTCGACCTGAGGTGATGGAGCTGGTTCGGTCAGAGCACCATGAGGGAAACACGGTTCACAGAGGCTGCGGGTAGCGTGACCATTACCTTCATCATCCCGTCGCCTCATCACCATGCTGAAGATCATCACAAACAAGAATGGCGGAGGGGTCGTGCCATGTTGGTTTGGCCCGCACCCTTCGCGTTTAGGGTGGTAACATTTGGATCATCGAGTAAGAAGAAAGATAAAATTCAAATTTTACAACCTCCTCAATGATTCCTTTCCAACCAAAGAAGAAAATAAGGAAAGAAATATTACACAAATAAACCCCTACCTTGATCGTTGGTCGTCGACGGAGTCACAGGAAGAAGATGAAGTTGTTGTCGTTCGTCGTGTCCGCTGCACACTTCCAATCCCGATCTCGCACGTCGATTGTGGAAGACGTTCCACATCGGTAAGAGTCTGGTGAAGAATACCGAAGGAGATCGTTTTCGGCGTTCTTCATTGTAAGAATTCATTCTTCGTTCTTCGTTGGAAAGAGCTTTTCTCTCTTCTCCCAATAATCCTCCTCTCCCAATACCCAAGTGAAATGTTGTGCCAAATAATAGATTACAATCTCTATTATTTCATTGGAAAGAATTCAAATGGGTTAATTAATTGGGTTAAATCCAATTAATTAATCAAGATGTTGGCACAAAAGTAATGTGGAGGATTTGGCACCATAAATGTTTGTGCGTTGGCTCCTTTAAGGTGGAGGGGTGGTGGCACCATTAAGTTGGGAGCTCAAGATGTTTCTCCCCACTTAATGGGGAGTTCAACGGGTTTTAACCTCAGGTGGTCCCCACCATATTAAACATGAAGAGGAGGTTGGGTTCGAATGATCCCCACCACTATAAGCTCTCATGGGAGGTTAAGGTGTGGTGGTCCCCACCTCCAACTTCCACATGGATGCTTCAACCAACCAAAATAAAAATAAAGATACACCTTTATTTTTATTTAATTCATTCATTAAAAACCCAAAAACTATCTTTTATTTCATACCATCTACCATCGAGGTGAAAGTCTTATTAAGTGAATTTCAGCACTACGAGTTCAACGGTATCCTCATATTTCAATTCCTAGCACTGGTTAAAAAATTATAAAATGCTGCTCGCACGTTTACTGAACGTACCTGAAAAAAAGTTCGTAAAATTATTATCAGTCACCATCAACCCACGCCGGTCGAGGTTAGGCTCTGACTAGGTGAAACACACCCCAACAAACCAAAAGGTACTCTTATATTTTCAATCCGAATTACCGTTTATAAGTTATTATTTTATAATAAAATAATTGTCACTTAATTATTTTATTTGCGGCCAAAAACTAACTTTCTCTGGTGGCCCGCACTGGCCAAAGTTAGTATCTTCTTAAAGAAAGAATATCCTCATGAGTTCAGCAGTGGTCTCAGATTTTGAATCTGAGTTACTGTTTTTGAGTTATAATCATTTGAAAAATAAAATAATTTATTTAATTATTTTATTTATGATTATGCCATTTTTGGGTTTTCTCATAGGAGGCCCATGATGACTAATCTTAAGTCACGCCTAGGGTAAACCCGCCATCTTGAGCATAACAGTGCCCTCATATTTCTAATCCGAGTAACCTTTTAAGAGTTATTTCACTTTTTTAGGAAAACTGCTTACGGGTGTTAACATAAGCTTAACAAAACTTCGACGGGTCATTTCGGGCGCTCCGGGCCTCAGAATCGCGCGCCATCAGATTTCTCAGACTCGTAAAATTCCAATGTATTTAAGAAAAAAAATCCCACTGAAATTCCAGGTCTTTACAGATAATTATGACTATATTCATGGAATAACATATTCAATATACAAGTAATAAAACACAATGAAACAGAATTGAGTTATGAATCCACTTACCTCAAGTCTGTCTCTCTATGATTGTGAATTTACTTTACTATAAAAAATGTATATTAATATTTTCATTTCTTAAGGACTTTTTTCCAGTATATTAACTAATTATTATCCTTTTTATTTAATTTATTATCATTCCTTATATATTTATAAAATCTGCGATGTCATGTCATATGTTTTGAGGATGTTCGGTTCATCATCACTGAACAACATTGGTATGTCGACCATGGTCAATGGAGTTATAGTTACATAATATATAGATTTATAATAATTAAATTATTATAATTTTTATACATTAAATATAATTTTAGAATCTTTCATGAAACAGGTTCATGAAAAACTATTCACATCGCCCTGTGGAGATGGTATTCTACATGTACGCATGAGAGACATTATAAGATTTTATTGGGTGGAAGGTTGAGAAGGTATATAGTGTAAAATACTTGTATATTCAAGATAATTTCTTGAATATAATATATATTTATTGAATAATAATAATAATAATCCATTATTGAATGTGATGGGAAATGGAAAATATTATGGTGTGGATGCGGGAGTCTATACGTACACATGAGAGAAATATACATTTCCCATTTATTGAAATGGAGGTTGAAAAAGGTTTTAACATAATATTATTAAAATATAATTATATTTATGACATTTTATTCTTTATTTTAGGATGTAGTAAATATATTTATAGTTATTAGAAGAAAAATAAACATTGAGATAATTAGGTAAGTCGATTAGCTCTTCGATGGGAGACCTACTTTGGGTTACACCTTAATCTTTAATAAGATCATATTAGAAGAATTATAGAATCTATGTTAGGCGTATAGTGATTCCCTAAGGTATTTTAGTATGAAATGGATAAGATATAATAATCAATATTTGTGAATAATGGAAATAGACATGGTTCCCATTTATAGGTATGATAAAGGAAACAATTAAAAATACTCAAATTATTTAAAAAAATTATATATAATTATCTTTTCAAGTTTCACCAAATGGCCTTAAAGTATAAGTTCATACATTATATGATATACATAATATCATCCAATAAATTTTAATTAGGTATATGTTATATTTTAATCCTTTTAATAATGTTTAATCCCCTCATTAAATACTTTTTAACACTAACTTTGGTAACAAAACATTATACTTTAAGGGCCATAGGTTGACTTATAAGGTGAGTGGTGGACTCCAAATGGCTCATTGATTAAATTTTGATACCATTTACCATAACACAATTCACATTTTTATATTTATTTCATGTTTATATCATTTTATTAAATATTGTTTTTTCATAAAATATAATTAATGTATTTTTGGGGACTATTAATTTTAATTTTCATAGAAAACATCCTGAAAACAATAGAAATCGAATCTAAAAAAATTTACTATTAATTATATATTATAATTACCTATGGAATTCATGGAATTACTATTAATCAAAAAAATATTAATTTTATTATTTTCAAAATATTTTACATAGATTTTTCTAATTCATGCACAATAATTAATCTAACGTAATGTAGGAATTTTAGGTA
The DNA here is from genome assembly GCA_963277665.1 of Viscum album. NCBI lineage: Eukaryota > Viridiplantae > Streptophyta > Magnoliopsida > Santalales > Viscaceae > Viscum > Viscum album. The sequence goes on from OY728161.1 coordinate 635,362,267, forward strand.
AATATATAATTTAATAACAATTAAAAATAAATTTAAATTATAAAAATAATTTATCCATATAAAATATAATAATTTATGACCTATCATTTCATTTATTTATGATAATTGAAATTCATTAGTGATTTTAAAATAGAGGCTGGAATATTGTAATTTTATAATCCTTAAAGAATATGAATTTCATTATCCAAATAAATTGGGGAAAAGATACATTTATTATAATTTAGTATTCATATATTGGAATTAATATCATCCTATGAAATATATTCATGTTTTTAATGGTTTTTTAAATCCTCATGACATTATGTTTGACCAAAATTATCGGATTTACCATTTGTTTTGTTGAAAACTATTTACCATTATTTCCATTCATAAATATCAAAAATGAAATAGAAATATATAAAAATTATAATTTTTATGATTATAAATTGGAATAACTTTTCATGAAATTATTATTATAAGTGGGAAAAATTAATTTGTTAATAAATTTGTTAAAAAAATAAAAAAAAGTTTCTAGAGCATGAACATGAATATATAGAAAATTTTTAAAAAATATTGTTTCATATCTAATTATTTATAAATTATTAATAAAATGGTTCATATTTTAATTTAAAATAAAATACAAAAAATAATTAGGCATTTGAATATGTTTATTTAGTATATTGAAATGATAGATTTATAAAAATATTTATTTGACAGAATTCACTAAAAATAATATTTTTTTAAATAATTATAAAAAATTAACCATAAAATTGTATTTAAATCATTATCAAAAAATTATATTCACTACCTTAAAAATAATTCAAACAAATATAGAAATTAATTCCATTTTCAATGAAAAAAATTTCATATTAACCTTTTTGTTGAGATAAAAAAAAATTTAAGATAATAAATTACAATACTAAAAATTAAATACATATTTATTTTTAATTTATAAATTTATTTGAATTATATAAACAATTTATATACATTTTTTATAATTTGATTATACCTATTCATACCGACTATTTTATGTCTATTTTATAATAGTCAAATTTAAATAATTATGTTCTTATTGTTTATCATAGTTCACTTATAGATCGATGTATGGAGTTAATTAAGCTACACAATATTTTATTGTTTAAAAATATGTTTCCATATCTATACATCCCCCCCAAAAATAAATTTAATCTTCATAATTTTTATATTTGTAATAAAGTTCCTAATATTTGAAAATAACTTTTTCTAAACCCACATCATACAAATGGTTAATATAAAATCATATGAAAAGGGAAATCTTGAATCATATAGGTTATCTAAAATGACATATAATCGGTTTCTCATTTTATGTGAGAAGTAGTGTGAAGAAAAAATATGGACAATGAGGGGAAAGGTAATTTACAAAGAATAGAATTGGTTGATATAGAAAATTTTCATGATAAATATAATGAACCCAATAGAATAAATATATATTGGATAAAGGAGATGAAAAATAATTATAATTGAAGGTAATAAGATAACATTTTTATTTCAATATCCTTTTAGAGTTGACAAGTTATTTTAATCTCAAGATGTGGAACTAGAGTAAAAATATTTATTTAAATTGAATATATTTCATAAAAATAATTTCATGATTTGGTTTTAATTCATGTAATATAAATTTATATCTAATTGCATACTCAAGGAAATGAATATTTAGTAAAAATATTTCATAACTGAATAACTCAAAGTGAATTTCATTGAATTTTATGATCCATTAAAGGATAAAAATTTATTCCTCATATATATAGACAAAAGTAAAATAATTTTTATAAAATAATATAATATCCACCAAGAATGAACAATTATTTATAGAAGTAATACATTAACCTCTAAATCCTCAAAAATAACACAAGAAGTTTAACTTAAATAATTCCTTAAATAATTGTTAATAACTATTTTCAAAATATACTAAACAAAATTGAAACAAAAATATTAAAATGATTTATCACATATTATTCCATGTTCAACATACAATATAACTAGAAACAACATTAGTTACATACCAAAATTTATACAAAAAAATAATATATTCATTAAAATATGATAATCAATTCCATCAATAAGCTAAATAACTATATAAAACTACTAAATAAAATATTCATACAAAATATAACATAATCATTATTCTTATAATTAAATCATGTACTTTAAAATAAAGTATTAAATATATTATTAATATAATGATTAAAAAATACAGTGAAATGATTCTGAAATATCATTGATCACATAGTCACTATATCTCCTCTCAATCCAATGATTATTTATTTAGTAAAACATATGATTCCAAAATGTAAAAACTCTTTTATACAAAAAAACTATATTAACCTCATTGATCATATTAAACCAAAATCATATAAAAAACAATCAAAATATTACCTCAAAATATAAAACCATTCTTATTCATATAACCTTTTAAGAAAAGATCATACTAAACCAATGAGTTATGTTATAAAAATATCTCTAAAAATAACTGTAATATTCTTAAAATCCTATTACATAAATCATAATATAGCGTATCTATGAATTTAACATTATGATAATATATACACATATAAACCAATGAAACATTATGTTTATCACATATTAGTATATATCATTGGTTTCAATAGGTTCTGTCCTCTTATAATCATAATATTTCATAAATAAAATATCAATAAAAAATAATATATCCATAGAGTGGATAATTAAGTGGTAAGTACAAATATCACTCCTCATGCACTGGTGATGATCTTGTTAAGACAACATTTTAAACTTCTATATTTTTTACTCCTAGGAGCTCATGTTCCATAACTACATCAAGTTGCCAATATCAGTACATGGATTCATTTTCATGTAATAACACACAATCTATACATTACATAAGTTTCTTGATATTAATATATACATATAAGTATCCCTAAGAAGTATCATGTGATCATATTCTCAAATCTATGTTTTTGAAAATACCATTCCCATTAGTCATACAACATATCCATTGATAATAACTATAACACCCTGATTTTGGTAACTCAAAGAAAGTGGTTATATTACAAAATTGGTATAATATATATAAGTGATCACATCCTAAAGTATTGAGTAGATTAGTATTTTTTTGAAATCTAGATACATTATTGAATCTCATTTTAGATTTTATAACATAAATTATAACATTTTATTTTCTTTTAGAATATTTCTATTCTCTATTTTATATTATTACATAACAATTAGTATAAAAATCTTGATATTGTGGGAAAAGGATAGAAAATAAAAGTATTATAATAGCTTCCTTGTAATGGAATCGATACAATATATTTTCAATTGGTATGGAAAATAAATAACACATAAATTGGTATAGAATGTGTCAAATAGTGAAACTATATTTTTCATGATATCCACCGATGCATCAATGGGAAATCAATTAAAAATCCCCACCAATCAATTAATATTTTTCAGTGCATTATTCATGTGAATAAAAATTATAACTTAGTCACAATGATTTTAGTCAATAACTATCTTTTTTGGAAGAAATTTTATGTAAAATGTTAATGAATTCCCATGTCAAAAAGATGATATTTCCTCAAGTGAAATTTAGTGAATGTAATTAATTGACTATATACATATTAAAGGATAATATTCACCAAATAATTATGAAATTGATGAAAAATATTAACGTGTCACCATACGTTTTCATCCAGAAAACAACATTTTTATTATTAAATTTCACATTGAAAATCTAAAAAATTATAGCATATTTTGGGAATTTTTTTGAAAAGAAATATAGAAACATGTTAATAATACATAAAGTAAAATAATAGTTAATATTATGGGAAAATATTTTCATGTTTAAATAATTAAAATAAATATTCTGTTCCCACCACTGGAAAATTTTTCCTTATTCAACAAATGACCTGAAAATTACATTTAAAACATTTTTTATAAATTCTAACATGGTAAATAATGACATTAATGAATTAATAGAGTGTGAAGAGACATTCATTATTTTTTTATAAATATTTGAATACAAATTTAATATATTCCTGGTATAATATAAAAGAGATATTCGTTTTCCATAAAAACAATCATTCAGAAATTTCATTACATTAAGTGAGAAAAATGATGGGTATAATTTTTATTTTTAGAAATAAATATTAGAGAATAAAATAGATTGGTTTTAATAATACATATTATATATTTCTCACAATATAAACTTAAAAAAAATTAATAATAATTAATAATGATGAGTTTATGAAATAAACCATTACAACATTTTTAATCTTTTAATTATAACCCTAGAAAATGAAATTACATAAAATAAATTTTTACGTACTATGAATAGAAATATATTTATGATATAAAATCTCAAAGGGAGAACATAAAGAAAAAAAATCAATATTTTAATAATTTTTATATATAATTGAAAAATGCATAGACAATAAAGATTTATAATTACCAAAAAATATTCGGGAAGTGACTAATGATGTTAATATGTGTTACAAATGTTAATCCACATAATTTTTTTAATACTAAATAAATTGATCAGTGGTCATTACCCACTTAATCATTACATAAAAAATATAATTGATATGTAATATAACCCAATGAAAAACAAATTATGTTTTGAAACCCCTTACATCCTGTATGACTCACCACACACGTACTTTTCCTCTAATAAAATTTACTTATATTAATTTTCTATATTGATAATAAAAATTTTCAGGTATATTAAAATATTATTTTCCTTATTATTTCATATATTAATATACAATATATATATATATATATATATATTAACCTAGCCATATTTTTGTGAGATGTTGTTTTGGAGATTCAGTTCATAATTAGAAAACAGCAATGGTAGGTTGACCATGGTCAAAATGGTTGTGGTTCACTAATCACCATAATATTTATCAATGAATAATAATTATTTATATATATTGAATAATGTTTTTAATCCATTTTGAAATGATTCCTTGAAAAATGAATCCCAGTTCTTAAAGGAAGTTCTAGTACATGTGTACACCCATGAGCCCTTATAAATTTTTTAACTAGATAAAAGGTAATAAAGAAAGCGATATACTATTTTTTAAGAATTATTTTTCATGAATATATTATATATTAATTAAATACATCATAATTACCAAATTTGAAATATGGTGATGGAAAATTAATCACATTGCTACATAGAGGTACTAGTCCACCTATATACATGAGAGATACTTTCATTTCCCATTTGATTAAAATTTGGTGAAAAATGGTTGTTCCATAATCATATAAGAGCTTTGTATATTAATGATAAATTATTAATTACCTTATGATTGATTCAAAATATTTGTATTAATTTGAATTTGGAATAATATTTCAAGGATTTAAGTTAGATGATTACTTCTTCTTTGGGAGACCTCCTTTAGCCTATATATTAATCCTTCATAGGATGGTCTTATGAGAATACGAGAAATAATAAGAATGGGATTTGTAATCTGGGAAGTTAATAGGATAGTTACTGGATAATCCATATTTCTTAACCATAGTGAATAAATGATAAGAGGATGTGCTCTTTTATTAGTTGGGTAGAGGACACATTTTGAATTTCATAAAATATTTAAATATAATATATAAAATACTAATTTAAGGTCTAACCAGATAGGCATATTTTTGAATTTAGTACATTATAAGGTATGAATACCTTCAACATAAAAATTTATACATATATTAGTTACAAATTAATAATTATCATTGGGTTTAAGCCCCTTATTAACCCTTATTATCCATAGTGTAGTAACAAAATTTTATCCTTTAAGGGTAAAAAATTTACTTATATGGTGAAAAGTCTCTCAAAATGGAATTGATGATATTTTAGATGGTTTAACATATATTCATTTTAATTTAAATACATTTTTAACTTATTTACATGAATATTGTTTATAATAAAATATTATTAAAATCAATTTTGGGACAAATTATTTAATTTCACTTTAAAGAAAACAAGAAAACAATGGAATTATAATATAAAAACATAGAACATTGATTATAATTTATAATTACCTATTAAATTCATGTCATAATATAATTTATTTAGATTATATTAATTTTATTTTTTGTAAAATCATTTAATTTTAATTTTCTACTCCCTACACATGAACTATATCAATCTTGTGTAAGCATATAAGGCCATTAATAAGAGTTTTAAGTAAATTAATATCATAAAAATATTGTATAAATATTAAAAGTAAATATTGATATCTTATAATAACTCTTAATTATTACAATTTAAATAAATTGAAGATACATAAAGAAAGAGAGTGACATTTTTACTGTTCATAGCTAAAAATAATATAAAAGTATTTATAACAGGAAAATTTTCCCATAATTCCATATAATCTAACATAGAGTTGATATGGTCGAATTAATATATTATAATGAAATAAAAGGCATATTTTTGAATTATTTTTAATTCTATGTCACATTATTTTAAAAATTAATTAATAGATTAACCTAAATCCATTGAGAAGAATATTTATGATGGATTCTATTAAAAATGCTCAAAAATAAAAGCGATATATTTACCAAATATAACCCTAGTGATTATATTTATATAAAATTAAATTTAAGATTAAATTTATAGAAGTATATTAAATCATTTTTAATATATATTCATAAATCACAATAATGAATAGTTTTTATAAAAAAAATTATGCATAAAATTAACTTATACCATAACAAAATATAGTGTTGATTCATATGTTATTTTTTTAGTTTATGAATAATAAAATGGATAATATATTATGTTATAACCAAATAAATAATAAAATTATTGTTTTTTCATTAACCTGATTTAATGAAATGAAAAGATTTTCAAAAAATGATATTTACCACTATCCAATGAAAAACTACTATTTTTTTGAATAAATACAAAAAAATAACCCGACGGTAATATTGAAATGATGATGTTGAAAAGGATATTGATTACCTAAAATACTTCCATTTTTAAAAATTATAAATTATTTATAATTGTTTTTATAATAGTGAAATAAAAAACAATATTGAATAAAACATATATTTGAACAATAAAATCACATTACTTAAAATTGTGTACAAAATTATTATGATTTAACATATATATTTTAATAAAATAAAATAATTATATATGTTTTTTAATGTGTCTATTCCTACTCAAACCTTTAATTTTATTTCAAAGATATAATGGTCACATTATAAAAATAGTATAGTATATCATAGTTCACTTAAATCTTAATGTTTCATATAAAGAAATCTATTGAGGAAATTATTATATTAACCTAACTTTTTAGGTTGAAAAATTACAAATGAGGGATTAGAAGACTATGATATTTCAAATTATTATATTTATCAACATTTTTACTAATTTATGTAATGTGATATAGATATTATTGTGTATTCCTCTCAATGTATTCAAACATGATTGTTAAAATGGAGAATGGATTTGGGATGTTTTTTTTGTTTTCATATTTCTTTGAAAATGAATGGTAATTTTATAAGACTTTTATTACATTATGTTATATATATACTAGTGAGTGTTGTCCCTTTTTTGGGAAACCATGGATATAAAATATGGTTAGCATAAATGGAAATGTTTAAATATAAATGGGGATATACTAAGATTGATATTAATATAAATGAATGAATATGAGATGAAATGGAGTGGATCTATTTAATAAGGATATTAATGATTCTATATTACAAAGTTTTGAATATGTTAGAAGAAGACTTATTGATGTACCTATTAGTAGGGTAATTTTTTTATCAAGTTTTATTATTAAAATAGGTATATTTAGTCATAAAAGGAACCTAAAAGATATCATTCAAAATGATATATTTGAAATAGTTTCAATCAATATATTTTAATCATGATAGCTAATCACTTTTGTTTAATTCATATAGAAAAAAAATCTTTAATGAGGGTTAATTATTATTCACTATTGTTGTCAATTTTTTAAATATTATTCATTACTTTCTATATGAACTTTTTCAAATTCCATATTTTTACAGACAACATTCCCATAACAACTTATATTATATCAAAATAATAAAACTATAACCAAGAAATGAATCCCCACCACCCTCAATAATAATCTTAAATATAATATGAAATTCCATACACAAAATAAAAACCATAGAATAAAAACATCAATTTTCAATATCATTTCAATTCCTATGATTTTTCAATTTTCATTATTCCTTTAATTTTACCAATATAAATTATTAGTTAAAAAACATAATATTTAACTTAATTAATTCATAAATAATATTATAAATCCCATCCAAGACCAGATATTTCAATAAAACATAGTTACTAATAACCTGTTTCTCACTAAATATATGCCAATAAAAACTCATAACCATCCCATTATAATGTTATTACTCATTACATAGTTTCTTCATTTAATATTTAATTTTATAATCAATCAATAACTCAATTATAAATTTTTTTCACACTTTCATGATTACACCATTATTGAATAATACAGTTTGTAAATGATTATGAAGTTTCAAAAAATATAAAACATACCAAAACTAACACAATAAATTTTCTAATTGAACACATAAATTTTTATACCAATTCTCTACATGCCTAAAAAAATTACAGTCACATAGTTGTACCCACAACAGTTAAGAAATTTATTATTTTTAAATTTCTATTTTCTATAGAGATCAATTTTGATATGTTCATTAAATTATTTTCTGATAATTAATGAAACATGGTTTTTCAATGATAAAATAAATAATGAAGTAAAATTATAAGTTTTCTATAAATAAGTATAAACATATAGAAATAAAAATGAAATTTATAAGGCATAAGTTATTCCATTTGCATGTCAAATTTCTTTTTAAATAGTTAAATATCATCAGTTATTTTTTTCATAATTATAGGGTACTGAAAAAATATTATTCCCTATCCTCATTAACAAAGATCACCTAGGTGGAAACATCAATAAATATTTTTTAATTATTTGAAAATGAAAATGAAATTGGTTACACGAATCAAGTCATGCATTTTATTTATGAATATTTAATATGATTTAATAAATCCTATATATTATGTTATGATTCATCACTTGTTGGGAAATTATAGAGATTAAAATGATGTAAAGAAGACCAATTACATGTAATATATCCTTAATAGGCATAATCCCCAACTCATCCCACCCATAATAAAATCGATTCCAATTCATAAATCCAATATGATGATGAAAAAATGAGAGAGCCATAATGAATAAGGATGAAACATATCACGGTTTATTAATAATAGATATATGTATACTAATGTTCTGTGTTGATAATGGGAATTTAATAGTCTCCAAAATATGAAAATAAATTTTCTTATGTTGAAGAGAAATAATGGAAAATGAATGGAACACTATGAAGATATAAAATTTATAACTATTATAGAAAATAGTTTTACATTGAGTTATATACCCTCATTATTATTCAATGGTGGTATCTAAAACTATCCTCTAAAAATAAAACTAGGTATCCCTCAAATATCACCAAATATAATATTGGTGATCCTTTTATTATTCTATATCATTTAGAGTCTTACTATTGTGTCACTCTAGGAAGCATCATGAAATTGAACTAACATAAGTATTTGAACAAGCCCCAACGATCTACATACCATGACACCATGTAATATTCCATGGCATAAATTCAATAGAGAAATCAAACACCAACCCTGATACCTAATTCCTTGAAATTCATGATAAACTCTTTGAGGACCCTTGAAGAAAATGTCATTAACTCACTAGGAACAATAATGCTGTAAAGAAAAACTCTACACCACTACTTATCACAATAATTATCATTTTCTACTAGAAATATTACATTATACCATGACTTAAATAAAGAGTTAGAGATACCCTTATCCAATAAAAATTCTTTTCTCATCCTCCACATATCTTCATTCAATATCCTCCCATAACTATCAAATTTTGAAACAAAAAATTTAATAAGATAAAATTCTATAGCCCATTAAACTATATACCTATCAAATAACATGAATCCCCATATTTCAAAACATAACCAAGAAAGATAAAACAATAATAGATAACCCAATAACTCTCTAAGAGATATCTCTTAATCGAGAAATTAACACCACCAATTCCATTAAAGACTAGGGATAACCACAACAAAACTACCCCTATAATACGTAATACCACAAGAAATTTTAATTATAATTAGTGATACATTCGATACAAGAACATCACTTTTGAAACAACATAATAATTTAATTAGTTAATAATGATTAAAATATAATTCCTATTAGATAATCCATTTAACGTCACTATATTTTAAAATATATATACCATTTATACATCCAAAAAAATAATTTTTAAAACAATATAAACATATCTTAATTTGTTTTAAATGAAAAATAATTGAATCTATATATAAAATTAAATCAATAATCACATTTAATTTATAAAAATATGGATTATATATGTTTGATGATGATCATTATAGGAAACCTCCAAAAGAAAAACTATACTAAAGACTCAAAAGGATGGTGAATCACATGATACTAATTTTGATATTTTCCTAGAAAGATAAATCAAAAACATATCAGTCGTTGAGACATTTGGAACATCAGTATACTCAACTAATGTGTTCAAAAAAATACATTATCTCTTTTAGATATAGTTATCCTCTTCTTTCAAAAATATGGGAACAAAAACATAAATAACTCATCTAAATACTGACAAATGAATATGAAAAAAAGAAATAAACTAATATTTTCCATAAATAAATCACCAATATTGGACACTCAATCATGACACAATAGAATCTCTAAATGCTCTCCCAAATGAACAAACAATAGTAGTTTAGAAAATAATTGATTACTAAATAATTCATGAAATTTATCCCATGAAATATATTTTCAGTCACTCTGATTCATGTACTATAATCTCTGATCCACCAATTTAAATAAATGATACTCCACTGAAATTTGGAATACATAAATAGTTATTACCAATTAAATTAATAATATAATTCTTCTATCTGGTCATCAAAATAAGGGAAAGAGAGCCTAGTGAAGAACAACTGTTCCCATTACAGCTAAAATTTTAAAATATCTCTATATAATGTATCATATTTCTCATATATCCTCCCAATGTATATATTGATTTCTCACACCATATCTTAATATAAAATAACAAAAATTTTAGAAAATTATTACCAAAGATCTTAAATATACACATTATGAGGAAAAATATAATTGACAAACACATTTATCAACACAAAAATATTACTAACTAGCTCAATCACAAAAATTTATAACAACCATATAAAAATATCAAAATAAGAACAAATCACACCACTAATATCAAAAAACTCATATTTCCTTATTCTGGTGTTGGAAAGGAAACTATAATAACCTACACACATCATCAATTAAACCACCCCACAATATCCACAAAACCATGATAGTATGATAAAATGTTCAAAAATTTACCAATAATATTTAGAAAATTTATAATCATTAATTCTAATAAAAATACTATCCATTCACCACCACATGAAATCGATCAATTCATCCCATAGAAACTAAGGCAACATACCAAAAAATAATCTTCAAAAAACATTCCATCTCCCAATATAGTAATACAATATCCCTACATGATCTTTAAAGACATAAAAAACAAAATACATCATACAAAAACAACATAAAAAATAATAATAAATCCCTCTTAATTATTACTTTTTATATGAACTATGGGTTCCCAGTAAAAATATCATCACCAAATTGTATATTTCTGAAAAAAATCTACAATCACCCTGAAATTATTCACCATTTATAAATTTTAATGCTATAATATTAATTCCATCCTTGGTATATAATCACAATAGCATAAAACATCAAAAATATTTATTACTACCTGATGAATTAAAAGAATTATTATCAATACTGTAAATATAAAATCAATCATGTGAAAAAATCTGACAAATCATCCATTAAATTTTATTAGTTGTGTATTTTATAAATAGGTTGTCAGTAAAACATATCAACAGTAAAGGGAATGAATAATAAAATAATACATACTAGCATAAATCCCACTATCTATAAACTATCATAATTTGAAATTACATAATACAAATAAAATATTTTTATATATTATAATTTTTTATTTCATATGTTTTACATTAATGATTCAATTATAACATAATAAAATTGATATTCAGTAAAAAAATTACTACCATATATATATCCTCCAAATTATATAAAACTTGACATAATCATTCTTCTATATGTAGGTTAATCGTTCTCAATATAAAAATTTATCCATGAAAATACCCACACATACATTTGTAACAATTCACACAAAAATATTATCATTATGATATGATTCTATATTCATATAATCTATATCATATAAATCTTTTATAGAACTATAATTATCATTTAATCAAATTATAGATTTTATAGAATATAAAATTTATTGTTAAAATTATAATTTATTCAATGTTTTGAATCCTTTTCCATTCATACTAATGGGAAGAAATAAGATTATTCATTAAATAACAACTAAAAAAAATATCTTACACAATGATTATGTGTTATATCCACACATTCATGAAATATTCAATAGAAATTTAATATTGAAATAAATTATTAAAAAATTAGTACAATATATATTTGGTTCGTTGTAATACATGGTATAAAAAATCACTAGGGAATTAATATGCATTTATTCATAGATCTGTAACAATGGTTATAATTTTTAGATAACGAGAAATTTTAATTGAATATTTTTAAATATTTAATCTATTAAATTATAATTTTTATATATTAAAAATACTGATTTTTTTTACCAATGGTTATAAATATTATTCAAGGTTATTAGATTTCATCGTATTTTAACTATTAAAATTAATGTCATATATGGAGGAGTGTAGTATAGAATTGTTAGGGAAAATTTAAATAAAGTTGATATGGTTTGTAACTAAATTTCAGAGCCCAATTAAACAATATTTTACCCATATGATCAATGTTAGGTAATCATTTATCAAATCCAATTATTTTTCATTAATAACTAATGATAAATCGTATGATGAAAATAAATATACATTCGGTAATGGAAACTCCAATGAAACTATTGATAATGATGTATGTACAATACTATGATTTCATCCCCACAATGATTACACTTCGTCCTACAAAAATTTAATAGGTTATCAATGTCTTTGTATCAAATCAAAGGTTTCACCATATCTCAATTTACCCGATAGTATCTATAGTCTATATCACATGATAGATAATTTTTTATTATATCACAAAAAAATTCCAATGAAATAATTACATGTACCTAACTCGAACCACATCACTAACTTGCATTTAAAATCACTAGTACGACTTTTTCATGAACCAATACATTGGGTTTCCATCTTGGTCTAGTGATGAAGAGAAGTGTGACCCTTGATTCCTTAGAATAATTGATCATATGTTTAATAATAGGACTATGGTTATCAATAAAAAACATGGAATTAAAAGTTATTATAAAATCCCATGAATAAAAAAACCCTACAACTATCAAAATTAAATTAAATTAATTACCTAAAAATTTTCCATATTCCAAATGTGACCTATAAATAAATAATAAAAACATATGTAAATAATATCAAATACTAGGTATAAACTATAATTATTCAACCAAATATATCCTTGAAAACCAAGCTACATCTCAAATCCATGTCTTTATTGGTAGAAAAAAATTCATATATATGTTGTGGGGATAACTTGGGAGTTCTTAGGAAGGTTTTGAATTAATAAAAACGATAATGTTTTACAAGAAATATAAAAGAGTATTCTAGGGTGATACCAACAAAGTAGAACATAAAAGATGATATAAGTAGAAATAAAAATGATAAATACAAAAACAAAACACCACAGTTGTTAAAATTTACTATATATTAGCCCATCTCCAAAAATAATTTCAACCATATCCTTATCATGGTGTCAATAAAATTATACAAAAAAATCCAAAAATACCCATAACACAAAAATGTCATCAAAATAAAAAAAAACACATTTCTATAAATTCATCACCACACTACTATTTAGTTCATAGACTAATCTAAATAAAATAGGTAAAAATCTAGTAAGATAACACCTAAATATTTGACTTGGGCCATGAAAATGATTTAATATCAACAATATATCAACAATATACTGATTCTATAACTGACCACTATAAAAATATCTATAGTAAAGATCATCAAAAAAATTTCTACCATTCCACATCCATAGACTGCATCATCACATATCAACAATGACACCCCAAATTTTATCATACCATATTATCAGTTATCCACTATCTCAATAACTTATATTTAGTGAAATATAAACACATATATAATTATCTTACTACCCTCCCATATCCATGCATGTCACCCTTCATATAATATAGAACTAAACAATCACAATCACAACCATAACTACATCACAACCGTCTCTACATCCAAAAAACCTATGTATTATGGTCTCGTTGGACATCAACCATGTGACTTCCGCCAACCATTCATGATCCCCACATGTATAATCACCACCTTGAAATCAATAAGTATGGACAATTTTTATAATTATTACACCATGGTATTCTATGTTATATGTTGATACCTATTTTCATTCTTTAACCACACTACATCCTCACAACCTCGTTATTCATGTAAAAATAATAATATTGTAAACACACACCAAATAACCAAATCACATAACAAATTTTCATTTTTATAGTAACTAAATACGATCAAAATGGAAAACTATATAATAATAAATTCATAACCTCTACATCATTTAGAAAACCACTATTAACCATTTACCATCATCATTTTTTCCATTCATTTATATTACTATAAAAAATGATTAATTAACAAAAGTCACATATCAAGCCATTAATTTGTCAATATTCACACTTTCAAAGCCATGATCCTATATTTCAATCATCAACGATTATTAATTGCTGACCCCTATTTAATTTTATATAATACATACTCATAAAAAACCAATAATAATATTTATATTGACCATAAAATTTTATCATGTAAAATTTAATTTCACATAATATTAATGTTTTTATTGTTTGTTGATTTCTTACATTACAACATAATAATTTTATCCATTAATGAGGTTATAAAATTATATATTTTGATGCACCAATATAAATTACACATTATTTCCATTCCAAACCTCATAAATTAATCACAACATTGTTCATCAAAAAATAAACACATTCAGTAACATCTCCATAGAAAAAATCAATAATAATAGTCAAAAATAGAAAAAATCACATATTACAGTTTCAAATAAATTTCATTATCTATATAATAATTAATTAAATGTTCAAATAGTGTGAAAGAAATTTTCTTCAATGATATATGTTATAATAAAATAAAAATAAAATATTTCAACCCCAATGATTTGAAATGTTAAATTTCGTATAAATCAATAATGCACCAGATACACCATCCCACACCAAATTACATTTTTGATTTTGAATAATTATTTATATCATTATTTTTTAATAAGAGCTCCCAACATTTTCTCCACTCACCATTCACTAATAAAACCCAATTTTACTCATCATAAAATATTTTCCATGAATGAAATAATATTATTTTATTTAACGAATGTAATCATTTTAATCACATGTTTATATAGTATAAAAAAAGAATATATAAATACCCTACTGAAAAATATACTCCAACACCTATTTCACATTACATATGATTGAGTAGATCATCACATGACCAAAACCATTAATCATAAACATTAATCAACAGAAAAAAATATCATTCCACTATAAACCCATGGATAAATCACTATATATCCCCTATTTCAATTAATTATCATGGTTACAATAAAAAATAATATGGAAGAAACCACCATATTTCCAAAAAAATGGGATATATATAAGCCATGTATCATTGTTGAGAAGGTTAATAAATAGGTCTCCTTATAACGCTCTTAAGGTCACCCAATATCAAGAGATGCAAGGGGAAAAATTGGATTTTTATAACTTTTCTAGTATATATTTGGGGTAGAAAAAATTGAATTGGTGTGTGATATATAATATCTATATCAATATAGGGATATATCAAATGGTCTTATGTAAAATAAATATTAATTTTCCCTATATCAATATATTATTAAATATTTATAACCATCATTTAATTGACATAATCATGTATGTTCACACCAAAACATCCTTGATAGTGTTGTGACATAAAACCAACAAAACCATGGGAGCCATACTTCCATATTATTATGCCACAATACCAGAGGCCCATGAATGAAATAGAACTAACAAAATCACTATAAATCAACCCCAATATATAATTCTAGGATAGAAAAGGTATATGATATGAATTACAATAATTAAATATATTATTATATTTATACGAACTATTAGGCTATGAATAAAACCTCTTCATTATATCTCATCAGTATAAGAATTTAAATCTTCTACCATAAGCATTCCGTTTCTTACAATACATGGAAATATAGAAGAATAAACCACAAAATTTAAATCTTATCTCAAAATCCACCACTTTTTCTCTAATATTATCCCATCAACCCTATAAGATAAACACATAATGTAATGTGATAGATTATTTTAGGCCTATTTATATGATGAATTAACCAGATTATATAATTTCTTAATTTATATTATCATTATATAATTTTAATTAATTATAGAGATGAGGTAGAAAACATAAAATTATATCCCCTATTCATTTTTAACTCGATCATTTTCATTAATACATAAGATTTGAGTTTCGATAGTTGTAAAGTTTTGACACATATTTGTAAACCATAAATGTATTAAACATGTCATTTCTTAAATGAAATTCAACATTCAATTCAACATCATCATTTAACAATCTATATTTTTAGATGACGGAATATATTATATTTAAACTAGTTTCCCATCCAATTTTTTTAACAATCACTGAAAATAATATATTCATTCAAATAAATTATTTATTCATAATCAATTATTGAATAATAAATAACCAAATTAATATTTTATGATATAAATCTAAATTTTTTTATCAAAAAATTTAATATAAAAAAATAATAATTTATTTATTCATTCTCCTATTATTGATCACAAATATATATTTGTAGTCCACTTTACTTTCAAGACACTATATATTGAAATCCAGTTCATCTAAATCAGCGGAACATTGTAATAAACTATATGTGTAAACCTATAGGACATTATATCTTTATAAATTATTCTATATCATTGATCAAGGGTAGTATATAGCTAAATATAGTTGAACCTAAAAATATATGGATATTTCCGAGCTTTGAAGAACTCCAACAAAACATACTATAAAATATAATCTATTTTTATTTTGATATTTACTAATGAAGGATTAATATAGTTTGTCACCAAAAGTTTCAGGTTTTTTTTATCATTTTGAAACATTATTAGATGAACAATAATTTAACTACAATAGATATATTTTATATCAAGTTACTAATATTGGTGTTAAATATATATATATATATATATATATATATATTATTTTTATACTTATAATATATTAATGAAATATATAAGATCCTATGTCTGTAATTATATTTGAAATTCAACAGAAACTATAATTAGTAATTTCTGGAGAGTTGAGATTTTGATCCAGGACATGGAATATAATATTTTCTTATCGAGAAATGTAAAATATTGTTTTTTAAAATATAGTGATGTTTTCATGGTGACACAGAGTTGATAGTGAGAAACATGGGTTGGTTGGGGTTGAGTGGGCCCCCACTACAGTCACTAGCCATCCAGTGGAGTGCAAAATATCCTTAGTGGACTACTAGATCCACCGAATTAATGTTTTACTCTAAAATAAATATGGTGGAATTTTTTGGGTAAAAAATAGAATTCTATCCCCCCGGAGTTTTATTTTAATCCCCATATTTATCCTTTAACCAGAATAGAATGGAAAGTGTCTAACCTACCTCTTTCTCCCATCTTCCCCTTGGTTTAGGGTGCTATTATTTGAAAATTTCAATGGAAAATTGAGGTATTATAATCCCTTACATACACTATCCTTCCTCATTACTCATTATTTATGATTTCTTATGTTCTTTTTTAGGTATTTAACGTTGATTTCACTAGTCAATGATGAAATCCAACCTTTCATAAGGTGTTTCATGATGTTTTCATTTAGGGAGTTCTACGATGATATCTGTATGCCACTACTCATTATTATTTGGAAATGTTATGATAATCTATCTAATATCTTATGTTTTCAATTAATTTAATTTAAATTGGAGATGAAATAAGATATATCTATGAATGGTTTTCCCTAGTTGGTTCCCGAATTTCTCTATGAACCTTCCACATGATATGGGCCATGATTATAATCATATGGGTCCACCGATGAGTGAAACATTGATCATATCTATTTAAAAAATAATTATTTAATTATAAATATCATATTTATTTAATTATGAATCATTGGATTCTAAAATGGTCCTGGGTGATGAGATGGGATTTGGTTAACATTGATTGAATCATAACAATCCTAGTCCGAGAAATTATGCCATGATATAAAATAGAAAAAGTTCAAATAATGTTCGAGGTCCCAAAAACATACCCAATAGTATTAAGAATATCTGTTTAAATATTTGGATGTGTGGTAAAACCACTGAGTTTTTAGCCTCAATATAAGATAAAATTAAATAATACAATTTAAATATATCATTTAAAATAAAATATTTTTCCTTCATAGATTAAAACTCCATCGATTGGGTTGACCAAATTTCTTATTGATGATTGACCATAATAAAATATAGGTTTACCTATATTGTAAATGGTTTTAACCTTGACTATAAGGGTTTTCCTTATGTTATACAAACCATAAGGTGTGTATGTCAGATGATAAATTGATTGTGACTTAGTATCCATATTAATAATACCCCTTATAGAACTCGGGGTTGAGGTTAGTGATGAATTTGGATCAATGTACAAGGGGTTCTCTATGAGAAACTATATAGATTCCCTTATGAATTTTGTAATTTGAGATGGATGTGGGGAATTTTCTACACATTACGACAAGGTGATTGTGGTTGTTAGACCCTAACAATGTATATTGAACGGTTCAGTGTTTGGGAATTCCTATAGATATTTGGAAAGGATGATGGGACTGAATCTATCACTACTACAATAATTTATAGAAGGCTAGTGAGGCCGCGATGATTTATTAGGAGTTAGAACCACCACTGTTCTACGCTGGAAATAATGTATGGTTTGTGTTTGTTGCCAATAATCAATGGAAACATACACACAAGGCCTATTTTGGGATCATTACATCCAAATACGTAAAGAGGAGAAAATGCACAAATGATTCATATGTGATTGAAATATGACCTTGTGCGGAAGAGTCTTACGCACCCAATGCGACGTCAAAAAAGTTTTTTCCCAATTAGAGTGAAACATATATGAACCGATGAAGATTAATATTAATCTTACACACATGGTCATCGAGGCCTATAAATAGATAGCTACACCCACTCAAGTCATATAACTTTTCAATGAAGATCGGGTTCCTCTGTTGTGCGAAATACTTACACGTGGAAGAGAAGTAGAGAGAGAATCATGCATGAAAATTGTTACTTTAGTCTAAAAGAACCATGTGAATCTTATTGTGTGGATGAATGAAATATAAAGTGTGCATAAAAAATTAGGGTTGCATGAAATTCATCATGTGGGACAATCCCAGTTATTGCGTGCATGAGTAAGTGTTGCACGCAAGTGCTGTGTTGATATTATTTCATGTTTTTTATATCTGGTTTGTTCAATAAGTGCTTTCAAGTGAAACAATTTAGGAATTCTATGCAAAAAATGTATCATACTGGATAGAGCTAAATAATTCAGTTCCAATCTAATTGAAGAGACCTTCAAGTCGATAAACTAAGTAATAAATCAAACAAAATAGTGAGCATGAGGGTGTCAGCAGATGTGTTTTGAGGGACGTAGTGTTTTATCCATAAAATAATTGTAAAGGCAGTGTTCCTGGCATATATTTGATAGGTATGGACTATTTTACTCTATAACTAGTGAAGATTAGAGGAATTTTTTATGACCAAAAACATGTCGGCGTATACTCCTTGGACTAGACCTTAGTGGTGAACCAAGTAAAATTGGTGTGTCATCACTTTACAGGTGATTGTTTGTTTTCTTCCTAGTCTCTTCAGATATGTTCGACATGTTCCTACTAACATGGGATCAATATTCATCAGCGTAAAAGAAAAATTTGACACCCTAATTTACCCCTACCCACTCAGGGTGTTCTGGGGTCCTACATTTGGGTGGGTGGTCCACATTTGAGTCTTAACATGGTTATAGGAAGGATCATACTGATTTCCACCAATATTTCTAGAAACTTGTTGATAATTTAAATGGTATACAACATCTAGTAATTAAATATATTGAATAGAAAAAATGGTTGATGCGGTGTTATATGAAATGATAATTAAAACACCTAATGAGTAAATATGTATTTAATGGATGGTAAGGCAATGATATATAAATATCAGGTAATGAGGGCTAGGTACTAGTGTACACCATTGTAGAAAATTTTGACATGAAAATGGTAATTCTCTAGGTGGGAATAACAAATAATTGAGGCATGATAATTGAATATTCCATGTTACACGGATGTACACAATAAAAAGATAGGGTTAGTGAATGGTTAATTATATTGGGTAATCAAAGGATGATACCTAATTAAACTACAATTCCATGGACACATACCTTGTTTCATTTTGTTGGGAAGAGATCCCAAAACATTTAAACATTTTTCTTGAATCCTTAGATGGATTCCTTATTTTGATGGTGCTAAGAATCATTTTTACATGATGAGTAATCAAGGTATGATAACATATTATTCTGTGATATCATCGACATCTACCTTGAGTCTATTAGTATAGCTCAGATCCTCCATACATATTTGGATCACTATAGATAGAATGATTCTATGATGTGCTTAAAAAAACACCAGTACTTATGGAATTAGGTATGGTTTGAGTTAGTAGTTTCAAATACAGGATATGGTCCATCAATGATGTCACTATAGTTGGAACAATTTTGTGCCATTATTAGAGACTTTATGAAATTGTAAAATGTTGGTATAACCATAATCAGGTCTCATTGTATAACCCATGGGATGAACATGTTTCATTATTTCATTTTAGAATCCATTTATATTATCCAAAGTATATAACACACAAATATCCTTGTTTTTATTTGCTATATATGGGACAATGTTTTTTCCCTACTATGTTTACTCACACCCTTATCATGATTATATTTCACAAGGTTACCTGAGAAGGCCTTCACTTAAAGTATCATATTTTTGACTAGAGGATTGATGATGATGTTCATCTAGATGGATAAATTTTTTTTTGGAGAAATAGACATGGTATGTATCAGTGATATATTGGAGATATTTATTTAATTTTATGTTATTATTTTGTATATATCATCGATCTATTGGATGATTGCTTTAAAAGAACTATATTTTTGTTACACATCATATGTTATCATAGATGAATAATTATATAATCTATATAATATAATGTTACGGTGATATTTTATATTTTTAATTTTATATTTTTATTTATATAGTGATAAATGTTGTTAACAGTCCTCATATTACTTCTATAGACCCCCAAAACTAGTTGGAATACTCTATGTATGATGTGGAGTTCCAAAGGTTCCATAAATTCTAAAATTAGTTAATATTATTGTGATGAAGGTATTGGAACTGAAAAATAGGTATCAGATCCAATACATATTCGTAAGTGTTTATAATCTATATTGGATTGAGGCTTAGTGTTTACAATGATTTTTTTGTTAATTACCAATGGGGAGAGTGTAACACCATTCAGAAAGTGAGGCTGATAAGATAAATGTCACTACCCATTTAAATAATGTAAATCACTAATTTTGGGATACAACATGAAAATAAATCCATATTTAATTGATCTGAGCATTCAGTAATTTCTGGATTGGTCTCATCATGTGAATTTTCCCATAGTGTGTCCGATTGAGGAAAAATAAAAATGTACAAGAATGTATTTACCAATAGGTATACTCATTAATCTTATAAGTGACCCCATTGTGTAATATCTTATGGTAAAATATGATGGAACTCATGGTGTTAAAGGAGAACCATGAAAAAACATGACTAGTTTTATGGAACTCATTGAATTAAATGATTAAATTCAGATATGATATTGAATCTAGTATATTTTATAGCACAATATTGATGATTAAATTTTGTGAAATCTGAATTATAGAAAAAATGGAGATTTATTGGTACTTTTTTATCACTATATAATGATAGTTGATATGGTCATTTGAGGATTAATCCATTGAATTTCACTTGGAGAAAGGTTGAGACAATAATACAAATATTTGATTGATATTAATATGCCTCTTGGATTTAAGGTGCCATGGTCTTGTGTGTTGGTTACACATTGGTACAGTTAGTGTAGTATTAGGATATAGAATTCCCTAATATAGTTTGATCAATATTTTCATATTTAATTTATCTATATATCCTATAATCTACAAAATACAAGACAAATTTTAAATGATAGATGCATGTTGATATTTTTCCATCCAATATAGAAAAGGATGTTGTGTTTATGGATTATAATATAGTGAGAGTGGCTCATTTTATTCAATGAAAATCATCAAATATGTGTGATTATATCCCATTAACTTGGTTTCATGTATGTTTGGGTGTGGTAAAATGGATTTTTCACTTGGGAAACATCATGGGTGCAGGATTTGTGTCATGACACATAATTATAATGTTGCGGAGTTCCTTGAATTATAAGTGGCATTGTGAGCTAAGATCTATGGTGGGGATCACTATAGTCATGATGGTATACTAGATAACAAAATAGTCTTGTCTCTATATGGATGATATTAAGGTAGAAAACCATATTGTAGAATCTGTGAACAAATAAATCGACCACTCTCAGTTCACTGTTTTAGGACCTTAATTTTAGAAATGAAAATTGTATGTGAATTGGGTTTTAAATATTAGAATGAGGCTTTTTCCATTGAATCAGTGAACAATGTTGGTTGGGACGTGTCATATAATAACCATAAAAAATTCTTGATGATGATTACTATTATGATTTAGAGTTTATAATATCATGTGTCCGTACTAGTCTTCAAGAATAAATTTTAATTTTAATATTTATTTATTATAGGTGTTATATTTTTGAACCAGTAATTAAAATATAAATATTAGGTTTTTAGAAAAATTAATATTTGTTTATGGATACAGAATGAGGTTTTTTTAATTAGATGAAGTTTTAGATTTTTAATGAAAGAAGAAATGGACATCCTGGTCCGCCGTTGTAACCACTGTTGAGCTAGTTCTAGGCCTATTATTGGCTAGTGTCCTATGAAGCAACCATATTGGCACACTAGACCCAATGGATAATAAGTTCTATATAAATGTGGTGGGATATACATCCAAGAGTAACTATCTATTCAATGGTTTTAGGGATAATAGTTAAAATTATACCCCCATTAGTGTGTTGGGGTATACCCACATCCTCATTTCGCTGGCATATATGTGCAAATAGTCAACCCTCCCTTATTTCCCCTTTGTTCCCTTAGTTTGGGGTTTTTATATTCAATGATTTTATAAATACATCGATGTATAAAAGTGTTTTATTTAATATATTATTCCTCCTTCTTCATAAATAAGATTATTTATCTTTATGTTTGGGTTTATGTTAAAAATTCTCTAATGTATGAAAAAATCACATATTTTTTCTGAGTGGTTTTTTGAAAAATTCATATTGGGTATCCCATGATGACGTCTTATTTCCATTTCTGATTGTTTTCATAGTGGTATTTTATTCCCCAAAATTTATTATGTTTCCTATTATATATTACTTTAAATTGGTGGAGTTAGAGAAATATTCTAGTGTAATTTCTTATATTGTTGGTGTATGTCCTTTGTGGATAGTCTATGGGTTTTGGGTTATGGTTTCTATATGATAGTGTAATCGATGGGTGAATCAATTATTATTTCTGTTGAAAATTAAATAGTTTTATTAGATATTATTGAAATTGGGCTAGGATATAAAATAAAAATATATCAAATGATGTAGGTGGTCATTGAAATTATACCCAGGGTATTACCAATATTTTGCTATGATAAATTAATGTTTTTTTACACCACTAAGTCACTGACCTCATGTTTTTTGGTCATATGATTACATGATTAAATTTATTTATTTATGATAAGTAGTCTTCCTTTATTTATTAGAATTCCATCTATTGGGATGCATAATGTGTCGAGTCATACTAGAACTAAAATACTGGGTGGTTTAGCTCAGTCACCAATGAATAATTCCATAACAATTTTGAGGTTCCACATGACTTATGGACCCTAAGGGGAATAAAAAAGAAAATATAGTTAGCATGGATCATTGGATATAGTGATAGGTTCCCATAGAGACCTATAAGTACATGTCAATTATTAACTAGGATAAATGGTTAAGGGGTTTTCCATGGGAGAAAAAAGATATAACATTACACATTGAGGCATATGATATGACCACACATTATTATCTCTCCACTAAAATAATTTGACTAGTCTGGTTAGACCATAACAAGATAAATAGAGAGGATCATTTTGTAAGATAACATAGAATTGGTTGTGAAGGGTTATTTTATTAAATCTATAAACATATTTTTATATTCCATGTGTCTAATTAACATATGGGGTTGTGATGTGATTGCTAATGCAACTGAGATCCCATATATGGTTGTGTTCCATGTTTGGGTAATGGTCACCCATGTTTCAAAAGAAATATCAATACATGATATGGTATAAATAATCCAGGTGATATAGATATAGAATGTAATTTTTATTTAAGGAAGTCATATATATTAAGTTTTAAGTAAAACTACATAAGTGGATATCTTGATTTGATGGAGGTTCTAGAACGAGGGATACATATTTTGTAATGATGTTCTAACACATGAATTTGAACTATTAGGTGGTTGTGATATGAATGGTGTTTATAATATTGGAAGATATACTGTGTAATTGAGGTATGAACCTAATTATACTAGGATTCCTTAGAAACATGACTTCTATATATGGGGTGAAAGACATGATGTACGTACCATTTACTTGATCCCATATACCTTATTTTATTTGGATTTTATAAATTCATACCATGAGTTCATGTATAGGGAATTTAAATGCACACATTTATAATAATTTTTGTGATTCCTTGGATGCATACCATGGGACCATGGGATCAGGAACTGAGCATAAGTACCTGGAAATCAATGCCAGATACCTGATTATTCTAGGATGACATAAAACCATACATAGGGTCCAATAGTAGGGAAAAAAATCCCCCACACAAATATGTGGATTGACGTGGTTGGAACAATTTAGTGACATGCTTAGAGGCACTCATTTACTACCCAAAGCAGGTATATTATGGGTTTATAGTTTTAAGTGTAGGAAATGCCCCCCCCCCCGTGAGGTTTATATGGATTAAATATCTCTATGATGTTCTTAGATATATTACTTCATTTGTTGAAGATGGAATAGATATCCTCATTGGTCATTGTGTAACATGAGAGTTGAAAATGATTATTTATTTCTCACTAGTAGTAATTTTCATTTTCATATGCATGCCAAATTTATATATGACTACTTTTATTAGCTATGTAAGATACTGTTTTGGTGTCAACATACCAAGTTTTACTAACACCCAACTTGGACTTCAATAACATTAGTGTCCCCATGAATGCATCCACATATTCAAGACAAGGGTTGGATTGAGACCTAGTAATGTTTGTTATCTAGATAGAAATTTTAGTTTAGCGGGAGATCTGGGTGTCGTATGACATAGTGATATAGGGGATACTTTTATTTTATTTTATTTTGTTATTATGTATATTTGACTAGACAAATGGGATATTGATTAATAGGACTATATGTATGATTCATCTCTCTTGTGATCATGGTTATAAATATTTACATTTTGCGTACTCTTATTTGATGGATCTATATGAAAAATTTCATTTATGTTTTTATTGACACTTTTATATATGTGGTATATTATCCTAATAAGAGAATTGTAGACCCCATCTAATAGTTGGTAGGGTATGTCCTATGTAATGGTGTTCTAGTGGGAATGCGGGTCCCTGATATAGTTACTTCTAATGTGAGATAGTTAGAGGATGTGACACAATACTAAAAATACGAGTTTTTTGTTCCATTTAAATATTAGTTTCATGACTAGAAAATTTATATAGTTATTTATAAAAAAAATTATTCAAAATAAAATAAAATAAACCCCTATTTATTTCTTCCATGAAAATATTTTTTAAATAGGGAAAATTAATTCTATAAAATATAAACAAGGATAATTGGAAAGTAAAAATATCAATAAAATAACTTCAATTTTGAATTATTTTGCGTTATAATCATAAAAAAATATAACGATTGTGAATTACACTTTATTCAGAATCAAATAGATAGAATTTTGGTTATCATATTTAAAATAAAATATAGTAATATTTGAGAGAAACTAAGTGAATTTAGTATATTTTATTTAAAGGTTATTTGTAAGGGAGTGAATATTACCATTAAAAATATATCCATTTGAATAGTGACAAGGTTTTTGGAATGGTAACATGACCATTAGTATAGTCTGATATTCAATAGATTATTTAAATGATTATTTAAATTTTAAAAAGAATAATGTAATTAAAATAAGCACTTATAAATTTCAAAATATTATAATAAAAAAATTTATATATAAAAATAATATTTAAATTCATTTAATTTAGTTATTTTTCTATAATTTTAATTATTATTTAAGATATCATAATTGCTCTAAATTTATTATTAAGAATGAGTTTCTCGAAATATGATATTTATTTTATAATATGGAATGTAAATTTCTAATCACCAAGTAAAAATTAATAAATAAATTTTTTTAATTCAAATTTTCATAATGCATATTAAAATATTTATGAAACTATATATAATAATGTTTTCAAGAATAAAAATATTAAATATTAATAAAATCAATTATATTATAACTTTATAATTGATTTGAAAAATATACGAATAAATTCATCAGGAAAATGAAAATATTTTTATGAGGTTACAATGTGTATTATAAAATAAATATTATTTTATTAATATATTATAGAAATAGTATAAAATTTAATTTCTCAGAGATAGAAATTTATAAATTAAAATTAAAATTTGGAAGTTTTACATCAATATCAGTTTATGGTGAATTCATTAAATATTATACATGACTAAAATAAATAAAAAACATAAAATAGAACATAATCTTATATATCACATCATCAAATAACAATGAAATTTATGAAATTAAATTTATAATAACACTGTTAAATAGTTCTAAGGAACCCATAGAGACATATAGAACCACCATAATGAGGATCTCAAAATGATCATACATTAAAATGAATTAAAATACATGTGAATCATTTCAATGATGTTGAATGAATAAACAATTGAGGGGAAGTGAAACTATAATTAAGATAATGATATGAATAATTTTAGAAATCATAATGAATATTATTTATATAGGGTAATATGACCGTAGAATAAATTATTTTACCATTTGATGCAATCCATAAGGAATCAGTCCACTATAATAATAATGTATCTATTATTCATATATATGTAATAAAAAATATTTTTAACTCTTTAGTAATAATATAATTAATTATTGTATATAATTTTTATTGATTAATGAATTTAGATTCCATTATAAACATATATATTGGGATATTAATAAAATTTTTCAATAATATATAAATATATATATATATATATATAATTTTTTTTTTCGCAAAAAGTATGATTTTTAAAAACACCATGATCTTAGATGATAATTAAAATTCTTAAATTTAGAAAAAATATTTTTATTAAGATGATATAATATTTTTAATCATTACGTCATAATTACAAAATGATGTTTTTCATAATGTTTAGAGACATTCCAAATTTTATGTAAATAATAAAATATTTAATTATTTTACAATTATAATTATGTCCTTATTATGATTTTGAAATAATATAATAAATAATTTAATTATATCATTAACCAATTTTATGTTATTTTATTACTATAATGTATTTTTTTTAATTAAAATTAATTTCAAAACCTATACTAGAAAATAAAAATACTAAAATAGAAACTAATGTTTAAAAAAACACCATACCATAATTATAAAAAAAAAATTCTTAGAACCATGGGTAAGACCATATTTAATAATTTTTTTAAATATTTACTCAAAAAGTATATGTCCTCAAAGTGTTTAACTCTTTACTGCCAATTTTTATAAATACACACCCATTATCCCACTTAGAAGCACTCCAATATTATTGTGCATGGATCTCAAATAACTTTTAAAAACATGATTCCCTCTAAAGAGTTCTTAATGTTATCTGGAATTCTTTCTTAGGATTTAGATGTTTACATTGCTGGTAATAGTTGTAAATATATTCTTTTCATTTATTATGTAATTCATTATAATAACTTTACATTTAAATACAAAATAAACATTAATTTAAATTAAGAAAATTTATCTTTTAATAGGAAGATGGTATCACTAATTTATCAAATTAAAACAACTTCATATGCAATTATACTTCATAAAACTTCATATGGTCTTAAAATTAAGTATTCAAATCCCAACATATTCCATGTGTTTGAAGTATTAGTGATGATATAAATTTAAGTGGATGGATTTTTCATGGAATATATTTTTGTGATATATATGGTGGAATCAAAATTTGTTTACAATTATATTAATCTTCATTCAAATAGATATTCCATTTTTCAATTAGTGGATACTAACATGGAAGTATTCACATTAGGAAATTATGTACAACTAAACCATATCAAATATATGAGGAATATAAAAAAAATTATTAGGGGATATTTTTATATAATTAAATTGGCTTCTTACCATATAAAAAAATTGTATTTATTGAATATTTTATATGTATATCGTTGTAAAATGAATATATACTAAACTATTACATCATTATCAATCCTATGATAAGGGTATGTTATATTAAAATGGGAATATATTGTTGTATCAATGTTATTTTTTGGATATTCACTCTTATAGCCATATTATTACATTGAGTAAGGAAATTTTGGAAATATTTATATACATGATTATTATAAATATAACTATTAAATACATAGCAATTATTTTATCTGTGTTTCCTTTTTAAAAATATTGATATGTTTTGTTTTTTCATTCTTTTCATATGATGTATGAAATTAAACTACAAAATAATGGATGATTCATGAATTTAGATAGCCACATGTTATATTGATAGGTCTTATTAGTAAAATATTCCTTTTCATTCAGTTTTTTCCTTCCCATTTGTGTATGATGTCATAGTTAAGGCCTTTACAGGATATTTATGACTCCAAAATTATCCATTTCATTTTTAATATAAGAAAATTTATTTATATAAATGTTCTTATTTATACCCATTATTATATTATCTATGGATATGTATATATATATATATATCATATTATATATTTAATTGAATTATATGATTATTTATTCCCTCTCTATTAAGTATTCCTTGTTTAAATATTTTTTTCTTTTGTTGTACACTACCAAATACTAAGATTTTAGGTCACATTTTTTAGTACTTTTTTTCATTTTCCCATTGATACCATGAATATTACTACTCAATGAAGAAGGAAAATAGTTATGAATTTTTAGTGATTGATTAATTAATATATTTATAATTACATTTCAAAGTAATGTATTGGCATATTGTGTACCTAGTCTCCTAAGACTATTTTTCTAATAAATCCTATGTGTTTCTGTCTTTTTAATTTGTACCAATGTAATAAAATAAACACCAACTCTATATTACCATAGTTGGGGATATTATATTTTGATATCATCGAATGTGTAGTCGAATAATTTGGTATAGATATAGAATGAAACTGTAAGACTAAAAAACATTATTCAAAACCAATAGATAAATTAAATTTATAATAAATTATATGAATTTGAATTAAATACAATGATATATAATTCATTATGTTATTCATGAACTATCCATGTATGTTCCAATGATTTGAAATGCTTCATTTTAATGGAATAGAAAATATATGAGAAACAATAAAAATTTGAAGGATTGTTAATAACATTGAGTAATTAAAATTTATATTAAAGAATGAGATAGTTATTAAATATCCCATGGAAATATTATTGAAACAATCATATATTGGGATACATTTTTTTAGAATCAACCATGTTAATTTAGTTTCAAACCATTAAATTGTTAAAATAGTATACTATCACATAAATATTTGGATTAAATGGATAATAATGTTTTGTTTAAAAAATATGATTTTGAGATGAAATAATTATATTTTTTGTAATGGGAAAATAATATATTTTATTCTTGTAACCCATTCTATTGTATTTTTTGATGATCATAATCAATAATTATATTTTCATCCTTTTTAATTTATGTGTATTTTAGTTATTGAGAATAAGCATTAAATAATTGTATTTTATGAATACGAGGAAGGAATTAAAAGAGGTGTTGTGGTTATTATCAACACCCCACAATTGTTAATGTCACAATAATCCCAATTAAAGAAAACTAACCAACTGATAGAATAAAGAAGATGTACCCTAGTAGTAGGAGCCTCACAGACTACTCAATTGAGTAACACCTATTAGGAAGTGGCATTGTATATAACATTGTGATACAAGAAGTTCACCAACAACCTGATGAAACTCATCCTTAATCGAGTGAGATTAGGATATAATTAAATACAAATAGGTTTCTCATAGGCTACTCATTGATATGTAGTGCCTAACTACTAGTATCAAGGATGATGTTTAAAAAGGAATTTATTATGGTTATACCATCCTTCAATGAGTCTTATATGACTTCATTGACCCCCCTAAGAATATAAAGGATTACATGAGCCCATACAAAGTATAAATTAATCTCGGGGAGT
Source organism: Viscum album (assembly GCA_963277665.1). NCBI lineage: Eukaryota > Viridiplantae > Streptophyta > Magnoliopsida > Santalales > Viscaceae > Viscum > Viscum album. The sequence continues at coordinate 635,393,378 of OY728161.1, forward strand.
ATTTAAAATTACCGGTCACTGGAAATGATTTCAAACATCTCATAGTTAGAAATTTTCTCTCAATACAATAAAGATTGCTCTTATTGTGAATCATAATAACATCTACATTTTCACTATATACAATGATTTAAATGTGAATTATTATGAGGATATTTGAGTCCATGATTGAACATGTTCTTTCCTTAAAAGATTTTCATATTAAAAAATTTATATAGGTTCTTATCTAACTACTGAATCTAATGTTATTTATGCTTATTTCTTTCTTCCAGATAATAGAAAATATCCACCTTCATTCATTTTATAGATCTATTCTAGAAAATACAATGTGTATTTCTTTTTCTATGCTACATATCTATCAATAATTTCAATTTATTTATATAATAAATCCCCAACATACTAAATAGAGAGAAATATAGTTTAATAATTTAACTATTACCATTAATCATTTATAAATTGTGTGAATTATTTCCTTTTCAATATTAGTTTCTAATCACTTTCTTATAATTTAACAACGAAAAAATTAATCTATAAATAACATAATATATTAATTTATAAAAACAAATATATAACTTAAATTTTAATTTTTATACTCTACACTAATTATTGTGAATTTTAAAAACCCCATAAAATTATATTATTCATACATTTATTATCTTATTTTAGAACACATTTATATTACTATATCACATACACTATTATTATATGTTAATGGAAATTAATTCCACCTCATTACATGTACACATGAAATAAATTGGTATTAAATTCATCATGTATTACTAAAAACTAAACAATTTTATGGATTCCAAATATTAGATGTCATTGAACGCTTTGACATAAAGATATGATAATGGATACGCAATGGGTTTTGGACAATTATTTCATTGAATAGATTATATTAATTGGAAAATATTATTCTCTACATTTCATAGAATCATTGGATACCCCATTTGGAAGTATTTCACTAATGGATACACAACTACTAAGGAGTCTAAATAAAATTTCCCTCAAAGTTATAAATCAACAGTTTAAATTAATGGAAAAGAAATGAATTATCTTCATTTAGTTTTTTTAAAAATTATTTTAATATTTTATCTACTTGTAAAACTATACACGATATTTGAAATCTCTAGATGTTTCTTATGATGGATATAACAAGGTGAATGATATTAGACATTATTTTCATCGAAAAGAATTTAATGTATTAGTATCCATCCAAATGAATCATTTGGAAAATTTTTATTCATTTAACTACCATATAATGTGCTATAAAATCTATTGGGGACATACTAACAAAAAAAGCTTCTAAAGAAAAATATTTGGGTCCTTCCAAATTCATGGGAATCCAAGGTAATAAAAATAATAGTATATAAATATATCAAGTACATGGTAATTGAATAACATATATATTCACTCATGAACTATGAAATATCTATAAAGACATAATATGTAAATCAACCTAATGATTTTGTCGAAGGAAATTTATTATAATGTAATCAAATACATTGTTAGAATTTACAGTGAAATTGGACATCTACATAAAATTTTGAACAAATAATTAAAATATTGGAAATCCTTCCATCATTACAAATGGTTGACCAATATAATGGAACCCAAGATAACATGATATAATTTCTAAAAATGGAAAAATCATACCAGTGTGTTAAATATAAAAAAAATGATGAATAGAAAGAAAAAAGGAAATAATATCTCAAACTCCACACAAGGAGAGTATGTGATGATTCCATATCCTCTGCCAACTTATTTGAGGACAACCGTAATGGTCTCATTGATGATATTTATGTATGTTATTAGGTTATTTCTTTTACTTTGAGTTATTCCACATGTTCATCATATTATAAAACATTATAATATAGTGACATAATATATGTTTTAAATCAATTCATTGAAGTATTTTTGAAACATAATATATGTTTCAATGATATAAAAAGTAAATATAATCAATTTTTATGAGGAAATTAACAAATATATAAGGAAAATTAATTATTATATTTTAATTTAATATAGTCATACAATGTTTAAATGTTATAATCAACCCTTATGGTTCCCAATAATTGCCTATCTCAACACAATAAAGGTTGAAACATCTAAATAATGTATTTTTCCTAAATTTAATATGAAATATAATTTTGTATTCAATTTTTTAAATCATAATAGAAACTAAAATTATAATAATATTGTAAATAAAATCAGTCATGATATTTTTTTCAATTATAATAGTAAAACCAAACAACATATTTTTGAATGTAATTGTAAATATTCACATTATTCAATGACTATGTTTATTTATCAATCATATCATATTTTGTTTGGAATTATAATGGAAAATTTTATACTAAAATGTATGGAATTCCAAAATATTTTTTGGATGGAATTATTGGACTTAAATTTAAATATCAAAATTCATTAGTAATTTTATATTTGATGAAATATACTGAAAGATAAACTAACATGGACCTATATAGATACATTGATAATGGGAGATCAAGAAAAAATTGTGGTGAAAACTCCGAATTTGTATAATGGTGTAAGATCATTGGAATTAGGACTACTGGTATTTAAAAATCAACTATTATAAATGTGGATTTATTTATGTTTGTGATATTGTTGAATATCATTATTTTGTTTCTCTCATAGAAATATAAGCTTCAGGAAATCATAATTTTATATTGGAGGAGTTAGTTATGGTTCATTTATGTCAGTATATTTTTAATTATGGAAGGTATACTCTTTATTTATTCAATTTATTTTGAAAATGTTTTCTGATTTCAAATTTTTTCTTCTCAAAAAATAATATTATTCAATTTCAATGTATAAAAATATTTAGTTTTATCATTTTTTAATTCAAAATGTATTCAAAATTAAAATTTACCACTTATTTTAATCATTTATAAAAATTTCATTGATTTATATATATTTATAATAACTTTTTATAAAAACTTTTCTATCTCTTTCTATATTTCTAGATTTATTTCTTCTTAATGATTTTAAAAAATCTTTTTCTAAAAATTAAATTTTATCATATTTAGAATTATTCATTTCATATTTAATAATAAACCAATTTTATTTCTTTTTAAATTTTTAGATAAATCATATGAACCTTAATTTCTTAAAATTAAATTATTTGTCTCTTTATTTATTATCATACCCTAAATATATTTTTATAATTCATTTATTAGCTCCTTTTTCTTCTATAATTTGGAAATAAGAGAATTCATCATCTAATGGGAATCTATAATAGTTATTTAAGTCTTATTTATAATGGTTTGAATCATTTATTTTTATTGTTAAAATATGTAATCATAGTTACACATTTGAGTTTCATAGATGATTTTTGATAGGATTTTTGCAATAATAACCCTATTATATTTTCTATTTTCTTTATTTCTTGTAATGAATGTGTTTATTTCATATATTATTTTAATTTTACACAATTCTAAAATTAATTTTATTCATTATTATTTAAAAATTTAAACTTTTATTTACATTAGGATCCTTTTTTTACAATTTTAAAAGGAAAAATGTTTTCAATTATTCAATGGGGAAAATTAAATATAATGGATTCCTGATTTCTTGAATGGTTTTCATTATATTATTATGAAACTAACTTTTATTCTTAAATTTCCTTAAGTATTATTTAATTAACTTATTAAAAAATACAGTATATGTTTAATTTATTTCATATTAATTTATATTTTGAATTTATAAGAAAATATATTATACCTTAAATTTATTTAAAAATGTTTTATATTAATAATTGATTTAGAAATATATAATCTATTTATTTTATTAAAAAAATCATTTATATAATCAATTTATTCAAATATATTATAATTATTGATGTTATTTCAAACATTATAGGATGATTGGTATTATATAATGAGTGTAACATTCATTCCAAAATTACATGTCTTAATACAAATAATTGGATGAGGATCATGTGAAAATACACCAAGAGGTATTAAAATCTAAAAGGGATAGTCATATATTTATTCAGATATTCATATTGTATATGGGTAGTTGAATTATAATAAAAACTAGGTTTGAAAAACCTAGTGAATATGAGTTAGAATATTCACATATTTTTTAATAAAACTGCTAATGAATAGAAATAAAAATTACCTTTTAAATTTTTTAATTTATAAATGATGTCATATTTTAAACTTTTTAAATGTTTTTCATTCACCATGAAAATATTATTATTTTTCATAATTTTGTAACTAAATAATCAATTGAAGGAGATCAAAACATTTTTTACATTCTTATATATTCTTATAGAAAAATAATTATTTCAAATTGATTTTATTGATGATAATTTTTTAATGTTGAATTATTTTAATATTTATTAAAAAAATTAACTTTTTAAGATTGAAAATCTATATTTGTATCTATTATAAAATGGATCCATATATATTAACCTTTAGTAATTTACCCATTGAATGTGTTCCTTTTGAGAATCCCATGGGTTATAATAGGGGAAATTAATTGTTTTAATCTCATTGATATTTATGATAAATTTATGGTTCCATTGTAGTGATTATAATTTCAATTGATTTAATAAAATTTTAATTATGGGAGAATTTTTTCAATGTACATTGGATATGTGTTTTTCTATTTCACAAAGTGTGAGAAAATTATGAGAAAATTATAGTAACAAAATAATTAGGGCATCAAAATAACTAATAATATTTTAAATAAAAATTTTATTATTGTAAATCATTATAATAATTTTTGAAATTAAAATTTTATTTCTATTTTGAAAATTTTTATCATATTTTTTGAATTTATTTTTTAAAAATGACTTTTATTAATAAAATAGAAAATACATTAATATTTATTCTTATTTGATGAATTAATGATCTTCATGCATGGAGAAATTATTAGTGCCTACTTGCATAGTTTGTTTTTATGATGAAATCTCTTCATTAGGTTTGGAAGCATTTTTAATTATGAGTATATCAATTATTAATATTTGAAATTATGTTATAGTGTCTTATAGAATAAAGGTGCCAAAAAATTGTGGTGGTCACTCTCAACATCCCACAGATGTTGATCGATGCCGATACTTGTAATAAAATAGTGAACTCGACGTTTTTTAAATAGATATTTTCTTTTGATGACCATTTATTAAATTACATAAAGAAACTACTATTATTAGTAACGGTATAGTGCAATTAGAATCTTGGTAACGAAAAAAGGGTTCTTAGGTCAAATACATCATCTCACACTAAATTCTATAAAACCAAAACCCTTTATTGATGTATCATATATAATACATTTCTTCACAACGTGGGGATGTAAAACACATGAAAGGGTGAAATTTGATTATAAATAAGGGAAACAAGGTAGATATGTAAGAATAAAATGAACATAAGGTTATGATAACATGAGAATAACATTTGAAACCCATACCCTGCTTAGCATTGATCATAATCTTGTGTCATGGAATAAATATGGGATTTTCATAATACATGAATCATAATAGAATCAATGAAACTACTCCATGGTATCATAACATTTTCTTAAGACATATATTTGGGGCATACATATTACCATACAAAATATATGTCATGGATACCTATTAATACATTCATAATATGATATGATTGGGATAGCCACTAGTGTACCAACATCGGGATTTAGATGACCCACCTATGTACCCTCATTCATTCTTGGCATAACCTCCCCTGTAACCATTGAGCACATATAACATTAATTTTTACCTAATGAATTTGAGGGTTTATAAGCCTCACCAATCACATAGTTAAATTCATACAAATTTCATGTACAATATCATTATATGTTCATACTAAAATATCCCTTTAAATTAAATAAGTTTTTTAATAAACTACTTATAGGATCAATTATGTAAAAGCTATATGTTTCATAATAATTTCATTATTTCATCATAGAATAAACTTAGGATAATAGAGCTAGATTCATAATAATTTTATTAACTTATTACCCATGGAATAAAAATTGGTTTCATAAAAATTATTTCATGATAAATGATTCAGAAAAAGAATAATAATTTTATCATTTATTCACATCTTTATAAATATTCATGTTATATCAAAGGGTGTCGTCTTAGATGGATAATGATTTTGAGAGATCACTTAGAATATTTCACGTGGAAAAATAATTTTCATTATAAATATCTATTTAAAATAAAGAAGTAATAAGAAATTTAGGAAAAATTTAAATTAAATATAAACATTAAATCATATAAATAATGCTACAATGAAGATATTTTTCATAATGTTAGATGATTTCTTTCATTCCATATATGTTAAAACAAAGAATCCATTCACATTTTTAATCAAAGGCAGATAAGAATTGTTTGGAAAATGAAATAAATAATATTTTTAATATATATATATATATTTATAACATGGGTAAAAATTTATTTAATAAATCATTTATAGGATTTTAAATAAATAAATAAATATATATTTTAAAAACATGGGTGTGGAAGAAATATGGGTTTCAACCAAATAGAGAAATAAAAATGATTTTATTAAGAATATCAAATATTATGATTAACAAAGAGATTAAAATTTACACTATTGTATGAAAATTACATTAATAACCAGTGAATTAGAGGATTCATGATATTTCATGGGAGTTAGATCATGGGTTATCAATATAGGTGACTAAATCATAAAAAATATCGATAAATGATGTGATTGTAATATAAATTGATTACAACATTGGTAATCATTCAAAAAATAATTCCCAGTAAAGATAAATACTCAAATTGTTATGTAATTATGATAATTATTTGGATATGGATCATAAAATATAATCATGTAAATATATACGTGACATGAAACAAATAAGTGGTGAAAATGAAATGTATCTTATAGAAGTAAAAAAGTGAGTCTGAAGTCCTATACCTTAAGTCTCAATATATTTTGTAAAAATTAATCAATCATGTATAATCAAAATAATTATATAATAAATATATTACATAAACATATTCATATTTATAATAAAATATTTTAGTTAATATTTACCTTATGTTAACATTTAATTATAATTTCCTTGTTAAAATAATGTTTGGGTAATAAATGCTTTGTATATGTATATGTTTTGATATTTTCAATTTTGATTATCTAAGAACCCAAATATTTCTAGAGGTGTATCATGATTTATTTCAATTACAATTTTTCTATTTATTAATTACTATTTTTTGGGATTTACTTTGGAGAGTGTATGGGTGAAAATTTGAGAAAAATAAAATAAAGAGGGTAGTTTAAGGTTGGCCTATTGTTAGAGAAAAAGCGTACGCCCCAGCCTAGAAATCCATGAAACCCTAGAATGTGGATATCTTCTCCATTGGGGGATGGTTTTTCAAAATTTTGTAGCCTTTGAAGAGTTACAGAAAACCCTTATTAAAGAGTCACACTGTTTAGGCACATTGTAAGAGAAAACCATGAGCCCCATGCCCAGAAAACCATCCCTGAGAATTTAATTTACCTGAAATTAGATTTTAAATCAAACGATCCCAAAAAACTCACCCTTTTCAACCATTGAAGTCCTTTCATGCTTTTAGAGCCTCTTAGACATATACTATGATGTCCTAACCCCCTTTCTTTGCAATTAAAATCTCAGATCATATATTTACACCACAAACGTGTTTTAATTTTCTATCTATTTCTTCATAGATGTGTGGGTCAATTTTTTTGAATTTCCATTGGGTGATAATTCATAAATTAATTGAGGTAGGTGGTCTAATATTGAATTTTTATATTCATGGTTTCAATTCAAGGTATATAATTTAAGAATTTCTCTTGTTTGTTTAGTAATTGGAAACACTTAAATTTAACTTATTAATATAGTAATTTAATCAATTAGGGGATTGTGAATTTTATTGAATAATATAATTTTAGAATATGGATTATTAAATGGTAAATTAATTTTTTAGTTATTGAGATTTTGAATTTGAATAATTATTTACGGAATTTATTATATGATATTGAGATTGCTAATTTGATTAACTAATTGAGTAATTTATTGTAGGATACCAAGATTTTTAAATTGAATAATTAAATGATTAAATAATTTTAGGATAATGAGATTGGGAAATTGATGACTAATTGGTGAATTAATTATAGGATTACTTGGATGGGAGATTTAAATTTATTAATTGGGAAATTAAATAATAGATTCAATTTCATGACTTAATATTTCAATTAGTAATGAAGTATAGAAGTTTTATTAATTATTTAGTTAATTAATATGACTGAAAATATTAGTCAAATTTTATGTTAATTATGGATACTGAGAAGATTAATTAATTATTGAGTTAATTAATAATGCTGAGAAGATTGATTATTGATGATTAATTAATTAAATTGAGAATATTAATTAATATTCAAGTTAGTTAATAAGATTGATAATATTAATTAATTGTTAGTTAATTAATGAGATTGAGAAGATTAATTAATTTTAGAGTTAATAAGAAGACTGAAAAGATTAATTAATTATTGAGTTAATTAATGACATTGAGAAGACTAAGTAATTATTGATTTAATGAAGGCAACTGAAAATTTTAAGTAATTTTTGATTAATTTAATTATATTGAGAAGATTAATTAATTATTAATATAATTATTGATATTTGGATAATTAATAAATTGTTGAATTTATTGATGAAATAATGATTGAAAAATTGGAAATCATATGAAAATTGAGATATAGAATTGTGAAAATGGAATTTTTATATTTAGAAGATATATATAATGGAAATATTAGAATTATAGAACATGATATCCTTTGGGTATAGTGTGGAATCTGTAATGGGTTAGAGCCAGTGTTGTGGTTTAGGCATACTAGAAATCCTAGAGTATATATGTGGTTAAATAAAGTATAAATTAATAATGTGATAACTATTTATTTATGAAATGAGATTATTTATTTATAAAAATTCACACATATTTTATTGAATTGATATTATTTTAGAAACATTTTTTGATGGCCAATTGAGTTGTACTCAAAAACTACTTAGGATGCTTGATCGATACATGAAAGGATTTCATGATTGTCAAACATTTTGAGGGAAAGGGCCCTATGTTAGGTGGATGATTCAGGATGGAGCATTGATGAGGGAACCAAAAGTGGTTTAGGGCCCATTTGAGAGTGGTTAATGTATTTCCTTTGAGTTTCATTTTGACACTAACCCATTTATCTATCATGGAATATCTATTGTATGGTTTTCATATTGTATCATCATTTTTGGTCATCACATTATATTGGATTATTTTTTGTTGTGGTTATTTATTTTGGTTATTTTTTATTTATTTTTCATAGTTTTTTACTCTAAAAAAAGGGTATAGTCTACCCATGACTATTGTTAGACCCTTGCTACTAGTCAGCAGACTCTATTGTTTGGGGAGATGTGATTAAGGTCACATAGTGAATTGGATCAGGACACATGTGTGTGTAACTTGGGTTGAGGCATTACTAAGTGGTATTAAAAGAGGTTTTCTTTTCTTTTTTATTTTGTATTATTGTTTTGGAAAGTAAGAGAGTAAAATTGGAAGATTAGGGACATGATTATTATCTCATACATGGGAGTTTATAACCCATGTGTGGGGAATAACCCAAGTCCTTGGGTGATATTTTGGTTATTGATGTTTGAAATTAAAGTTAAAGACCTTGGGTGATACACTTTTGGTGTGATGTCATTGTTTTTTATGATATTTCATGTGAAGTAACTCATGGAACATTATGAAAATAGTGTTGAGTTTTCATTCATAAAACAAGGAACTCATAATTATTTTGTGAGATGATTCATTTTAGGCATGAACAAAAAATAGGTTATGGGTATGTTGTTCAACTTGAATTTTTATTCCATGATTGTAAAAATGAATTAAAAATGGTTTGGACCATGAAATATAATGTGGTTAAATGATGCACAGTGAGAATAATTCAGTGTATAAATGAAATACTCAAATAATAAAAATGACTACCCTTTTTTATACTTGACCTAGATATAGGATGGTTAAGGGTAGTGTTAGCACCTCGGTTTTCAAAGTGTGGTGGGGTTTGGAAAAAATACTTGTTGTTACTTATTTTGTTTTTCCATAAATGCGTTAATCTTGTGAAAAAATGTAAGGACCCAACCCCAGTTTCCTGGAGCCGGTGCCTTATTACATTACATTGGTATGATTACAAGAAATTCATATCTCGAAGGAAAGAATAGTTTAATAGATTTGGAAACAAGATACATAAATAAGTTCAACATTATATCATGAAATGAAAAACAACACTAAATTATTCCATTATAGACATCCCAACCTCCTAGATTATGCCAGTAAGTCACTCATAACCTACTTCTTCATATCTAGGAAAAAATAAAACATAATAAAGGGGTGATATCAAATTCTCAATAAGAGTAAGAAATACAATGGAAGATATTATAAACATAAAAATTAGGCATGGTGAATAATTGAGAACACATGCCTTTTAAAAATAAACTTGAACATAATATAGAAGGAATATGAGCTGAGTAAATAATTCAATAATAAAACATAATCAGAGGTATTCTAATAGTGGAATAACCACATGAACTATCAATTACTAGCTTCATAATTAGGGAAGTTCAAATTCCGAACATTTTGAAACATTTTGTCAAGGCCTCGATCAAGATGTCTAAAACTGATTAAGGCCTCGGCCAACACCATATATCAAATTGGGAAAGGCCTTATCCAATTCCACATCTATTTGTCTCATGAGACCTACCGATGCCCCGAGGGGATATAGAAAGCCCCGCCCGACACTTACTAAATCCAATTCATTTCTTATATGAATGGGGATAAACATAAACTATATACACATTCATATTGAAACTAACATATGAAATATAAATAACTTTCCCCAAACATTAAGCATAAACACTAACCATTCAGAGTAAATTGGTGAATGGTTTTAAGATAGAACATCCACAGTAAAACTAATAATAAACTATTAAATTAAATATGGTAAATAATATCATAGTAGATAAATCTTAATGAATTACAAGATTCAATAAGGGATGTTGTCTTATATGAAGATATTTTAAATGAGACCATTAAAAAAGTCCTAAGGAAATAATCCTTAAACATTGTAAAGTGTCCCATACCACCTTAAAAAATTCAAATCATAATACCTTATAATATCATGATAATAATGATACTCTTGATAAGATATACCAAATTCTAGTACATACACTACATGGATGTAATAAGTGGTGAACAAGACATATACTTCATAAAAGTTAACGTGAGAGGAGAAAAATATTTTTTAATTTTGAAAGAAGACATATTTTGGAAAATCATTTGTATTTTCCCTGAAATAATATTTTAAACATGTATATCCCAAAAAATAAAAGTTAAGGACATTTAAATTATATTTAAGGTATAATTTATGTCCCACTAAAGTGAAATCATGTAAAAAGAGTTCTTAATAATATTTAGATTTAAAACATTATAGAGCATTTTAAGGAACATATTAATGATAATTTTAAAGTGGAAAGGAATGTTGGTTTTCATAAAACATGAAATGAACCAAGATAATTTTTCATGATAATATTAGTGATATTATAAAAATAATGGCGGCTTAAAATAGATTCTAGAATGCACTTGAAAATGGGTATAAATTTGATAAGTTCCCTTGAATTGAGCCTGTATTTTAGGAAGAATTTTTGAAAGATCCTTTTAAAACATATAACTAACCATAAATAAAATTAGGATTCTTGTTGGTACACATATATATATAATAGTTAAATATAATTTATGAGGATTACATAATAAATGAATATCATTGAGGTGAGTAGAGAATAAGAGAAACCTAAATGAAAATGGAGGTTCCAGTAGAAAATACTTGTAACTTTGTAATCAATTGAATTGTATGCCCCAAAATTAATAATAATTAAATAAAAAATTGAATATCATGAAAGTAAATGGAATCATGATTTGAAATATCAATGGGTAGTATAGATACACCATACACAAGTAATAGTAGTGAATACGGAAAATCTCACAAAAATGGAAGTGGGATGAAGAAACCCCTTACCTTAATCCGAATGTGTTTCGCTCTTGAAATTAAGGTCATGGAATATGAAATTAGACATATTAATACATTATTTAAGAACATATTAGACATATATTTAGTTTATAATAATTCTTTTTATTTCATTTATTCCCTTGTTGATATGTTATTATATTGAATTTCGTCATTCCAAAGTGTTCGTTTTCTTGATTTTCATAATCGGTTCACTTGTTTTTAAGTAATTGAGTTCATGTGAAATGAATGTAAATATATAGAATTGAAATTACATATTATTTATGAACATACAGAAGTTTTAATGATAATTTCTATAATTTTTTACATGGAAATAGGATGAATCATTAAATGAATTATTAATGACATTCACTTAGATTATTTTAGCGGTATTTTAGTTATTAAAAACTAGTTTGGTCATATGATTTAATAATATGTATGTATAATGGTTCATGAATATTAATTAGTTTATAATATATATGTTATAGTCTTTTTAAACCATAAAATGGTTTCGTCACCAGTAATGAAGGATAAAATGAAGAACGAAACTTTGTTGTCCATGACGGTTATACATTGGAACCTCATGGAGGTTGATTTTGTTTTTAAAAATAAATGGGAGATAGAGTAAGGATACTAATGATAGTTCTTCCATTAACATGATAAAATTATAGTATACATATGATACAAGATCTATCATGGTTATTTGGACAGAGGAGGTGAGAATAGGATAACAAAATATGATAAATTGAAATGAAACTAAATGAAAAATAAAGGTGCTTTACCTATTGAAATAAAATCTTTGAGAACCTCCTTAAGGGAAGGGGTTTTGGTCTTTTGGAAAGAAAAAGAGATTCTTGGATGTGGGGAGTGACTAGGGAAGGGTAATTGAGTAGAACATTGAGGAGATTCAAGGCTTAGAGAAGTGAAGAGAAGAGGAAGTGTGGGGGGGGGGGTTATAGTGGAGGAATAGAGGGTTTTCATAATTTTTTAATCATTAGTTTATTAATTTCCCTCAATACCATAAATAGTGATTATTACATGACTAAAAATAGTAATAATTTCATGTTATTTTGAAACAAATGGTCTTACATCACTTATGATGTCCTAAATAGTGTATTTAACTGATAATTTTTATATATGGTATTTTACCATATCTTACTATTCATCAAAAATTTGAGTATTTCAGAAAACTACCAAAAATTCACCCTAACCTTTTTTTATGTGTAGAATCCAAAAATGAAGTCCATTTTTCAAAAAATAATTTTCTAAATATGATTAATTTTACATTTAATTAAAACCATATCTTATTCTAAAAAAACATTTATTTACTTATTCCAAAACATAGGTATATCGTACTTCCACTTGAATATTATTTATATACTATGATAGGTAAGGTTACTATTCATTAGGATATATCACTCTTCATAAGGGTATGTTACTATTCATAAGGGAAGGTTACTATTCATAATGGTAGGTTACTATTCATAAGGGCTGGTAACCATTCACCAAAAATTATGTTTTTATTATTAGACTCCAAATAACTTACTGATCGCAATTGGGTATGTCATATTTTAGAAATTCAAATCATAGAGGTGAAAAAATTATGTTTACGTGACCAGGTTATAACAAAGTGGTTTTTTTAGAGACGCAATGTTTCATGCATTCTATAATAAATCTATTTGTAAATTCTTGGGGTGTTACATTATCCCCTCCTTACAAAAAATTAGTCCTCGAAATTTGAAATTGAACTTTGAGAGTTAATGGTTGATAATTGAAAATTCCCTTGTGGGAAAACCACATCAAGAATATAGTTAAAATATTCTATTAATAATAGGAAAGGTAAAATCATTTGTTACTATAAAACAATGCATTATAATTGGAAAAAATGGTCAAGGAAGAATAACCAAACCATCATGCAACGACATTAAAATCCAAAACCCATACAAGGATCAACTTGAACCATTTCATAAATGGTTAAAAATTACAAAATATAATTATTCAACACATTATAATGAAGGCCTGTAAATTTCCAAGTTGAACTTATCATTAACCCTTAATCAACAATAAGCATCTCTAAAATTCAAATTCCAAACATGTGAATAAAATCATCATGTATCCTCTAGAAATATGGTAATAACTTGAATTACCATTAAAACCATATTGGAAAAATTAATTCCTATATATTATTTAAGTAAGATACATGTTATTGGATATATTCCTTAAATCCAAAAGTATTGTAAACTCCATCGATGATAGATTAGGCCACTTCTTGACAAGTCAATAATCAGTTCCAAGGTAGTCAGTACTTATCTGAATCAATCATTTCTTCATCATTATCTCAACATGAGATATATATTAAGGGTTGTATTTCCCTTAATCACATTTTTTCTAAAAAGTTTAACTTTCTACTGAATCACTTTTCCTTTGTACCATTCACAATATGACCTCAAATCCTTAAGGAAGTAGTACTACAGTACAATCCTTATATATCACATAATTCTTACAACTAGTACATTATTGAAAAAATATTCAAATGACACGATTCTTGACTAGGAATATTAATCATTTTTATTCATTTTCAATAGAATCATAACTTGATTATTATCCAAAATCATCATTTGGGGTATATTACTTTGACTCTTGGGACATTGATTCTCATAGTGTCCCATTTCTTTGAAGTTGAAGCATTGAATATAGGGAAATTATTTCCTTGTGGGAAAATATATCTTTCTTTTATTCCCTTTATCAATTTTTTTCCCTACCACCCTCTTCTTCTTTTTCTTCCCTTCAAATACATAGGACTCAGAGATGTCTTTACATACCTTGTCAATACATGATACTATTTCCTCATATGATGAGGATACTTGGGAGACAATATTCCTTTGAGATGATGGCTTAATACTATCAGAGATATATTCATTCTTACTATTTTCATCTTGTACATTGGTGAAGTTCTCATTTCTTCTACCATTTATAATCAATTCTATATTATATATTAGTTGGTAACATTATGAACTCTCTATGAATCTAAACATGGTATAACACATACCATAAATTTATGCATCGTAAATACTAAAACCATATACTTTGGTTACTATGGGGGCATAAATCCTTTATAATGGTGGGTAAATAAAATGTGGATTATCCAAAACATATCCCCTGGGAGTGTCAATACCAAGAGTGAATCAAGACCCATTTTCGTGTACCAAGATACCCCGGGTCAATCCCGGAACTCATTGTTAGAGTTTTCACTCCTAGGTACATCTGTGCCAGAGCCACCTCTACCTTTTTGTATCCAGACATGGATGTATTTATTAGAAATATACACATAATATATTCCTTACCAAAATACTAGGATCATTTTGTATGTTTATCTTCAAAGACTGTCATTGGGATTTGTTCCCTAACCTACATTTTCTAAATATAGTTTGTAGGTTTTCTACTAATCTTACACTGATACCAACTGTAAGGACCCGACCCTTGTTGCCCAATGATGGTGCCTTATTACATTACATTGTCATGATTACAAGAAAGTTGTATCCTAAAGGAATGAATATTTTAGTAGATTTGGAAACAATATACATAAATAAGTTCAACATTACTTCATGAAATGAAAAACAACACTAAATTATTCCATTATAAACATCCAAGCCTCCTAGATTATGCCAACAAGTCACTCATAACTTACTTCTTCATATCTTGGGAAAAATAAAACATAAGAAAGGGGTGAGATCAAATTCTCCATAAGAGTAAGAAATAAAACATAATATATCATAAACATAAACATTAGGCATGTTTAATAATTGAGAACACATGCCTTTTAAATATAAACATGAACATAATATGGCAGGAATATGAGTTGAGTAAATAATTCCATAATAAAACATAATCATGGGTATTCTACTAGTCAAATAACCACATGAAATTTCAATTAATATCTTTATAATGAGGTAAGTGAATATTCTCGACATTCTGAAATATTGTTTCAAGGCCTTAGCCAAGACGTCTAAAAATGATTAAGGCTTCAGCCCAAACCATATATCAAATTAGGAATGGCCTCAACCAATTCCACGTCTATTTGGATCATGAGACCTACCGATGCACTAAGGGGATATAGAGGGCCCCACCCAACACTTAATAATTCCAATGCATTCCTCATATGAATGGGGATAAAGATAAAAAATATACACATTCATATTGAAACTAACATATGAAATGTAAATAACTTTCCACAAACATTAAGCATAAACACTAATCATTCAGAGTAAATTGGTGAATGGTTTTAAGATAGTACATCCAAAGTCAAAATAATCATAAAACATTCAATTAAATATGTTAGATAATATCATAGGATATAAATATCAATGAATTAAAAGATTCAATAAGGGATGTTGTCTTATATGAAGATATTTTAGATGAGTCCATTAAAAAAATTCCTAAGGAAATAATCCGTAAACATTCCAAAGTGTCTCATACCACCTTGAAAAATTTAAATAATAATACCTTTGAATATCATGAAAATAATAAGACTCTTTATAGGACATATAAAAGGTAAGTACAAGCACCACATTCATGGAATGAGTGGTAAACAAGGCATGTACTTCATAAAAGTTAACGTGAGATGAGAAAAATATTTTTTACTTTTGAAAGAAGACATATTTTGGAAAATCATTTTTATTTTCCATTAAATCAGATTGTAAACATTTATATCCATGAAAATAAAAGGTAAGTACATTAAAATTAAATGTGAGGCATAACTGATTTCCCACTGAACTGAAATCATGTAAATATAGTTTTTAATAATCTTTAGAAATAAAACATTTTAAATAATTTTAAGGAAAATATTAAAGATAATTTTAAAGTGGAAAGGAATTTTTGTTTTCATAAAACCATAAATTAACCAATCTAAATTTTCATGATAAAATGAGTAATTTTATAAAAATAATGGTGTCTTAAAATAGATTCTGGAATGCACTTGGAAACAGGTAAGAATTTGAGACGTTCCCTTGAGTCGAGCTTGTATTTCGGGAAGATTTTTTGAAAGATCCTTTTAAAACATATAACTCCCCATAAATTAAAATATTATTATGATTGGTAAAAATACATATAATAATAACATTTAATTATTGAGGAGTACATAATAAAATAATATCATTGAGGTGAGTAGATAATAAGAGCAACTCAAATGAAAATAGAGATTTGGGTAGAAAATACTTGTAACTTTGTAATCAATTGAATCTTATGCCCAAAAATTAATAATAATTAAACGACACATTTAATATCATGAAAATAAATGGAATCATGATATGAAACATAAATGGGTAGTATACATGCACCATACCGAAGTAATAGTAGTGAATATAGAAAATCTCACAAAAATGGAAGTGAGATGAAGAAACCCCTTACCTTAAGTCCGAATGTGTTTCGCTCTTGAACTTAAGGTCCTGGAATTTGAAATTAGACTTATTAATAACTTATTTATGAACCTATTAGACATTTATTTGGTTTATCATAATTCTGTTTAGTTCATTTATGCCATTATTGATAAGTTAATAAATTAAATTTTGTCGTTCTAGAGTGTTTGTTTTCTTGATTTTCATAATCAGTTCACTTGTTTTTAAGTAATGGAGTTCATGTGGAATGGATGTAAATCTATATAATTGAAATTAAATATTATTATTTTAACATAAAGAAGTATTAATGGTCATTTATATCATCTTGTTACATAGAAATAGGATGAATCATTAAATGAATTATTAATGACATTCACATAGATTATTTTAGAGGTATTTTGATTATTAAGAACTAGTTTGGTCATATGATTTAATAATATGTATTTATACTGGTTATTTAATATTAATTAGGTTATAATACATATATTATGGTATGTTTAAACCATAAAAATGTTTTCATGGCCAGTAATGAAGGAGAAAATGAAGAACAAAACTTCGTCGTCCACAAAGGATATAAATTGGAACCTCATGGACGTTGATTTCATTTTTAAAAATAAAAGGGAGAGAGAGTAAAGATATTGATGATGGTTCTTACATTAAAATGATATAATTATATTATCTAGATGATACTAGATATATCATGGTTATTTGGATAGAGGAGGTGAGGAGAGGATAACAAAAGAAGATAAATTGAAATGAAACTAAATGAAAAAGAAAGGTGCTTTACCTCTTGAAATAACATCTTTGAGAACCTCCTTAGGGGAAGGGGTTTTGGTATTTTGGAAATAAAAAGAGATTCTTGGATGTGATGAGTGACTAGGGAAGGGTAATTGGGAATAAAATTGAGGAGATTCAAGGATTAGAGGAGTGAAGAGAAGGAAAAGTGAGGGAGGTTTTTATAGTGGAGGAGATGAGGGTTTTCATAATTTTATAATCATTAGTTTATTAATTTCCCTAAAGACCAGAAATAGTGATGGTTCTATGAAAAATAATAGTTATAAATGCATGTGAGTTCTAACCAAGTGGTCTTACATCACTTATGATTTCATAAATAGTGTATTTAACTAATAATTTGTATATATGGTATTTTACCGTATTTCACTATTCATAAAAAATTCGAGTATTTCATAAAAATACCAAAAATTCATCCTAACCTTTTTTCAACGTGTAGAATCCAAAAAGGAATACCATTTTTCAAAAATAATTTTCTAAATATGATTAATGTAATATTTAATTAAAATCATAATTTATTCTAAAAAAATAGTTTTAAAACATTTATTTACTTATTCCAAAACATAGGTATATCGTACTTCCACTTGAATATTATTTATATACTTTGATAGGTAAGGTTACTATTCATTAGGGTATATCAATATTCATAAGGTTATATTTCTATTCATAAGGGTAGGTTACTGTTCACCAAAAATTATGTTTTTCTTATCGGACTCCAAATAACTTACTGATCACAACCGTGTATGTCAGATTTTTGAAATTCAAATCATAGAGGTGGAAAAATTATGTTTACATGACTAGGTTATAACAAAGTTGTATGTTTTAGAGATTTAGTGTTTCATGAATTCTATAATAAATCTATTTGTAAATTCTTGGGGTGTTACAAAAAATATATTAAGTTGTGTGTTTGGATTGTAGATTTATACCTCCGTGATGATGCTTGTTGAGAGGATGAAAGGAAGATATGGCTAGGGTAGATCCTCTAGTATTGGAACCTGAGGTACCGATAGTATTGATTAAGGATGTTAGGGTGAAGTTATTGGAGAACATTTCATGATTTAGGAAATTTATGTAGAGGGACCTAGGGTCCATCTAGAAGATAATTCCTTAGATGATGAGGTAGATTTAGTTTCATCACCCTATCACTTTTTATAGAAAGGGTAAACCTGAGTTAGATATGTTTTGGATTGAGTCTATACTAACTATACATGACGACTTATAGAATCCTACTAAGAATAAGGTAATTTTGGATACCTATATTTTTTGAGGATCTATGAAGCACTGTTGGGGAGTTTAGTCTCCAACTAGACATGATGATGGTATTTTATAGAAGGAATTCAGGGAGTTATTCTTTGAGAAATTTTATCTAGAGATGTTGAGGCAAGAGAGAGTATTTTAGTTCATGTGGTTGAATCAGGGGATTAATTATGTGATGAATTATGTAGGATTATATACATATTTTTAGAGTATTTCTCCAGTGTTGGTAGCATATGAGTATACATCAGAAAAATGATTTCCAGAAGGACATAAGTGTGAAATTAATTCCACTGTGAACATCTTCAGACTGATATAGTTTTTCGAGGTTGTAAATTAGGCTCTAATAAATGAGGGGAACTATAAAGTGGATTCCAATTTAGGATACATGTTTGGTACTAGATGATTAGTAGGTACAGATTCTGAGAGAAGGAAGTGTCCTTATGATATCATTATCTAGAGTAGGGGAAAACAGAGTGTCCAGTGGGAATGGTTAGTTACGCAAGACCGTTCCCTAGTGATTTTACCATAGAGTGGTAGACCATGATTCTATCATAGACATTATCCCCAACCACCAGTGGTGTGATGATCATGTGTAAATATAGGAATTATGTAGAAGTTCTATAGGAACCAATGATAGATAGGTAATTATGTGGTATATATACATAATTAGACTATATGAAGGTGTTTTTCTACACTATATCAGCCCAACACTTGGATTTCTACTGGCCTCGGTGGTAGAGTCAGTGGATGTGGTACTTCTAGGAAATAAAGACCATATATGATGAGTGGTGAAGCTTAGGGGAGTCAAAATGCATCATAGGGAAGAGGGTAATTAGAGTTGCATGAGTTTCAGTCGATACTTGTGGATAATGTAGATGGAACATCGATAGTGAGCGGTATCATTCTTGTAGATTCTATATTAGTTAATAACTTATTTGATATTGGTCAATCTCATTCCTTTATTTATATGCAACAAATGAACTATTAGAGCCTGACATTGGACTTTATGAGAGGGGTGTTAAAGATAGATACAACGTTGGAAATGCTATCTGGGGACGTATTATTATGCAAGGTATTTTCTCTCGATGTTAATGACTATAATTTTATATGGGATCTCTATATTCTTGACATGTCAGGATTCTACCTAATTATTTTTTTTCCTAGATAGTATAATACTAATCCCATATTTCTATGGGATAATGATGTTTATGTATCCTAAGGGTGACATGGGATTCCCAGTAGAGAATGGAATATCTAGGAATGTCGACCATGGTCAATTCATCCTCCACTATGCGAGCTCATAGACTAGGTGTCTAGTCTTTTACTGAATGACAGAGGTTTAAGGTAGGATTTATTTCAAATTTTAGTGTACAAATTTTATGATGTGTTTCCAGAATATTTTTCAAGGTTTTCTCCTGAGAGATATTTTGTAATTTACTATTGATCTCATGCGAGGGCCGATCCAGTTTCTATTCCAACATAAATAATGTCACAAACAATGCTTCAAGGACTCAAGAATCATCTTAAAGAGTTCATTGATAAAGGCATTATCCATACGAGTATGACATCTGGGGGATTAGAGATGTTTTTTTTCACATAAGGATGAAAGGATTTTTTTCTTGGGTGTTGATAACTACAAATTGAAATAGACAACTACGAAAAAATGATATCCTATTTCATGCATCGAAGATATTTTTGATTAGTTGAAAGGATATTGTGTATTTTCCAATATTGAATTGATATCAATGTATCATCATTTAAATTTAGACTTCTGATATAATGAGGGCTACATTTAGAAGAAGGTATGGCTTATATGAATTCTTTTTAATTCTATTTGGGTTGATGAATTCACCAGCCATGTTTATAGCCTTAATGGATAGAAAATTCCATTTTTTACCTGGATCTAATTGTGGATGAAATATTCTTGTTCTCAAAGACTCATGATGACCATGCCCAACATCTTGAAATCATCCTGAGTACATTAAGAGATAATTAGTTATATGACACACTATTAATATTTTAGTTTTGGATTGATGAGTTACACTTATTGGGACACATTATCTTGGAGGAGCAAGTGTATGTGGAACTAGACAGAGTGAATGCATTGGTTTCATAGGAACATCCCAATAATTTTTTGATATCTGTATCCTTTTAGGGTTATTTGGATAATATCAAAGAATCATCCATGAATTTTCTTGATTAGAAGAACCTGTTTCGGGCTTGAAAAGTGATGGGATACCATAACAATGGTCCAAATCATGAGAAACTTTCTTATAAGAGTTGAAGAAGCTCTTGAAATTAGCATCAATATTGATCCCACCGGATCCTTATGAGGTTTACATGATGTTTTTTTGACTCTTATTTGAAAGGTATTAGAGTTTTGTTAATGTATAGACATCTAGTTCTAGCATATAGGTCCCGAATATTGAGGACACGTGAATTGAATTACCCTATGAATGACCTCATGTTAGCTATGGTGGTTTTTGATTTTTTGTGTTGGTGTCGCTATCTATAGACCATGATGTTTATGATTTTCACTATTCACAAGAGCTTAAGGTATATGCTCTCACAATGGTATTTGGATTTTCCTAATTGTAGTTGATGTTGGAATTTCATTCCTAGATGTGGGTGGTAGACCTAGGTGTGGAAAAAATGTACCATGACATACAACATTTTTTTTGATGAGCATGGAAAATTATATATAAATATTAGTGACATGATGCATCACATGGAATAATGTGTAGACAAATCATCAATGACTTGGTGTTTTACTGCAACAATTTCCCATTATGGAATGGAAGTTGAATGATGTTACCATGGAAATTGTGGTAGGTATCTTGAAGAAACCATGGATGAATGATGCTATTTGGTTTATTTTGTATAGACTGATGAAGTTATAACATTTCTTTCCTATTATGGATACCTTATCAGTGGTAAAGTTTGGAGACTTGTATGTTTAAATGATAGTCCATATTCATGGGGTGCCACGAACTATAACATCAGATCGGGAATCATGTTTTACATTGTGGTTCTAGAAGGGAATACACAATGTGCTTGGAATGAAAGTTTTACTGAGTATGGAATTAAACCCATAGATATATGGGAAGTTAAATCATGATATACATGTTCTTGAGGGTATGTTCTAGGCGTGTTTACAAGACTTTTGGGGGTCTTTAGAAAAACACCTTTCATTGGTGGTGTTCTCCTATAATAACTATAATAACCCTACTATTTATTTCACACTTAAACATAATTTATTACATAAAATATTCACTTTATAAAACATATAAGATCGATAGGTATACTGTATCTGGGGCTTAGGAACTTTACATAACAACTTATAACATGAAATACACATCCTTATTGAAAACTTCATTCACATGACCACACACATTCCTTCGTACTTAGCATTGTATGGGATAACCTGAGGACATACATAAGAAAATGGTGAGCTATAAAGCCCATTAAGGGAGTATAAAAAGAATAACATGAAGAATAAAGTACATGTTAGGTAATAGGAATATCAATGGAGCATAAGAGAAACATGAACATAAAGGCATGATATAGCATGATTATCATAACATGGAAATGTGGCATCAACATTTAACATGATATCATCCTGGGCCAAGACTCAATTCACATTGAACATGAGTAAACCCTCATTTAACTTGAATTATTATGAGTAAAACCTCATTTCACATGATGTATCATGATACTATTCTTTACCCAATGCATTGGAACGCTATCAGGGCACACCCTTCTTGATTATTTCATTTCTTACATAAGTGTGCCACATGGATCATATAATATGGATTCATTAAACATCATTATTTATTACAAAATAAAGGAATGTGGAATTCATACATGAAACTCTATAATCAATAAGTAAATGTGCATAAAGTTGAATACCCATGATAGAGAAATGGGCATGGTATTCACTACACAATGAATTTGGATTGGAAAATCGTGGTGCAATTTCGGCAGCACAATGACGTGACATATGAATTAATAAAAATAGTTGATGAGAGATAAAGGGGTGTCTCATAATATGTACCTGGAATGAAAATTAAGGGGGTTATATAGATACATGTCCCAACATATGTAATGGAATTTATATTCATAATATAAAAAAATTTCTTGAATGTAAATGATAAGAGAGAAACCCCTTACGGAATTTTGGCATTATAAAAGGTGTAAATTGAAGGCATTAATGAGAGATAAAGAGGCATCTCATCATTCAAACATATGGAGGGTAGTATGGGTTGAAATAGTGGGTGCCATAGACCCAACTATGCAGTACTTTTGATTACTATATCATGTATACAGTTATTATACATGATGTTATCTTACAATTACAATGAAGAATTTTCTACATCCACTATTATAATTGTAATGTCCGAAGATTAATTGTCATGTAGAGAGGTTATAGAAGATCCCAGGATGTAATGAGAACCTCGAGACACAATGAAGTTAATTTTAAATATATTTTCTATGGTCTAGATACATCTTACTGACTGGACACGGTAGATGTATGACTATCAGATGCTGGGGGATCATAATCATTGAGACTTATTCTCATGAAGTTCACACATGGTGATCTCTAGTAGTGAGATCATGAATAAATACCCACCAATAGGAACACCACATGTTTTGGGTGTCATTGGTCATTCCTATCTATAGAAATATGTATTTGTCTCTTGACTTGAGACCATTACCAATGTGTATCATTTGATTACATACTTTGATGCAAGGAAAAAACCATGATATTGAAATCGTTGTGAGTTAGCTTATGTTGGGTGCGTTGTTGGTGGTATGACATTGGTTGAATGGTCAAGAAATTATTTGTCACTTTCAAGTTTAGGAAGTTGTGTATCCCATACCTGGTTGATCAGGATTGAGATACCTTTATAAGTCTTTGGCCAAAGCAGGAAAAAGGCAAATCCATCCGGATATATCAACAAATAATAAAGAAACAAAATGACGATGAAACAAGTGTGCATCCTACTTTTTGAGATATTTAATGACAAAGATATTATAGTACACATTCAGTGTTCATAGGTTGGTTGTTATTGCTATGATAATCCTTATATCATTTGGGACCATGATGGGTTGTTAGACTCTGCTCTTGGTCTATGGATTTATTCACTGCTATTGAGATAATGACCTAGAGGGTCACACACAATAGCATATTCATGAATCTTCCCTATTTAGTTGAATAGTTATATGGACATGGTGGGCCCCACCATGAGGTTCGAGTGTTGTTCAATGTATCGATCACCAAAAGAATTAAATAAATTCTTTATTATTCAAGTTATGAATAATTGATATTGAATTTATTTAATGTATTTACGAGTTTAGTAAATATGAGAAAAATATTAATCGAACATATATTATTTTAATATTCAAGGTTCATTTTATATTATGTGGGATAACCAGTCAAGTTAAATGGCTTGAGTTTTATCATGTAATATATATTTTATATATATTACAAGTATGTGATAAAATAATAAATAATATTGATGCATTTTAGTTCATCGAAATTATTTATTTAGTAGACGTTGAAATAAACGGGGCTGGGGAACCCAACCAGGTATTTATCAACTCCACTATAACTATATGAGGAGTCTATCTCACATGTGTGGCAATTCATACTATTAACTCATTCTCATGGAATGAAAATGAGATCCTCTCTCTCCTCCCTCTCTATAGAGAGATAATCTCTCGATCTAAGAAACTCGGATCAAGAAATCTATCAAGCATCGAAGGCATCTTGATGCAGAGATCTTCAGGATGTCGAAAGCATCGTTGGATCTACATTCTAGCACTCAAACTTCAATGATCAACGTTCCAATAGATTTTTAAAGTGTATGTGGACGATATAGAGGGTTCCTGCTATGGATCCTTCAAGCGATGATCACCAATGACTAGTTGAAGTTGAGTGCACCTTCAGACCTGAAATGGGTATGTTTTCAATTTAATTTTTTAATATTTATAATTTATGTGAGATCCTCGGACCTCACTGGGTCAGTCATGACCTGTCCCTGAGGGCTCGTGCCGTGACTACCCCAAGCCTGCCTTCCATAGGCCAGGGGCTAGCGACTAGCACCAAAGGCATAATTTTCTAAAACTGGGAAGGAATTGCCTTCATAACCTGTAAACACACACAAAAGATATGAACACGAGTAAACTATATAACTAAAAAGTTAGTAAAGTAAGTAAAAAGGGGACAAAATACAAGCCCAGCTGGAAAGTACAAGAAACTGAAAGTATAAGTACAACTGAGTAAAAAGGGAAAACAACTGCTAGGTCATCCTCCGAGGTTCCCACCTGAAGGGTAAGTAGAGATTGCCTCCTCAACACTCCACATCTGTCCGTATACTCCGTGTACCAACACGCTGTATGGTCCACCTCCGAGCACCGTCTAGTCCTGGTACTCTCAGCCTCTATCAATGTTGTTCGCCGTCTGCATCCAACACAATAAGGTACGGGCATAGCCCGTGCAGGGGTGAGGATAACGATACTCGGTAGGGACCCTCAGACCCTCAAGGTCTCATAAAATCCAAAAAGGATAAACCAAAAAGTATTAAATCAATATATAACCTTACTTAGGTATATTCCCATACATATACCCAAGTTATCAAGTGATCCATCTCAATCATGAGGAAAACACTGAAAAACTGACTCAGTTCAACCAGGATTTTATTATAGGGGTAGTAACATTTCAAACCCTCAGCTGCTGGAGAACTCCTCCTCTATTGAGAACAGTGGGCCTTCTGCCACAACCAGGCGTTTCCCACTAACCTTGGACTACTGAGGTACTCCTCCTGTCGAGTACCGTGGGTCTTCTGTGTCACACAAAGACGATCTTCACCGTTGGTCTGCGGCCACAACTAGGTGCTCCCCCCTCAAAGCTTGAAGAGGCACTCCTTCTATTGAGTACCGCGGGTCGGCCTCCACAACTAGGCGCTACTCCACTGTGGGTCTTCTACCACAACCAAGAACTCCCTACTGGGCTAGTCGAGTCACTTCAAGTCAATCAGTCAGCAGTCGTCAAGTCTCAGCTAGCTACTAGGTTCCCGTATAAATGCTCACTCGTCTCTAGAAGATATGATCCACAAGATATTGGTTGATTCTACAACTACCACTAAGTCCCACTAAAAAGTATCTCAATGGTCCAACACGTCATAGGGGTCTCAACGCAACTGACAGCGTGTCAATCGGACACCCAGTCTGTGAGTTATTAGCCTTTTAGTCCCGGGGCCCGGTTGGATTCTTGCACGATCCAACCTGACCGTATCTCAAATATTACCCAAAATCCAGTGGAGTATACTCAAAGGGACCACCACATTCAAATATTACCAGTGCCACTGATAGTTCATCAAATAGACGTCTGATGCCAAAGATATGGCCAAAAGAAAGTAAAGGGTCGTAGTGAGCCTGGATCCAGTCCGACGCGGTCGGACCAACCCAGCCCAACTTAGTCTGGGATGACCTGGTTCGGGTCAACCCGGCTTGACCTGTTGAGTCTGGCCTGGCCCGTTGGGTGGGCCAGCTCGTTGGGTTCAACCTGGCACACTAGGCCTAGCCTAGCAGGCCGAAAGGGGTCGCGGAGGGCCGCAAGGGCGCAGATCGGTCACGAGGGCGCGGACCAGCCGTAGGTCGGCGCAAGGGAGATTTGGCTCTAAGAGTGCCGCAAGGGCGTGACTCAACTCGGAGGGCATCGTGAGGGCGTGTGCCGGTTCGGCCGGGGTGCCCCAAGTGGTGCGCAGATGTTGGCACAGCCGGGGCGCCGCGACGGCGCGCAGAGGCTGGCTTGGCCCGGGTGCCGTGAGGGGCGTGCAGAGGCTGGCTCGGCCAGGGCGCCGTGAGGGTCCGGCTAGGACGGCGAGGGTGGCGCGACTAGAGGAAAGGTCCAGCCGATGAGGGCGGCGTGACCGGGGTGCGAAAGGACCAACGAGGGCAGTGCGACTGGGGTGCGGCGCAATCCTGGCGCGGCGCGGCTGGGGCATGGGGGTCGGTTCAGTCAGCTGTCAAAATGCCATGAGGGTGTCATAGGTCACTGTGGCTGCGGGTGGCATGACTATTGCCTTCATCGCTATTTCTAAGAACAACACAAATAAGATCAGCAGGGGGTCATGCCTTGTTAGTTTGGCCCGCACCCTCTGCGTTTAGGGTGGTAGCAATCGGTTCATTAAGAACAAATCACAACAACCCTCCCAAAAAAGGAAAACATCCTCATTATTCATTTTTAAAGAAAGGAATAACATGGGAATGAATCATACTTAAATAAAATTAAAACCCTACCTTGTTCGTTGTTCGCTGACGGAGTCACGGGGAAGAAGATGGATCGTTGGGAAAAGATGGACGTTGGCATTTTCCTCTATCATCAGTTTGTGCGACAGATCATCATAGTCAAAGACGTCCAACATCGGAGGAAGTCCCGAGGAATAAGTTCAAAGTTGGGGTCGACGTTCTTCGTCGGTGGAGCGTTCTTGGTGGAGGTAGCATTCTTTGTTGGAGAGTTTTCTCTCAAGAGCTCTAATCCTCCATTGCCAACCTTTTTCCAACAAATGAATAGATATCCCCTCCAAATGATAGATTATCTATTATTTAGTTTGATGGGTTTAGAATTCAAATATTATAATTTAATTAAATGAGGTGGCTCAATTAATTAAAGGTGAAGGGTTAACACCATTAAAAGAGGGGGGGTGGCACCATTAAGTTAAGGGAGGTCAAGAGAATCTCCCTCATTTATGAGGTAGTTGAGAGGTTTTCCTCAATTAATTGGGGGGTTTTTTCCTGGGTGGTACTCACACCGTAACCTCTCATCGGAGGTTAGGTTCGGGTGGGCCCCACCACCATAACCTCTCATAGGAGGTTAAGGTGTGGTGGTCACCACCTCCAAATTCCACGTGGGTGGTTATAAAAGATAAAATAAATAAAACATGCATTTATTTTATTTTATTATTTCCATGAAAAACCCCAAACTTTCACCCTCGACCAACTACCATCGAGGTGAAAGTCTTCTTAAGTGAATACCGGTGCTGCGAGTTCAACGGTGTCCTCAGATTTCAATTCTGAGCACCAGTTCAAAAGTTAGAAAAACCCACTCGTACGTTTACTGAACGTACCTGAAAAAAACTTCAGAAATTGATTCCAGGCACACCAGGCCTCAGAATCACACGCCATTAACTTTCACGGACTCATAAAATTCCCATATATTTAAAAAATAATTTAAATGGAAATTCCGGGTCTTTACATTCTCTCCACCTCAGGTATTTACATCCCCGTAAGCGCCAACTCATAACTAAGGGAACAAGTGGGGGTACTGAGAATGCATCTGAAACTCCCGCTCCCATGTGCTCTCCTGGAGGTTCCCGTGCTTCCAGAAAACACGCACCAGAGGTATCGACCATCCACAAAGGAACCGATCTTGTAGATCTTCAATCTCTACTGGAACCTCCGTAAAATTCGCCCCATATTTGATGTCCAGCTCACTATAGTCGATGATGTGGGAAGGGTCGTGCACGTATATCCTCAGCTAGGATACGTGGAAGATGTCATGCACCCGATGCAACTGAGGTGGAAGAGCTAAGCAGTATGCCACCTCGCCAACTCTGTTGAGGACCTGAAAAGGTCCGATGAACCTCGAAGATAAATTTCTGCCATGGCCCAATCTCCGTAGACCTCGTCGAGGTGAGACCCGTAGAAAGACATGGTCGCCATCCTATAACTCCAAAGGTATTCATCTCCTATCAGCATACGACTTCTACCAGCTCTTTGCAGTCTTAATACGCTCCTCGATAATCTTTACCTTCTCTATGGTAGCTCGTACCATCTTAGGTCCCACTAGTGATGACTCCCCTGGGTCAGTCGAGCACAAAGGTGATCTGATAGGTCGCCCGTATAACCCCTCAAAATGTTCCATCCCAATAGTGGAGTGATAGCTGTTGTTATATGCAAACTCCACAAAAGGAAAGTGATCCTCCCATATGTGACCGAAGTCGATGAAACAAGCACACAACATGTCCTTGAGGGTCTGAATGGTCCTCTCAGTCTGGCCATCCGTATGAGGATGGAAGGCAGTGCTTAAACGAAGCTGCATCCTGAAAGCCTCATGCAACCCCTTCCATAGTCAGGAAGTAAAATGTGCATCACGATGAGAGACAATCGTCAAAGGCACTCCATGTAGCCTCACAATCTCCTGTACATAAAGGTGTCCCAAGATCTCTACTGAACCCTACTCTCTGATCGGTAAGAAGTGGGATGAATTGGTGAGTCAGTCGACGATCACCCAAATTGAGTTGTGTCTCCTGGATGTACGTGGAAGACCCATCATGAAGTCCATGGATATCCCATCCTACTTCCACTCTGAGACCTCTAAAGGATAAATAAATCCTGCTGGTACCTAATGATCTGCCTTCACTTTCTGACAAGTGAGGCCTAGAGAGACGAACTCTGCTACTGTCTTCTTCATTCCCGGCCACCTGTGCTATCGTAAGAGGTCCTGGTACATCTTCGCCACTCCTGGATGTACCACTTGAGGGGATGTGTGGAACTCCGTCAACACTTACTCCTGAAGTAACACTGGTACCATGGTATGTCCTCTGAAGAGGATGACATGCTCCCCACCTTCAGAAAATCAATCAGGTGCCTGTCCTGTGGATATCTAAGCACGTCGTGCCTCACAGTCAGCGTCTCCATGCTACGCCTCCATGACTTGCTGAAGGAGTGGGGGAGTGTTTGTAAGAGACTGAAGGAAAGATGCTCCATATCTATCCACAAAGGACATCTAAAAAGCAGCCAGCTCCTCTGTCGCCTCACCTAGCAGTTGTATACCAGATCTCCTACTAAGTGCATCTACAACAAAGTTTCCATTCCCAAGAGTATAGAATATCTTGAAGTCATAGTCCTGGAGGAACTCAATTCAATGTCGTTCTCTTAGGTTCAAGTCCTTTTAGGAGTATATATACCTGAGAATCTTATGATTACAGTACACTATAAAGCACTCACCCATCAGATAGTGTCGCCACATCTTTAAAGTGAAGACCACTGATGCTAACTCCAGGTCATGGGTAGCGTAGTTCTGCTCGTGCTATCTCAGCTGTCAATAACCATATGCGATCACATATCTCTCTTGAATTAGGACACATTTGAGTCTGGTCCCTGATGCATCGCAGTAAACTACATACCCTACCCCTTTTTCTGGAAGCCTCAAGATGGGGGCACTAGTTAGCCTATGCCTCTACTCCTGAAAACTCTGCTAGCATATCTCTGGCCACATGAAGGGTTGGCCCTTCTTCTTCAATGCTGATAGTGGTGATGCAAATCTGTAGAAATTTAGCACAAATCTCCAATAGTATCTAGCCAAACCCAAGAAACTCCGTACCTCCGTCACACTCTAGGGTGGATCCCAAGAAAGTATCACCTCAATCTTAGCTGGATCCACTACAACTCCAGCCTTCGATATGACATGACTCAGAATGTAAACCTCTTGGATCCAGAACTGACACTTCGAGAGCTTACCATAAAGCTGGTGCTCTCAGAGTGTTTCTAGTACTACTTACAAATGATAGGCATGCTCTTCCTAAATAATCGAGTAGATATGAATGTCATCGATGAAGAATATGAAAAAACTATCAACGTATGGCTGGACGATCCTATTCATGAGTCCAATGAACACTTCTAGAATGTTTGTTATGCCGAAAGGCATAACCAAGAACTCTTAGTGGCCGTACCGACATCTGAATGTTTTCTTCTACACATCCTCATCTTGAACTCTGAGATGGTGACAGCCTGATCTGAGGTCTATCTTCAAGAACCACTGTTCTCCATTAAGCTGATCAAAGAGGTCATCAATCCTCGAGAGTGGGTACTTGTTCTTCACGATTACCTGGTTCAGGCGTCGATAGTCAACACAAAGCACCAAGCTCCCATCCGCCTTCTTGGAGAATAAAATCGGGGCTACCTAGGGAGAAACACTGGGCCAGATGAATCCCTTCCCCTACAAGTCCTCTAGCTGTACCCGTAGCTTGCGAAGCTCCATGAGAGCCATCTGATATGCTGGTGTAGATATCAGTGTCATCATGGGGTATAGGTCAATGTAAAAGTCCCCCTCTCTGCGAGGAGGTAGACCTGGGACATCATCAGGAAAACATCCGCGTACTAGTCCACCACTATAGGATAAGTCAGACTCTCCACATCAATAGCTCCGAGGGTAAGGCTATCCAACTAATGAGTGATCAACTTCACTCTCCTCCGAGCAAGTCCGTCATGTGCTGCAAAGGCTCCCTTCTCACTGATTAAGGTAAACATGGTCCCATTCGTGTGAACAAACTGCATTTTGCACCTAATACATTCCATCTGAGCATACATTGTAAATAACCAGTCCATACCCAAGATGATGTCGTAAGTCCTCGACGCCGCTACTATGAGATCCTAGCCGAAGCTCTCACCTCCTAGAGTAAACTCACACTGCTGGCACCAGTGCGTAATCGTCGAATATGCTCCCATATGAGTCTCTAGTCATAAGGATCGAACCAACGGCTCCGTTGGAATCTCTGAGCTCTGAAAGAGGGCAGTGGAAAAGAAAGAATAACTGGAACCTATGTCTATAAGTACTACATCTAGGGTTGAGTAGACACAGATCGTACCTTGAATCATCTCCGGAGCACTATGATCGCATGACTTAGCTACCTGGAGCTGAGATCTACCCTATCCACCTACTCCATGCTGTCGGGGAGGACCTCCTGGTGGTGGTGGCGGTAACACCTCGAAAAGTCACCCACCGCCAGCTGCACGACCAGATCCTCTGCCACGTCTGCCTGCGCCCTGTGGACTGCCTCGATCAAATCTCTATCATTGCCTGGGCGGTCCTTCAACCATCTTCTGATCATCCCAACGTCGGGTTAGATAGTCACGAGCCATGTGACCCTGCCTACCGCATGAGTAACAGTTCCTGCTCTTGGCATGTATGTCTCCGCTTCGGGTGCCCCTCACAATCGATTCTGAGTCATGTGGTTGGGCCCCTGTAGGTCTAGTCCTCTTGGACCTCTGCGCCATCTATCTACTACGTACTGCAGAAGACTCCGCTACGTGTTGACTAGTGGTGGATCTCACTACTGGGGATTGCTCACCAAGGAATATCTCCACTAGGAGGGATCTCTCTAGAACCCCCGCCTACGTCAGGATGTTGAGTGAGATCATCAGAGCTCTAATCTCCCGTATGAGCCCCTTCTCGAAGGTCTAGGCCCTAAAGAATGGGTCCCGCACCATATCGATGGAGTAGCGTGAGAGGTCTGTGAACCTCGCTGAGTACTGAGCTACAGTCATGATGTCCTGCTGCAGATGAAGTAGCTCTTGTATGCGCACTGCGCGAAGAGTTGCTGGGAAAAAATCTGCCCAAAATAGGCTCTCGAAGTCTGCCTAGAGAAGCGTCATCTCATCGTGGACCTGGAGCATCAAGCTCCACCATCTTCCCGCTGCTGCCTATAGAAGGTTGGCAGTAAGAATCACCATGAGGTTTTCTGGTGTCCCTACAAGTCGGAAAAATCTCACCACAGCCTCCAGCCAATCCTCAGCCGCCTGTGGGTCCGTCTCTCCCTTAAACCTGGGTGGCCTCTAGTGCTGGACCTCGTGCAACGTGCTCAAGCAGTGTGCACCGTCTACTGCTGGGGCTGGTGGAATCGATGGCCCAATGGGTAAAGGTACCGCTGGTGCCTCCACTAGAAAAGGGCCCTGCACCGAGGCCTCGTCGCTTGGTGGGCTATCCATGCATACAACTCTTGGGACTCTAGTTGGTCATCCACATGGATGCATCTTAAAAGAAACAGATGAAACATGGTCAAAATTTATACCTAGTGAGCTGACCTGGTTGAGCTGACTAAAAGAAAACTTTTGAAAACACACACCCACTCAGTGTTTTCCTGCACTGAGTCAGAAATCAGAAGTCAGGGTCCTGGTGTATGGATACATCATCCTCTGCACCAATATTGGACTCCCTAAACTGAAAACCACACTCACTACACTTAACACTACTGCTTTACAGAAAAGATCAGAGTCCTAAGTTCTGTGGTAGAACCGACTCCTATGATACCAATTTGTCATGAACCGTCTGCTGGGGCCCATGTCGTGACTACCCCAAGCCCGCCTTCCATAGGCCAGGGGCTGACGACTAGCATCAAAGGCATAATTACTTAAAACTAGGAAGGCATTGTATATATAACCTGTTAAAAGAAACATAAGATACGAACACGAGTAAATTGTATAACCAAAAAGTGAGTACATTAAGTAAAAAGGGGCCAGAATACAAGCCCAACTTGAAAGTACATGAAACTGAAATTACAACCACAATTGAGGAAAAAGGAAAAATTGCTACTAGGTCGTCCTCCAAGGTTCCTACCTGAAGGGTAGGTACATATCGCCTCCTCAGCACTCCATATATGTTCGTCTCCTCTGTGTACCAACACAACATATGGTCCACCTCTAGGTACCATCCATTCCTGGTACTCTCAGCCTCTGTCAACACTGTCCATTGTCTGCGTCCAAAACAATGAGGTGCACGCATATCCCATGCAGGGGTGAGTATAACAATACTCAGTAAGGACCCCGAGACCCTCAAGGTCTCATAAAATCCAATAAATATAAACCACAACATATGAAATCAGAAAATAACCTTAATTAGGTATATTACCATACATATACCTACGTTATCAATTGATCCATCTCAATCATGAGGAAAACACAGAAAAACGGACTCAGCTCAACCAAGATTTTATTATAGGGGTAGAAACATTTCAAACCCTTGGTTGCTGGAGAACTCCTCCTCTATCGAGTACAGTGGGCCTGCCGCCACAACCAGGCACTTTCCACTAACCTTGGACTGCTGAGGTACTCCTCCTGTCGAGTACCATGGGTTTTCTGT
The DNA here is from genome assembly GCA_963277665.1 of Viscum album. Classification (NCBI taxonomy): domain Eukaryota; kingdom Viridiplantae; phylum Streptophyta; class Magnoliopsida; order Santalales; family Viscaceae; genus Viscum; species Viscum album. The sequence continues at coordinate 635,427,805 of OY728161.1, forward strand.
GTCACATAGAGGTGCTCTCTACCGTGGGTCTGCCGCCACAACCAGGTGCTCCCCCTCATAGCCTGCAGAGGTACTCCTCCGGTAGAGTATCGCGGGTCAGCCACCATAACTAGGCACTCCTCTATCGTGGGTCTGCCACCACAACTAGACGCTCCCCACTGGGAAGGTCGAGTCACTCCGAGTCAATCGGTCAGCAGTTGTCAAGTCTCAACCAGCTACTAGTTTACCACACAAATGCTCACTCGTCTCCGGAATATCCGCTCCACAAGCTACTGGTCAATGATCCAACTGCCACAAAGTCTGACGAAGAAGTATCTCAAAGGCCCATCACGTCATAGGGATCTCAACGCAACTGACGGCGCGCCAATCAGACGCCTGGTCTGTGAGTTATTAGCATTTTAGTCCCAGGGGCCCGGTTGGATTCGTGTACAATCCAACCCAACCGTATCTCAACTATACCACAAACTCCAATGGAATATACTCAAAGGGACCTCCACACTCCAAGATTACTAGCGCCACTGACGGTTCGTCAAACAGATGTCCGGTGCTAAAGATATGGCCAAAAGAAAGTAAAGGGTCATAGTGGGCCTAGATCCGGTCCGACCCGGTCAGACCAACCCGGCCCAACCCATTCTGGGCTGACCCAATTTGGGTCGACCTGGCTTGAACCATTGGGTCTGTCCTGGCCCATTGGGCGGACCAGCTTGTTGGGTTCAGCTTGGCCCACTCAGCCCAGCCCAGCAGGCCGCATGGGGTCGCAGAGGGCCGCGAGGGCGCAGATCGGTCGTGTGGGTGTGGACCGGCCATGGGTTAGCGCAAGGGAGGTTTAGACTAGAGGGTTCCGCGAGGATGCAGCTCATCCCAGAGGGCGCCACGAGGGAACGAGAAGTTTCGGCCGGGGTACCATGAGGGGTGCGCGGACGCCGACTCAAAAGAGGCGCTGTGAGGGCACACGGAGGCCGGCTCGACCAGGGTGTTGCGAGGGGCGCACAAAGGTTGTCTCGGCCAGGGTGCCACGAGGGGCCGGCAAGGTGGTGCAGTCAGCGAGGGAGGAGCGGCCGGTGAGGTGACGTGACCAGTGAGGGCGGCGTGACCGGTGAGGGCGGTGAGGCGGCGCGACTGGTGAGGGCGGCGCAACCGGCGAGGGTGGAACTACAAGCGAGGCAGCGCGACAAGTGAGGGCGGTGCGGCTGGGGTGCGGCGTGACCGGCTAGGGAGGCGCGGCCGGGGCACGGGGGCCGGTTCGGTAGGAAATCGGAACGCCATGGGGGCAGCGCAGGTCGCTGAAGCTACAGGTGGCGTAGCCATTTCCTTCATCGCCGTTTCGAAGAACACCACAAAGAAGATCGGCAGGGGGTCCAACCATGTTAGTTTTTCCGCACCCTCCGCGTTTAGGGTGGTATCAATCAGTTCATCAAGTACAAAGCACAATAACCCTCTCTCAAAAGGAAAACATCCTCGTTCTTCATTTTTAAAGAAGGGAAGAACATGGGAATGAATCATAATTAAATAAAATTAAACCCCTACCTTGTTCGTTGCTTACCGACAGAGTCGCGGGGAAGAAGACGGATCGTTCGGAAAAGATGAACGTTAGTGTTTTCCTCGATCGTCAGTTTCTGCACTGGCTCGTCGCAGTCGAAGACGTCCTATGTCAGAGGAAGTTCTGAGGAATATGGTCAAAGTCGGGGTCGACGTTCTTCGTCGGTGGAGCTTTCTTCGTGGAGGAAGCGTTCTTCGTTGTAGTGTTTTCTCTCAGGAGCTCTAATCCTCCTTTTCCAACCTTTTCCCATCAAATGAATAGATAGCCCCTCCAAATAATATATTATCTATTATTTATTTTGATGGGTTTAAATTCAAATTGTAGCATTTAATTAAATGAGATGGATCAATTAATTAAAGGGGGAGGGTTGACACCATTAAAAGAGGGGCATGGTTGCACCATTAAGTTAAGGGAGGTCAAGTGAATCTCCCTCATTTATGAGAGAGTTGAGAGGTTTTCCTCAATTAATTGTGAGGTTTGGTCTAGAGTGGTCACCACACCGTAACCTCTTGTGGGAGGTTAGGTTTGGGTGGGACCCACCACCATAACCTATCATGGGAGGTTAAGGTGTGGTGGTACCCACCTCTAACTTCCACTTATGTGGTTATAAAAGATAAAATAAAATAAAATATGTGTTTATTTTATTTTAATATTTCCATGAAAAACCCCAAAAATGAACTTTCACCTTCAACTAACTGCCATCTTGGTGAAAGTCTTCTTAAGAGAATACCGGCACTGTGAGTTCAACGGTGTCCTCAGATTTCAATTCCAAGCACCGGTTCAAAAGTTAAAAAACTCGCTCATACGTTTACTGAACGTACCCGAACGAAACTTTAGAAAATGATTTCGGGCACACCGGGTCTCGGAATCACGCGCTGTCAACTTTAACAGACTCATAAAAATCTCATATATTTTAAAAAAAATTACATGGAAATTCCGGGTCTTTACAGGGTCTCTGATCATCAACATCGACAAGTACCATCGATCCGCCGATGAAAATTTTAAAATCCTCAACCCACCGGCTTTCACTGCGGGCCCCAAAACCTTTTAGCGGTATCAAAGCGATCACGTAAATTTCATGAGACTAGAAAATTAAATTTTCATTACAATTAAGTAGAGGGATCAAAATAGGTTCCATTGGTTTAAACCGCGCGTCGATCCAATCTTGAACGACCAAGCAATGGCCATTTTAATTTTTCAGATTGGATCAGATTTGTGGTTTGATCGCGGGTATTAAATTTTATTCATTCTGAAGAACCAATCAAGTTTACATCATTCATCATACATGATTTCAATTATATGAAAAATTATAAATTTAATAATTTTATGATTTTCATAATAATTTTATTATAATAATAATAATATTTATTTTATTATTATAATATAATAATAATAAATTATTATTTCATTATAATACTTTTATTAGTATTAAATTAAAAGGATATTATATAGCCTTTATATTTTTTTGGAAAATCATGTATTATTTGTTTATGACATATTTTTACATGTTCATTTATAATCATTTATTATCATCATCATTTTGGGTGTTAACTACTATAATTCCTTTATATGATTTGATTCAGAAGTTATGGTTTTTGAATTTCGATAAAAGATAGATTATTTCAAAAAATAAAATAATAATATTAATATCATATATATTCATTTTATATATGTTTTGATTCATCCATCAATTGAGTCAATGAAAATTTAATCACAACATTTCATTAAGGTGGTGGTCTAAATGTAAGATTAGGAAAATTTATCATTTTTTAATGGGTGGATTAGAAAGAATTTAAATTATATATTATTATTCTAATATAAAATCCTATTACATTATTTTAAGTAGTTCCCTTATAATAAATGGAATCCATCTATAATTTTCTAAATGGATTTTTATAGTTATCCTTAAGTTTGTAGAATGTCTACGATATTACAGAGTTTTGGTGCTAAAAACTAGGCTTTTCACAGTTAGTAGTAGAAATAATCGATGTGTAATGTCTTCCAGGAAGATTTCATGAGTCTATAAAAATAGGTGAATGGATTATATTCACCATATTTGGTTCACATCGTGTATTGTAAATTTTCATGTTTTTTTTTAAAATTTAATCAATTTATCTATGTTTTTTGACTTTTTGGATTACATGAAATCTAATGGGACTAGACTTTATCTACATCTCTTATTCTCAAGTTTAAAGGGAGATCCATGAATGATTCATATTTTAATCACCTGAAAGATCAAGGATCTCTACCTAAGATATCTACTAGGTTATTTTAGATATATTATCTCCTTTGGAGCCTATTTTTTCAGTGATAGATGTTATGGTTTGTGGTGGTACATCTCTTAGGGTAATAATTCATTTGGATTCATCATTTTCATTGATCGTTGTATTACTATGTCACTATGTTTATAAATCTGCTAATTTTTTATGATATATCTAATTTTTTACATTCATGATAGTCAGGAAATTTTTCCCCATATGTTGATATTTGTTGGATATGGTGCGGTGAGTGTGTGTTCTTTGATGTATGTAATGATTTTACTTCTCTTCCAACTAGTTTGTTTGATAAATAAATTTTGATATGTGTAGATTTATTCTAGTTCCTCCATTGTAATTTTTTTTTCATATTTATTGGTGTATCGTTTTGCGGGTGTGTACTACCCATGTTTTTAAGTAGCTGGTTCTGTCTTAAGAATATATTGGTGAAATGCATTCTTTAGTTATGAAAAAATATTTTATTTGAATAAAAGAAGGATTGAATGATTATATTTGTGTTTATAGAAATTGGAATTGATTAATGATGGTTTCACCCTAGTTTTGGAAAATGAAAATGGTTTCTCAATTTATCTTGTAATGGTTTAATGAAATGGTTTTTAAATAATGTATTTGATGAATTGGTTTAGAAAATAGAGCACATGAGAATCCAAGGGTTCATTGGTCGGAGGTATTGTGATAAGAATCATCTGTTGATATTATCAGGAGATTCAACCATTGTGTGTTCTATGATTCCCTAGACATATTGTTTTGGGTACTTGATAAACACTATTGGGTGTTTCAGTTTTTATTATTTTCATCTAATGCATAGAATTATATCATAATTCTAAGAGAATGAAAAATTAATGGTTTTCTATGATGGGGAATAAGTTTCCTTTATATCATGGCCTATAGTTATCCTTAGTGTGTTTTTAATGTGCTTGCGATATTTTATATTGTAATATTTTTTTATTAATTCCATGTATTTTATATTATATGTGACACATACTTTACTATTATTTAATAGGTTTTCTATATATGAAATGCTTTGAAACTATTATACATATTTTGTTGAGTAATGTGGAAATAGGGGATATTAAAAATTTTATCATTATTTTTATATATAATGTGTTAAATGTTTTATCAATACTTATTTTAATTATCTATCATCATCTTTTATATTATTTTACATAGAAATATTATAGGACACCTGGGTGACATCCTATTGGAAATGTTAGCTCATGACGTATGCACCCCTTCATAGGTTCATATACCATTATTTGACTTTTAATACAGTAAAATGAATCTTTCTACATTTAGGATGCATGGTTTACATAATATGTGTCTAGTTATATCACGGTTAGATGGTGGGAGTTTTCCCAATCCATCATATAGAGTAGTGGGTTTCATGTTTCAGTTTTCCTTGGACTATTTCACATGTACATTAGGATTTTCTAACTTCTTTCATATTGTATCCTTTCTAAAATCATCATTTAGTTATGGAATATGTTTTATAACACTTTTCAACTCTGTTATATAAAAATATATATTCTATTTTTTTTTATGTTGTCATATAACATTCAATCAAGTTATAATTTGATGTCAAGGTGCTAGTCGCTAGCCCATGGTGATCAGGAATTCCCTTTAGGTATGTATCATTTCAGGTTGGGAATGAGTTTGAGAGGATATCTATATTAGTTCTTGTTTTTTTTTATCATATGTGGTGTTTCCTCAAGATTCAATTTCATGGGATGTTTGGTTGGCTAGAGAAAGGATTTTCAGGAAGTGAGTGGAATGTTGCAGTGAGTGACTGACCATCTCATTTTTTTATGATTCTCAATATATAATTGATAGTTGGGATTTAATTACAATACTTTTGGTTCTTAATAACAATATCAGTTTTTGAGATATGGTTATCTAATTTGAACTTATATTATTCTACAGTTTTATCATTCCATCTAATTCAATATACTATGGTCTGCCTTTGGGATATATTTTGTGGGATCCTAGAGAGGATTCAGAAGATTACCATCAAGGGAATCTATTAATATATCAAGATACTATCATGGATACAATATAATAATTAAATCCTATTGATAATAACATACTGAAATTATAGAGAGTTTTTTTGAGGTTATTCTATGAGATATAGGAGAACGGTATTGGTCACATGAATTATTTCCTGGGAAGGAACTATCCTTTAATGTTAAAAATGAAACTCAAGAGGAGTAGGTATATATGTACATGACTGATCAGATCTTCAACATACTAAATATAACTATTAATATCAAGGTGAACTATGTGTTTTTTATACATTAGGGTCCAAGTATGTGATGGTAGGGATCTATGGTATAGGCAGATAGTCATGTGGGGTTGGACTGGAAGGATTTGAAGACACACTTCATCTAGTAGTTTTTTACAAATACAATGATTATAGGAAAATATTTGGAGTTCTTCTCATTTTATTAGGGAGAGAATTCAGTGTGGGAATACATCAATCAATTTATTGAGTTGGTTTGTTTGACACCATAGGTGGTAAATAATTACCAACTAAAATATTATAAGTAATTGAAGTGTTTGTGACCATATATCATGTAGGATGTTTTTATGCTAAATCCTTTCACCAATGTTGATATGGAAGATATAACTATGTTGGTTGATATGAATATAGAACACATGTATGGTTACTCATCCCTTTCTCTTCCACCTAATGTCGGCTTCAATGGCATGCAACAGAAAAAGAGGACATGGAAAGTACATCACTAGATTGATGAGTGTGGTTCTTTGTGTAAGGCCACTTCTTCACCTTTTGTTATTTGTAGAGGTTTTAACCATATATTCTATCATTTAAAAATGTTTTGACACACAATACATTTTTTTATTCACATGTAATGATATGAAATATTTTTTGGTAATATTTTCCTCTATAGTGTTTTTGTTAGGATTTTTCAAATTCCTGATATGGAAGGTATCATAGGCTCCTAGGTCTATTTCATCATAGTAATAATCTTAAAATACTACCTATAACCTCTAAGATAAATTATGAGTAAAGAAAATTAATATAGTGCATGGTTTTTTGATAGACATAGACACAGGTCCGATGACAGTGAGATGTACCACATTTGTGGCATCATTAGTACAGATTTTATTAATTGATATTTGGGTTTCACCATAATTTATGTCATGCTATTTTTTTGTATACATAAACATGATATTAGTATTCAGCCCTTTTTTGGAGTTAGTAACTCTTATTGGGATGATGAAGGAGTTGGGGTTTTAGTGTCATTATTGTGTGGTATCAAGGGATAATATTTATTTAGCGTGGGATTTTCTTATTCTCAGTCAGGATCTATTTCATATTATTAGCTAGAGATATGGATTGTTTCTCATTATGATGAGGTATATTTTTTTCACTTTCATGTTCCATTTCATGCATCCATTGGGATCTCACTTTTTTGTCATGAATAGTGGGATCCATGATCTGTATATGTAGAACCTTCCCACATAATGATCTGATGTTTTTTGTCCACTATAGTAGTGGATCCCAAATAAATTTCATCTATTTTTGACCTTAAATCATTTTTTGTTAATTTTCTATCATTTTATAAGAATATTTATCAAATTTTACTCTATATAAAAAGGTAGATATTATAATTTACCTGGTTCTAGGTACATATCCAATTTGGATATCTTCTAATCATATGAAACCTAGATAAATGAAATGATTCAGTTGGATGAACTGATGGAGATATATTTTGGTAACTCTAGTGTTTTTCCTTAATGATATACAATTATTTTTTAATTGATAGAAGATAGTTCACTATAATCGTGTGTGGAATATTGGAAGTTTAATTATTTAACTATTAAGAACAAGTATACATTTCCTCATGTGGATTATTTATTTGATCATTTAAATGGGGAAAATATGATTTCAAATGATGATCTTCTATTGGGATATCATCATCTTATATTTTGGGAGTCTGGAAATAAAAAACAAAACATTAAGTAGAAGTTACATCCAAAAAATATATATTCTGATGAATTTTGGACATACTAACTCTCCTACAGTTTTTATGGATTTTAGGAATCATATATTCCATGAGTATCTAAGAAATTTTATTATAGACTTAAATTATGATATTTTGTGTTATTCAAGATTTTTTTATGATCATGAGTACCATTTGAGATTAGAACTATAAATATTGATGATCCATTTTATTATGGAAATAATTTGAAATGAAATTTCTAGATCCCATAAGGGATGTTCTTGTGTGAATGTGATTTCTTAGCATGGATTATCAGTTGATCATGATAATTTAATGTTGTCTTATTAGTGGATGAGCTATAATACATATTTTATATTCTTATATTCTATAGTCTTGAAATATATTATCATTATTACATTAAATATTTCTCAATTTTATAATCAACTATGACTTATCTTACCCTGAAATGGGTGAAATTCAACAAGGAAAAAAATGAAATCTTATTTTGACAATATGGAATGACATCAGACATGGGATCCAATTCAAATATTACCTGATCTCATAAAGGATTATGTGGTTTTCTTTTATTCTTATGGTGCTAGTTTGGTTTTTGTATTTATAAAAAATGATCATGTGTTCGATTACTTCTCTGGTATTCTTTGACTTTAGGATATTAATTTCTATACTAATCATTTTTATCTTTTTTTGTTATGCATATGCTTAATATTTGGTGCCTCTAAATTTTTGGTGAGGGGATCGAAAACATTTCTTACCTTAAGAGTCTAAGTTGTCTCATTCTACATAAATATTTTAATATTAGAAAAATGTGGTAGATGTAATTACTTTATATCTTTAACATCAACATTTCCAACAATTATGGTGCTGAACAATGTTCAGTTATCATCATCTCTCATTGATTTTATTCTTTAGATTCAATATGAGGATGACATGTTCATAAGAATTTAAGAAACTATATATTAAGGGAAGACTATTTTTAGTTGGTATATCACTTCAAATGGTATTCTCTATTTTTTAGATATTTTCCCCCTAATTTCTTAGGATCTTAGTTCAATTTGATTGTAATTTTTCATCAAGGATAATTCATCCAGTCTCTAAGAAGATGTAGTGTAAAAATAGTTCTTCATATTAGTGGTCGGGTATGATGCATGAAATTTCTGATTATGTATCCCTCTATTACACATGTCAATTGATAAAGTTATATAATCAAAAACCATTTGTTTTTATCCATCATTATCCAATGATGGTTTCAAAATTGGATGATGTATCAATGGTCATTATTTTTATTACCATGGACTCCCCATGGGAGGAATTATAGATAGAAGGTGATTGATTAGTTGATAGAGTCATTTTGTTAAATTATGATCTGGTATACCATGAAATTTTAAGATCAAGGTAAGATTTATAAATAAGACATTGTGAGAATACATGGGGTTCCTTATTCCATTGTTTCATATAGGAATCCTAGGATTAATTTGATATTCTAGACGAGTCTCAAAGAATTGATGGGGACTCAGGTCATCCGGAGTATTTCTTACCATAAACAGAAAAATGGTCTGACATAGCTTTCTATACAAATCCTGAAAGATATGATGTATTCTTGTATCGTTAATTTTGATGAATCATGGGATTTAAATATGGTACTGGTGGAGTTTCTTCTAACCATAGTTATCAATTTTCAATATAAATTTTTCCCTCAGAAGCATTGTATGGTAAATCGAGAATATATACACTTTCTTGGGAAGGGGTGGGAAAAGTCATTGGATGTGAATGAATTTCATTTAATATATTTTTTGTGAGGATTCATGATATACCTCAGAATATAGTTATATCACAATATCGAAAAAATTCTTATGTATACAGGTGGCATCATTCGTTGTAGTATTCCATTGGTTGTCGAATTTTCTTGAATATTTATATAATTTTGGTTCATTGTATGATTGTAAAACATAAATAGTTGGCTCTAAGATATATTGGTCCGTTTGAGTTTAATGATAATATTGCTCATGTTATTTACCATTTGGTATTTCAAGTTAAGTAGACAAGAATTCATGATAATTTCCATATATTGCAACTCAATAAATGCATTATGACCCCTCTCACATTTTGAGTTAGGAATAGACTAATTTATAGATATGAATTTTTGTTATAGAATAGTTAATGGATATAGTTTACTCTCAAGTGATTTTATTTCATGGGAAATCAATTTCGTTGTTTGTAGTGTTATGCTGATACAGGATAGATTATCATGAGACTTGGGAGCGTGAGTATTTGATGAGGGAGTAGTGGACTCACCTATTTTCCGGACATCATTTCTAATATAACATACTATATATGGATAGTTTTATGGTGGGGAGTTTTTAATATCCCATTATCCTCTTTTAGTTATTTACCTTAAATTTACTTATTATTCACTTTATTCTTGGTGTGTCATGGGACTCTTGAGGATAGAGTTAATTTCTTTGGGTAAATTACCTAAGGATTAGGGATGTATTTTTTTTTTTTTGAATTATTTTTTTCCTGGAATAAATTATGTTAAAGGATTTTCTGAGTTCTCCCCATTTTTTTAGAATGTATAGGGTGGAGGGGAGTTTTTTTGTTGAAATCTATACATTTTTATGTCTATAGGATAATTACACATCATGTAATGGTATTACACATAATGTAATGTCTTCCGGGAAGAAGTATTGAGTCTGGTACATATCGTGGATGGATTATATGAGGTGTGTTTAGTTCAAGTAATTTATTGTTCAAATTTAGGTATTTGTAAATAGGTTATGTGTTTCTCATCATTTTCGGCCTTGATGGATGACTTAACAAGTAATGTGACAAAAAATTGTGTGTGAATCACAGGTTGTGACTTCTAGGGTGTTGTGTTGCTGGTTCTTATTTTACTCACCCACAAGATTTTGAATCTCAAATTAGGGGATGTACCATATAATTTTGGAAAAATATTATATTTAATGGTTTCATTGTTATGTAATTGATCTTTAGGGTTGTGGTGTTGTGTTTCTCTTCATAATAATTCCTTCAATTTCAATTTATTCCATGATCACAGTAGAACCATTTCACTAAATTTATTGTTCCTTTGATCTATGATGACTAATATCATGGATCATTGTAAGAGAAATAGTGATATATTTTTTGGGAGTTTGATAATTTTCAGTTGAGGTGAAGTGGGCGTACGTTCATCGATTTGTGTTGTGAATAGTCTTCTCTGTAATGCTTATATATGGTTGATTTTTTAATTGATTCTATGGTGTTCATTTTCTATGTTGTGTTCACCTTGATGGTGGAATCTGTTGGGGGTGTGTGAGACCTAAGATTTGATATAGGTGGCTCTGTCTCTATCCTATTTTAGTGAAATGAATTATTATAAATCATATCATTGATAAATAATCGAAATGGAATGATTGACTAAATTTTTGAGTGTATGGGGGATGGACATTTTTAATAAATGATCGGTTTACCCTTCTATTGGTAATAAAATAGGGGTTATAAATGAATTGAGGAATGTTTTTACAAAAATGGTTTTACAAGAATGGTTTTTATGATTTTTATTAGAAGATATAGTATATGGGAATCCATGAGTACAAATGTAGAAGGAATAGTGATAGACCTAATCAGTTGATACATTCACAGTGTTCACTCGTGGGGTGATCTCATACTCCCTCAACTTGATGTTTTGTGGATATGGTAGACACCGTTAGGATGTTAAATTTATTTGGTATCTCTATTCTACCTAGATTCAATACATATGTCTTGTAGCTTTATACATTCATGGATGTCTATGTTGGGGGAATAAGGGCCCATGATATCTCTATTAGTAGTGATCCTTGATTGTTATTACTTTTTATTTTCTTGTTTTTTCTTATATTGTTCTAGTTAGTACTCTCATGAAATATATATGATATGTGATACATTATTTTAATTAATTTTAATGATTTTATGTATATTAATTTCATTGTAAATACTATATATATTATGTTGGGAATGGTTTAAAAATTAGAATTTAATTTGTTTTCCATGATTTTGATATAAAAACTATAATATTGATTTTAATTCCCTATTCTCTATAATGATGATAAGTGTTCATATTATTGTATAGTGTCTTGTTATGGAACACTTAGGTTGGAGCCAAATTATCTTGTTATCTCATGACCTATGTCTGGATAGTAGGTCGAGAGATGGTGGGAGTTCTCCCATGAAGTCACATGGAGTTTTTGTTTTCCTATTTTAATGATCATTTGATGACTTGACTTTTATATTGGAATTTTATGACTGCTTTCATGTTGTACTAATTCTGTTGTCTTATATAACATATGAAAATGATTTATATTTTTCTATTTCACTATTATATATATATATATTCCATGTTTTATCATTATGTTTGAAAAAATAATTCCAACTAGTTTTTGTTTGAGGCCATATTGTTAGTCTTCAGTATGTGTGGAATGGGAACTCCCTTCGAGTATTTCATAGGTTAGGTCAGGTACTATTTTAAGAGGGTATCAGGGTCGATTCATGACATAAATTTTCAATATTATGAGAGAAATATAATATATATTAGATTCATGTTCTTTATTATTGGTAAAACATATTAAGAAAATGAATAGGTTGAAACAATATTTTAATGAGTTAGAAAAGATGACTACCACTTCGTTGAAATACCACCTTTGGATTACACCTTAATACATCATAAGATTGTATTAGAAGAATAAAAGAAGATAAATAATGATGAAAAAGGATATAATAATATTTTTTTGTAATAATCAGATAAATATTTCTCAATGATTGTGGATAATGGCTGACAATAGGTTCTTTTTTATATAAGGGGAGGTAGAAACTATAAGTTAAATAATATTTTAAAATAACATGAGGTTATTTTTTTGTGAAACTCAAAATAAATGGATTATAAATATAATTTAATATTTTATAAGGTTGAATTATATTCATCAAATAATATTTACACATTTTTATGTGTAAATTTACACATATCTCATATTTTATCCTCCCAATAAACTCATGTTGACCTTTATGTAAGTGGGGAATTTTTAAAATTGTTATTTTTCATAACAAACAAATTATTTTCACAATATAAAATAATATTTATTATAGTTACTCAAAATACAGAAATATTTTTACATGACTAGATTATTTTTAATCATAGAAATTATATTTAATACAAGTGTGAAAACTGAATAAAAACATAATTAAAAAATGATAATTTTAAGTATAAGGATAATATTTAAAATAATAATAATGTATATTATTTATTTAACTAGTAATAATTGTATTACTATAAATCAAAGGATACTTTTTTTACATTAAAACATAACCCAACCAAAATTAAACATTTAAATATTTTTTGAAATGAAAAGAATAAAAAAATATTTTATTTTAAAAAAAATTACCTAGATTTCAATATGTTTGGGATATATTTTTTATTTTAAAAATTATATTTTTATATGAATTATAATACTTATTAAATATATATTTGGTTTATTAAATAGTTATTTAATCATTGAATTTATATTATATAATTATACTATCATAAAAGTGGATGTTTAAGTAAAAAATAGTATTTTTCAATATTCACAAAGATCATCTATTTATGAAAAATATAAGAAACCATTATAAGCTAATATTAAAATGGTAAATTATTAAATAAGGATAATTTTATCAAATGAATTTTTTATAAGTAGTATATATTATTTCAAATTATTAATTCAAAAAAACCATAAAACCATTTTTTTTGAATTATAAATTTTTATGGAATGAAATAAATTTATTCATATACATTTTCTAGAAAAAATAGATGAATACAAACATTATTAATTAAATTAATAATTTTTATTTTGGTTATCATTTAAGAATATATTTCAATATATTGTTATTAAATTATCACCCTCCACCCAAACAGCTAGGTTATAAAATTCAAAATCGAATAAAATTATTTCATGGTATTATTAGGCACATGGTTTTATATTGGTCTATTTATTTAACATATTATTCACATAATTGAAACTAATTTTTGTTTTGATAAAAATTTATTAAGACCTATTGAATTGGTTTATCACACAGGATTCAAAACCACTATGGACACCTATTACTGTGGGAAAAAACATGGGAGGCATAGAGAAGGGAGAACTATGGATCCCACATTTTCATTTGGTTAACTAGAAAATTATATTATTTCTCATTAAAATAGACTGACATCACATTTAATTATGTTTACAAAAAAAATTCAAATTTTACCCAAATGAAGATAATGTTAAATCATATAAATGGAACATGTGGCACTTCCAAGTAACTCTTAAAATCATCTCTTATTTCTAACAAGAGAAGTTCATGAGTTGTTAAAATTTTTAATATATACTGAGATACATATGTTGTCATGAATCGACCCGTACCGGGGATCGAGCCGAAACTACCCCAAGCCCACCTCCATAAGCCAGGGGCTGGCGACTAGCGCCAAAGGCACAACAAACTAGGGGAGGCCTTTGCCTAAGAAATTGTACCCACACACGCAGCCAACTCAATGCAAAAGGGCAGAGAAAATAAAGCAAGATACAACATCGCTATAAAAGGGAAACCAACATACATGCATCGACCTCTAACCAGTACAAGTAAAGTGATGAAAATTACCGACAAGTAAACTGAACAGTAAAAGGGGAAAAACACGGGCCCAACCAGAAAGGTTCCACAACCCAGCAATAGGCAAAATGAAAGTAAACCGCTGGTAAGTCTCACACCCAGAAAGTCCAGCTACGACCATTGAATACAGCCCAAGCTCATGTGTCCTCTACGCTCTCCCTAGTATCGACCGACCTATTCGTCTTCTGCAAGGGAACACCAAGTGCGGGCAAAGCCCAAGCAGGGGTGAGTATAAAGATACTCAGTAGGATGCCCCGAAAGCTCGAGGGAGCGATAAAGGAGGTACCAAAATGGTGAGCAGTGGATAGAACAAGAACAGTTCAAGAATAAAAAAGAGAGGGAGTGCAGCTCAACCCAACAAGAGAAAGGAAGTAGACTCGTCCAGATGTAAGGAGCTAGAAATGGTGAGAAGTTAAACTTCTAATCGAGTCTTCACTGCCTATAGCAGGAGAGTAGACTCGTCCAACCAAGAGGGGCTATACACTGAAAGCACGTGGCATACCCCGAGCGTCTTTTCCCATCCTAGAAGGACAATAACTGAACCCAAGGGGTGGGAACAATAGTAGAGTGTATATATATGATCAATGAGAAACTCGAATGGGTGTGTAAGGGGATCTCTATCTCCAAGCTCATCCCAAGAAGAGACGCCAACAGTTCTAAGGATATCCATCACTGATGCCCAACAATCCCACACGTCAAAGCTGCCTCATCGCTAAACCGAACAACCAAGGGTCCCGCTCTAGTAATCATGGAGAAAAGTCACCGACTAGCCTCATAGAAGGGATGATTCTGAAATAAGTCACTAGGTAACCCACTAACCAGCCCCGCTGGAGGGTAAACCTCAATAAGTCAACGGTCACACACTTCCTAGCCATGCTAGAGGGTAGACCAAAATAAATAATTGGGTGACCCACTACCCAGATTTTCTAGAAGGTAAACCCTAAATAAGTCAACGGTGACCCACTACCCAGCCCTGCTGGAGGGTAAACTGTAATAAATCATCAGGTGACCGACTGCCCAGCTCTACTGGAGGGTAAACCCTAAATAAGTCGACGATGACCCCCATCCCCACTGGAGGGTAAACCATAAGGTCAATGGGTATCTCATTTCCCAGCCTTACCGGAGGGTAAACCCTAATGTCAATGGGTATCCCACTGCCCAGCCTCGCTGGAGGGTAAACCCGAAACTAGGCCGATATCTCCACACTACACATGCCATCACTGGGTGCCACTAGCACCGCTACTGTGTGCAGGTCTGGAGTGCATCAAAGGAACCTCAGACCAATGCCCTTTCATGTTTCCACATTTAAGGAGATCTCAAAAGAGGCTATGCATGCCCAAAAAGATTACACTGTTGTAATCCTTGTGAAAAAACGCGCGAGATAGACTAATTACTCGCTGGAAACAGTCGCTCGAGGGAAAATTTATTCAACGCCGCTTTATGCCCATACGGTGTCTCATGGGTCGGGCAACTCGGTCCCGAAAGAGGTCGGGTGAACTGCGCCATCACGATGCTCTCAGAAAAACACGCCGAAAAGACTATTCATACACCCCAAACAGATGCAGTTGAAAAATCCGCAGTACGCTGCACACAACTCAAAAGATGGCCTGTGGGGCCCATGCCTCAACTCCCGCTTCAATGCCTGAAACCACCCTGGTCAACTTCGTCTCGATTCCAGGGTCAAAACGCCACTGAAGGTGCCTAAATAAGACTCTGGATGCAAAATCTACAACTCCCCGCGTTATGCAAACAGGGCCCTCTGGGGCCCACACCTCGACCCTGAAAGACGTCACGCAAATCATACCATTACGTTCCTTGCTGATAACCACACGGGATAGGCTATTCATTTTCCCTGAACAGACTTATGAAGCATAAGTCATAAAAACGCATCATACGTCCGAAAGCCACCTCATGGGGCCCACGCCTCGGGCCCGAATTTAGGCAGGCAGATTGCGCCGTTACAATCCCCTAGGAAAAACACTCAGAAATGAGTACTCAAATACCCCAAATGGATGTCGGGTGAAAAAGTGGCGTTTCACCGTAAAATGTGCGAACTAGGCCATGTGAGGGCCCGCACCTTGTCTCCAATCTGAACACTTCAAAAAGCATCTCAAAAATTCCACACGAGGACTGGGGTCACGTTGCCGCTGATGGCGCGTCAATCGGACATCCCAAGAAGGAGTTAGGTTTGATGCAACAATTTGTTAATTTAAATAACTAATTAATTACTCATATAAAGCGTTTCGTGCCACTGAGCAATGAAACCAAACTTCAAGGGCTCCGAACTAACCTTGGTAGCACCGTCTCAGCTTCGGGGCCACCGCACCTCTGACGGCTCGTCAAACGGACGTCCGGCTCGTGAGCCACGTCCATCACAACTTTAATAATAATTTAATATTATTAAGTTAAAGAGTTCTGGGCTACCCGACTTCGGGCGCAGAACCCAGAAACTCTAAAACTCACTTTTAAAGTTCTATCTCGCCGACACGAATCCGCAGCCACAGATGGTGCATGAAACAGACGCGCCGTTCAGAAGATACGGCCCCTTGTGCGCAAGGGGGCCCAACCGGGCTGGTTCACCTCGGCCAGCCCGGTCTGAACCGCCAGCCCGCGGCCCAGCCACAGGTCCAGCCCGAACCTCCACAGCCCGCTGACCGCGGCCCGCTCCAGAAATACCGGACCCTCCTCGAGTCCGGTTTTCTATTTCTTTTAAACAGATCGGCCGGTTGGCCGGTCGCCGCCACGTCGCCCAGCAGGACCCGCGAGGCGTGGGTCATTGTTCCCCCAACAGACCGGTTTTGGCCGGTCTTCCTTGATGCGCCAGCAAGACCCTCAAATCGCGGGTCCTAGCTTCCTCTGCGCACTCGAGACGCTGACCTCCTCGGGTTCTCCCTTCGACCGAGACGGGCCGACACCCCCTGCAGTGCACCGTCGCGCCTCGCCACGGCCCACGCTTCCTCTCCACACCAGCACTGCACCAGCACCGCCGCTGGGTTCCGCCGACACTGCCCTCCAAAGCACGGTCTCACTCCTACTGCACCGCGCCGAAGCCACGCCCTAGCGCCTCCTCCGTACCGCTCGACCGCGCCACCCCGACTCCCTGCTCCACCTTCGAACAGTCGGTCGCTCCGACTCAACCTCTGGTCGCTCCAAACAATGCGGTCGCCGCACACAGCCGCCGACCGCTCCTACCGGGCCACTCCAGTGGTCCCTTAGGCAGATCACCGCAACTCGATCGAACACCCGATTCCAGATCCGAGGACGTTTTTGGGATCCCTGCGTTGAGACCTTCGTAGCGCCTACCTTTGATCGATGATTCGACAGTCGGTTGACACATATGAAAATTATAGAAAGTGTTCGCGAAGAACGGAACCAAGAACGGGGTTCCAAACATATATCGATGGTCGTGTTCATGCAGCCATCGATAAAGATAATTAAAATGATAAATCAAATGGAAAACAAATGATATTTAATTTAAAAACATGATTTGAACTTAAAAGTAAAATAAATCCTTCTTCATTTTCGATGCACGTCGTAGGCGATGCATCTGTGAGGCTCCTGCCTTGATTCACCAAAGTTTTGGCAAAGACTGCACCTCGATCCGACGAAGAACGATGAAGAACACTGAAGAACAGATGAGAGAGAGAGAGAGAGGAAGAGAGAGAGAGAGAGAGAGAGAGAGAGGAAGAAATGGGTTCCCCCCGATTCCACATTTTTCTATTTATAAAAAAACCACTTAGCGCGGAATCTGAAATCACCGTGCCCTCTCATTTTATATCACGCCTAGAAAAAACACCCCATTTCAAACTCAACGGAAGTCTCAGATTTCCATTCTGAGATTCCATTTGAAAGTTATTCAAAAAGGACACCAGTGATAATAATCACTAAGCCATTAATTTTAAAAGACGGTTTTCCCCTGGGTGACATCTCTCACAGCAGGCCCGCGCCTGCCACTTTTACATCCCTCCTAGGGTAAACGGCCCGCTCCGGACTCAACGATGCCCTCCATTTTCCCATATGATCCAGATTTTAGGATTTATTCAGGTTTGTGCTATTAAATGAATAATTTGATAATTTAATTATCCATTTAACACACTGCCAACGAGCAAGGGGTCCGAACGTCCCGTGCCGACTCATTTTATGTTGCGTCTAGGGTAAACACCACGTTCTATTCCCCACAATGGCCTTGGATTTCTAATATGATCAACCGTCTAATAGATATCAAATTTTCTTTAGTTAAACACGTGTGTGTAATATAAAAACACTTAACATTTTTATATAATTAATTCCAGGCACACCGGGCCTCAGAATTGCACGCCATCTGAACGCCCTGCTCTGGAATAACATTTAGAAAATTTTCAAAGTCTCAAAGTCCCAAAACCCAGGTTCTTAAATCATTCCCTACTTCAAGATTTTCGTCCCCGAAAAGCAAAACTTGGAAAAAACAACTCGGGATATAGAGCTGACACCTAGCTCTCCCACTCCCAAGGAAACTTTCACAACACCAATTTGGCGCAACACGTGAACCGAAGGGATGGTTTATAATTTTTCATAACTAAAATCACGGTTTTTTCCTGGAACATGGCATCATGATTCCCTCCTTCAGAATAACCATCTGGTGAAATACCCAAGGATATCTGGTCACACAAGCTTTCACAGTTGGTGCATCACAACCGAGGCTCTCTACTGAGGGAACCTACTACAAAACTGCCATCTTCCATAACATATACTACCTCAAAGTCATAGTCCTAAAGAAATTCTAACCAGCACCATCACCTCAGGTTCAAGTCTCTCTGGGTGAGGACGCACCAGAGAAACTAGTGGTCTGAGCGAACCACGAAGCGCTCTCCCAGAAGATAGCGTCTCCACATTCTCATCGCAAGGACTACCACAACCAGCACCACATAGTGAATCACGTAGTTCTGTTTATGGGGTGTCCATCACCTCAACCTATACTTGATAACTGTATCAAGCTTGACATTGATCATGCAAGGTACCAACGAACATGGTAGGTGAGTAAACTCATCCAACTGCCAGAGGCTTGAAACAGAAAGCACGTGGCATACCCCATGTGTCTTTTCCCCTCTTGGAAGGAGAGTAATCCCCAAA
The DNA here is from genome assembly GCA_963277665.1 of Viscum album. Lineage (NCBI taxonomy): Eukaryota > Viridiplantae > Streptophyta > Magnoliopsida > Santalales > Viscaceae > Viscum > Viscum album. The sequence goes on from OY728161.1 coordinate 635,447,367, forward strand.
ATAGGCACTTTACCAAACCCACTAGTGGCACCTCAAACAAAGGGAGGTCAAGCAGAAAAGCCCCACTGGAAAATCCAGAACCTACTCCGACACTCCACTGCACAACCCTGCTAGGAATGCACATGTCAGAGGGACTCATCCACCGCACCTCGATACTATCTGCCTTGGGTGGTACTGACTCTCCCTTACGGTTTTGTTCACATCACAAAAATGCATCTCAGTGGGGGGAAAACCCCTATTTCTCGTTCATTCAAAGCTACGTCGGTCAACACCGACACAAGGTTATACTGATGCACTACATCACCCTCGGTAACCCCTCGAACAAGATCTAGACAAAAAGAGTACCTCACATAGTATCTAACAAGTTCTACTGAGAAAAGTAGAAAAGACACAGAGTGTACCTCTAATCATCTCCTGAGTTGCAGGATTGTAGAAATCCATAGCACACAGCCGCCTGTGGTCCCATCCGTAAGCTCCCTGAGCTTGACATGGGCCGCTTAGTGGTAGTGGAAGGACCTCGAAATGTCATCCGCTAACCACAGTTCTTCCTGCTTTTCTGCCAACACTGCCTCCCTGGGGACCACCCTGTCTTCACCTGGGAGTTTTCTGATCGTGACACTGCCTTTGTCGTGGCGGTGCATCTACCAACTATCTGGAAGACTCAGCACATTTGGTCAAGTAGTCTCACGCCACGTGACCTCACACATAAAAAACATAGAACTAGTCCTCCCTGGTCTATCTCGGTTCTCTACGCTATTCCTGACCATGTGCCTGAGTCTCATCAAGGGGAGAACTCTGGTGTCGAGGCCCCGCCAATTGACGTACCTCTGCCCGAAATTTCTTTGTCACCAGTGAATGCTCCAGCAGCCTGAGATGGATGAGGATGCACAAGGGCACTACGCCGGTGTGAATCTCCACTACAGAGACCTCACTCAAACTTATATGCTTGGAATTTGCCGTCATGGACCACATCCAAAGAGTATCGAGTAAGGTCTACAAAACTAGTCGTGCACACACCCACTGCCATCACTCCCCACTGAAGCTTCAGAAGCTCCCGAAATTGTAAAAAGCTTAAGTGGTAGGGGTATTACTCCTCACAAAATAGCTACTAGAAGTCATCCCACGAGAGTATCGACTCATCATGCATCTAAGTAACCATGGATTTACTAATTCCAACTACTTGGTGGAAAAATATTGGCTGTCAAGGCCACCATCCAACCTATCAGTATCTGAACAAGCCTAAAGAGTCAAACCACTGAATCTCTCTAACCCTTCACTATCTAAGGGTATGGCCCACTGTGGAACCTCATCGGTCTCCGATGCTAGAACTCACGTAGCACGCTTGGCCTGCGCTCTTCAACAGCCCTCACTGCCAGTAATATCCACTACTCCACAGGTGGAGGTGCTATTGCCAATCCTCCTAGAGAAAGGGTAATCGTATGATGGATCTTGAACTGAGGCCTCGTCGCTCACAGATTCGTCATCACGAACCAGAGCTAGTATCCTGGTTGGATATCATCGCGGAGACATCCTAAATCCAATCACGGAGTACCATGGTCAAATGAGCATATATATATCAACAACGATGGGGAGCTGACTCAAGAAGGAAAGTCAAAGACTCAATCCTCTATGATGCATGAACCAAATTCCCTGCAACAAGTGTCTCAGTGTTTCGAGTCAGCAAGCGGTTTATCAGGGTCCTGGTGAATGGATACGTCGGCTACCACACCATCACTAGACTCCCTGGAATGAGAGCATCTCTTGAGACATGTTGACACTATTTCCCCAAAACTCAACCAATTAATTTTTAGGGACGTCTGAACAATGCCCCAAGGAATGAACCACCTCTGATACCACTTTGTCATGACCTAAACAGTACCGGGGCTCGAGCCACAACTACCCCAAGACCGCCTCCATAGGCTAGGGGCTGGCGACTAGTGCCGAAGGAACAAAAAACTCGGGGAGGCTATTTCCTAAGAAACTATACAAACACACGTAGCCAAATCAATGCAAAAGTGGAGAGAAAAGAAAGTAAGATACAACACTGCTACAAAAGGGAAACCAGCATACATGCATTGACCTCTAACCAGTACACGTAAAGTACTTAAAATACCAACAAGTAAACTGAACAGTAAAAGGGGAAAAACATGCACCCAACCAGAAATATGCCACAACCCAGAAACAAGCAAAATGAAAGTAAACCGCTGGTGATCCTCACACCCAGAAAGTCTTGCTACGACCACTGAATGCAGCCCAAGCTCCTGTGTCCTCTACACTCTTACATAGTCTCGACCGACTTGTCTGTTATATGCAAGGGCAAACCAAGTATGGGAAAATCTCAAGCAGGGGTGAGTATAAAGATAGTAAGTAGGATTCCCCGAAATCTCGAAGGAGCGACAAAGGAGGTACCAAAATAGTGAGCAGTAGATAGAACAAGAACAGTGCAAGAGTACAAAAAAGAGAGAGTTCAGATCAACCCAACAAGATAAAGGAAGCATACTCGTCTAGATGCAAGGAGCTAGAAACGGTGATAATACAAACTTCTCGTCAAGTCTTCACTTCCTATAGTAGAAGCGTAGACTCATCCAACCAAGAGGAGCTCAACATGGAAAGCATGTGGCATACCCCGCGCATCTTCGTCCATCCTAGAAGGAGAGTAACCAAACCCAAGGGGTGGGAACAATATTAGGGTGTATATATATGATCAACGAGAAACCCAAATGAGTGTGTAAGGGGATCTCTATCTCCAGGCTCAGCCCTAGAAGAATCACCAACAGTTCTATGGATATCCATCACTGATGCCCAATAATCCCGAACGTCAAAGCTGCCTCATCGCTAAACCAAAAAAAACAAGGGTCCCACTCCATTAATCCTGGATAAAAGTCACCGACTAGCCTCATAGAAGGACTGAGTCTAAAATAAGTCATCGGGTAACCCACTACCCAGCCCCGCTGGAGGGTAAACCCCAATAAGTCAACGGTGAACCACTTCCCAGCCCTATTGGAAGGTAGACCGTAATAAATCATCGGGTGACCCACTACCCAACCTTGCTGGAGGGTAAATCCTAAATAAGTAGATGATAACCCACTAACTAGCCCCGCTGGAGGGTAAAACATAATAAATCATCAGGTGACCCGCTACCTAGCCCTGCTGGAGGGTAAACCGTAAATAAGTCGATAGTGATCCACTGGCCAGCCCCTCTGGAGGGTTAACCATAAGTTCAATGGGTATCCCACTGCCCAACCCCACTGGAAGGTAAACCCAAAGGTTAACGGGTATCCCACTGCCCAGCCTCACTGGAGTGTAAACCCATAACTAGGACGATATCTCTGCACTACCCGTGCCATCACTAGGTGCCACTAGCACCGCTACCGTGCGCAGGTTCAGAGTGCATCAAAGGAAACTCCAACCAACGCCCTTTCATGTTTCCACATTTAATGAGATCTTGAAAGAGGCTCCACACACCCAAACAGATTACACTGTTGTAATCCTCGTGAAAAAACATGCGATATAGACTACTTACTCGCTGGAAACGAGCTCTCAATGGAAAAGTTATTCAACACCGCATTATGCCCATACGACATCTTGTGGGGCCCGCACCTCGGTCCTGAAAGCGGTTGGGAGAACTACTCCATCGTGATTCCCTCGGAAAAAAACGCTAAAACGATTATTCACATGCCCCAAACAGATGTCTGATGAAAAATCCGCAGTACGCTGCACACAGCTCAAAAGACAGCCTGTGGGGCCCACACCTCAACTCCAACTTCAATGCTTGAAACCACCTTGGTCAAATTATTCTCGATGCCAGGGTCACAACTCCATTGACGGTGAATAAAATGGACTCCGGACGCGGAAGCTGCAACTCCCCATGTTATGCAAACGGGGCCCTGTGGGGCCCACACCTCAACCCCGAAACATGTCACGCAAATAATTCCATTGCTTTCCTTACTAATAACTACGTGGGATAGAATATTAATTTTCCCTGAATGAACTTATGAAGCATAAGTTGTAAAAACACCGCATACGTCCGAAAGCCTCCTCATGGGGCCCATGCCTTAGGCCCGAATTTAGGTAGGCGGATTGCGCCGTTGCAATCCCCTCGAAAAAACACTCAGAAATGAGGACTCAAACACCCCAAACGGATGTCGGGTGAAAAAGTGGTGTTTCACCATAAAACTTGCGAACTAGGCCCTATGAGGCCCACACCTTGTCTCCAACCTGAACACTTCAAAAAGCATCTCAAAATGTCAGCACGAGGACTGCGGTCCGACTGCCGCAGATGGCGTGTCAATCGGACATCCCAAGCAGGAGTTAGGTTCGATGCAATAATTAATTAATTGAAATAATTAATTAATTACTCGTATAAAGCATTTTGTGCCACCGAGTAACAAAACCAAACCGCAAGGGATCTGAACCAACCTTGGAAGGACCGTCTCAGCTCTGGGGCCACCGCGCCTCTGAGGGCACGTCAAATAGACATCCGGATCGCGACCCGCGTCCGTCATAACTTTAATAATAATTTAATTTTATTAAGTTAGAGTATTCTGGGATACCTTCCTTTGGGAACAGAACCCCAAAACTCTGAAAATCACTTTGAAAGGTCTGTCTTGCCGACACGAACCCACATCCGTAAACGGCGCATCAAATAGATGCGCCGTTTAGAAGATATGGCCGCCCGATCACAAGGGGGCCCAACCAGGCCGGTTCACCCCGGCCGCCCCGGTCCGAACCGCCGGCCCACGGCCCAGCCGTGGGTCTGGCTCAAACCGCTGCGGCCTGCTGGCCGCGGCCCACTCCAGCAACACCGGACCTTCCTTGGGTCGAGCTTTCTATTTTTTTTAAACAGATCGGCCAGTTGGACGGTCTCCGCTGTGTCGCCCAGCAGGACCCACGATGCATGTTTCCTTGTTCCCCTAGCAGACCGGCTTTGGCCGGTCTTCCTTGACGCGCCAGCAGGACCCGCAAAGCGCGGGTCCTGGCTTCCTCCGCATGCTTGAGGCGCTAACCACCTCAGGTTCTCCCTTCGACCGCGACGGGCCGACACCCCTTGCAGCGCACCGCCGCACCTCACCGCGGCCCGCGCTGCCTCTCCGCACAAGCACCGCCTAGCTCTGACGCTGGGTTCTACCAACACCGCCCTCCGCAAACCCGGCCTCGCTCCTGCTGCACCGCACCGAAGCCACACCGCAGTGCCTCCTCCGCACCACTAGACTATTCCGCCACGGCTCCCCACTCCGCTTTCGAACAGCCAGCCGCTCCGGCTCGACCTCCGGCCGCTCGACACACCGCGGCCGCCACGCGCAGCCACCGACCGCTCCTGCCGGCCCACTTCGGTGGTCCCTTCGGTGGATCACCGCGACTCGATCGGACTCCTGATTCAATATCTGAGGATGTTTTTTCGATCCCTGTGTCGAGACCTTCGCAACGCCTACATTTGATCGATGATTCGAGAGTTGGTTGAGGCATCTGAAAATTATAGTTGGTGTTTGCGAAGAACGAAACCAAGAACGGGGTTCCAAACATAGATCGATGGTCGTGTTCGTGCAACCATCAATGCCGATAATTAAAATGATGAAAAAATGTACAATGAAGGATAATTAATTTTAAAACTTGATTTAGAACATAAAAGTAAAAGAAATTTGACTTCGTTTTCGATGCACGTCGTAGGCGATGCGTCCGTGAGGCTCCTGCCTTGATTCGCCAAAGTTTTGGCTAAGACTGTGCCTCAATCCGATGAAGAATGATGAAGAACACTGAATAATGGATGAGAGAGAGAGAGAGGAAGAAAGAGAGAGAGATAGGAATAAATGGGTTCCCCCCGATTCCACATTTTTCTATTTATAGAAAAACCACTTAGCACAGAATCCAAAATCACCACGTCGTCTCATTTTATATCACGCCTAGGAAAAAAACCCCATTTTGAACTCAACAGAAGTCTTGGATTTCCATTCCGAGACTCCATTTTAATTTTATTCAAGGACTTCAATGATAATAATCACTAAGCCATTAATTTAAAAAGACATTTTTTCCCCTGGGTGACATCTCTCACAGCAGGCCCGCACCCGCCACTTTTACACCCCACCTAGGGTAAACGGACCACTCCGGACTCAACGATGACCTCAGTTTTCCCATCAGTGCAACTGTTTAGTATTTATTAAGGTTTGAGATATTTAATGAATAAGTTGATAATTTAATTATCCATTTAACACACTGCCAACGAGCGACGGGTCCGAACGTCCCACACTGACTCATTTTATGTCGCGCCTAGGGTAAAAACTACATTATGGACCCAACTATGGTCTCAAATTTCAAATCTGATAAGCTGTCTAAGAGATATCACATTTTTTTAGTTAACCACCCATGTGTAATATAAAAACACTTAACATTTTTATATAATTTATTCTGGGCACACCGGGAATCAGAATTGCATGTTGTCTGAACGCCCTACTCTAGAACGAAATCAAGAAATATTTCAAAGTCTCAGAGTCCCAAAACCTGGGTTCTTACATATGTGGTTGAATATAAGTCCAAATTTGTTGGTACATTCATTATTATATAAAATTGGTTGTACTAATTGTGAAATATGATGGAAAAATTTACATTTTTTTAGTGAGGTAGAATATATATTTCCTTCTATGGATATACATTGATTCTATAGATGAGGTAATAGTTTTATAATCTTGGAGATGATGTAAATTTTTGAATGTTAATATTTATATGTATAAAAATTGTTTTATTTCACTAGTGAAGAATATTTTATGAGGAAATATTTTTAATCATAGTAAAATATTGTATCACCAAATCACAGACAAAAAAGAATATTATTTTAACAAAATTCATTGGGTCGGAACTTATGAAAAATTAGAAGATATTAAGATAAATCCTTTTTTAACTCTTCTGATAGGATATCATTGTTGAACCTCTATATTCTAACACATAACTTATTTGAGTTGGATAAGATGTTCCCTTATACCAATGTTATTATATGTATCTAAATATGTGTGAAGTGAAATAGGATTAAAGGGAATTATGATTCATGGGGTGTATCTTGCGGGAGTTAGATCACATAAATCATTTTATTTCGGATTACTGTAAAATTAGTAATCATGTGGTGAAATTTAAAGGAATCACGTCACATGAGTGTAAATTATAGATTTATGTAGGGGAAAATTTTATAAGGTCATGGGAGTTTTTGGATTATTTCCATGGTATGAATAAAAGATGAGTTCTTGTGGAATAAGTCATATAAAAGAAAAAATATACAAGAAATCGGATACTCTCTTGAACTACTGTTTTTTATAGAAATATTTTACCACATATTCGTAGAGTGATAGATTATTTATAATGAAGAAATATGATTGATATTCCTCATTGAATTTCACTTCGTATTTTCAAAATAACTAAATGGGGAGAATGTTGGAACCAATTTTTCTCAATTGGTGATTGGTGTTAGTGTTTCATATGTTTTTAGAAAAAAATTAAGTAAATTTAATGTTTTTTAAAACTATTTATTATCCATTACTAAGTATTAATGTATTTTAGAGGAAATCAAGAAGATTGATCTACAAAATAATTTTATTGTATTATAAAAATATTTGGGAAAGGAAAAATAATGATTTTGGGTATGTTTTTATTTTGAATGAAGGTGAATGAATGTCATATACATAGTCAATATTTTGTTTCACTCATTCAAATTCCTTGGAAATATATTAATTTTCATAGATATGATACTAAATAAAAAGTATGTTGACCTCTTAGTCAGTATTTTTAAAGTTCATGCAGTCAAAATTCAAAGACTATTGGACATTCATCATGTTATTAAATGTTTTTTATGTCATGATATATATATTAGAGTGGAAAAGGTTTTACAACATAAAATTATGTACATGGTTTTATTAGGTAGTTTAAAAATGAATAATTATGCAATAAATTCAAATTGTAAATAATTAAAAAAGAGTATATAATGGATATATAGAGTTTTTTATTAATTTTTCTTAGTATTAATGAGATTCAAAAGATTATTTTCTTATAAATACAAAAATAATCAACTAATTATGTACTGATTTGAACATGAAAAAGATATGGATATTAGTCAAAATAACAAAAATGTAATTAATAGCCTATATAATTGGATTCATATAGTGTGTAACCTCAGATTTAATTATGATTTTAGTTGGAGAATAGGTTTCCATGAAGTCATTTAACATGTTATATTCAACATTAAAACCTCTAAATAATTTACTATTAATGATACCACATGATAAATTTCATAAGTGTTAGTTTGTGAATCAAGAATAAAAATCTTGAGGGAGCTCTATAAATTTTAGTGTAAGGTCTTTGAGTAGGATAAATGGTTAACATTGATAGTTAATGATGGAGATACATGAAGTACATTGATAATTCCATGAAGAAGATAATATTTTTAATTAGATTAGTATATAGTGAATAGATTTCAATATAGAATCCTTTCAAAAGCTATCATAGGGAATGCATTTTCCCCAAAAAAATAGAGTTTTTATTTTGAAGACAATGGAGTTCATTGGAGCACAAAATTCTGGATTTCATGATGAAAATAAACCAATAGATTAATTGTGATATCAAAAAAACATTCATGTTGACAAAAAAAATTAATAATTTATCCAACATAGTGATCTATATGGGGTTGATTAATACAATCTAAAATTAAATGTTTGATATCCCTAATATCATTAAAAATGTATGATTGTTAGAACAAAGTGAAAATGGGAAAAAATCTAATATAAATAATGTAGTGATTTTTAGTAGATTTTAGTTTGATTAGAACATCATTGATGTGTGATTGTGTAACTAGTACTTAGTGTTGAATTATGTAATATTGTCATATTAAATTGTAATTAATCTTTTTTTTAGAAATGAACATTCAATCTAGTATGTTGGATGACTGGCTATATTTGTGGGGATAAGATCCTATAAATCAAAAAAAATATTTGACACCCTAATACACAAACCCCATCTATTCATCATATATTTAAATAAAACCATGAAAAAATTTCATGGCATTCTTATCAAATTCATATGATATAATATCATATTGAAAATAATATTATTTAAACAATGTACCTTTAGAAACCCTATTATCCAATTCTGAACCACATTATCCCCATTTTCAACAAGAAGGACAGTCTCTTGTATATATGATACATCTGTCTTCAGATCAATTTCATTGGTGTTTAGTATATGTATCAATCCTTATATATACTTCCTTAATAGTGAGACAATGATGATATCGTAAAATACAAAGATTTTTTATGGTAATTCCAATGAATTTTACATATATACAAATATCCCTAAAATAAAAAATATATAATATAGATTCAATGTATTATTTAATTATTATAATAACATATAAATACCTTACAAAACAATCATGATGTTATAGTACACTATATGATATTATAGGTTCCTCTTCTAATTACTAATATTGTTTAATAATAAACATTAGGTTGTCTTAATATGATTATAATGGTTCTGTAATTTTTGAATGGTATCCTTGATGAGTTATAGAGAAATTAGATTTATATCTACATCATAATCCTTGTAGGATGGAGTATGGAATATTTTCTCATACAATCCTTTATAATATACCATGTTCATACATTAGTGCTTCCTTTTGTTGTGTGAAATTTTACCTAACGTATATAACCTTCACATGTTACATTGATGTTCAGGGATCAAGACAACCAGATTTCTTATAATTTCAAGATATTCCATTTACAGAGAACCTTTTATAAATAAAATTTGAGTTTATCATGTTTATCATAGTGTTTTAGGTTTTCGAAACATTCCCTTGAAATTATGATGGGATTCAAGGGTCAAAATCATGTATAATTGTTAAATTGGAACCATGAAACATCACAAAATAATTTAAATAGATTTATGAACTATAATAAAGGGTTAGATTCTAACATAACATTAAAAAACATTCATATAAAATATAAGGATCCTCAAAATCCCATGTTACATTATTCAACTTATATTTCATTATCATCCCATCAATAAAGTCCACTACAATGTTGTACCACTATGACATTAATACAGAAAGATGTTTCACTACAAAGTTTGGAAGTTTTATCATTGAATTATCTTATTAACATAAAAAGAATTTATTATAACATTATAAATTACAGATGAATTTTTATCCAACATGAAGTATTTTTTTTAAATCCCTATAAATCATATAACTATAAAACTGTATTGATAAATATATGTTCCTATAATAATTTTGAAAATAAATATTTATCTTAGGATTATATGGGTTTTATATACTATTTTCATAATCTATATAATATCTTTATAGAACAAGTGTGTAATTTTCCCTTCTTCCTTGGAGATGACATTTTTTCCCACCATTATCATCAATCTAAGAAATATTTAACTTCTCTACTAATGATTATTGCACTATGACATGGAAAAGGAATGTATTTTTCAATTTTTTTTAATTTATATTTACATCATTAATAAATCCATCAACATTGGAATCTTGTACATACCCATCATGTATAAAAATAAATTATCATTACCACTAAATATCAACCACAATATTTTAATTCATAGGGATGTACTGTAATACATGTAGTTCTATCTAGATTCATTATGACATTCTTACTTCATTGTAGGATAATTTATACTTCAAAAATTTATGATATATATAAACTCAAAATAATGTTATAATATTAATTTCATTATGGAAACGAGTACTGTTGTTTAGGAAAGTTCTTGATTTTGATAATTTTTCCCATCATTCTATAATTTCCATGATTTTCATTTAAAAAATAAAATGTTTGGATTTGTAGAACAACCTAGTCTATTTATTAATTTATCAATATATATAAAAATACTTCCATACATGATGTTAAGGTTAATAATATTGTATTAATGAATACACTCTTTTGTTTCTGAAAAATTATTTATATTCCATTGACTATATATATTAGACCCCAATATATTTCAAATTTGTTCAGTGCTAATTTAATAAAGAAATTAAATTAATAGATTGTCCATGTTAACATACTAATCCAATTAAAAGATGTATCTCAATTTTATTCAATGATGATGACCATTCATTAAACACGATTTCCTTTATAAAGTCAAGAGATATTCGTTCCCTATAGAATGTATGGTCATGGAAAAAATTATTATTGAAGAAAAAATTCTTCCTTATTAACTTTAAAATATTGATAATTTTATATAAGATTTTAATTAACAATATGTAAACAGTTCCCATTATCTTAATATCCCATTAGTGTATATTAAAATATCATAATTTAAAACAAAAAAATAATTATGATAATAATTGAATAATTAATTAACTGAATCCATAAAAAAGTATCATTCATTAACCAAATTGAAATTATTTTATATAAATAGTGTTTATAAATTTTATGAAACATATTCATTGTCATAAAAAAATAAACTGGATTTAGTTTAAGATAAAAATAATAAATATTATTTATTAAGATGTATTGTGCCCCCTGATGTTAAATCAACAATATGAGGTTATGGATACACATTATTAATGGTAATGGAATTTATTTTCCTCTAATAAAATCAGTATGTAATAGATCCATTGATCTATATCAAAATTAATATTGTTTATCCTCAATATGAGAAACTAGGATATATTAATCCATTATTATATAAATCATACATTTTCTCCATTAATTCAACTATATCTATTACAAAAGTAGGACATATATAATTTTTTCATTAGGGATACATTCATTTTTGATTTCCACTACAATATAGATATCTAGTTAATTTGATATAAACTACATCAATATAGTCATTGAAAAAGGATACATCATCTATTGCTATGATATAATCTTCATTCATTTATTCATCTTATACAATAATAGCATTAATATTAGACACTATATATGATTATAGATAATTATTGGTAAATGAATACACTACTAAAAAAACTCATTCTTGAGTATTATAGAAATAGGTTTGGTAAATTTTCTTCAAAAATAAAAACAAATAAGGTGATGTAAATTTGTAATATAGGGAAAAAATAAGATAACAATAATAAGCTCTATAAAATTAAAAATCAATTTTGAAATTAAAAAAAGTGTGTAGTGGAAAAAATATAAATTAAATGATATTTTGAAAAAATAATGGAAATTAATTAATAAATAAAATGTATAGGTTTAAAAATATGGAAAATAATTTTATAAAAAACATAAAAACCAAATCACTTAATATATCTTGGGTATCCTATCTCAAATTTTGTGTATTTATGAAATAAATCTATTAATGTTAGAAATGTCCAAAAATAGTAGAAAAAAAGTATTTATTTTTACTATAATAAGAATGAATCCAATACTATGTTGAAACATTATTTTCAATGCATGAAAAAATAAAATAGAATAAAACTATAGTTATAATGTTTAACAATGAACTTGTTATAGATGATGAAGAGGAGACAAGAGAGAATGATTTATAATGAAAGCACACATTTTAATGGAAGTGAGAGGAAAATTATAACTGGGATAATTTTGATATCATTTCCATTCATGGATGATTTACAAGCCACCACGAGATTCATTTATATGATCCATGGTCTCTAGGAATCATATTTAAATTAATGTGTGTTATCAAATTTATAGAATAAAAATTAAAATCATTCTTTTCAATAATAAATGAGATCTTTGATAATCACACTCAATGCCATTATGTATCTATTGGTTACCACCAGCTATCCATGGGCTACCACCTTGAATCTGTTGAGCTTATTACATGTATGAAATTAAATCAAGATATAACAAACTATAAATTGAGTTATTTTGGGTATTAAATGATCTTATATTAGCATTAAAATTTTATTCACCACCACCAGATATCCAGTGATAGTCTCGTGTAACATATCAGCATTCTGCTGGCTGGGATACTCTTCTATATTATACTAGTAGGTTAGTGGCTATTTTTGTAACATGAAAATTGTTTATGTATATTTTCATATTAATTGAATTTAATTAATATAATGTGTTACATGAAAGAAAAATTTATTCATGTGTTAAATGAAACACTCAGTCAATATCCATTACATACGACACTAAATTTTAACCAAATTTTGATATATTATTAATATTATTCAAATAAGACTATAATAAAATACTCATAAAAAATAGATATTAATAGTAATAACTAATTATTATATATTATGTATAATTTATTATATAAATAATTCAATTTCATAAAGAAATTATTTAAATACTCGATAGCTAATATTTTTTGTGAAAATAAAATTTTCTCAAAAAAATATCATTTTATTTCATTTTTTCCTAAATAATAATAGTTTTTTTTAGATTTTTATAAAATTAATTTTATAAAATAATTATAATTATATAAATCATCATGTAAATATTTTATTAGGGTTAATTTTATATAAAATTCTGAAAAATTCTTTTTTGATTATTAATGGATATTACTAAATATAAATTCTAATATACTTTTTCATTTAAATTGTATATAAAGATATATTATATTTTAAATTTTTTATAATGTAAAAATATTAAAATAATATATATATATATAATAATAATTTTATTCGTTCAAATCAATTTCATATTGAAATTTATAAAAAAACATTGTATTCCTTTGAACATTTTCTCATCGAAAACTAGATTTTCTATAACCTCTATAGGATATTTCTATAATTTAAAAATTTCCAATAATGTGACTATAATTTATAGAAATTGGTTCATTATTTTGAATTATGAAGATTTATATTATCTATGAATGGGAAAAAATTACCCTAATAAATAGTGAAATGGGTACAAATAAATTACAACGGTAAAGTTAAAAATGGGTTTACCAAAGGGTTAGCCTAAAACTAATATTTTTATAATGGCCTAAAAATGTTTAAAAAAAATTCTAGAGATTTTTTAAAGATATAATATCAATTTATTGATAATAATCAATTATTAAACCAATTTAAATAAAAAAGGGTATACATTTTTCACTTAAAAACATTACATCGGTTCCACAAACATCACTTATAAAAGTCCTCCCCTCTCTACAGTTCTTAACACCATTAAACCCTTTTGGTTTAGACAATACCATAAAAAATAACCCACAAAATTCAATCCACTCTTCTTATATTCCTCATTTTGGTCATAAGGGAAACCTTGGGTGCATTTTTTTCAAACCTAGGGATGCTACCCAAGGAAATGGTAATGTTCTTCATCCATCAATATTGTCATATTTTTTTCTCCTCATCAATAAATTATTATTAATATATGGTGATATTAAAAAAAATCCTAAAAATGCATATATTTTTATGATAATATCTGGATTTAGAACCCTTTTCCAATTACATCCAATGTGTTATGAATTCATCATCCGTTTGAACGTCAGACTACCACTATAAAAATTGATGTAATTCATTTTTTCCATTAAAATATCTCATATAAGATTATAATTATGTATTAAATGTTTATATATGATATTTATTATATTTTTATACTTATTTAATTATTTTATAACACATACCTTTATCATTATTATTATATGAGAATAAGATAATTTCGCTCATTTGTATATAGGACTACCACCTCTAGAATATAATGGGATTCATTCACAGTCTATATAGAAGATAATAAGGATGAGTTTAATCAAATTGTGTGATATATATGGCATAAATATTATTATTTAATTATAATATATTATTTATCTTCTATTCAATATTTCCATTGGGAAAATGGAAATGACATTCATTTGTATTTATAGCATTCGATCTCCATTAAATTTTTCTTTCATTTTTAAACCCTATCACTTATTGATCACATTAAATAAATATTTACTAAATATATATTATATTTGAATAATTTTTAACATTTATGATATGATTTAACCATTGTCATTATAATAGGGAAAAAATAAAAAATCTAAATGTATTGAAATAACAAAGCTATTATTACCTGAAACATAATTATAATAAGGAATATCTTAATTAACTGGTAATGAAAGATCCTATGAAAACCATATATTGTATGATTTATATAATAATGGTTATATAATATATTTATAAAATATACATAACTTTTATTCATATGGTTTATATATGTACTAAGTAAGTCAATATTTAAGGTAAGGTAATTTTGTATCTTGTTTTACACATCTTTAACACATTCCATATTCACCACATCATTATTTTATGTCGTCCATACAATTCCCGATATATTATTTTCTGACGATTCACATGAAAATTATGGTTATTAAATAACATTTTAAAATAATTTTTTCATGTTTTTTTTAATTACTAACAATGTGAAAATGGATTTAATTTACAATATCACCATTTATCATAATTGATTATGATTAAGTTGGATAAGTTGGTATAATATGAACTACCTCTCAATAATTGTCATAAATTTTATACTTCTTTAGAATTTGATGATATTTTTAAGTAATAATACATTTTTTCAACTCATTTAGTATATGAAAAAATTGGGAAATTATTTTTAAGAAAAAATATGCTTTATTTTTCTCTTCGATCAAAAACACATTTTTTCATCCAAATAAATTTTTTTTAATAATGTTTTCAAAAATCTTTTTAAAATTCATCAAATGATTTATAAAATAAATTTTTAACCATATTTTTATTTTTATAAAAAAAATTAAGAGGAATATTCATGACTTTTACTAGACAAATCTATATTACCTTTTACAAAAAAATTGAAAGGAATATTTGTTTCAATGTGTACAACATGGAAAACAATTTCCACCACCATGTACATTATTTGAATTGAATAACCCTTTAATGGTACTCAGTGATATTTTGAAATAAAATTATTTTCAATGTGTTATGTAAATTTATAGTTTTATAAATGTGATTGTTAATGAGAATTTATGTTCATTACGTAATGTTCAAATGGATTTTCCAAATCATTTTCCAACTAAGATTACATACTTAGATATAACATATAATATTATACAAATATGAACCATGGATAGCATGATTCATCAGCTTTTAATTTTAATCATAAAAATATTTTTATGAAACCTGTTTCAAATCCATGGGTTAGTCTAAGATATAATTCTTATAAAATCTGCACCATTATCCATGGGCTTTTCTATGATTAAATTATTAAATAATTAAAAAACATACCTCTTTTCTAGAGGTTATGATATAATGATATGTTTACGAAACCCATTTAATTTTAGAGGTTATGATATAATTATATTTTTTATGATCTTTAGAACCAGAAATATATTATTTTTAAAATGTGACATGTGGGACCTATATTACCTCCCAATGAATTTTGTAATTGTTAATTTTATATTAGTTAAAATGGTGAATGATAAGATATTATATGCTTGAATTAGGGTCAAAGGGAGTTCATCCCAAGACTATAGAGTGAATATATGTGGTTATTCTAAGCCTAACATGTTCTGAATATCATAATGGGTATCCTTGACATAAGATTTTATATGATTTTGTGTGTTCCAAAAATAGATGTGTTAATCCATTATTATAACATAATTTATCATGTTCTTTTATACTATTATGATTCATGACATAAAAATTTATAATAATGGAATCGTGATAGAAGAATATGATAAATGATATTAAGGTTTTTTTAATAAGTTTTTCCCTTTTACTATTAACCTTTTGTTCATGTTATGGTTATGTATCTACCATGTTTACCCTTACTAAGATTCTATAAAAACCCTTTATTATTTTTACTTTCCAATTTTTTTGAAAAATTTTATTACGTATGATATGCCTAATAAGGGATTAAGGTATGAAGAACATAGTGGAAGATGATTTATATTACCTATGAACCTATTTTATGCATTTCCATGTTTCCAAATGAAATATACCTTTACCATCCTCAAGAATGTTTTTGTGTACTTTTATTATTGTTCATAAAAATTATATAATATCTATATATGAAATTTGTGGGTCACTAAAGTTGGTATAAAATGACTGCTTCAGTTATAATTTGGAAACTAGGACAAGAAAACATTATTGATATCCCTAAAATTATTTTTATGGTTAAATAAATGGATGAGTTAGTGTATAGGAAAATTTCTTAGAAGTTTCAAAAGGGATAGGGTTATTTGATTCCAATCAATTATATACCATTATATATATTAAAATTTTATGTTGTTTTGGAATATATGTTTCTATAGTTAATAACTCTAAAAAGGGATCATTGAGTGAGACTCGATCTTCACCAAGTGCACGACAATGATCCTTGCTGCACGCCTGGTTTAAAACTCCCAACGGATATGATTTTTAAATTAAAAAACTATTTATAAACCATAATAAAGGGTTTAAATATATGATTACTATGAATGACCCTTTATAGTCCTTTTTTCATGGAATATACATCATATAAGTGACTTTTCATGATTGTGTGGTTCATTACTTTTATTATCGACTCTTGAACCATTATTTTTATTTTAGTAAATGGATAAAAACCAAATGAATCATATTAATTCAATGTGTGATGTATAATGAAATGATGGTCCACTTGAGAATCCAAAATTTCTTGGATACTGAGTTCAAATTCATGTTTATAGGATGGAAATACTTTTTCAATATATGAATCATTCTGGATATCCAAATGAACAAATGAGGGAACAATATTTTGTTGACTCGTTCACGAGGAAACATCCACATGATATTAGTGTCTCTTAATATACAATAGTTAATGGACAATTTATTTTGACCATTGGAAATATATTTTCCATTGTCTTGTGTTTAGGAAACTAAATTGTGACTTTCTTCTATCTATCGATTGGATGGTGATGTGGATCAATGGTGGACTCCCACAAAGAATTTAATGCAATATGATGAAATTGACTCCATTGATTGGTGTGAGTTTAGAATAATATTTTTCAATATGTCAACTCCTAGTGTTCTCCATACAATTATGCATATATAGTTACTTGAGCTAAATAAAATTAATTATGAATTTGTTGTTGCCTATGATTACAATTCTACACGTATTGTGAGGTACACTTATGGTGTTATCAACTACTCTGAATGTATGGTCAGTCATCTATTT
Source organism: Viscum album (assembly GCA_963277665.1). Lineage (NCBI taxonomy): Eukaryota > Viridiplantae > Streptophyta > Magnoliopsida > Santalales > Viscaceae > Viscum > Viscum album. The sequence continues at coordinate 635,465,426 of OY728161.1, forward strand.
AGTGGATTAAAAGAATTTATTTGAAGTGAGTTATCAATAATTAACTCCAATATATATGATGAGATTTTTCAATGAGATATCAAGGGTGAAATAAATTCTATAATTAAGTAACAATATTGTGGTTTGGACAAGAAAATAATAATGTAATTGAAATGAAAACCTATTAAATAAATGGAAAAGATGATAATATATCCTTGATGCTCAATGTGTGGGAATAATAATGGAAGAAATTAATTTAATGGGACTAATAAATTTTTTATGTGTTGAATGAGAGGTCATTGAGAGGATGAATGTTCAAGTTATGGTAATAATTCATATATTTATATGAGTAATGAGAAATCACCATAGAATGTACCTCCCACCCATTAGTGATTTCATTTAAACAATTTTGGTTGTTATTCTAAAAAGTTACCAAATCCTTAGGTTAATTAATATGACTAACATAAGATACCTCTTAAGACTAGAGAAAATGGGAAATCACATGTGATTAATATTAATTATGAATGGTGAAATAATGATATGGTGAATGGTGCACATTCCATCCACTCTAGAACTACTAATATCTTTATTGACACTGATTGTAACCATGATTTCATAATTAAAGAATTTTATAAGGGAATAAAGATGCCACCCTAACAATTAGATATAACATTATTAGTGAATACCCCTAATGGTATGATGATCATGTAAAAATCAATTATTCTCATCTGGCTTAATATTTTGAGAATGTGATTACTATAAACCTTATCATTCATTCCCTGTATTAATTTGATGTTATCATGGGAATGAATTTCCTATATGTAAATATATACCACCTAAATTTATGAGGATGGTAAGCCCTATTAGATATTCCAAACCAAACTATGATCATCTGCTATTGTGATGAGAAAAATATCATCCATGGGAAGTCACATCCATTATATGTTTTTTGATTCATATTATAGAGGTTATTTTTTCTCATATGTTTCTGGATAAAATAAACATCGATGATATTCATATTGTGCTCTAAATTTTTTACTTAATTCTAGAATATTTTCCTAGACATCCATCAAAATGTAAATTTGATTTCTTAATATAACTAATTTTTAGTTCCGCACAAATTTAAAATAATTCTAATAGAATATACCTGATTGTGTTGTCAAAATCGGAGAATAAAATCTAAAACACCTTGAGTATGGAATCTATCATCCTAGTGTGCCACCTTTTTGTGTACCTTTTCTTTATGATAATAATAAATATGGATTAATGTGACTCAACATTAATGATTGGTATCTAAAAAATACCACATTTAAGAAAAAGTATCATCATCCCCACATTGATGAATTATTTTATCAACTATATAGATATAAATACTTTTCAATGATTGGAATTCATTATAAATATCATAAATTGAGGTTGATGAAGTATGATATAACTAAGAAAACCTTCATATAAAAGTTATGAAAACTGTGAATATACAGTGATTTCATTTAGTGTTTAAAATACTCAGGTGACTTCATTGATTAATGAATGGAGTATTCATAGATTACCCTAATTAGTTTTTAGTAGCCTTTTTATAAGATATTATTATCTTCTCAATGGGAGAGGAAGAGAATTAATATCACTTTTTAACTGTACTAAATAGCCTAAGGAAGGATTAAATATATGAATAATTTTCCTAGTGTGAATTTTGGATTTAAAAGGTTTATTTTTTTGCGTCATATAATCTCTAAATTGGGTATATCAGTAGATCCATGAAGTTAAGAAACTATTGAGTGTTGGACTAGTATAAACACAGTAATTGAGATACATAATTTTTAAATTTTATCTAAATATTATCAAAGATTTTTTAATAATTTATCTATACTATATAATCCACTCATCGTGTTATCTCTAAAGGAAGTCAAGTTCCTTTAGATAGATGAGTTTGATGAATACTTCAGGGAACAGAAGATAAGATTAGTATGTGCACCTGTACATACATTACCAGGTAGTGGAGAAGGGTTAATAATATAATTTGTTTTATATAATATGGTATTGGGATGTGTTCATATAAATAATTATATGGTTATATCTTATTCCTTGTCAAAATTGAATGTTTATGAGAGAAATAAATCAAATCATCAGTTGGAGATAGATGTCGTAATTTTTAATTAATGAAATTGATCCACCATATTTAAGTATAAATGTTTGATAAATATACCACTCACTATGTTTTAAATTATATATTCCTAGAATATGATTCAAATATAAACCAATGTAGATAGTTACAAAAGAAAAATGATTATGACTGTGAAATTAATTACCATCCAAGGGAACAGAACAATGATATTGATGCCTTGAGTTGAAAGGTTCATGCTAGTTTATCATTAATGATTGTTAAAAGGGATCCAATATTTATATATTTTAAATTGATATATCAAGAAATATTAAATTAAGAGGATATATATTATATTTCTAAATTTAATTTTCATTTATCTATCCAAGTGATTATTAAATAGGTACATAAGGAAGATGAAGAGTTGAAAAATAAGATTATAAATTTTATTGAGTTTATCCTTGATCATGAATGAATAATAATATTTAGGAACCTTGTAAATATTATATCCATTATGTATTTTAAAAATTAGTTTTTATGAAAATATCATTGTTCATAATTATATTTTCATCATGGAAAAAAGAAGATGTATGTTGATTTGTATGAGTACTTTTGGTGGGATGGAATGGAGAGAGATTTCATGGAGTTTATATATCAATGCTTCATATTTCAACTAGATATGGAATAGAGAAAAAAAGACTATGGGTATGTTACATCCATTTTCCATAATATAATGTAATTGTTAATATATCCCCATTGATTTTGTTATCGTACTAATAAAATCATATTATTGGAATTAAGTTATATGATTTGTAATCAATCACCTTACTATGTCAAAACACATCATCACTATCAGTTTTTAATTCCCTCTATATCATCATTACAGTATATATACTAAATGTTTTCTAATTATTCATGGATTATTTAATTCCATTGTGTAAGATTAGGATTATATTTTTAACTCAATGTTTTGGAAAATAATTTGGAAAGACGTTGATTCAGATTTGATTATCTATATCATGTATCATCCCTAGACAAATGGTCATTCTGAGAGGAAAAATGAAACCATAGAAGATATTTTGAGATATTTTTATTTGGTTATAAAATGTGGTTGGAATTATCATCTTCCTATATTTTATTTTTCTTAAAATAATAGATTTAAACCAATAATTATGATGTATCCTTATGAAACCCTCTAGGGAAAGAAATATAGATCTCCAACATGATTTATTGATGTTGGATAAAGAAAGATATTGGGATCTATGAAATTTTATTAAATTTAAGTAATGGTTAAGGTAATTAAAAAACACATCAAATATTCTCATATTATGAAGAGATTTTATTCTAATAATTGTGATAGTGATATAAAATTTGATTTTGGTGATATGGTGTTTCTAAGAATAACTCCAAGGAAGAAGGTTATAAGCTTTGGTAAGAAAGGTAAACTAATAGATAGGAATATTTGTCCATTTAAAATATATGATCATATTAGGACCAAATTTTATTGGTTGGTGATTCCACCAAATGTATCCCAATACCATGATGTGATCCATGTATCTATCCTGAATAAGTACATAACCGAACCTTCACAAGTACAGAACACATAGGTCATATCAAGGGTCAAAGATCATTCATATAATGAAAAAAACGATGGAGATTATAGATCATAATAGGAGTGTTCTAGGAAATAGAACCACTAACCTAGTCAATTATTTAATGAAAAGACAAAAGTTTGTGATTCCTACAGGGGAACTTGATGAAATCAAGAGGAAGAAGTATCCATATTTTTTTGTATTATATTGGTGAATTTCGATGGGGGGTTTCATTTTATGGGGTGTAGAAGGTAGCAAACCAATTTTTTATGTATAATTTTCTCAATGAAATTTAGTTTCATTCATATATTAATTTATACAAAACATCATGTTAACAATGTGTTACAAGAAGCACAAGGTTATCGTGTATTACAAAGGATACTGTGTTTTGACAAAACCAACATATATTATTAATATTATTCATACATGACCATTATAAGATTACCGTTAAATGTATTGATAAGAATATAAATAACTACCTTTTAAATATTAATAATATTTTTTTTATAGAATGATATCATATGGATAAAAAATCTATTTTTTATAGTCTATAGTTTCTTGAAAATATTATTTTATAAATAAAATTATTTTTTATTTCATTATGTAAGAAATAAATTATTTATTGTGTAGAACTTATATAAAATTAAATTTTAAAAAACATAATTTATGAAATTATCTTGTGAAAATTATATTAGGAAGATTATTATTTATTTTTACGAAAACATTTTTTTTAATATTAGTGACATATAGTGATTTTTAATTTAAATATCTCATTTTATTTACAAAATTTATAATGTTAAATTATTTTATAATTTTTTTAAAATGTAAATTTAGTTAGAGAATATATCTATTAATCCAATTTATTCCATTGAAGTCATTTTCTTATGAAAATATAATATAAAAACCTTTTATAATGTTTTATGTTTTCATTTCTAACCCCCACATTCTCATTGCTTCTATGACATTAATTTTAAATAAATTTTTTTAGAAATATGTGAATTGATTTTGAAAAACACAATTCCATATTTTTAATCAGAATAATATATACTATCTAATCATGTCATCTTGATTTTTTACCAAAATAAAAAGTGAAAACTATAGAAAATAATTACCACTCTTCATGTAATATTAGGTTTCTTAAGGGTTAAAGAAAATTTATACACAATAAAAATATCTAAAAATTATTATAAAATATATTTTATTTCCATTATTCAACCATATAAAGTATATTTATTTATAATAATCTATTTTTGATCTATTTATCATGAAAAAATGTGGCCACACTTTTTTCATTTCAAATTATTACTTGTCTTTCACTCAAGTAACTTTCAAAATACCACAAACTCTCTAGTATTATTATTACCATAAAACCCTTTTTGTTCATCCATGACCTAATAAATCACTTCCCAACATCAATATTATCCTCCAAAAATCCTTAGTTTGGTCAGAAATGAAACCATGTTTGGGTTTTTTTCTGAAAACATAAGGAGGTTACCCGAAGAATAAGTAACATTATTCATCGAGCATTTTTGTTTTTTTATTTATCCACCTACTTAAATTTATATTAAGACTTCATGAAATAAACAAAATTATTTTTCATATAGATATTTGTTTTTATGATAAGTTAAAACTTCATGAAGTAGTGTCAGGTGTACAGCTGAGTAACACCTCGCTAACTGAAGTAATTATTTTTTTCATTACCACCTTTATGGATTTTTATAATGATGGATTAAAGGTTTATGTATTATATTTATGATATTTTTTCTCTAATTAAATTATTATATCACACATACCATAATACTTTCCATTTTTTGGGAATAATATAATGTCGCCGGGTGTATGGTAGACTACCACCTCGGAAAGAGATGCGATTCTTTCAATATTTATACATAATATAATTAGTAAGGGTCAATGATTTAGTAATGATAATTTTTTATTTTCATTCATTTATATATTTCATTTTGTAAAATGGAAACAATGTTGTGCGTACATACGACCTACCATCACCATTAATGACATATTTCATTTTTTTCTCTCTTACTTTCATGGATCACTATAAATACATATATACTGAATATAAACCTATATATGATATTAATATAATGGATAAAAATATGGATATGATAAAACCACAATCAATGGAAGGGGATACTAAACATCCTGATCCAGGTACCACACACAGATACCCCAAGTTGGTTTTCTAAGTGACCTCACGCGCGCCTCCTTGTACATCATAGGATGTCGACTTGTAGTGAAGTTCTAATATCAGTCATGGGGAGACTATAACCTTTCTCTAAAGAAAGTAAACCAGAATAAAATAAAATAAAACAAAATATATAATATTCCAATATCACATGATTTATAAAAATGAAGATATAATATCCAAACTAAACAGTAGATTTTCTATGCCAGAAAAACATGTAAGTTCCAATAGGAAACTCAATGTAAAGTCCCTAACGACTCCCAAACCGGTCCCAAAACATGTATGGTTCCATAATCCATGCTCCATCCTAACTCAACAACATAACATAATTTCATTTCCATTATCATATCCTACAATCATTTAATATATTTGGGTAACGATCATGAAACATGAGTAGGGTGTATGTACAACTAAGTAGCATACCACTAACTATGTCAAAATAATATCATGTTAATCAAAATTGTATGTAGTTGTATAAGGAAATAAGTATAAGGAATAAATAAATAGTTATCACATTGTTGATTTACTTTTTATTTAACCACATAAATTCCTAAGCTTTTTTAGGATACCTGAACATCAATACCATATTTGGTCCCTACTAGAGTCCACATTATCCCCAAAGTGATATCATGTTCTAGAATGCCACTTTAACCATTCTATATCTCATGTATATCTTAGAATGAATTTTTTAGCATTATAGATCTCAATTTTCAGATGAATTCCATTACTACTATTCAATATTTCATTAATTAATTCAATAAATCGCAATCTCATTAATTATCTCGCTAATTAGTTAATCTTCCCAATCACATTAATTAACACAAAAATAAATTATTCTCAATATCTTCATTTAACTCAATAATTAAATAATTTTATAGATATAATTAATTAAACCAAAAAATAAATAACCATATATATCTTATTAATTTATTAAACAATTAATTAATCTTCTCAATATCATTAATTAACTCAACAATTAATTAATATTTTTAAATTTATTAATTTGATAAAAAATTAATTATTCTTACCAATCTCCATAATTAACTCAACAATTAATTAACCTACTTAATATTATTAATTTACTAATAAATTAATTGATATTATAAACTTTATTACTAATTCAAAAATTATTTCTTCACATAAAATCTTTTAATTAATTTTCCAATTAATTAATCTAAATATTATATACCAATAATAGCACAATTCCTCAATTAATCGTCGAATTTATCAACCTCATTATCCTATAATTAATTCATTAATCAATTATTCAATTACAATATCTAAATATCCTATAATAAATTCTTCAATTAAAAATTTCAATATTCAATAATTTATTCCTCAATAAATTATTAAAATACACAATATCAATAACACAATAATTAATTTAACAATTACCGTATTCCAAAATCATATTATTCAATAAAACTCCCAATAAATTAATTAAATAATTGAAAACATTAATTAATTAAATTTAAGAGTTTCTAATTTCTAAACTAACCCTATAAATTCTACAATTACATACATGCAATTAGAACCATGAATATCAGATTTGAATAATAGGCCACCAACTATAATTCATTGACGACTGATCGCCCTATGTAAATCCCCAAAAATTTTAACAACACAATAACATAATATGAGTTGTGGATTTTAAACCCATTATGGGTACAAATAATTGATTTTCCCTTTCAATCACACAGAACCAAGGTAATGAAGGCTTGGAATCTGCCTGTAAGGCTTTGAAATTGTGAAATAAAATCTGGGGTCGAATGGGGTGAGTTTTTGGTGGTAAGTTGATTTAAAATATATTGTTTGGGTAAATTAAATTCATGTTCAAATTTTTATGGGAAGGAGAACCATGTTTTCACTAACCTTTCACCTAAATTGTGGGACTCTTCTATATGGGATCATTTTTACTCATAAAAATGTGGCACAATTTTACTAACCAAGCTACAATCATGAAAATACCCACTTTCTAGGGTTGCATGGTTTACTGGGATGGGGAGAACGGTTTTATGAAAATATGAACCAATATTGAACTACCGCCTTTATTCAATTTCCTCATATTTTCACAAAAACACACCCCAATGTAAATCCCAAAAAATATATTTCACAACACATTGGAAAAAGTGTACCTAAAATAAATCCCCATAAATCTATATAAAATTTTGGGATCTTAAAATCTCCTGATATTATAATAGATCATCTTCATGATACACTACCAAATAACTCTAAGATTCCAATCTATAAATATCGATCCAATTTAACCTCATATTTTATTCTCTAACCAATTTATCCTCTTGAAAACATCCATGCTGCCACAATATGTGAACTATCAGCATCCTCTTTCCCTCAAAACATTCTCACCATGAACCAAAAAAGTTATTTTATGCTCATAAAAGTATGTATCTAACTTGAGATCCACATCATCCACATAGGTTGCTTGATAAGGTTCAGGTTGATACCACTGTATTTGTTGACGCATGGAAATTTTCATTCATAGCACTTTATTTTTGTGGAAGAGGTAAACTTTGCTCCACCAGCCCGATTCTCTCAATATTCTCAAACGGTCCAACAAATCTGGGTGCCATTTTCCTTGTATCCATTTTTTGAGGTGACCCAACCATGAAAATACCTAATGAAATATTTCATCACCCTCTGTAAAGGGTTCATCCACATCATTCAGTATATGACATCTATCTACCTTGAGTTGTACCCATATGTCTTTAAATAAGTGTTCTCTACTTTGAAGTCTCGTTTATGAGATGTGCTCCCAAAAACAATGAATCACCCTACTCCAACTAGAATTATTTAATCTTCACGGGGTACCTTAAAAATCCTCATATGGTTCCATTTTAATAGTATCTTGATAATTGTTATTGTAACGACCCAAACATTTATTAATGAAAATTACTCTTGATCTAGTTAAATGTATTATTATGTAAAACGTTTATAGAACATATAAACTTATTTGGTTTTATGATTTTGGATTTAAAAATACCATTTTTAATTCTTATTTTTGTTAATATAGTCATTGAATAGTGATCACATGATTAGTATAAATACAGGGATTTAACAAATCCAATTTACTCAAACAAAGGAAGTGATGACCTCATCTAGTATAATTAATCCACATGAATCCCATTTGTTGGAGCTCAGAATGGAGGTGGCATCATTGGGCTTCCCTCTTAAACAATACCATGTCGATCTTCAACACATTAATCTCGAATGGAACCACCTATGGTAGAAGAGTAAGTTGATAGAGATTACCACCTGAGTAATGTTATTTGAGCCACCCCAAGAGTCTGTCACCATCACACACCTTACCCTTAGGTCATATGCGGGTTTTATAAGGGGTTATGTAACAATAACCTAGCAGTATGATTATTCATATTATTTTTTAATGATAATATACATTCATTTTGTTATTTTTACTTTGTAAATAATTTATATTGAAAAAATAGTATTTTTAGTTAATATTCAATTAACAAAATCTATTTTGATGAAGTAATGTATTTTTTAATTAAAATAAAATTTTGATGAAATATTATTAATATATTAATTTTTATTAAATATAAATGATACTATAATTTTTATGAATACAATTGTAATTTTTATTAAGGTTTGAAATCTGTTTTTGTCAAAACCCATGAATTTTCGATAAATATAGGTTTTTATTTTAAAAGTAAAAAATTACATATTTAGAAAATAATTTAGATAAAATGAATATTATTTTTGAAATCATGACATTAAAATTATCCAATGATGAATTTTTCATAATTTTCTGAGACAGACGAATTTTTGGGTTAAAATTAAATATCGTTTAATTATATAATCTGTTTTATGACACCATAATGACCCAATAGTGATGTAATAAAATTATAAAAATTATATTTGTTCCCAATATATGTTTTACCAATAAAATAATGTGATTTTAGTTTTCATTGATTTATTTTAAAAAGATTTTGTGGACCTTCCAAGACTTATAAAACATTTTAACTTTTTAAATTGATTTCCTTTAGAGTGTGACTCACCTCCACATAAGAAAGCCAAATATTTTACAAAGTTCATCCATTGAAATTATAAAATAATTTTTCAAATCCCATTTGGCAAAAACTATAGTCATAAAACATGGTTTGGATTGTGGTTTTGATTAGTTTAATGTGTGATATCCAAAACCTAAATAATAAATAATTCCCTCTCTTTTCATATATAAACCCATAAAAGATCACACTTACTCTTCACTCAAAGACTTTATAGCTTGAAAAAACTCTTCCATCCTCTCTATATAATTCCCCCAAGGTTCCGAAACCTCCCAAGAATCCCCTCTCAATCCTCTCCCAAGCCTTTGGGATCACACTTCCAAGTAAGGGATTTCTTCCTTTCCCATTTTTGTCAAAAATTCATTATGTTGTTGTACCATTTTGTTTTCAATTAAAAATTTTGGGGTATGATTTCTCAACTCTCCAATAATTATCTTATTATTTTTTAATAATGAGATACCTATTTCTCTCTCATTAATTCCTTACATGTACACCTGTTACTATGCCAAAATTCTGTAAGGGATTTCTCTTTTTCATTCACATTTAAGAAATTCTTTTTCATTATTAATATAAATTCCATTAAATATATTGGGACATGTATATATATGACCCCCTTTAATTTTAATTTCATGTACATATGAAGAGACACCCCTTTCTCTCTCATCAACCATTTTTATGAATTCTTATGTCACGTCATTGTGCTTCCGAAATTGCACCGTGATTTTCCAGGCCAAAGTCATTGTGTTGTGAATACCATGTCTATTTCTCTATCATGGGTATTCACCTTTATGAACATTTACTTATTTATTATATAGTTTCATGTATTAATTCTACATTACTTTGTCGTGGAATAAATGATTATGTTTAATGAATCGATGTTATATGATCCATGTGGCACACTTATTTATCAAATAAAATAGTTAAGAAGGGTGTGCCCTGATAGCTCTCCAATGCATTGGGTAAAGCTTAGTATCATGATATGTCAAGTGAAATGAGGTTTTAATCATTCTAATTCAATTGTAATGGTGTTTTACTCATGATCCATGTTCAATGAGCCTTGGCTCATGCAAATATCATGTTAAATGTTGATGCCACATTTCCATATAATGATAATCATGATATATCATGCCTTTATGCTCATGTTTCTCTTTTAATCCATTTATATCCCTATTGCCTAACATGTAATGTATTCTTCATGTTATTCCTTATTTACTCCATTATTGGGCATTATGGATCACCCTTTTCTTATGCATGTCTTCAAGTTATCCCATGGAATGCTAAGTATGAAGGAATGTGTGTGGTCATGTAAAAGAGGTTTTCAATAAAAATGTGTATTTAATTTTTTATGTTGTTATGTAGCATTCCTTATACCCAAAGACACTATAACTCTCAATCTTCTATGTTTTATCATGTGAATATTTTATGTAATAAATTATGTTTAAGTGCGAAATAAGGAGTAGGGTTGTTATAGTTAGTATCAGAGGCTGGGTTTATTTATTATTGGGATTAGGATTAAAAAACCCTATTGAAAGCCTTAGGGATAATACTAAGTATAATAAAAACATCCATAATTTTTTGGTAGTAATTATTAAGTGGTTTATCAAGAAAATACCTCCCTAGATGGATACAAGTAGGTAGAGGCCGCTCTGGCATAGATGTATCTAGGGGTAAAACCTGAAAACATTGCTTTGAGCTAGACTTGAATGGGAACTGGTGCATGACAATAGGCCTTTCTGCACTCTTGGTTACGAAACTCCCAGGAGATATGCTTTGGTAAATTCATAAACTTAGTATGAACCATTGTTAAGGGAATAAAAAAAATCACCTAATAATATATATTGGGAAGTAGATCCTGGATAACATAGATTGAAGCCTATAAATTCATAAATAAAAGAAATAAAACCAATTTATAAGTCATATTTTTTTGTCTTTGGATTACCATTTATGTGTTACCCCAAAATTTCCTTTTATTCCAACCAATGGTCGGTAATAGGAGGACTCTGGCTAAAAACTGATACGAATATCAATGTGATGACAGTTCTAATGAGATGCCCAATCCAATGGGAGCAGGTCATGAACATTGTCAAGATAATCTCTCTGTTAACTCAAGTTTTGAACAGAAAAATGGGACAAGAAGAATATTCAACCCCCCCCCCCCCTAATAAAGAACAATTTTCAATTTAGAGATTCATGAGACAAAGGCCTCCTACTTTTAATGGATCATTCGATCCCTCAATCATCGAACAATGGATTAACTCTACCGAGAAGATCTTCTCCATCCTTCAATGTTATGAACAAGAGAAGGTACTTTTGGATAATTATTCTATGGAGGGTGAAGAGTATTAATGGTGGAAATTGATCAAAAATATGAAGCCTAAGGAGGAGATCGAGGCATGGGAAAGGAAGGATTTATGGAAAAAAATAAAAAAATATTTTCCACGCACCCTCCAACTTAAGATGGAAAGGGACTTCCTTGACCTCAAGAAAAAAGAATAAAAATCCATTAGATCGTACGAGGAAAACTTTACAAGGCTTGCAAAATATGTCTCTAGTTTTGTCATTACCCCAGAATGCAAGGTTGATCGCTTATTTGGTGGGCTAAAACCAACCCTACATAAAGCCCTAGCGATCTGTGACTTCAAGAGCTATGAGGAAATTGTCTGATGTTCCCTCAAAGTCAAAATGGATATCGGAAAATATTAGGGGTATCATGGGGATAATAAGAATAATGTATAATTCAATTTCGGTGGTCCAATGGAGAAATCCAACGGTGCTAAGAGAACCCATCACCCCACTTTATAAAGGTTCAGAAAGAAGCACCCAAGAAATTTCATTAAAGGGTATGAGGAAATGCATTAGGTGTGGAAGAGAAGGGCACCTGGGCATTAAATATCGACAAGAAAACCCACCGCTGTGACATAGAATAGGAACGATCTGTTCTACTCTCAATGCATTGTTCATTGCTTCAACTACAAATAACCTATGCACTTTGAGAAACATTTCCCTAAGCCAAGGATTTTTGGAGGCAACCAACAACCTCTAAAGAAACAAGAGAGAGCTTTTTCAATCACTACTATTTAAGTGAACCCCAAAAATGAAGTGGTGACAAGTGTGCTAGTTATTTAGTCAAGAATGGAAAACATAATTTTTTATTCTAGTTCAATGAATTCTTTTATATCTCGAAAGTTTAGTAGAACAATCCCAACACCACCACAAATCATGGAAGTAAAGATGTCAGTGATAATAGTAAATGCAGAAATCATTGCATCCCATGAATATAACTCCTCCCCTATCATAATTTGTGTAATGAAATTATCGGTGAACCTTTCCATACTTCATATGGTGTAATATGATGTATTTCTATTCATGTATTGGCTTTCCCAACATAAAGCCAACATAAATTGCTTTAAGAGGGAAATCACTCTCCATATAGTGAATCGACTCCTGATTCTGTACAAGTGCAAGGAGGAGGATGAATCTTATTTAGCACCATCATCTCAAGTGTGGATATTACTTCCCTATGAGAATGTGTATCTTCCTCAGATGATTAAGTCTAATAAAGAAACCATCCTTGAAGACATGCGTATTGTGGGGGAATTTGCTGAAGTATTTTCCAATAAATTGTCTAGTCTTCTTCCTTGAAGATATGTTGAATTCTCAATTGATTATATACCTAGGGAATTGACAATATCCAAGACTCTGTATAGAATAACTGTTATTAATCTTGAGGAGTTAAAGAAACAATTACACTAGAATCTAGATAATGGGTTTATACGCCCAAGTACTTCACCATGGGGTGAACCAGTCCTCTTCATCAAGAAGAAGGATTAGTCAATGTGCCTTTGCGTTGATTATCATGAGCTCAAAAAAATCATGATAAATAAAAAGTATCCACTTAAATTAATTAATGACTTATTAGATCAGCTATGTAGAGAAAAATTCTTCTCCAAGGTGGATGTGTAGTCGGGATATTACCAAGTAAGGGTAAAAAAGTAGGATATCCCCAAGACTGCTTTGCATACAAGATACAGGCACTATGAATTCATAGTAATGCATTTCAGACTCACTAATTATCCAAAAATATTAATGGAATTAATGAATAGAGTCTTTAAATATTACCTCGACAAATTTTTGGTAGTCTTTAAAGATGATATTCTAATATACTCCAAAACTAAGGAGGGAATGAAGAGAATCTAAGCACTTTACTAGATACCTTTCAAAAGGATAAGCTCTATGAAAAGTAAATCAAGTGTGAGTTTTTGTTGAAGGAGGTCTCATTTATGGGCCATATCGTCACCAGAAATTGGATATATTTGGATCCATCCAAGATAGCTGCAATTGAGGGATGACTAAGGCCATCATCGGTGACAGATGTCCAAAGCATCTTGGGGTTAGCTGGATATTATCTCTGATTTGTGAGAAATTTCTCACAAATGCCAAACAATCTTACCAATATAACTTGGAAGGGAGTCATGTTTTCTTTGAGTGATGAATGTGAAGAGAGATTCAAGGAGTTGAAAATGAGGCTTATCACTGTTCATGTTCTAATACTACACACAAGTGGAGAAGTTTTTGTGGAATTTAGTGATGCTTCAAATAATGGCCTAGGTTATGTATTGATGAAAAATGAAAAAGTCATTGATTATGATTCAAGGAAATTGAAAGTTCATGAGAAAAAATATCCAACACATGATTTGTAGTTGGCTACAATAATCTTCGATTTAAAATTTTGATGGAATTACCTCTTTGGGTATAAGTGTGAAATATATACAGATCACAAAATCCTCAATTATATATTCACACAGAAAGTGTTGAATATGCTCTAAAGAAGATGACTAGATCTGATCAAAGACTATGACTACTCAGCCCATTTCCACCCTGGGAAAGAAAATAATGCGGTGGATGCTCTAAGTAGAAAGGACCCAAAGATTCTATCATTGATGAGAATTGAAAAGGATCCAATCTTCTTAGATTTTATAAAGATGGACATGGGAATCATAAAGAAGAGAACATCATCAATCCTTTCATAAACGATTGCTCAACTATCTCTTTTAGAAAGGTAAAAGGATGCTAAAAAATATATTGTGGGAATTCAGAAGAAAGTGAAAACTATTAGAAAAGGGAAATCCTCAGAGTTCAATGTTAATGAAGAAGTAATTGTGAGATTTGGGTCAAGACTATGCGTTTAATAAAATCCAGAGTTAAAGAAAGAACTTATGGATGATGAAAATAGATCAAATTTCTCCATTAACCCAGAAACACAAAGATGTATTGATATCTCTGAGAGGATTATTGGTGGGATAACATGAAGAAGGATATCGCTGAGTATAAATCAATGTGCTTGGTATGTCAACAAGTGAAGGGTGAGAGGTAGATGTATAAGGGGATGATGCAACCATTACCCATACCAGCATGGAAATGGGAGAACATAACCATGGACTTTGTCACCGGACTTCCAAATATATCCAAATGAAACAATGCTATCTAGGTTATTCTGGATCATCTTAAAATGTCTGCACACTTCATTGAAATTTGAGAGGATTTCTCATTTGATCAACTGGCACGAATATAAATCAGATAAGCAGTAAGGTTTTATGGAGTACCACTATCTATTGTATATGATCGAGATCTAAGATTCACCTCTGTGTTCTAGAAGAGTCTTAAACATGATTTAAATACTGAGCTAAACTTCAGTACAGCTTAACATCCTCAAACTGGTGTCCAATATCAGTGAACTATTAAAACACTTGATGACATGTTGAGAGCATGCTCAATGGAGTTCAAAGGAGGATGTGATCAACAAATTCCTCTGGTTGAGTTATATTATAATAATAGTTTCCACTCAAGCATCCAAATGGCTCTTTATGAATCCCTTTATGGGAAGAGGTTCAAAACACCAGCATGTTGGGATGAAGTTGGGGAGCGAAAACTCCTAGGTCTAGAAATGGTTAAAGAAATGTTGGAGAAGGTTAAGACCATATAGGAGCACATTAAATCTGCTCTTAGTCGACAAAATAGCTATGATGATAATCATCAATGATAACTAGATTTTGATGTCGGAGACATGGTATTCCTCCACATATCATCGTGGAAGAGATTTATGAGATTTGGGAAGAGAGTAAAGATTATTCCATGGTACATTTACCATTTTGAGATCTTTGATCGCATTGGAGTAGTGGTCTATCGACTCAAACTCCCACCGAAACTATCTCAAGTACATAATGTATTCCATGTATCAATATTGGGGAAGTGCATACCTAACCCACTACATGTACTCAATCCAGAGGTGGTACCATTAGATAATGACCTCTCCTATGAAGAGAAGCTGGTGAAGATCTTAGATCAAAGGGAAAAAGTTATACGAAATAAAACAATAAAAATCATCAAGGTTTTTTGGAAAAACCAAAAGTTTAAATAAGAAACATGATAATCATAGGAAGTGAAAAATTAGAGTTACCCTCATCTTATTTATTGTGGGAAAAGGAAAATTTGAGGGAAAATTTTCTTAAGGGGGGAAGATTGTAACGACCAAAACTTTTATTCATGAAAATTCATCTTGATCTAATTAAATGTATTAATATGTAAAATTATTATATAAAATTTTCAATTCAGTGGTTTTATGATTTTTTATTTCATAATACCGTTAATAATTTTTACCATTTATAATATAGTCATTGAATAGGGATCACATTATTAGTATAAATATAGGTCTTTAACAAATTCAATTTACTCAGACAAAGGAAGCGATGGTCTCATCCAGTAGAATTGATCCATACGAAGCCTATTTTTCGGAGCTTGGAAAGGAGGTGGTGTCACTGGGATTCACTCTTGACCAAGCCCAGGACGAGCTTCAACATTTTAAGCTCAAATAGAATCGCCTATGGGAGAAGTGGAAGTTGATAGAGATTACTACTCGAGAAATGTTATCTGAGCCACCCGAAGAGTCTGTCACCATTGCACACCATACCCTTAGGTCATATGCAGTTTTTATAAGGGGTTATGTAACAATACCCTAGAACTATGATTATTCTCGTTATTTTTGTATAGAGAATATACATTCATTTTATTATTGTTACTTTGTAAATAGTTTTTAAAGCAAAAATACTATTTTTAGTTAACATTCAATTAACATATCTATTTTCATAAATCAATGAATTTTTGAATTGAAATAATATTTTAATGAAATATTATTATTAAATTACTTTTTATTAAGTAAAAATGATCCTATATTTTTTATGAATATAATGGTAATTTTTATGAAGGTTTGAAAGATGTTTTTGTCAAAACCCATGAATTTTGATAAATATAAGTTTTTATTTTAAAAGTAAAAAATTCACATATTTAGAAAATTATTTAGATAAAATGAATATTATTTTTTTAATCAGGTTTTCAAAATTATCCAATGTTTAATTTTTTATAATTTTCTAAGACAGTCGAATGTTTGGGTAAAAATTAAATACCGTTTAATTATATAATGTGTTTTATGACATCATAATAACCCAATAGTGATGTAATAAAATTCTATAAATGAGATGTTCAGCCAATATATGTTTTACCATTAAAATAATGTGATTTTAGGTTTGTTTGATTTATTTTACAAAGCTTTAGTTGACCCTCCAAGACTTAAAAAACATTTTAACATTTTAAATTTATTTCTTTGAGAGTGTGACTCAGCTCCACATAAGAAAGTGAAATATTTTAAGAATTTTGGCCATTTTCCTTATAAAATAATGCTTTCCACTCCACTTTGGAAAAAACCATAGGCAAAAACCATGGGTTGGTTTGTGGTTTTTATTAGTTTAATGTGTGGTGTCCAAAACCTAAATAATAAAGAATTCTCTCTCATTTCCTATATAAACCCACCCAAGCTCTCACTTCCTCTTCACTCAAATCCTTTGGAGCTTGAAAAACCTCTGCCATCCTCTCTCGATAATCCTACCAAGGTTCCCCAAGCTCCCAAGAAGCCTCTCTCAAGCCTCTCCCAAGCCTTTGGGATCACACTTCCAAGTAAGGGATTTCTTCTTTTCCAATTTTTTCCAAATTTCATTATGTTATTATACCATTTTGTTTTCAATTACAAATTTTAGGGTATGATTTCGCACCTCCCCCCATACTGAAAGGTTCTAAGACTCACAGTAGAAGCTGGTGGACTGGGGATTTTAAACTTTTCATCAGCGGATCGACGGTGCTTATCGATGCAGATGATCTGAGCCCTGGTGAGGTCTGAGGATCTCGCGTAAATTATAAAGAGCACAAAATTAAATTGAAAACATACTCATTTCAAATATTAAGGCACACTCAAATGCACCTAGTTGATGGTGATAATCTCTTGAAGGATCCAAATCTATAACCCTCAAGATCGTCCACACATGCTTCAAAAAACCACTAGAACGTCGATCATTGAAGTCTGGGTGCTAGTGTGGAGATCTGACGACTCTTTTGACGTCCCTATGATCACCACATCCAGATGCCTTAAATGCTTGAAAGATTTATTGATCTAAGCTTCTTGTATCAAGAACATATCTCTCTATAGAGTGGGAGGAGAAAGAGGCTCTCATTTTCATTCTATGAAAATTACTGAATAGTATGAATGGCCACACATGTGAGAGAGCCTCCTACTATATTTATAGTGGAGTTGATAAATACCTAGTTGGGTTCCCAGGCCCCCATTTATTTTAACATCCACTAATAAATAATTTAAAATAACTAAACTATTTCAATATTATTTATTATTTTATCACATACCTGTAATATATATAAAATATATATTATGTGATAAAACCCAAGCCATTTAACTTGACTCGTTGTCCCACTTAATATTAAATGAACCTTGAAAATTAAAATAATATTCATTTGATTAATATTTTTATCCTATTTACTAAACTCATAATTACATTAAATAAATTCAATATCATTTATTCATAATATGAATAATAATGAATTTATTTAATTCTTTTGGTGATCGGAACTTTGGACAACACCCGGACCTCGGGGTGGGGCCCACCATGTCCATATACCTATTCAACTAAATAGGGCGGATTCTTGAATATGATATTGTGTGTGATCCTCTAGGCCTTTATCACAATAGTATTGAATAAATCCATAGACCAAGAGCAAAGTCTAGCAACCCATCATGGCCCCTAAATAGATAAGGATTGTCATAGCAACGACAACTAACCTACTAACACTAACCGTGTACTATAATCACTTTTTTCATTAAATATATCATAAATCAGGATGCACACTTGTGTCATCATCCTTTTCTTGATTTATTATTTGTTGATATATATGGATGGATTTTCCTTTCTACTACTTTGTCCAAAGATATATAAAGGTATCACCATCCTGATCAACCAGGCCTAAGATATACAACTTTCTAAACTTAGAGGCGACAGTTCCTTTCTTGATCATTCAACCAATGACATACCACCAACGACACACCAAACACAAGCTACCTCACCATGATTTCAATATCATGGTTTTCCCTTGCATCAAAGTACATAATCAAATGATACACATTGGTAATGGTCTTAAGTCAGGAGACCAATACACATGTCCATAGATAGGATCGACCTATGACACCAAAAACATATGGGGTTCCTATTGGTGGGTTTGCCCTCATGATTTCACTACTAGAGATCACCAAGTACAAACTTCATGAGAAGAAGTATCAATTATTATGAGACCCCAACACCTAGTAGAAAGAAATTTATTGTGTCCAGTAAGTAAGATGTATCTAGACCATAGAACATATATTTAAGATTAATTTAATTTTATCTCGAGGTTCTCATTATTTCCTGGGATCTGCTATAACTTCTCTACATGACAATTAATCTTTAGACGTTACCATTATATTAGTGGACATAAAAAATTATACACTATAATGGTAAGATAAAATCATGTATAACTATCTATATACATGATATGGTAATCAAAAGTATTACATAGTTGAGTCTAGGGAACACACAATTTCAACACTCCCACTTGCACTAGATCCAACTTGCTAACCAAACTTTTTAGCTACTCACATGATAAATATCATGCTTCTGCTGAGTAATGGCTTTAGATGTTGGGCCTGCCATGTTTTCACCGTGTGGCATATATTCGGTATGCGAAGAATTAAACTTCTCAAGATAAGGTATCCATAAGTATATCACTTTTTTCCATTGTCATAACTTGATAACTTGGAAAGTAAGAATATCATAATTATGATAATACTTTTTCCACTAGGTGAGAATCCAAGAACTGGAACAAATCATTGTAATTAGTAACTGCTTCTTAGCTACTTTAGAAGCTACAACATACTCGATATTTGTAGATATAGCTACCACTAGATTTTATGATCTTGAATCTCTCATCTCCTTATCCTAACTACAATACTAGATAAAAATTGATCTAAGGATAACAATTTTATGCCCCAAAATGACTAGTATACCTCCTTCTTCATATACTTGGTACATATAATTTGTACTTTCCGAAGTACAAGATGATTGTTTTGACTGCGTCACTCGTAGTGATCCTAGAAACAATTGATATATTCCTACTATGAAGTATATCCTGGCAGTATAAATTCTTGTATATATTATGGAATACGTGATTGATACACCACTGAAGCATATGGAAATCAACTCACAACTTTAATCTCTTCCCATGTTCCTAACATGTCAACCTGAAGAGATTATGCCATGTGTCACTGGCAACAATTCTGAACTTGAATTAATTAAACTTGTATTTTTCAATACAATTTCAATTTATGTACAATTGACTAGGTCCAAGAAAATTTTAGACCTACCTCAGTAGATCTTGTTTCCTAGAACGCATGTTGATACTTTAATTCAATCATTAGAGAACTACTTTTAACCTGGTATTATCTAACTGTAATTCCAAGATATGTTTTCCATATGTTTCCAAACATATTTTTCTTGGAAAACTTTGGCACTTTCACCAACCTTTGGTAGACAAAAGGAAAATATTCATTTGAAATGAATTCTCTAAGATCTTGTTCCTTAATTTAATCCATAACTAGATTTTAGTAACTTGCCACCTGCATTAGCATTAAATGGTTTCATCATCCCTTTCTGGTTGTCTTGTATAGACACCTTCCACAAAAGATGATCGTCACATCCAATGACTAATTTAATGATCTTAGAGGTTAGCTATGAAAAGTAAAATTCTAATGGATTTAGGCATAATAAATTGGTATAACCAATCGAGCCTTATTGGTACCAAGCTTGTACAACCCATGTATCATCTCATTTGAATGCCCACTGGAGTATTCAATTTATAAGCCCCTTTGCAATTTGATAAATGGAATCCATTATTGAATTTTAATTCATCTGGCCAATATTAGCTAATTTCCATATAATTCTTACTTATAGGATTTATTATTCTTAATGAATAATAAATCATCGGCTGTAGTAAACTAAAAACCATCACCATGGTTTTTACTCTTTTTATGCAGTATGTGTCACTGGAACCTTTCTATTCCACATGTACTTGTGAAACTTATTCCTCTGCCAACCATTTGCACATCTCGAGTAATGAATAAGTCCAAGTCAATTCATCTCCCACTATCTCTAATAGATATGTGCACCCTTATATAGAAATGTAGTCTAATATATGACTGTATCTTTTCTATCTAATTGATTTATGTAATATTTTAATCAACCGTTCAGATAATTACTTAGATTCACCATGTGCTTAGCTTGATGCATGTTTGTTTATATCTTAACAAAATCTTTGCATCTTTAAGACATGCCCTATGACATAATGGATGATCATCATACTATGACTCATATGATATCCATTTTTAATTTTAGTTGGCATATTGGTTATGGGTTTATGCCATTATTTTTAAAGCATGTCATGAAATATAATGAAAGTTTATACAACTTGCAACATTGATACTCCATACATCATAACTCAAATGTATAAAATCTGTGTTTAAGAATTGATCCACACTACATTTTGTTGATCAATGTAAAAATTTAATAATTTATCATTGATCCTATTTATGAACATCAATACGGTGATGTAGATAAGGTAACATGCATTTAGGAATTACTCCACACTACAATATCATGACCGATGAATGTTTGGTCAAGATATTCTTTGGCATGTCAATCCGGAGAAACTCATATCTTCTGAAAAAACATTTACTTTACTATTACATTCCTTAATGACTTAAAGGAATATTATGAAGTTTCTTTACCTCTATCTTTATTTGGAATAGTTCACACTCTCTTGTTGAACTAACCTCAGAAGCTTTGTGGAATACCTTTTATTCTAAAGGTTTCTTTGTTTAAACTAAGGATTTCAATAATACCAAAGGTGTTTAGTTGTTCTGAACCTAAATATAATACTTGGTAAATTCTTGATGTCCACTTTTAGTTTTAATTGACAAAGAATCATCTTGCCCCAACTGGGTAGGTCTTACATTTTATATTCATCATGTATTTCCTTTGATTCAAGTATGTTAAAACTATTTGTTGAGTATATTACACCACAAACAGTAATTAATTCCAAAACATGGAATAATGTATCATTATGTCAAAAAAGACATGTGAGATAAATTTTTTGGTTATAATAAACAACTTTTTCAATTTTAATCAATCACTTGGAAATTAGAAGTTATGTGTTTCTCACTGCTAACTTTAGAATCACCCTTTATTAGATTCTTGTAGAAAACACTTTAATTCTTATAATGTTGTTATACTTTTGTGGTTACTATATTTAAATACACATATGTTATTGTCATATTTTATTAAATACCCAAGAAGTATGTTACAAGAACTAATTCATATTGATTAATATACCTGAATGAGAAGCGGGTACCTGGTTCCTGTATTTCAGGTCATTTTGTTTTTAAACCTCCATAAATTTATTTCATTATGTGATGAAAATAACAGCCTGTTAAATAACCCACCAATTTTCTTTGAAGGAAATTACAAAGGATCATTTGGAATAACTTTCCATAGGCCTTTTCACCTTTATTTCAATTTATTCACCATAAAAAAATATGATACTTTCTTTAATATTCTTATTACTTGGTGAATGTTACCTTCAAGGTAATGAAGTGCTTACTCTATACCATTCATTTGTATCCTTAAATGAAACTAGAGTAATTGGGTGTAAAATATATAACAATGGGATGGTATGAAAGATTTTGAACTGTATTTAACTTTATACAAACCATGTGTAATCATCACATTCTATTCTTGCTCAGCTTTCTCATTGGAAACTTGTTAGAGATGAGACTTCATGTAACTTCATCCATGTCATGATGTAGTGACAACAAATAACCTCAGATGCTGATAATATATTTATGATAGAACCATCATATGATTAATTCATGAGATTCATGTAAGCAATTATACACTCTCACTTCCTGAGGTGTCTTAATAGGTTGGACACAAGCACCCTAAATTTATGATATAGTAGTAATCTGCGCAAACACCTATACTACACATGGAATTTTGTGCATGTTTGGAAATTAACTTTGTCCACTATTTATCACAGTTTTATTGTGGTATTACTCTCTATTATCTACGAATAATATTTACCATATTAGTACCTTTTATGTTGATTACCAAATGCAACATTACATATTAATTTAATCATTGAATGTCTCCCACTAATTTTTTGAATTCTAGGAACCCTCTATACTAGAATCGGAATATTCTTGAGTATTCTAGTGGAAAAGATCCTCAAACCACCCCTCATAGTCTAAAAGATATGGCTACGCCCCTACTCGGAGGGTTCAAGGTAGGCTTTTTGCTGGCCAGCCGTAATAAATCATAGTTTCTTGATCTTTTGAGTGAAGTCCCAGCTTCAAAAAAAATTCCTGATTCACTCAACACTTTCCTCTAAAATTATATCAGCTAGATATGGATATTTCTTTGCTGAGATTTTAGTTAAGTCAACCCACCACTCTTATAAGAACTCCCTAGTAGTAAGAGGAACCCTCAGCTATGCCATGACCGACACCTCGAACACACGGTTTTGTTCAAACATGAATGATGGAAGGCTATGGTGACTTAATATTTATTTGAGGGTTTTGTGTTTTTATCTCAAAGAATGTAATCCATTTCTATTCAGCTTGTTCATCTTTGTTGTCGTGCTCACAACTAAACTTTAATAGAAAAACATACGCCACTTCTTTATGTAATTTATTATCTATTATTTTATGTACTTTCCCGCTACTCTAAAATGCATAAAATAATAAATAAATGCATAAAGGAAAACTGCTACCCGACTAGTCTTGAGCATCTAAACGACCTAAGGGAATCATACCTGAGTTGAAGCTTGACTCTTGATGCAGCCTGCCCTCGTCTTGTATGTCTGCTTGTAATATGAAGTATCACCTCGTATCGGCGAGGTCCACGTCACGTCTTAGAGTACCGCCTTATCTCGGTGGGATCCACGTGTTGTCTTGGGGTACCACCTTGTCTCACATCATCGTTTTCTGAGGTAAAAAATTACTCACACGCAAGCGAGGGGGACTCGGGTATAAATGTACATCAGGTAAATTTGACACGTAGGTCTTTATACATTTTAACCAAAAATAAAGACGATGAGCATACCATCATTGAATTAATTACAATCATCACACACAATTAAAATAATTAATTAAATAAAGGCAACATACATGGGTCGGTACTCAAGACCAGAATGCGGGTAAATAATGCACGATAAAATTAAATTGAATTAATTAAGTGTGAGGGTTATCTAAAGTAAATTAAATGAATTAAATAATTCAAATAATTTAATTAATTATCAGTTTGCTAAATAATTTAATTTTTATGCCAAAATTAAAACAATTAATTATTTTCATTTCATTTAAAAATTAAATTAATTTATATCTCAGATATTAAAAATAATTACCCAAAATTAATTTTAATTAATTTAATTTAGAAACTAAAATTAAATTAAATGTTTTTGATTAATTTTAAATTGGATTGTCTCGAAACATAACTGCACGGTCTCTGTGGATCGGGCCAAACCCTTGTAGGGCCATACAATGTCGTGCAAGGGATAAACTGGGCCGGCTCGATCCTCCCAAACCCATTCCGAGTTGCACAAGTCTGCCCAGACTGCTTCGGGGCCAAATATTTTCTCTGCATAAAAAATCATGTAGACAAAATAATTGTATTTACTAGGTGAAGAAGGAGGCTGGTCAGGCAGTCGGGAGGTGCGATCTGGTCGAGGTATTCATGGGAGCAAACCGGCAGCGTCGATGTGTGGTGATGAAGGCAGCTGGAGCATCCAGACCTATCCGGAAGGGTGTGGAGGGCGATCATCCTGGGTTTCGCCTATTGCATGAGGCCGGAGTCGACTGACTGGGTGGAGGGATGTCGGGGAAGAGGCTTCGAAAAGGAGGGACTATGGGTCGGCTCTACTCTGGACAGAGGGAAGTGGAGGGAGGGGATTCTGATCCTGAGGGGTGGCTGTTGCAGGTCGTTGGCTATGCATATGGGAGCCGGATTGGTGGAAGAGGTCCGGCATTGACAAGGGTGCAGGGCGCATGCTGGTTGTGCGCTATGTGGAGCCCAGGGGCGATGGGCCGCACGGTGGCTTGAGGGCAAAGCCAGACCAGGGAGTGGCTATGGCGGTGGCCAGGCACTGCGGTGCGGTGAAGGGTTGACAGTGGCGGTCTGAGCGGGAGGTGAGACCAGGAGGGCTGACTGATGATTGGGAGGTGGTGCCGGACCAGAAGTGAAGTCTGAATGGAGGGGCAGGCAAGGACGCCTGTACGGTGGCATAGCGAGGAAGCCAGGAAAGGCTGTCTGTGGACCCCCTTTTTCGTTTTTCCTTCAAGCGTCCCGCCATTAGTTTTTTTTATAATTTTTTTGAAGTCTTTCTTCTCTCCCTTTTTCTATTTTTCCCTCCCTTTTCTTTAATTTTAGTCAATGTCTCCTCCTCCTCTTTTTACGTTACTGCTCCTAATAAAGAGTAATGAAATTCATCCCTCCTTACCCCCTTTTATTATCTAAATAATAGCATAAATATTTTTGAAGAAAATAAATGAAAGTAGATTTGACGAGGCTTTAACTATTTTACATCATGATAAGTTATATATCATGACATGTTCTCAATATCATTGGGACAAAAGTTAATACATCTTTTGAGGTGGAAAATACATGACGTGAATTTGTTTAATATATATTTCAGTACAATCTGAAATTTCTATATAGCTCTATAAAATTAATGATTGTGGTTTCTCTATCGAATTTTCCTACCTCTTTTTATTATAATAAAATAGTTTATAAAGGAGGTATTGGTTTATGTGAGAAAGGAGGAGTTATCTATCATTCAATTAAAATCATTTGATATGTTAATATGGTTTAAAGATATATTATTCATTGAAAAAGATATTTAAATAGGCCCCCAATTTATAATGTTTGAAAATGACATGACTTGTTAATAATATTTATGGTAATCCTTGATGTCTAAGTTTTTATCTTTGATGTTTTAAACTAGGTTATCCCACAAATATTTATAATGAGTAGATAATGGATTATTTCTAATACTCGCATGTGATTTCATCAATCTCTAAATATATAAAATAGAATATAGCTCAAATTCAAAGAAAAAGATAGAAGTGGTTTTGATAAAACCCCTTTTTCTGAAAAGGAGAATTAGGAATAAGAGAATGTGGTTCATCCCTTAAATGACCTTTTAATTTTATTGTAAATAAGTGGGTGATGAAAAGAAAAACATATCGATATAAAAATTTATAGTCATTGAGAAAGAAATGAGAGATTGATCTGTCAATTTGTTGATGGTATTTTGTTCAATAAATAATTTAACATATTTTGTATTTTGAATGAGGCGATTCCATTATATATAGAATATAATAAAATAATGGTTTGGATTTTTTCCAGAATATCTTGTGGAAATTCATTCTAGAAACCATTATACATACAATGATCGATGGTGATTTATTCTTAATATTCAGTGACATATGTTAAGGATGTTTAGAATGGAAAATTATTTATATCAATGAATAAGTGAAAGATATTGGTAGAAGATAAAGATATTACAAGGGATAAATTAAATATTTAAAAGGTTTACCATTCTAGAATACAGAAAATATGTTTATTTAAAATAAGTGATAAATAGTTGAATTTATTAAAAAAATTGTTCTGGCATAAGGGAAACTATAGAACCCATGTTCATCCACAACATAAGTGGGAACTCAATGCAGTTATAACTAGTACAAGGTGATATTGTTAGATCCCAAGAATAGTGTAGGTTAATTGAACTTGTGGACTCATGATAGAACACACATAGGAATGCAGGGGTATTGATGTGTCAACATATGGAGGCATGACCCTTGAGGCATGTGTTTGAGTGTTCCAAAATCTGAACCTAGTTTCAATGAAATGTGTGACTCAACATTTCTTAACTCATTAACCATTACCTAATATGTTGGGAAAATCTATGTGGGACACTATTCCTCAATATTATAACATGTAAATTTATAAAGAACAAATGAAATAATGCCACACATCAACTTCAAAATCATGTATTTCTGTATTTGCTTATAAATAAGTCATCTTCAAATCAATTGTGAATTCCTTGACACCATGGGATGAACTCGAATATATATATTACTACATGATATCATCAAGTATAAACATGGGTAAGATAGATGTAGAGACTTTTATTATAATAAAGTTTTTCTATAAAAGAATGAGGAATGTCATAATGACTATTTGAGAAGTATTTTTGATTAATTGATGATTCTTCTCATGGTCGATATACAGACCATGAGGGGAGAGATGTTCAACTAACCAGAATATTTTCAATAAAATTTTTACTCCTGAGATTCTGTGACTATCCTTGGTATATGGAGCTACTACAATACCATCCAAAATCTACTACATGATTAAGAGAATAAAATTGATCATATGAAGTCATGGTTGACTGCATAAATATATCTTAATTCACAATGTGAAGCTACCACATTTGGTTCTTCCTACTATTTTATATAATGATGATCGGCTACAAGTATCCCGAGATGAAGTAGATGGAGCAACCCCATAATCAAACTATGACCTACCATGAGTAAAATGACCCACCACATGTGTTTTAGTGGAACCTAAAGTATCTTAATGATATAAGAAACTACCACATGAATAACTAAGTCATGTATAGTTTGATGATTGACTATTCAATGAAGAAAACAAGACCAGCTATAGTGATTATAACGGATTTTGAAAAATAGAGACCGTGAAACCATAAGTATATGGTTATCATGCATGTGTAATTCAAGAGAATGAGTAGAGGTATCCCAGAATGATATTGATTTGGTATTATTTGGAATTCATGAATTTACACTTATATGTATGAAACATAGGAATGAATTTATCAAAATAATATGATTAAGCTAAGCTCAACCCATGATATTCTCTTGAGATTGAGCCTTGTCTGAAGCTCATGCATGAAATGATGTTTGTTTCATATGAACCATTAGTTTATACTCTATAACATAATTATTATTTTCTATGTTTTAATGTTTGAAATATGATAATGAAAATATTATGATTCCATTATATTACTAAGGAATATTCATGTCAGAGTTCCCACATTGATAACACATAATAAATAAAGAATTTATACTATGAAGGTCTGTGGTGTAGAGAGAAGAACCAAACTGTATTTTTAATATTGTATAATTAATTAAGATTTAAAATGAAATGAAAATATGTTGTATTTATAGGAGTATAATTATAATGAATCCATAATGTAAAATATTATTTCATGAATTTATGCATATGATTATCATGGGATGATAAAAGATGAAGATGATATATTCAAAGGAAAGAGAAATCAGATTATTCATATGCACTATTATTTATGGTATATATATTAGGATCTATTTAAATGGTCATGATTATTGAGATATATAATGGATATTGAATGGTGAGTTGAGTTCCACACCATAAGTAGGAGTTTCACATGACAATTGCATGTTTTCATGCATGTGGTTGTTTTAAAATGTTTTTAAACCAAAGAATTTGTGGAATGTGGGACACAATAATTAAATTATCACATGTTAATAAATGATTCAATTAATAATAATATTTTAATGTAAACCCATGACTCAAGGATTTATTTATCATTAAATCCATTTTGAATGAATTTAAAGTGGAGAAACACTATATATTATATATCAAAGAGTTTTCCGAATCTATTATGGAAATATTATTTAGGACAATTATAGGAATTATAAATGAAAGAGATGTAGAAGAAATAAAATAGATAAATTATAATAAAAAAACACTAAAGTATATTTTTTATCAAATAATAAGTCGATTATATTTAATATGTATTGTACATCATGGCAGTATAAAGAGAAGTGGTTGATTTTGATGATGTTCATCTAGTTACATTGAGACTCTTAAAGAAGAGAAGATCATATTTGATTCCCAAAAAGTGAGACTGAGTTTAGAACTAGAAAAACATGTATGAAGTTTTCTTCATTATATCCTATTCATTGAAGGACTATTCAATGATTCAAAGAGATTTCATGAATAGTTGGAAATAGTATAAACAAAACCATACTGTGTAGGATCTGAAGATGGTGTGGTTCTATATTAGGGATGAGTATAATAACTGCCCTAAATTTGTCTACAGCTTAAAAAATAACTTTTGAGCCCTGTTATTATATTGTTATAATATAATATTTTAATCAACGTGATTCAAGAATGAAAAAGAGTAGGTTTTTTAGAGTATTCAAACCCTATAAAATCTTTTTTGTGATGTTTACATATAAATTCTATATAGTATACCTAAATTAATATATCAAAAATATCTTAACCATAACTAAGGTTCAATTAAAAGAGTGTGTCATTTAGAATAAGGGAAAATGTGGTAAAAATGGGGCACCATATTCACCCCTACCCCCTCCCAATTGTCTTCACGATCCACTATCCTATACAACATGAAAGAAAAATATGTATTTTAACACTATACTAATATTTTTTTTAATAAATAATTAATTAAGGTTCTTTGTAAATACATTATTTTAATAAAATTAATATCTTTATATTTTATGAAACACTAGAAAAAAATGTTAATATAATACCTTAAAAATAAATTGGTAGTAGAATAAATATTTAGTGATAAAACAATTAATGTGCTGTCACATTATTCTAAAATAATTGACTCTACTAATATAGTTATAAGATGCCACTTAATTATTAATGGAATCTCTTTTCATTGAAGATAATTTAATTTTGAAATAATTAAACAATGATGATGAATATTTTTAGTTAAATATTGAAATTATAGAAAGTGAATCATATTTTAGATCAAACTCTTGGTAAAACCAGAAATTTTCTAACTATATCATTATAATTATTTTTAAAATATTTTAAAAGTTTTGTGTAGAAAAAATATGCAATTTTACTACTATAGAGTATATAATTCCAAATATATAATATAATTAAATGTCCTTAAAATTTACATGTGTCACACAAACATTTTAAATTAGTTATTTTCACGTAAAAATTATCAATATGCTTCCTCAAAAAATAAAATTTAATTATATTTTTTCCATCGATCTATTAGAAAATAATGTACCATATATATTTTGAAATCATTAATTTTGATTTGTAAATGTTTGGTATGTAATTATTGATCAGTTTCTTACATCTATATTAACTAAAAACAAATTATTTCATAATCTAATTCATCAAAACATTATTGTGGTGTTTCTTGAATAGTTAATATGGAATAAATTATTATTATGAGATCTAGATAACTACATGTAATGATTATATCCATGTAATTGTTTTCAAGTTGTATGATTACATAAAAAAATTAATCACCATGAAGATCAGGAAATTAAATTAGGATATATATAAATTAATAATATAAAAAATACTATAGATGTAGAATTTTTTTAAATGTACATAGAGTATTTCTTCCCATGTTGGGATATATATAATTTTAAAAATTGAATATCCTTTTCACTACATTGAAAAAATGTAGAGTCAAATAAAGGTTTTTCAATCAAATAAGATAAATATTTTACACATTATAGACAATCCTCTTGGAAATGGATTATTTTTTTAATTATATATCATTATATCATTATCACTCAACAATATTCCCTTTATTGTGATATAGATTTGAGAAAATGTTAATAAATATATAACCAACAATCACTAAGTAATTATGTATGAACTCATTATAAAGGTATGTATAATGAACAATGAATTGGTAGGTAAATTCCTAGATATATTTAATATCTCACATTTCACTACAATGACATATTAATATGA
Organism: Viscum album; assembly: GCA_963277665.1. NCBI lineage: Eukaryota > Viridiplantae > Streptophyta > Magnoliopsida > Santalales > Viscaceae > Viscum > Viscum album. Next base: position 635,496,634 of record OY728161.1, read on the forward strand.
ATTAATAACCATGTTTAATTAAAAATAAAAAAGCAAATTTTAAATTATTTAGTGGAAGTTTTTGTTCAATATCCTTAAAATTTGTAACTAATAATACTCATAGATCAAGATTTCACATCTTTATTTACTATCCAAAATATATGAACAAGTGAGGAAACATGTTTCATGGAATAATAATAAACTCTTTCACTATAATAAATACAAATGTTGTTAAGTTAGAATGCAATTGAAAAAATATATATATGAATGTAATAAAACCAAACATATAAGTCTTATTCTCAATAATATTTACAAAAGACTAAAATATCCTTTCATGAACTATGTTTTCTATTTTTCTAAATTCAATATTAAAAAATTCAAAGTAATAATCCATTTATCTTCATTATTACTAATAGAACCTCTATTGTCAATGTCCCCTTTTAGGCCATTAATATTTTTCCTCTATGATTTTATCGTCATAGTTTTTATCATAGTAATTGTTTTTTCATATGAATATAGAATATTGTTTATTTCATTTATATCAATATAATTCAAATTTAAAAATAGTGATCATGTCTCAGGATTTTTATGCCTGACCTTTTGAAATTTGACTATTTATTATAAATATGTTTGGTTTTCCTTATCAATGAATTCTATATAGTTTTTTTCTTCAGTCCATGACATCTTTTTAGGGTTCATTTCCAAACCATACCCCTCACCATAATCTCTCCATTGACTGACTGGTTCATTTTTATTATTATTAGGCAACGAATCTTGAGAAAAGACTCACTCTCCCCATGAAAATTTATAAATATTTTCTTCATGATGATCCATCTTTGTGTGTATGAAAGTGATCACTATGACCTATAATATTTTGATTTTTTATTCATTTATTCTTATGATGCCTTCTATATTGTCAACCAACTATATTAGTATGTATATATTAGACTATTGTACAAGAATTTATTTTTTATCATCGCTCGGAATTACCTCAAAAGGAAAAACTCCATATTTTATTAACTCCTCATTATTATGTGGGATTGGATAGAGTGATAATGAAGATTTAGAAACAAATTTATTGATCCTTTTGAAAATCCATTTTCAATGAATGGTTTTAAAACCTAAATATAGTATAAAAAATGCAATAAACATATCTTATCTCCAATAAAGTGAAAGTTTCATATAGAAATTTCTTCTTAATTATATAATCTATGGTTTTAGGATCCATTTATTAATGGTACATCTCCAAATTTCTTTATTTTCATAAAAAATCCCACCAACATTAAAATACAAATTCTATATGTTTTTTTAAGTTACACTAGTATTATTATATATAACGTGAAAACAATATTTACACAGTATACCTTATGTTTTATTACATACCTTGATACGTTATTATATTTAATTTGGGATTCTATCATTGATTGGATGATCTAATCATATATTAAATGAGAATAAAAAATCTTCATATTAATAAAAATATAAACAAAAAAATACCAATGTTAGGTAAAAACTAGTTATAAGGAAAACATGTTGGAGACAAAAATAAATTAAACAATAGAACTATGTATCCAAGGTCTTCTAGATGATATCCTATTATATTTTCATGTATAACAGTTTTTATATCCTTTTATAATTAAATGTTTCATTTATTTATGAAAATAATTAAAAATAGTATTGTATTTGTAGACTTGTGTTTAAAGAAAGCTGTCATTTCAATTTTCACATCATTTATCCAAAACATTATTAGGACATCATGTTCTAAATATCTAACTACCAACATACCAAAATAGTGTTTATATATTAGTGCATTATACTTGGTGAAAACATGAAGGATAGTGTCTCTTACATATATTAAATCAAATGATGAAACTTTTTTCGTATGGAATTTATAAAATTACAAAATATTGTATATATAAACTTTTATTTATACCCTCTCTTCTTTTGGGATTTAATTTCTACTAATAGTCATAGAATAATAGTCATTTTAAATCTATAATGTGGGATTTCCCAAAAATTGAAACAATTAAATATAATAATAAATATTTAAATCATAAAACTAAAATTTTAGAGTAGTTTAATTATAATGAGAAAATAGTAGTTAATATGAAATTTCACCTCATAATTATTTTTTTTGATAGATAAAATTAAAATTTACTCCCAATTTTTTTTAAATATATTATTAGTTATACATATGTATAACTGAAATAGTGGAACACCTTAGTAGAATATACCACCATAAAGGATCTTATTAAAGTATTTCAATGTAATGGACATGTGAATAGAGGAAAATTCAAAAATATCTCTGAAAAAAAATTCATTTTTAATTTATATACACACCTATCTATTAGAAAATTACCTTAAATTAAAAATTCCACAAAAAAATTATAAATACACTAAAACTTGACCCTGGTAATTCCACTTGAAAATTTCCCATTTAAAACATACACATAAAATTTTTAAGATCCTTGGGAGTGAATTCACTAAAATTTTTATCCCTTGATAGTTTCAATGTATTTTTCTAATTGGATAGGTGTCAGTGGAATATTAATTTTTTTTATAACAGTTTTCCATTAGGAAGGCTTCAATAGACTAACCTACTATTTATAACTAGAAATTTCATCTCTACTTGTTTCACTAAAATAATTTAATTTAAAAGTAATAATGTTATTTTTTCACTAGATTTATTGTTGTGGGACTTTTTTTACAATAGAATTTTAGTTGGAACTTTAAATTGGTTTAGGGGAGTTCTATGGTGAAAAATAGTAAATGTAATTTCTTACATTGAAAGTTTACAATGGAATATTCAACCACGCACATTTCAAGGGAATGCTATAGTAGAATATTTAGGCTGAATTTTCTTTTAATAAAGCTTATTTAGAATTTTCTATGTTAGTGGTTTCAGTATAATTTTCCACTAGATAATAAGTAGTGTAATTTTCCACTTAACATGTTTTAGTATAATATTATCCAATTTTAAAAAATCTATAATTTTCTAGAAGAAACATTATTCTGTAAACATATACTAAAATATTTTGGTTCAATATTTAACTATAATCCATCTAGTAATGCGATGTTCCACTAGATATAATTTCATTTATTTTATTAATAGGTAGGTTTTATTTGAATTTTTCAATAGAAAATTATATGTGGAATTTAATTGTGGGTTGTTTAATAGTGTAATTTTCTACTCGACATGTTTCAACCGAATTTTTGACTGGACAAGTTCATCTAGTTTTTTTGACATGACATCATAATATGGAATTTTTAAGAGGAATAGTTTATTAGAATCACTATATATAAATGGTCCTGCAGTGAAACTTTCTATTACACATGTTTCAGGGGATTTTTTAAATGGATTGGATTTGGTAGAATTTTCCAATGGACATGTTTAATAGTGTAATTTCCCACTAGACAGGGTTAGAATTTTATATTTTATAATTAGTGAGATTATTACTTTAAAAAACCAGAAAAAATGCCAATGTGAAATTGAAATGGAATTTTTTGATATTATGCACACAATGACGAGTTCAAAAGTTCACATAAAATCATACCTAATTTTTTATGTCAAGGATCCAACTATGTTTTTTCCAAGATTCCAATAAAAATTTAGACATATAGTATTAAATGAAAAATAATATCACACCTTTTTAATCAACAATAAATTCCAAATTTATTTTGAAAATTTCTCTAGAACTTATCCATAAAAATGTGGAATAATAAATTTCTATTAGAAAATTACACTATTTGATCCTTTTTAGTGAAATTTTAGTGGAAAAATTCTACCCAAAACATTAAATCAATAAATAAAGTGTATAAATTTCTATAGAAAATTCCTCACTAATGAATAAAAATCATAACCTCTATAATGAAAACTATAACTATGTACTTCTAGTGTAAGACATCATGAATCACTTTTAGTAAAATGAAAAACTACAAAATTTGAAACATTTAAGAGCACTACCAATTTTAGTAGATGTTTACTATAAAGTTAAACCATATATATATATATATATATATATATATATTAAAATGGGAAAATTCAAGTTCAATAGGTGAAAATGTGGAATTCATCACAAACAAAATGGGTAACTGCCATTTAGTAGTCAATAAATATAGTATTGGAGACCTCCAAATGGTTGTATCTAAGAATGAACCCAAAAAGTAACATGTATTCTACAAACCCTTCCAATTATTATTATTATTTCTTTAGTCACCCCTCTCACATTTGATTCCACCAATTTAACTCCCCATGATTTTAGTAAATATTTTTTTTAAATAAAAACTATATTGAATAACTTATAATACACACAACACCAAACTATAATGAGACAAAAATTATTAATATTCAAATAAACATAAATATTTAGTAAATAGAATGATATTAATTAATTATGATACTTATATTTTAATTTTTTTAAAAAAATTAAATGATTAAGAAATAAATAATTAATGTGATGTGATTAATATAATTCAATGTCAAATATAGATATTTTCCAAAGAACTATTTTATATGTATTTTGTATCAAAATAAATTGTCCACAATTAAAATGTATCAATTTATAAATTCATATTTTAATAATCAATTAATTATAAAGTGATATAAAATAATATTATTAACACTTGATAATTAAAAATTTCATATTTCTAGAAAATATTTTTTTTTATATTTAAATTTTTTCATTTAAAATATAAATTGATATATTTTATACTTTTATTTTGATTAATTGAAATTTATTTTATAATTTATCGTCTCAAAATTATATTAGGTTTAATTTTTAAGATGTTTCTAAAATGGATGATTTTTATATTAATAGTGGAAAATATGATTTTTAAACAATCCTCACATTTATGAAAAAATAATGACATTATGATTAATTAAGAGTTTATGAAACCTTTTTATAGACTAAATATGTATTCAAGGAGTGAAATAATGTGTTTTAAAGTATTATATTGATTTTAGAAACCCATGTTTGGCATTTTAGAACCAAAGCATTGATTTATTTTAATAAAAGAATTTTTTTATCCTTTTCTCTAATTAAAAAATTTTATAGATAACTTTTTATTTAAATTTATTTTTAAGTTGCATGAATCAAATTTTGTGTTGATAAAGCAATATATCCCATGATAATCAATTCTATAAATGATTTTGGTGAATACTCATTTTTATGATTAAAAATACATTTTTCTAACAAACATATCAAAAATAATTATTACCAACATTATAAATTAAATAATTCACAATGGATTAAATAAATGGAATCATAATATTCAAATTATTTAATATGTTTAATTTATTTTTTCATTCGTAAAAAATATTTTCTATTGTAAAAGTTTGTCACCATTGTAAGGGTTACTGATTGGGCTTAATATTAGATATAAGGATTCAAATATCAGTAAAACTTATCTAAATTTTATTTTATGAGAGGATTTAGACTATACCATACTATATATATGATATTGGGATTATTTTTTCCCACTATCCCAGGAAAATGATTATATATATTTCTAAATTTGAGGGTATTCCTAAGTGTATCACTTCTCTCACTTATAAAAGGGATGTTTCACTCTTCACTTATCCACACACATTGCGAAACTTAAATAATATATAAAAAAATAACTTCTTTCTCTCCTATAAATATAATAGTGGTTTTGGTCCCACAAAAATACCTTACTAATAAGAATTTAGAATAGATTCAAATGATGATACCCATGAAAGAAGTAATTTTTTTGAATAAGTTCTTTATAGTTTCACACTTCTTAAAACACCTAAAAATATTCCATAACCACATATAAATAATATAATAAGTATCATTATTATACATATGTTTTATTGTTTTTATTTAAAATCATTATCAACCTCTTTCCAAATAATGGAAATTGAAAATGATACTATAATGCACATTCAAACTACAACCTCTATGAAGAGATGTATTTCATTTTTCATCACCACCTCATAATGATAGTTATATATATGGTTTTAATGAATATATATTATATTAATGATACAAATAAGGTTTCATAAAGATAAATAATTTTCTATCTTCCCTTCATTCTATTAATTGATAAATGAAAATGTCACTCATGCATACCCAAAAACAACCCATGAAGGATATATTTTATTTTTTATATCTTCCTTTCATGAATGGTTAAAACGATTTATTTAATGTCAATATATAATATATATAAATTTATTAAAATTATATAGGTGATGAAATTATGGAATAAAATAATGGACTAGAACTACTGAATGAAAACAAGCAGGAAAAACAAAACAAATAACACAAAAATAATCAATTTTTACAAAGAATACTGTGTAAATATGTAATAGGAAGTAAAGAATAAATGATATAATGAAATTTATATATATAAACATGAATTGTATATACATTAGTATTAAACATTAATTTAATAAATATGGGCTTGGAACACATATGACCAGTAGGGAATCCAAGGTAAGGGTTTCTCGTCTCCAACTTCATTCTTTGAGACATGTTTTGAAATATGATCTTATTTTTATTAAATGGTGTATATTATAATATTTATAAATTTTATATCTAAATACACTATATAATAATAGTAATTAAGGTTTTATTTTATGTTCAATCTTTCAATAGGTTTTCATTCATGTGTTATAACATCTATAAGGTTTTCTTAATCTCAATTTCAATTTCTAGTGACATGTTTCATGTTGTGCACTATGCATTCTTTTATATATTGTACATACTATCCCAGTCATATATTTTTATATATAATTTCATGTATGAAAATAACCAAATCATGTTCTATGATTCAATATATTTTGATACAAATGTTACAAGAGTTGTAATGGTTTATTCTACAATCTCAGTTTTTATCAGGATTGTTATATTTTCAATTGAAATTGGGGGAATTATATGTACTTTATCTCATTAACACCATAAAAATTATCATCCTCTAGTTATTTCTATGTTTTCATGTATTTATTCCATTTTTTATCTCATTGATATATAAAAAACCTAAAAATGTATATAATAAATTATATACTTATTTCTCCTTTTTGATCAGGAATATTTTTCTTACTTATCCATGTTTTTTATATTATTTCATGAATTTTTTAATATATTATCCAATGATTTTTAAGGTAATTATAAAATATATATTTCCATTTTAAAATGGTTTAAGAATCAATATATTTAACACTCTTCCATATTAGTCACTTTAGAAACTCGGTGAAAAAATTATAAAATAATATTTTATTAACATCCTAAGTTTGACTACATTTTCCCACTATAATAAAAATTGTTAATTACTAAGAATAATTTAATGTTTTCAGTAGTTTATCAAACAAAAAAATTTATCATTATTGCCTTTCTTTATTTTTTTTATACTGAATGAGAAGGATATCCTTTTCTTAAAATTTAGATAGGTATTTTATTTCACTTATTTTTATTTTTATCTTCTCTTATACATCTTCTTGTGTAATCATGGATTATTTAGGATATTAAATTATTTAATATTATTTTGGAATTTGTTTTATAAATTCTCCTTGGAACTTTATGAATGAGTTCTAGAAGTAATTTATATAATTATTTTTATAATAATGTTACATAATTTTTTAAAAATTTATTTTCAATGTTTCACTTTCAGTTTCCTCTATAATTCTTCAAAGTAAATTAATTTATAAAAAACCATTGTTTATGATGAATTTATTGTCTCATTTTATCCCCTACTGATTTATAGTATACATACATTATTTTATGCTCAAGGATTCATTCTATGTTCTCTATCACACACAATCATTACTTTTACATTATTTTTCTTCTTTATGTTAATGTTATTTTATAAAATGGTTATATTTAAAAACATTTAAATGTTAGAGAAACTATTTATGAATTATTATATTTTTTTTCAATGGAATTAAATTTATTAAAAATGTTATTCCATTTCATGGGAAAATATTTATGTAATGTATTCTAAATTAAATACATTTATTTATTAAATGTTAAGGTATATTAATCAACAATTGTATTTTTATTAAATATAAGAGGAATCAATTAGACATGATTAAATGATGGTGGGGAATGTTATTTATCCATTATGGATCACATAGGTATGAGGAGAAAAAATATAATGGGTATCTTGGTGAACTCTAGAAGATATAATTATGATGTCTTGGAATGAGGCCTTACCATTAGGTAAGATGACTTGGAACATGGCGTTGATGGTAAAATTAAGATGTCCAGAATGTTGAATTATATCATTATAAAATTAGTAATTTTTTTCTATGTGATATATTTATCAATTAATATATTTCATGCTCATGTTATTGATTATATGATTTTTTTATTAATAATATACTATGTTATTCTCTTTATTCCTTATAAATGCATAATTCCTTCCATTGTACACAACCCCTTACTGGGCATATGATCTCACCCTTGTATATTATCTCCACTACCAAATATCTTAGAAGGGGATCACTAAATTATATTTAGGAAGTACTAAAAGGAATAAAAAATTTCTCAATATGATTATAAGCTATGATTTATATTTCCAATGTAATATAAAAATCATGTTTGAATCTATTATCCACAGACTGTTGAACTATTCAATCCATGGGGGTATGATCTTTTGTAACTTATATCAATGTAATAAAAGTTAGCACCATCTATTGGTTATTCTAGTTACAGATGTTACAGGTGTTCACTCATCCATGTTTACCTTTGATTCCCACAACCTTCCCAAAAACCATTGATCCCATGTCATTGACTCCAATTGATTCCCAAAAAACATAATTGTGACACTCCCAAATTCCAATGATCTATAAAATATTAACCTTTTTTAAGAACACAAAAATTACTACTTCAGTGATAAAAATTTGATAAATAATATTATAGGAAATAATAAGTTCCTTTACTTGATAAAAATAACTGATAAAAATGTCATTCTCAATTATTTTTAGCATTATGAAATCATGATTTTTTAAAATAATCATTCATAAAGTATACTCTTCCAAATTAATTTTCATTGGAAAGGATAATAATCTAGATGTTTTTTAGCACTAATAAAACCCATAATTGGCTACTAAAACTATTTACGGTTTTTTAGTTGCCCAAAAAAAATTCTAGAGTATATATTTAAAGAAATAAAACCTAATTAAATATATTTAAAACAAACTAGAATGGATAGAATCACATTCAATGAAATAAAAAATACTAAAATTGAATGAATGTATAAAATATATAAATATGATTATTTAACTATAATAATACATGAATTCATATGTCTTATAAGTGCAAAAACTCATTTTATATATTTTTTCCGCAATTAAATATTTTTAGGACAATACAAAAGCGTAAAAAAATTCCCTTATTTGGAAATAGAAACATATATGTTAATAATAAAAAACTATATTTGATTTATTAATAACACTTAATAGATTTAAATATATTTTTACATTAAAAATAGAAATTTGCTCAGACCATACACCAGACACATTAGTATGATGTGACATTAATTCCTATATTTCACAAATTAATCCTTGGTAATTTTTATAGTGGTTGACCACATTCTATACATGTATTATTAATATTTAAAAAGTATCATGTGTTTTAAAATTATTTAAAACTTGTATAAGAAAAATAAACTTTCAGACATTTTTACTAAACCACTTGTCAGAATAGTATAAAGTTCATTTCTACTGGAAATAAACTATTTATTCCATTTTCAAGGAGGGACTCTATTTCTATTTTATTGGGAAACATCAAATAGTATCTCATGTAAAGGAACTATGATAAAAAATATATAACCATACCATTCAATAATTTTTTTAAAAAATTAGAATCATACACCATATGTAATCTCCATTCAATGGAAAAATCCTTCTACTCTAGTTAATATTTTATGAGGCCCTGAAAAAAATATTTCTATAATGAACTGATATTTTGGATCCTTTATATTAATACAATAATCAATAGATTGAATCACATGAAACATTGATCCAATGAAAAACCCGACTAAAATGAAATGTTATATGTTGAAATTACATGTAAAATATAATCATTAGTAAATTAAAAGATAATTATTAGTTAAAATAATTACATATAATAATATTTTATTAATTTTAAAAAGATTAATTTTGAAAACCAATTTTTTAATAAAATAGTGTATTTGACCTTAATTAATTAAATTTATCATAGTTAAAAGTTATTTATATTTAATATTTAGATGTATAAACAAATATTTCAACATTAAACTTTTTAGAAATTTATATAAGATAAAATTTGAGATGCTAGGAGTTTAAAAATGTTTTTTTTCAGAAGTAATTTTCCTTTATATTTGTTACTTCAATTTAAAAGAAAACAAATTTTAATTTTAGAATTTGAAATACATAGAAATAAGTGAAAATAAATTTTGTGGAACTATAAACCTTATATTATCCCCCACTCCATTATTTCCCAATTTGGTGTCTTCTTGACATGTGAAAAATATTCCCCCTTTATATTAAGTTGAAATATTTATAAAAGTGTCATTCTCACCATATAGAAAAGGGGCCTCTCACCACCCCTTCAAGACCACCCAAAGAATTAGGGTTCTCATAAAATGTTATATTTTTTAATTCCACTATAATACTATAATATTTAATTTATACTATATGGAAATGATTTTATCTTAATCCCTACATTTACAAGGAGTCTTCCAAGGGAAATCCCAAGTCCTCAGTGTGTGTACTTCATTCATTGCATCTCTTGTTTTCATTCTCACATTCCCATATCTAATTTATTCATTTTTATATAATTAAATAATTATTTTTTATATATAATTTCATTATTATTAGGTAATAAATATTAACAACCATTCACATTTTTGATTAAGAAAAACTAATTTTTCATTCCTGCATTTTGCGAACTATCGCCTCCATGAAGCAACCAATTCCTTTATTTCACCACCACCTCTCTTAACTATTAACAAGGGTAAAATTAAATAATACAAGTTAAATATATAATATTTTTATTATTAATAATATCAAAATTATAATTCACCTTCTTTCCATATCGTTCATCAAGAAATGAAAAATACTAACCATGTACTATGTAGACTACTGCCTACATGAAGTGAAATATCTTGATTTTCATCTAGTTTATTTATTTTTTTAAAATAAAATTAAACATGATTAAATTCCTTAAATAAATACTTATAATATTATTAATGTTATTTATTTATTATCTTAGTCTCAAAGAGACCACTTTCTAACTCATAATCATCCATTAATTATGGTATGTTCAGGTTTCAGTTGGTCTAACCTCCTACATATTCAATGTCATAAAATAATATAATAGATTAATATGTGAACTTAATTAATTATAATATATTATATAAATAAGTAAATAATGATTATGTTTTATTCTATAATAGTATAATTAATATTAAACTAATTAATTAAAATATTAATTTTTGTTTGTTCAAAATATCTAAAACATGATCATTGTCAATTTCATCTTTAAGTATCAAAATAAAAAATAAAATAAAATGAAATTATAACATTATAAATAATTATAAAAAATCATATTATATTTTATGATCTGAGAATTATGATATTTATGATACGATAGATCAACAACACCTCTATTCTGATACCATTTCAAAATGATCAAGATTACTCCCAGTAGATATTGAAAAGAGATAATAAATAACTAATATACATGTAGTAAATAATTATATATGTAATATATAATATTTTATTATTATTAAAATGGTTATAATATAGGTGAATAATATATTTATGTTTTTTATATAGTATATGAGAGTGCATTTGACTATGCATGGAAACAAGGTAAGGGTTTTATATCTCAAATTTTTACCCCTTGAGACATATTTCTTATTACACACCATGTTTTATTTATAATGGTATATCAAAGAAATATATAATATTTTTTTATCATGATAATGAAAATATTCATGGTACTTAATGTTTCAATTAAAATTATATCCTTCATGATTTTTTTGTTCAAATGTTTCTAAGGTTTTAAGGCTCTTTTCATCTCAATTTTAATTCTATGAGACATGTTTAATATTGTGCAACATCATTTAATTTATATGATATATTAACTAAAATATTTCATTAATGTGTGAAAATATCTTCCATTTTATGATATATTAATGTTTTTTGCATGATATTCTTCTCTAGATTCTTGTATTCTTACGTTGAAAATATCATATGATTTTCATCGACAATCTCCTTTTCAAATAAGTGTTTACTTTAATAAAATGTATATATGGGGAATTTGTAATCATATCTCTCTAAAGCCACTATTATTTTATTATCTTGTTCTCAGTCTTTGGGTTTTACTTTTATTCTCCCTATTTCATTTTCCCCTTCACTCATTATTTACCCATTATATTGACACTCACACTAATTTTTATTTTTTGTCTTTTAATTCCCTTTTTACATGTACATATTCATTGTATTGATTTAAAAACATCCTTATATAAGCCTTAGTAATTTATAATGGTCGTTTTATTCTATTTTTTATTTCATTAAAAATTTTATTAACAAATTTTTAAAACTTTCCTTGTGTATTTTTATGTAAAGTGTTAAAATTATCTCTTTTAAATCATTTAAAAGATCAAGGATATATCTCATTTATAAAATTATTTTTTAAAACTACTAAAAATTGTTTTTCATCTGATTTATTTCATATTGACATATCTTATTATTGATAATGGATATTACTTTAATGATACCTTCCAACTTTTTTTTAATAGGTGGGTTACGAAAGATTATTTATATCATAGAAATGATACATCATTTCCTTTATCTTTAATAATTATTAAAGTATTATAAACCAATTTTTTCATCAAGTTCCATTCTATTGTGAAAACACTATTTTCTATTTTTATTAAGGGGTTTTCAACTAGATTCCAAACATTGACTGATTTGGCATATTATTGAATTAAACATAAACCCTTTATCTATATCATATAATCAAACATATTCTCTATTATATTTATTGAAGTTTATTAATCATTAATGTTAATAAATATCATTGGATACCTATTTGTTTTTCATGGTTATATCATTTTCTGATTATTTATGGAATTATAAATGTTTCCCATATATGAATATATTTGAAAAGTATATGAAAATCATTTTTTTCCATAATTATATATGATACATGAATGATTTTTTATATCACACGTATATAAGAATGATAATGGTTGGGGTCTTATTCCCCCTCTAATGCATTGGTTTTAGTTAATATACCTTAATATAGTTAGGCATAAAAAATGGGTTTGTTCATATTGGAATGAGAAAAATGATTTTCCTCAAAAATTTAGATATATAAATAATTACATTATTTACATAAGAATGGGAAAAATGATTCTTCTCTCATGGTTTTCTTATATATGATTTTTCTATATTTATAATAACATATTTACGATACACATCCATGTTATTGTATTCTTTTATGCTTATATGGCTCCTCAATCTCCTGGATCCTAGCGCTCTCATCGCATTTAACTTCTCTCTAGGGTTTCTCCACTCGTTGTGAAGACGCTCCATTCCTTGCCTGTTCCTTTATTAGTATCTTCTTCTCTTCCCCCTCCTCGACCGAAGTTGTAGCTAGTGCAGATTTTGTTCACCTCTCACCGCCCCTCTTGTCTTCTAACTCTTACACATCGGACCTTCATATGGGTCTGTGTGACGGTGCTTTAGACGGCTTGGGTTGGTTCCAGTGGTGGTGTCCGGTTCTCTCCCTCTCCTCTTCCCTTGATGGCCAACTCACCAAGTTCAACTCCATCTTGGTTGGGCTTGATGTGGGTCTCAGGTTAACTTTGGATGGTGCTATAAGGGGACCGGTAGCAGTCTCGGTTTTGTTTCTTTGCCATCGTCACTTTCCTTTCCTTTCCTCATCAGCTTGGTCAGCTTGTTCCTTTCTTTTCCTCTTTTTTGGGATTTTCTTTTTGATGGCGGGTTTCATCTTATATTTGGGTGTTTTTTTTGGATGGATAATTTATGATGTGATTTGAAATGGATACGGTTTTGTTGGCCTTATTCAAGCCGGTGGACTCGAATCTCTGTGGAAGCTTAAGCTACCCAACTCTGACCTGGCCTCAAGTCCCACCTCCCCTCTCCAGGTCAGTCTGGAGTGGTGGTTCCTCAGAACTCTGGGAAGTTGTGTTCAGGTGGCTAAAAACTTTCCAGGAGGATGTTTTACGGGGTCGGCTCATGAGACAATGATGGAGTAATGATGTCTGTGAGGGTGATTATGGTTGATCAGTGATATCTTCTACTGGTTTCTGGTTTTCGAATCTTCATGGAGGCTGTGGATTGGTGTTGATAAGCTCTGGCAGATAGCAGCTCTGGCACACTAGTGTGATGATGAATGGCAATGACATTGGGGTAGGTCGGTGTGTCCTCTAGTGTGACTCATGATGGTGATGGCGACTGACAGTGAATATACAAGCTTTGGTGGGCACGTGTTGTGGGTTTGTTCGCGGCCCGAGATCGGTTATGATGAGTTTATGTCTTTTTGGAATTTGAATTTTGGAAACATCGTATGTTTTATATTTTCTCTATCTCTTTGAATTCTGAAGTGGGTGGGTTGTGATGTTGTATGGTTTTTATTTTCTTGGAATTGTGTTAGGGTTCACACTAAGCCTTAAAAAGTGTCATTTGAGAATTTAAAAATATGGATTGGAGTATTCTATTATGCTTATTCTTATACCTACATTATCTCTCAGGTATTATGATTATAGAAATATGTTTTCACACTCTTTTGACTCATATATTATATTATTCCAAGATTTATGACTTCAATATTAAATTTTAATCTTTTTTTTACTCGTTTAAATCTTTCTCACTTATTATATTTGTTTTTTGACTCCTATGTTTACCCTTACTAATCATCTGAGCTCAAAACATTCTTATATTTACATTTTCATTTATTCTAAATAAAAGTAACATTTATTATTTTTCATGAAGGGTATCTTACATGGATAATTTATATAATGTTGAAGTCTTTTCAAGGATCACAAAATTACTTATACAGTGGAAACGACATCCATTAGTTCAAAAAGACTTGAGTTTTGTTATTTAATGATTTTTCCAACTTCTCTAAAACTATAAAATTAAATTATCATGGAAATGTATTGAAATGAAATATTTTATTTAAATCCATGTAATTAATATGATCACATCATGGGATGTTATCATTATTATAAGAGCATGGTTTTAAAAAATATTGATGTTAAGATGTTATTTAAGGATATTTTAACAGTTGATATGTTATGTTTGATCAAAATTTTAATGGTATAGATATCCCTTTAAGTTAGTTGATGTAATTTTTAAAATTTTAGGGATTATAATAAGAGGTATTTAATGGTGATTGTGTGGTTATCCAAGAAATTACATCACTTTATGTATACTATAACATGGATACTATTATGGAGTAGATGCACTAAGGTGTAATCACCCTATATATATATTAGATGAGTATAAATTAATTCATCAATCTCATGCAAGATGTGTGGGCCTAGGAATTCACACCTAGATATTAAATCCTTTGGTGTATAGTTTAGTTAATTCAAATTCCCTTTATGAACCATTATAAAGGATTTGGTAATATTTTGGTTAGAAAACTGAATATGGAATAAATATAGATTACTTTTATTGAAAAAATATGGATTCAATAGCTCAGTTATATAATAATTGATATGTAATAACCTGGTTTTTTCTACGAAAGACTTTGGAATATCTTGATGATATTCCAGAGCAGCGCCCTCAGACGGCGTGCGATTCCGAGCCCCGGAGTGGCCGGAATTAAATATTTGGTGCGTTCACACTGGAAACGCCAAATAAATGGGATAACTCCTGAACGGTGATCTGGATCAGAGATCCAAGTGTACGAATGGGTCCATAATGGGGTGTTTACCCTATGAATGACATAAAACTTGTCGACGCGGGATGTTTGGACCCCTCGCTCGCTTCTGGAACGTTAAACGAATTACATAAATAAATTAATTCGTTTAATGTTGAAATGTAGGTATCTCTTAAACGGTAGCTCTGAATGGAAAACCGAGGGCACCTTTGAGTTCAGAGCATGCCGTTTACCCTAGGAGGGGTATAAGTTTTGGGGGCGCGGGCCGTCTGTGAAAAGTGGACCTAGGGGCGTTTTTGTAATTTAGCAGCTACGGACGTTAAATTTTATAACTTTTGAACAGGGCATCGGATTAAAATTATGAGATCACCATTGTTCTCAGGAGGTGGTGTTTACTCTAGGGGAGGCTTAACCTCGACCCTGCTGAGGGTTCGGGTTCAGGCCGACGGGCGGGTGGTTAAGCGTTTATATTTAAACGTTTAAGTCACCCCGCCCTCTTCCTATTCCTCATCTGGACAGCAGCAAGGAGTAACTCCTCCCTCTCTTCCTCCAGATCTGGAAAATCAGCTCCAGCAAGGCGCGACGCAGCGGCAGACTCCCCGTGAAGCTCCGGGCATCGCCCAAGAGGTAGGAGGATTTTTTGTTGCGTTTTAATTTCCGAACCTTATTTCAACCTCAATTATATGTGTAGATTGTAGTTCGATCGTAGAATAAAAGCCCATGGGTACGTAGTAGTTTTTAGGAGCTATCCTAAGCATCTTTTGGTTTCGATTTTTGAGTTTTGAGGAACCCGCAATCATTCGCTGAAGATTGCAGTTTTTTGGAGGTGTTCTGAGGTATTTCCGAAGGGTTCCCTTTTTCCAGCGAGTTCCAGCGGTGGCGGCAGGGGCTTCGGCTGGCGGCGGTGCTCTTAGGCGGTGGCGGTCGGCGGCGGTGGCTTCCTCAGGCGGGTGGCACGGCTCGGGATTGCCGGCTGAGGGCGCGGCGCGCGGGTGCCGGCGAGAGGGGACGGCCGGGGTCGCGGCGTGCGACCCCGCGGTTGGACCAGGACCCGCGCGACACGGGTCTCCGCGTGGAAGACCGACCGGCCGTGTCGGCCGGTCTGTGGAAGAGCCGCCCGCGTGGTGTGGGCAGGGTGGCTCGCGGGAGGCGGCTGGGCCGCAGTCCCAGCGGGCCAGCTTGAGCCGGCCAGACCGGCCGGACCGGGCCGGTTCGGCCCAAGAGGGTTCCCCCCCCCTTTTCTTTTAAAATCATCGGACGCCCGTATTTCAGGATTTGGGAATCCGTTTTGTGCGCCGTCGGTGGCAGAGTGGACCTTGCATAGACGGGAACACTTTGAGATGGTTTTGGGAATTTTTAATTCTCGAAACGAGGGTCCTCGGTGGTGCGACACGTACGTCGAGGAGTTTTTCGTTTTTCCGGGAAAACTTGTTTTGGAGGGTGCGGACGCATCCGACGTCCGTTTTGAGCGCAGTCAGCGGCGTTGCACCCCTGGAATTGAGGTGGAGGTTTCCATTCTGGTTTCGGGCGTTGCAGTCGAAGTTGAGGCGCGGACCCCACGACCCGTCTTTCGAGCTGTGTGCAGCGTTTCACGACTTTTTCCTTGGACGTCCGTTCAGGGCGTGCGAGTAGTCGATGTTGGGTGTTTTTCCGAGGGCATCACATTGGCGCAGTCTGCTCGCTATAATTCCACATGATGGTGTGGTTCCCACGAGGGCCGTTTGGGTGTCGACGGTGATTTTACAACTTTATCACTGGGCGACCATTATGGACAAGTGAATAGTCCATCTTGTGTGCTTTTTCGAGAGGATCGCAGTGGTGCGATCCGTTCGTTGAGTTTCGGGACCGGGATGTAGGTCCCACATGGCACCGCTCGTATGCGGTGCGCCAGATGCATATTTTTCTCTGGATATCAGTTACACTCAAGTGAGTAGTGCTTTTGACGTGTTCTCCCGAGGGGATCGCAATGGTGCGATGCGCCCAACTGTTTTCGGGGCCGAGGATCGAGATCACGGGATGCTGTTTGGGTGTGAGGCGGTGTTGGTGACTTTTCCGTCGGATATCCATTGGAGGCGAGTAAGTAGTCGATCTCGCGTGTTTTTCCATGAGGATTACAACGGTGCGATCCGTTTAGTTGTGCAGAGCCTCTTGCACGATCTTGTGAAATACGGAAATGTGAAGGTGCCCCGGGGGCAGTTCTTCTACTGTGGTTTTAGCAGACCCTTGGCGTGTGATTGCGTGCACTCTCGTGTGAGTGAAGTAATGCTTGATTAGATGTGGTTGTCCATACCCCAGTCGTTGAGGCAGCAAGTTGGAAATGTTACGTCACACCTTCGCGTTGATGTTGGGTGTCGTGTGCATGATAGCCCTTGGGCTAGAGATGAGGTATACTCTGGGAGTATGCGGGAGCACTTGGAGGTACGTGTGGTTTGTACCTGAGACTGTTTGTGTGCTTGTTTGGGGTTTGACTTGGGGACACACGTTGTGTGGGCCCCATGTGCGTGCTGTGTTCTGCTTCGCGTACTTGGACCTCTCGCGGCATAGAGGGTCCCTCTGTGCTCGTTTGTTTGACTAGCTTGCTGGAGTTCATTTCCCCTGGATCTGTGCTCGTTTGTTTGACCAGCAGGGTTGAGTGGCCTCCCCCTGGTTTCGTTCTCGATGGACCGGACAGTAGCGGTGCTAGTGGCATCCCGTGATGGAATAGGCACTGAACCTCTTTTGGGAGAATTGTTATGGAGTTGGGTGGTTGCGCGATACCCACTACGTGTTCGGTTGGCCGGTGTTGTACCCTCCATTAAAGATGGCCAGAGCAGTTCTGAGTTTTACCCTCCAGCAGGGCTGGGCAGTGGGTTACTCATCGACTTCTTCAGGTTTACCCTCCAACATAGACTGGGCAGTGGGTTGCTCATTGACTTTTAGGGTCTACCCTCCAGCAGAGACTGGGAAGTGGGTCACCCGACGACCTCTTAGGGCCTACCCTCCAGAAGGGCTGGGCAGTGGGTCACCCGTTTTCTAGTTCCAGGTCTACCCTCCAGCACGGCTGGGCAGTGGGTCGCCTGTTGACTTATTCTAGGTCTACCCTCCAACACGGCTGGGCAGTGGGTCGCCTGTCGACTTATTCCAGGTCTACCCTCCAGCACGGCTGGGCAGTGGGTCGCCTGTCAACTTATTCCAGGTCTACCCTCCAGCGGGGATGGGCAGTGGGTCGCCTGATGATGTATTAGGGTTTACCCTCCAGCAGGGCTGGACAGTGGCTCACCTGATATCTGGTTATGAATTACCCTCTAGCAGGGCTGGGCTGTGGGACACCCATTGATATTCAGACTAAGTCCTTCCTACTAGGCTAGTCTATGGCTTTACTTCGTGGTTACCGGAGCAGGACCCTTGGTTGTACGGGTCAGTGATGGAATGGCTTTGACTTTGAGGATACCTCTCGACTGCAGGGCAGTGATGAGGTGTGGTTTGACATTCCCTAGAACTCTCAAGTACGAGGGGTGATTTCCCCACCGAGATGCGTTCTTGTGACGCGATCTAAAACCGTGCGGGCGAGTCAGTGCCGCCCAAAGCGAATAGTGTCGAGGTGCGGCAATTGAGCCCCTTGGCTTGGGGTTCGGGGCAGACGTGTGGGATTCTAGGCATCGATGGAGTTTACTCCTAGGACTATTGGCTACTCTTTTCTTGGGATGATCTATGGGATGGAGATTCCCTTACGAGCTTGTTCGGGATTCTTGTAGAGCATATATATATATATATGTATATACCTTGTTCGAGTACCCACTTCTTGGGCTTGGTTACTCTCCCTCCAGGAGAGGCGAAGACGCGCGGGGTATGCCACGTGCTTTCCATGTCTATCTTCTCATGGTTGGATGAGTCTACTCTCCTACTATAGGTAGCGAAGACTCGACGAGAAGTTCATCTTCTCACCCTTTCCAGCTTCTTGTTCCTGGACGAGTCTACTTCCTTTCTCTTGTTGGGTTGAGTTGGACTCTTTACTGCACTTTCAGTCGTACTCCTCTACTTTTTCTGTTCTCTCAACTGCTCACCCTTTGGTACCTCCTTTGTTGATCCCTCGAGATTTTGGGGTATCCTACTGAGTATTTTTATAATCACCCCTGCTTGGGCTTTGCCCGCACTTGGTGTGCCCTTGCAGACGACGGACAGGTAGAGCACGACTTCAGTGGAGCATAGGAGCTCGAGAGTTTGGACCGCGTGCGGTGGTCGTGGCTGAGTTCCAGGTGGGAGACCTGTCAGATGTTTCTTTTTGTTTACCTGTTTCCAGGTTGTGGCACTTTTTGGTTGGGCGTGTGTTTTTCCTCTTTTCTTTTCAGTTTTTATTTTGTACTGTTTAGAGGTCGATGCACATTTGTGGTATTTATATAGTAGTTTCCCTCTTCTTTGCTTGTCTTCTCTTTTACTATGCACTGTTGCATTGAGTGTGCTGCGTGTGTGTGTACAGGTACTTAGGAAAAGGCCTCCCCGAGTTGTTGTGCCTTCGGCGCTGGTGGCCAGCCCCTGGCCTATGGAGGCGGGCTTGGGGTAGTTGCGGCTCGAGCCCGGGTAGGGTCGGGTAGTGACAAAGTGGTATCATAGGTGGTTCATTTCTTGGGACGTTGTGTGGATGTCCCTAAAAGAGGAATTGGTTGGGATTTAGGGAAACAATGTTAACGTGTCACGAGAGCGGCTCTCAGGCCAGGGAGTCCAGTGATGGTGCGGTGGCCGACATATCCATTCACCAGGACCTTGATAACCAATTTGTCGACTCGGCATGCTAAGACACTTGTTGCAGGGAAATTTGTTTGTGTGTTACATAGGATTGAGTCTTTGACTATCCTTCTTAAGTCAGCTCCCCATCGTTGTTGTTAGCAGTATATACATATATGCTCATTTGACCGCGACACTCCTTGATAATATTCAGGATGTCTCCGTGAAGACAGCCATCTAGGATACCAGCTTTGGTTCATGACGACGACCCTGTGAGCTACGAGGCCACAGTCTAGGACCCATCATGAGATCCCCTTTCTCCTAGTGGGCCGGTAGCAGCACCCCCACTTGTTGAGCAGCAGAGAGTTTCAGCAGAGCAGGCTGAGTTTGAGCGTAGGTTGAGCGCGCTCCGTGAGTCCCTACGACAGAGACCGCTGAGGTTCAGTGGTGAGCCAGACCCTCAGGCAGTAGAGTTTTGGCTCGAGGTAGTGGTTAGCCTTTTTAAGCTTGTGCAGACGCCGACAGATCAGAGAGTGGCTTTGGCAGCCACCCTTTTTCGTGGATCAGCTTGGCGTTGGTGGAGTCTGGTGACTCAGCTTCTTGACGAGTCGTCGCTTTCGTGGGGCGACTTCCAGTTGTGGTTTCGTGAGAAGTTTTCCCCTCTTGCTTGTGCTCCGTTCAGATTCAGGAGTTCCTGCAGTTTCAGCAGGGAGGGATGATGGTGGTCGAGTACGCATCTAGTTTTGCAGACCGTGCACGCTTTTACCCGGACTTGGTCCATGACAGCAAACCCCGAGCGCGAAAGTTTGAGCAGGGTCTCCACCGAGAGATTCATGCTATTATAGTACCCTTGGGCATTTCCACATATGCCGGGGTGCTAGAGCAGGCGCTGGTGACAGAGGGCTTCCTGTCACGTTCTAGCGTTGGTGGTGGTAGCAGGCACATCGGAGCCGAGACGTCTGCCGTAGCTAGTGGGCATTGACAAGGAGAACCTCGACGCAGGTGGATTTATGACAACTGGACTCAAGGGCGTGGTCGTACACCACAATGGCACCAGAGGGAACCAGTACAGCCCAGATAGAGTCAGTGCTATGCTTGCGATGGGCGAGGTCACCTAGCACGAGACTGCCCGACCCGAGTTGCTGAGAGCCTCGGGCAGGTAGCAGGCGCACCACCACGGCAGAGGCAGCGCTATGATCGGAGTAGTACCCAGAGAGGTGGTGCTAGGAGAGGAGCGGGAGGAGTTGGTAGTGGGGGACGACTTTACGAGATCTCCCCATCACCACTAGGTGGTCCACATCAGGCACCGGGAGCTGACGGTTGGGACCACGGACAACCGCGAGCTTTGGATATCTATGATCCTGCAGAGCATGGAATGGTGAGAGGTACCCCTTGCGACTCTTCTACTTTTTACAGTAGAATTGTTAGGCTCTGCGTGTGAAAGGCTTTTCTCCCTTCTCCTTGTTTGAGGTGTTACTAGGGTGACACAGGGCGTCGGGTGTAACCCTATGTTGGTAAGGAAAAAGGCGTGAGACCTTTTCCTTTAGTCGATGGTGTTGGCTCCTTCGCTTCCGAGCATGTAAGAGAGTCTTGGTTGAGAGACATCGACTGTGAAATCTTGCATGACCAGATATCCTTGGGTGTTTCACCATATGGATATTCTGAAAGAGGGAATCACCGGGCCTTGTTCTAGGTGCGGGCGGTGATTCCAGTCGCGGCGTGCGACGTAGAGGTTTGACCGGGGAGGTGAGCTACCCCCAAGAGCCTTCGGGCCATTTGAAATTGTGAAAAGGGATGGCGAGGTTCCCTACCGTCTTTCCCTAACCCCAAAGTCTAGAGTGGGTGAACGACATCAGAGAGTGCCAAACTAGTGTGAACAGATCAATCCTTTGGTCTGTGTGCAGTGACGCAGAGCTGTGCGTGGGTTCTTCTGGGTACAAAAGAGCCAGGTGTGGGCCTAGTACCCTGTGTTGCTCCCTAGTTTTGCTTTTCGGGGATGAAAAGCTTGAAGGAGGTAATGATGTAAGAACCCATCTTTTGCTAAGAAAGACTTTGGAATATTCTTGATGATATTCCAGAGCAATGCCTTCAGACGGCGTGCGATTCCGAGCCCCGGAGTGGCCGGAATTAAATTTTCAGTGCGTTCACACTGGAAACGCCAAATAAATGGGATAACTCCTGAAAAGTGATCCGGATCAAAGATCCGAGTGTACAGATGGGTCCGAAATGGTGTTTTTACCCTAGGAATGACATAAAACTTGTTGGCGCGGGATGTTTGGACCCCTCGCTCGCTTCTGGAACGTTAAACGGATTAAATAAATTAACTAATTCGTTTAATGTTGAAACGCAGGTATCTCTTAAATGGTGGCTCAGATTGGAAAACTGAGGGAACCGTTGAGTTTGGAGCATGCCGTTTACCCTAGGAGGGGTATAAGTTTTGCGGGCGCAGGCCGTCTTTGAAAAGTGGACCCATGGGCGTTTTCGTAATTTACCGGCTACGAACGTTAAATTTTATAACTTTTGAACGGGGTCTTGGATTAAAATTTAGAGACCACCGTTGTGCTCGGGAGGTGGTTTTTACCCTAGGGGAGGCTTAACCTCGACCCTGCTGAGGGTTAGGGTTCGGGCCGATGGGCGGGTGGTTAAGCGTTTCTATTTAAATGCTTAAGTCACCCCTCCCCCTTCCTCTTCCTCATCTGGATAGAAGCAAGGAGGAACTCCTCCCTCTCCTACTCTACCTCTAGTGAAGTAGCTCCAGCAAGGCGCGGCGCGGCGACGAACTCCCCATGAAGCTCCGGGCATCGCCCAAGAGGTAGGAGGTTTTTTGGTTTCATTTTAATTTCCGAACCCTATTTCAACCTCAATTATATGCGTCGATTGTTGTTTGATTGTCAAATCGAAGCCCATGGGTACATAGTAGTTTTTAGGAGCTATCTGACGCATCTTTCGGTTTTGATTTTGGAGTTCTGAGGAACCCGCAATCATTCGCCGAAGATTGCGGGTTTTTGGAGGTGTTCTGAGGTTTTTCTGGCGGGTTCTATTTTTCCGGCGAGTTCCAGCGGCGGCGGCAGGGGCTTCGGCTGGCGGAAACGCTCTTCAGAGGTGGCGGTCGGCGGCGGCGGCTTCCTCAGGCAGGTGGCACAGATCGGGCTCACCGGCTGAGGGCACGGCACGCGGGTGCCGACGAGAGGGGACGGCCGGGGTCACGGCGTGCGACCCCGCGGCTGGACAGAGACCCGCGCGACGCGGGTCTCCGCGTGGAAGACCGACCGGCTGTGTCGGCCGGTCGGTGGAAGAGCCTCCCACGCGGCGCAGGCAGGGTGGCTGGAGAGAGGCGGCTAGGCCGCAGTCCTAGCGGGACGGCTTGAACCGGGCGGACCGGGCCGGTCCGGCCCAAGACGGTTTCCCACCCCCCTTTTTCTTTTAAAATCTTCGGACGCCCGTATTTCAGGCTTCAGGCGTCCGTTTTGTGTGCCGTCAGCGGTAGCACGGACCTTGCGTTGAGGGGAACGCTTTGAGATAGTTTCGGGAATTTTTAATTCCCGAAACGAGGGGCCTCGGTGGTGCGACACGTACGTCGAGGGGTTTGTCGTTTTTCCGGGGAAACTTGTTTTGGATGGCGCGGACACGTCCGACGTCCGTTTTGAGCGCCGTCAGCGGTGTTGCGCCCTTGGCACTGAGGCGGAGGTTTCCAGGGTGGTTTCAGGCATTGTAGCCGAAGTTGAGGTGTGGACCCCACGGCCCGTCTTTCGAGCTGTGTGCGGCGTTTCATGACTTTTTCCTCGGACGTCCGTTCGGGGCGTGCGAGTATTCGATGTTGGGTGTTTTTTCCGAGGGCATCGCGTTGGTGCAGTCTTCCCACTATAATTCCGCATGATGGTGCAGGGCCCACGAGGGCCGTTTGGGCGTCGACGGTGATTTTCCATCTTTATCACCGGGCGACCATTTTGGACAAGTGAATAGTCCATCTTGTATGCTTTTTCGAGAGGATCGCAGTGGTGTGATCCGTTCGTTGAGTTTCTGGACAGGGATGTGGGTCCCACATGGCACCGCTCGTATGCGGGGTGCCAGGTGCATCTTTTTCTCCGGATATCCGTTTCAATCAAGTGAGTAGTGCTTTTGACGTGTTTTCCCGAGGGGATCGCAGTGGTGAGATGCGCCCGAATGTTTTCGGGGCCGAGGCTCGGGATCACGGGACGTCGTTCGGGCGTGTGGCGGTATTGGT
Source organism: Viscum album (assembly GCA_963277665.1). Classification (NCBI taxonomy): domain Eukaryota; kingdom Viridiplantae; phylum Streptophyta; class Magnoliopsida; order Santalales; family Viscaceae; genus Viscum; species Viscum album. Next base: position 635,521,402 of record OY728161.1, read on the forward strand.
GACTTTTCCATCAGATATCCGTTGGAGGCGAGTAAGTAGTTTATCTTGCGTGTTTTTCCATGAGGATTACAACGGTACGATCCGTTTGGTTGTGCAGAGACTCTTGCGCGATCTTGTGAAATACGGAAATGTGAAGGTGCCCCGGGGGCGGTTCTTCTACTGTGGTTGTAGCAAACCCTTGGCATGTGACCGCGTGCACTCCCGTGTGAGTGAAGTAATGCTTGAATAGATGTGGTTTTCCATGACCCAGTCGTTGAGGTGGAAAGTTGGAAATGTTACGTCACGCCTTCGCGTTGACGTTGGGTGCCGTGTGCATGATAGCCCATGGGCTGGAGACGAGGTATACATTGGGAGTATACGGGAGCGCTTGGAGGTACGTGTGGTTTGTACCTGAGACTGTTTGTGCGCTTGGTTGGGGTTTTACTTGGGGCCACACGTTGTGTGGGCCCCATGTGCGTGATGTGTTCTGCTTCACGTACTTGGAACTCTCGCGGCGTAGAGGGTCCCTCTATGCTTGTTTGTTTCACTAGCAGGGTGGAGTTCATTTCCCCTGGCTCTGTGCTCGTTTGTTTTACCAGCAGGGTTGAGTGGCCTCCCCCTGGTTTCATTCTCGATGGATCGGCCAGTAGCGGTGCTAGTGGCACCCCATGATGGAATAGGCACTGAACCTCTTTTGGGAGAGTTGTTCTGGAGTTGGGTGGTTGCGGGATACCCACTACGTGTTCGATTGGCCAGTGTTGTACCCTCCAGTAGAGATGACCAGAGCAGTTCTGAGTTTTACCCTCCAGCGGGGCTGTGCAGTGGGTTACTCATCGACTTCTTCGGGTTTACCCTCTAGCAGAGACTGGGCAGTGGGTTTCTCATTGACTTTTAGGGTCTACCCTCCAGTAGAGACTAGGCAGTGGGTCACCCAATGACCTCTTAGGGCCTACCCTCCAGCAGGGCTGGGCAGTGGGTCGCCCGTCGTCTAGTTCCAGGTCTACCCTCCAGCACGGCTGGGTAGTGGGTCACCTGTCAACTTATTCCAGGTCTACCCTCCAGCACGGCTGGGCAGTGGGTTGCCTGTCGACTTATTCTAGGTCTACCCTCTAGCGGGGCTGGGCAGTGGGTCGCCTGATGATGTATTAGGGTTTACCCTCCAGCAGGGCTGGGCAGTGGGTCACCCGATATCTGGTTATGAATTACCCTCCAGTAGGGTTGGTCAGTGGGACACCCATTGTTATTCCAGACTCAGTCCATCCTACTAGGCTAGTCTGTGCCTTTCCTCCATGGTTACCGGAGCGGGACCCTTGGTTGTACAGGTCGGTGATCGAAGGACTTTGACTTTGAGGAGACCTCTCGACTGCAGGGCCGTGACGAGGTGTTGTTTGACTTTCCCTAGAACTCTCAAGTATGAGGGGTGCTTTCCCCACCGATATGCGTTCTTGTGACGCGATCTAAAACCGTGCGGGCGAGTCAGTGCCGCCCAAAGTGGATAGTGTCAATGTGCGGTGATTGAGCCCCTTGGATTGGGGTTTGGGGCAGACGTGCGGGATGCTGGGCATCGATGGAGTTTACTCCTGGGACTGTTGGATACTCTTTTCTTGGGCTGAGCTACGGAACAGAGATCCCCTTACGAGCTTGTTCGGGCTTCTTGTAGAGAATATATATATGTATATACCTTGTTCGAGTACCCACTTCTTGGGATTGGTTACTCTCCCTCCAGGAGAGGCGAAGACACGCGAGGTATGCCACGTGCTTTCCGTGTCTAGATTCTCACGGTTGGATGAGTCTAATCTCCTCCTATAGGTAGTGAAGACTCGATGATAAGTTCATCTTCTCACCGTTTCCAGCTCCTTGTGGCTGGACGAGTCTACTTCCTTTCTCTTGTTGGGTTGAGCTGGACTCTTTACTGCACTTTCAGTCGTACTCCTCTACTTTTCCTGTTCGCTCTACTGCTCACCCTTCGGTACCTCATTTGTTGCTCCCTAGAGCCTTCGGGGTATCCTACTGAGTATTTTTATACTCACCCCTACTTGGGCTTTTCCCGCACTTGGTGTGCCCTTGCAGATGACAGGCAGGTGGAGCGTGACTTCAGTGGAGCGTAGGAGCTCGGGAGCTTGGACCGTGTGCGGTGGTCATGGCCGGGTTCCAGGTGGGAGACCCGTCAGCTGTTTCTTTTTGTTTACCTGTTGCTGGGTTGTAACACTTTTTAAATGGGCGCGTGTTTTTCCCCTTTTCTTTTCAGTTTTTTACTTTGTACTGTTTAGAGGTCGACACACATTTGTGGTATTTATATAGCAGTTTCCCTCTTCTTTGGCTCAAGCCCGGGTAGGGTCGGGTCGTGACATGATATGTTATTTTATGTATAAATGGTATGTAAAATATTGATTTCATATATTTCAATGATTTTCATGTTTATAAAATTATAAAAAAGTTTATGATGATTTTGTGATGGTTCTTTTAGGATTAAAATAAGAAGTAAAACATATCCTAACCTAAAGAGAATTATATTAAACTAAATGTATCAATGGATGAAATTAATGTTTTATTAGAGAAGGCATCCTATGATTGAGTTGTTATATTCATATGATCATTTACTCTTATTTTAGGGTTAAAAATTTTGGGTATTAGTATTTGGTTGAAACATGATCATGGAAATGAAGATCATATAGGTATGTATATAAATATAATTTTGATTTATAAATTAATAAGTCATAAGACCTAATTTTTTTATAATATTTTTATATTTATGTGATTATGAAAAAGGTGAGTTTCCTAGTCCTACATTCAGTTGTGAGGTTAATATCATAATAGAAAATAAATCATGATACTGTTATATATTTTCATTGTTAAGTGATACATGTCAATGATATTCTGGTATACACTAAATGATATGAGGATATGTGAAACATTTAAGTATTTTTCATTATAATTGTTTATTTAAATTTTTTGAAATATATATTAAATGGTATCAATTGCCTACAAAAATGATTTTATGAAAATGTTACATTTTTTAGTATAAATATTAAAGGATATATTATTGATGTATTTATATCTATTTAGTTTTATATACATTTTTTTCTATTATAAAGGGTTGATAAATTTTGAAAAATTAAGACAAATAGTATTTTTAACCTTGGGACTAATAATTGGATCATGATAATTTTGGTGAATCTCATGACATTTTGGGATAGTAGTATATATTAGCTAGTGTGTGATTCTATAACCATGTGATAAATTCTATTTATTTAATAAAGATAATTTTAACTTATAGAATAATATACAGATTTATTTATTTTACTGTCTCGTATATTCATATTTTTCAAGGATGGTTATTTTGGGGGAATGTGTGATTATCGTATATGCATACCTGAGTATATTATTTTATGAAATTTAAATGTTATTTGAGGAATCATTAGAAACTAAATATAGCTTAAAATAGTAAGATATATTTTATTTTGATAGTTATATCCAAAATAATAATTATGTTACGAACACCCTCACCAACTTTCATTAGCGAGTAATAATTAAAATTGTGAGGATGAAATTCATATAAGGAGTAGAATGTAATTGCCTATGATTTTGGAACCTTTAAATTGATATTTTTATTTGTATATTATATCACATGAAACACCAAACCAGTGAAAACCCCAACTAAAATTAACAATTAAATATTAAAATTAAATTAATAATGCAATCCTTAGTAATTACAAATATTAATCAATTTAAATAATTACATATTGTTATTTTTCATTGATTTTAAAAGTAATTCCTTTTAAAGAACAATTTATATAAAAAATAGGTATATTATTTTAACTTTATAAATTAAATTGATCATAGTTAAATATTTATTTTAGTTAATATTTAAGATCCTATATTTTCTTGGTATATCCCTATTTATGTTTTCGTTACCCTTTTGGAGTCCAGCTTTCATATATTGGACCTCAGTTAGAAGTCAGAAACTATCTAAGACATTTTTGAGTAAGTGATTCTAATGTTTATGGGGTTGTGTGCTACATATAAAATTCATGAAATAAATAATATATTTATAGTATAAATTTATTAGGAAATCCATCCCCATAAAACCCTTTTACACAACATGTTTTTTTGAATTTTCCATAAAATCATAATTAAATTCATAAACTAGATTTTTAGACATAAGATTGGTTTTTTTCAGTTTTATTTCAAGGGAATATGATTTTGGGTGGAACATGTATTTGTGGAATTTATTACGCTAATACCCTATTTACATCACAAATATTCCACTCCCATCGTTAAAATCCAGTAGCTAGTGTTCCTATTACATGTTCCACCTCTCATATTTTACATACCTACCATTGGTTGCATAGGAGGATTCCTCTTCAAATAAAAATCTATCCCATTCAGTATTTTCATTTTATACCTAGAAATCAATGTTTCATGGTTCCATTTAGAGTAATGACAAAATCTACTATATCACTGTTGGACTCCTCATGTGATAATCATGTTTTAATGATCAAAAATCCTATTACTGTTAATTAATCTCAATCTTCATTGCACATCTTGCTAATGCTCTTAAATCTCAATAATAACTACACATCATGTCTTAATGATAACAAATCGTATAATGTTAATTACTCTCTTTATTATTTACAAGTCTCATGCATGATCATAAATCTCACATATATTATCAAGCCTTTATATTTATGATTCAATTTCTTTTACTCTATAGTGGTTAAACTTAATCCATGTTCCACATATTACTGTCTAAGTCCAAATTGATATTTGTCTAAGTATGGAGACACAGTGAAGGACTCACCGTGACCCACACACCGTGAAGGACTCACCCTGACCTAGACACCGTGAAGGACTCACCGTGACCCAGACACCGTGAAGGACTCACCGTGACCCAGACACCGTGAAGGACTCACCGTGACCTAGTCACCGTGAATGACTCACCGTGACCGAGACACCATGAAGGACTCACTGTGACCCAGACACCATGAAGTACTCAGCATGACCCAGACACCGTGAAGGGCTCACAGTGACCCAGACACCGTGAAGGACTCACCGTGACCTAGACACCGTGAAGGACTCACCGTGACCCAGACACCATGAAGCTCATACTGTGAAGCTCACACTGTGAAGCTCATACTGTGAAGCTCATATCGTGAAGCTCATAACGTGAAGCTCATACCGTGAAGAAGACACTATTTACTTAATCACTGTGACACCATTTCTTAACCTTTTTTCAATACTATTTAAATAATGTTAACGGTCATATTTGTTGTTTTTAATGCATTTAATGTTGTTTAATGTTACTTGTTGGCATGTCAGAAAACCCTATATCGTACCTATGAAAAGTGAATCATTCCTACTTCCAGAACTCATGGAATATAAGAAAGACTGAGATGCAGTACACAAAAGAGAGTGAGGTAACGTGAAAGTGAAAAAGAAAAAAAACCGTGACGATACAACGAGAAGAACATACATACATCAGAGAAAAATCCTGAACAAGAAGGAGATTGTAAGACCTTCAGAGAACTCTCATGAGTGCAATCAAATACTGCTAAAGAACACACGACGAATCAAGAGACCTTTCTCACTCTTGTAGAAGACAAGCTGAATTACGACACTCTGTTTTTCAACAGAAAAACCAGAGAAGGACTCAGAAGAATTTCTTCTAAATCCAACGAGTCCAAAGCTACATTGATAATCACTAGAGCTTTATATAATCTCATATATCTTCTCTACGTGATTTATATATTAACTTTCGAGCAGTGTGGTGTACTCTGTAATTCTTATACACACACTGTTTCCTGCACTGAACTGTAGGATATCAAAATCCTCACTCTAAATCTCTTAACTCTTGTTTACCCACGTCAACTGTGGAAGAGGTCCTTTTGTGGCCTGGTCTTTGCTTTGTTTCCCACGTAGAACAGTGGTAGAGGTCCCTGTGTGGCCTGGATGGTTTTGTAAACTATTTTTAACCCTGATCTAGGGTGTGGATCAAATTTATATAAATTTGAGAGGACTAAGTCTCGGCTTGAGACTGAACCTCTTGTTATATCTACTGTGCATATTTAATTTAGGTTTAAAGTATACTACATATATCTTATTTATTCCACTGCTATTACGTTGAAATACAAAACTATTTTGAAGCGACATTGATAGTTAAATTAGCAAGTGTTTACACTTATTGTAAATCAATAGGTTAGCTTAAAAAGTTAGTTTGAACTTGTGGTTAAATTAACTGAGACCTAATCAATCTTTGAGAATCTAAGTGAACATTTACAATCTGTATAAATTCACTACAGTTTAACTTGTTTTATAAATTGGGGGATTTTAAATAGACAATATTTTAATAGAAATTTTAATTGGAACTCAATTCACCACCCTCTTGAGTATCCACTCCAACCAACATTTGGTATCAGAGGATTTTGTTTTTGATTAAATGATTTTTGAAATTCTCTGTTTTTTCAACTATGATTCTAGTTGTATTTTAAAGTTCTTAAAATTTCTGTTATTTCTAAATTTTTATCTCTTTAAATTATCTTTCTAAAATCTATTTATGGATAATAGACTAGAGGGTGCTGCTACTAACAAGCCACCTTTCTTCAATGGTACGAACTATGCTAAGTGGAAACTGAAAATGAAAATTCATTTAGAAAGCATGGGTTTTGATATCTGGACTTCCATAGAATCAGAATATAAACTTCCCACAACTGTTAGATCCACTTGGGATGAAACTAAAAAGACTGCTTACAATAATAATTGTAAAGTTATGAATGCGTTGTACTGTGCTTTAGGAGATGAAGAGTTTAACAGAATTTCTGCTTGCAAAACTGCTTTTGAAATTTGGGATACTTTGGGTGTTTCTCATGAAGGAACAACTAATGTTAAAGAAATGAGATTAAATACTTATACTATTAAATATGATAATTTTAAAATTAAGACTGATGAACCTATTTATGATATGTATCTCAGGTTTAACGAGATAGTCAATACAATGAATTCACTTGGAAAGGCTGTTCCAGCAAAGGAACAAATTATGAGAATCTTGAGATGTTTACCAGACCGATGGAGAGGAACATCTGTTTCAATCAGAGATTCATGTGACATTGCTACTCTACCTATAAAAGAACTCATTGGTAAGCTTATGATGTATGAGGAAGAACTCAAGGTAAATAAAGAGGAAGACGAGGAACCTAAGAGAAAATCAGTGGCTTTCAAGACTACTACTTCAAAGAGTAAGGACAAAGATAGAGATCAAATACCTATTGACAGTTCAACCAGTGAAAATTCAGACTGTAATAGTGATTCTGAAATGGCTCAGATAGCCAGAAGGTTTAAGAAATTTTATAGGAAGAAGAAATTATTCAGAAAATCAAATTACAAAGGAAAGTATGACAATAAGGGACATTGGAAGAAGGATTGGAAAAAGCTAGATAAAAGTGATGAAGCTGTCTGTTATGAGTGCAAAAGAAAATGACATATTAAAGCAGACTGCCCAAAGCTCAAATTCAAGAATAAATATGATTATAAGGACAGTAAGTACAAAAAGGCTCTAAAGGCTACTTGGAGCGCTTCTAAGGATAGCTCCAACGAATCTGAAGCTTCTGAGACTGAAACCATAAATAAGGCAAACATGTGTTTTATGACAAACACATATGAGGTAACCTTAGATACTCCCATTTTAAATTCATATTATTCTGGAGATGATTCTGATTCTGAAAACATGTCAATATCTGAATTGTTTGAATACTGTGATATGTTGGAAGAAACCTGTAATGAACTGAAAGACAAATAAAAAGGTTGAACGAAACAGTATGCTTTATTTATTAAACATTAATCTGATCTTGACATAGAAATGGAAAATAATGCTCAGTTTCTTAAAGAAAACACTGAAATGAAATTGTCAAATGAGCAACTTAGGAAGTATTTAGAGAAATTCCCAAATGGAAAGGACACACTAACTCAAACGCTAGGAAAGAAAGTTTCACCAAAATACACTACTGGAATAGGCTATAAACCTGGACAAAGATAGATTATTAAGAATAGATTTATTCCTAAATCTGTACAGAATATTTCTAGTTCTTGTTCTGGACATTTATATGCTTCAACTAGTTATATTCATAGTTACGCATCTAATAAGATTTATCTTTCAAAATATGTTGATTCTACAAATTTTATGAGACCCATAAGACAAATTTGGGTACCTAAAGTTTTGTTAGCTAACCTGTCTGGACCCAAGAAGATCTGGGTACCAAAATCATTTCCTATGTAAATCTGTTTTGTAGGGAACCTTCTTGAAGAGTTATCACAAGAAGAAATGGTATTTGGACAGTGGATGTTCAAGACATATATCTGGGTATTACTCATGCTTCAAGAGTTTAAAAAAGTTTGATGGAGGCTTTGTCACCTTTGGTGATAACTCTAAAGGGAAAATCATCAGCCTAGGCCAAATTGGTAACACTGACTCAGTTTTAATTTCTAAAGTTTTATTTTTTGATGGACTTAAATATAATCTGTTAAGTATTTCTCAGTTATGTGATGATGGTTTTAATGTTAAATTTAAAAATTATTCTTGAAATGTTTTTAATTCTAAAAATGATTTAGTATTTTCTACCCTGCGAAATGAAAATGTTTATGTTGTTGATTTAAATTCTTTAGCCATGCAAAATATTACCTGTTTAAATGCTTTTCATAAAGAGTCTTGGCTTTGGCACAGAAGATCATGACACTGTAATATACACTCACTTAGAAAACTTACTAGGAAGAACTTAGTGAGAGACCTACCCAAACTTGAGTTTCCAAATGACGAAGTTTGTAATCCCTGTCAAAAGAGAAAGCAACATAAAGTTTCTTTTAAATCAAAGAAATAAGTTTCAACTTCTCAACCTCTCGAGTTGGTTCACATGGATTCGTTTGGACCTTCTAGAGTTTCTAGCATAAATGGGAAGCACTATGTCTATGTCTTAGTAGATGACTTTTCTAGATATACTTGGGTATACTTCTTAGCTCACAAAAGTGAATATTGTTCTTACTTTGTTAAATAATCCAAATCTATAGAAAATCTTAGTGGAATTAAGATTAAAACTATAAGAAGTGAACATGGCCGTGAGTTTGAGAATCATGAATTTGAATCCTATTTCTCACACAACGGATATAGTCATAACTTTTCTGCCCCTAGGACACCTCAGCAAAATGGTGTAGTAGAAAGGAGGAATAGAACCCCATAAGAAATTGCTAGAACTATGCTTAATGAATATGACCTACCTATTTACTTTTGGGCTAAAGCTGTGAATACAACTTGTTATATTATCAATAGAGTCTTGATCAGACCTGTTCTTAAGAAGACCCCTTATGAGTTGTGGAACCATAGGAAACCTAAGGTTAACTATTTCAGAGTCTTTGGCTGCAAAGTCTTTATTCTTAATACCAAAGATAATGTTGACAAGTTTGCATCCAAGAGTGATGAAGGAATCTTCCTAGGTTATTCAATTTCTAGTAAATCCTCTAGAGTTTTCAATAAAAGAACCAAGTGTGTGGAAGAATCTATTCACATCAAGTTTGATGAAACTGATCCACATGAGCCTAAAATTTCTCTTGAAAATCTTGAAGAAGATTTATCTGTTCTAGATCTTAATGACAAATCAAATGAAGCTTCTATAAAGACAACCAGTTGTGGAAATTTTCCAGAACCTGCTTCTGTTGATTCCCAACCTGTTGATGAACCTGAAGTTTCTAGTCCTACCTTTACTAGATCAACTAGAATTCAAATGAATCATCCTTTAGATGCTGTTGTAGGAAATCTTGATAGAGGGACACAGACTAGAGCTTCTCTTAGAAATCAGGTTGAACATCAAGCCTTCTTGTCATATCTTGAACCTAAAAACATTGATGATGCTATTAATGATGAATTTTGGGTAATTGATATGCAAGAAGAACTCAATCAATTTGAAAGAAATAATGTTTGGAATCTTTTTGAAAGACCTAAGGACACTTTCACAATAGGCACTAAATGGGTGTTTAGAAATAAAGTAGATGAATCCAGAAACATAGTTAGAAATAAATCTAGGATAGTTGCACAGGGCTATAGTCAAGAAGAAGGTATTGACTATGAGGAGACTTTTTCTCCAATAGCTAGATTATAAGCCATTTGGATTTTACTTTATTATGTTGCACATCTAAATTTCAAACTATATCAAATGGATTTTAAAAGTGCATTCCTGAATGGATATATTGCTGAGGATGTTTTTGTTGAACAACCACCTGACTTTTCAAACCCTAATTTTCCAAATCATATTTTCAAACTATCAAAAGCTTTATATGGTTTAAATCAAGCTCCAAGAGCTTGGTATGATAGATTAAGTACTTTTCTAATTTCTAAAGGTTTTACAAAAAGAATAGTTGATCCTACTCTGTTTATAAAACAAATTTCTAAAGATGTTTTAGTTGTACAAATTTATGTAGATGATATTATTTTTGGATCTTCAAAGACTACATTATGTACTGATTTTTCTAAAATGATGCAAAATGAATTTGAAATGAGTTTAATGGGTGAACTTAAATTCTTTCTTGGATTTCAAATATTTCAAAATGATGATGGAATTATTTTAACTCAAAGTAAGTATACTAGAGATATTTTAAAATGTTTTGGATTGGATAACACAAAAAGTAGTGACACTCCCATGAGTACCACCTGTAAGATGGATCTTGATGAAAATGGTAAATCTATTGATCAAACCACTTATAGTGGAATGATTGGAAGTCTAATCTACCTAACTGCTAGTCATCCTGATATTATGTTTAGTGTGTGTATGTGTTCTCATTTTCAAGCAAAACCTAAAGAGTCACATTTAAATACTGTAAAAAGAATTTTCAAATACCTTAAGCATACTTCCAATTTAGGACTGTTCTATCCCAAAGGACAATCATTTGAATTAGTTAGTTATTCTGATGCTGATTTTGCTGGATGTAAGTTAGATAGAAAAAGAACCTCTAGAACATGTCACCTTTTAGGCAAGTCACTAGTATCATGGTGTAGTAATAAACAAAATTCGGTTGCATTATCTACTGCAGAAGCTGAATACATAGATGCTGGCAGTTGTTGTGCACAAATTTTGTGGATGAAACACACATTACTAGACTATGGATATCAATTCAGACATGTCTCAATAAATTGTGACAATACAAGTGCTATCAACATTTCTAAGAATCCTATTTCTCATTCTAGAACAAAACATATTGATGTAAGTCATCACTTTTTGAGGGATCATTATCAAAAAGGTGATATCACTTTGGAATTCATTGGTACTGAATATCAACTTGCTGATATATTCACCAAACCATTAAATTCTGAAAGATTAGACTACATCATACATGATCTTGGTATGATTAATCATAAATGAATATCTTACCGATCTTAATGTTTAATACTTTATTGTACTTTACCTTACGGTTTCATACTCACTATTTCTAAGTTATTGTTTTGTACTCAGGGTCTGACAACTCACTGTCTCATCGTGACTATATAAAATGCTCACTATCTCACCATGATGACTATAAACTGTCTCACCGTGATGACTAGTTTTCATCTCACCGTAATACCTACTCACGGTCTCACCGTGAAGAGTTATTTATATTTTTATTTTATTTTTAACCCGTATCGCGGTAATTTTTATTACACCGCTATTTGATTTCATGCGTTTTTGTTTTTATGACGTTTGAAATTCCCAAATGATAAAACTTAAGGGTTTCATTCGATTCCTTACCGAACTCTCTCCGGAACCTTCTATTCCCTCTCGCCCGAACCTTCAGTGAATGCCAAGGATGAATCATCCATCTTCACCCTCATCTGAGAAGCATAGCTCTAAGAAAAAAAAGAGGATACCGATGATAGCTCCCAAAGGACCGCTAAACCCAAACCTCGTAAGTCGTACAGTTGTACCTGAAAAAGAGGTTTGCGCAGAGTGGTTGCTGTCTAGCAGATCTTTAGTTTTGAATGTTTTAAGAGAACAAGGATGGATTGAATGGTTCACTGGACAAAATAGACCGATTTACACAAGGATTGTATCTCAATTCTATCAGTATGTGAAGTTCTCTTTTGAGTTTGGAGAAAGATTTATGGTGACCAGCTGGATCGATGGTCAGAAGTACTCTTTCTCTTCAAGGATGTGGGCTGCATGCCTAAGAATTCCCCATGAAGGAGTTTGTAAAGATTACAAGAGAGACCCTCCTCCAACAACCGACATCTTTGACCTAGAGAATGATTTGGAAAACCTGACTGGAAATGGGACCAAGTGAAGGGCCATAGCTGCTGAACTAGATGGGGAGACAAGACTTCTGTTCAAGTTTGTTCAGAATTTGGTTAGTCCAAGAAAAGGGGATTTTGCTGTGATGAAGTATCAGGATGTGTTCCTGATCCATCTGTTGAAGAATGTCCATAAAATCAATCTTAGAAAGTATGTTATCAATCATATCTGTGAGATGATCAAATTCACTTCCAAATCCACCTCCCTGTTTTATTCAAGGATTATTTCAGCTATGTTAGTTGCAAAAGGGATGGTTGGACCTAATGAAGAAAAACTAGAAGACCTTGATTATTGCCTATCCATGCCTATCATCAGAAGGATAAAGATTAGCTGGAACCCCTGGAAGAAGTAGTGGGTTGAGGATAATGATCAATTGTATAAAAAGTTTAATCCTGCTGACTATCCAAGAAGGCCTAAAAATGTATCTGATCTTGGTTTTGAACCAGATGAAGTGGCTGAGTATTCAGAAGAAGAAGAAGAAGAGGAAGTAACAGCTGAAGTATCTCCTAGAGAAGAAACTAGAAGACCTCAAATGGAAACAACACCTGTTGAAAAAGAAAGGACTGCTATCCCTGCTGAAACACCTCAAGAGGAGGAAGTTGGTGTTAGTTTGAGAGAATAGGAAGCTCCTGCTTCTAGTGCGGATGTAAATCCAAAAGCTCATCCTATTGCTACAAAGAAATTGATTTTTCCTGATTCAGAACAGAAAGCAACCTTAGAGGCACATCCGGTTGAAGAGGATCTTTCTGTTGAGAAAGAAGCAAGTCTGGAAGTTCAGCCAGTGGAAGAGTCAGTTCCTGAGATTATTCCCTCTGCTGAAGAAAGGATGGAAATTGACTTTCAGCTGGAAAGTAAAGAGTTTTCTGAAGAGTTTAGGGATGACCCTGTGGATCTTGTCCATGTTCCTGAACCTCAAGAATCTGGAAGGGAAGCACAAGTTGAGGGGGAGGAACCTCAAAACCTTGATATTGTGGAAGCTGGATCTGCTGAAGATTCTCAACCTTTTATCACTTTTTCTGTGTACTCTCGGTATGAGTTCCCAAGATTTTATGATATGAATGAGTCACATCAAGTGACTGCAACTGGAATGTATCTTTCTTCTCTATTTCAACTGAAGTCCTTAGCTCATCCAGAACCAGAACCAGAGCCCCATCCTCAATCCGAATCAGAATCTGAGTCTGAAAGTGACTCTGAAACTCAACCAGAATCTGAACCTCTACCCTTACCTGCACCCTTACCTAAGAATAACTCCTTTGTGACCAAAGATGATCTGAAAGTTTATGGAGAGACTTTGTTAGCTGGAGTTGAGAAAATTGTCTCCACTCAACCTTGCCCAGTTACTCCGTTAAGTTAAGAAGATGCATCAATTCTCTTGGAAAATATTATCTTGCATATTCAACCATGGACGATCCGTGAAATTCAATAAGTCAGAGTTGAGAATAAGATAATGAGTGCTGATGTTGAAAATCTGAAAAGTATGGTAGAAATTTTTCAGAATGAGTTATCTTTTAGATCAGAGCCTGCTCCTGTTTCTACCCCTGAACCTGTTGTTGTTTCTCCTGAGTCTTCTGATTCTATCCTTGCTAGAGAGATTGTGTCTCAAGTTCATCTATACCTACATTATTTTGATGAGAATATTGGAAAAAGGCACACCAAGATGCTAGAACGCATGAGAGAGCTTGTGGAAAATCTGAATAAGCTTACAGATGAATACACTGGATGCCTGCAAAAAGTTCTAAAATAGCTCAAAGATCTAATAGAAACTGTCAAGGCTTCATCTGCTTCTAGTCAATCCTCCACAACTTCTTTGGATGATTCTATGATGAGATCCATAATAAAGGAAGAACTTCAGAGTGCCTTGAGTAGCTTGGATCTATCCTCTTTGTAAGCAGTGATTCAGAACAGTGATAGAGTGTTGGACTTGTTTAGAATTCATTCTAAGATAGCCAATGATGCTCAACAAGATATCACCAAGAAAATTGATTTGTATCTCTCCCGGATTTTCTCTAAAAGTGATATGTCAGATCATTTTAGATATCTTGTGGAAAATTTGAGAATCCCTCCGGTGACTCAAGATTTTAAGGATCAAGTTCAGAAACTTACAGAGTTCACCAGATTGTTGGACAGATTTTTGGAGAATAAGGATGATTTTGAAAAGGCTATGCAATATGGTGGTGAAATAATTACTGATTTCATCAATCTTTTGAAGCCGTATCTTCATGTGCAGAGCACTGCTATAGTTGCTCCAGTTGCTGCACCCTTTAGAACTGGTCTACCTGCCTTAGCCTCAACTGCCATGATAGTCATCCAAGCTCTTTCTCAGACCCGGCCAGTCATTCTTGACCAACCACAGCCTAGATCTTCTACTTCTCCCACTTTGTCTCCATCTGTATTTGAAGGTATACCCTTACCCTCATTGTCTACCACATCTATGCCTTATTCTACATCAGCACCAGCTCCTGCTGCTGATAAAGGCAAAGACAAAGTGGATCCCTGAAGAGTCCGAGGATTGTTTTTCTTTTTGATGGGATGTCTTTTGTTGCTTCATGTTTTATTGTATTTTGAACCCTTTGTTTAATGAAAAATGCAGTGTTTCATTTCATTTTCTATAATTTTTGATAATCCCAAAAGGGGGAGAAAACTCCAAGTATAACAGAGAGAAAAACTACTAGTGTCAGTTCTATAATGGTTTTTGCTATTCTAATATGCTAGTTTCTTTTATGTTACATTTCATTTATATTCTACCTATATCTGATTTGTGATCATCAAAAATGGGGAGATTGTTGGACTCCTCATGTGCTAATCATGTTTTAATGATCACAAATCCTATTACTGTTAATTAATCTCAATCTTCATTGCACATCTTGCTAATGCTCTTCAATCTCAATAATAACTACACATCATGATTTAATGATAACAAATCTTGTGATGTTAATTAATCTCTTTATTATTTACAAGTCTCATGCATGATCATAAATCTCACATATATTATCAAGCCTTTATATTTATGATTCAATTTATTTTACTCTCCAGTGGTTAAACTTAATCCATGTTCCACATATTACTTTCTAAGTCCAAATTGATATTTGTCTAAGTATGGAGACAGCGTGAAGGACTCACCGGGACCTAGACATCATGAAGGACTCACCGTGACCGAGACACCATGAAGGACTCACTGTGACCCAGACACCGTGAAGGACTCACCGTGACCCAGACACCGTGAATGACTCACCGTGACCCAGACACCGTGAATGACTCACCCTGACCCAGACACCATGAAGGACTCACCGTGACCCAGACACCGTGAAGGACTCACCGTGACCCAGACAGCGTGAAGGACTCACCATGACCCAGACACCCTGAAGGACTCACCGTGACCCAGACACCATGAAGGACTCACCGTGACCCAGACACCGTGAAGGACTCACCGTGACCCAGACCCCGTGAAGCTCATACCGTGAAGCTCATACCGTGAAGCTCACACCGTGAAG
The DNA here is from genome assembly GCA_963277665.1 of Viscum album. NCBI lineage: Eukaryota > Viridiplantae > Streptophyta > Magnoliopsida > Santalales > Viscaceae > Viscum > Viscum album. Next base: position 635,537,171 of record OY728161.1, read on the forward strand.
CTCATGACGTTAAGTTCATACCATGAAGCTCATACCGTGAAGCTCATACCGTGAAGAAGAAACCATTTACTTAATCACTGTGACACCGTTTCTTAAACTTTTGTCAATACTATTTAAATAATTCTAACAGTCATATTTGTGGTTTTTAATGCATTTAATGTTGTTTAATGTTAGTTGTTGGCATGTCAGGAAACCGTATCTCGTACCTATGAAAAGTAAATCATTCCTACGGCCAGAACTCGTGGAATATAAGAAATACTGAGATTTAGTACAAAAAAGAGCATGAGGCAACATGAAAGTGAAAAAGAAAAAAAAGCCTGACGATACAATGAGAAGAACATACATATATCAGAGAACAATCCTGAACAAGAAGGAGATTTCAAGACCTTCAGAGAACTCTCATGAGTGCAATCAAATACTGCTAAAGAACACACAATGAATCAAGAGACCTTTCTCACTCCTGTAGAAGACAAGCTGAATTACGACACTATGTTTTTCAACAGAAAAACCAGAGAAGGACTCAGAAGCATTCCTGCTAAATCCAACGAGTCGATATCTACATTGATAATCACTAGAGCTTTCTAAACTCTCATCTATCTTCTCTACATGATTTATTTGCTAACTTTTGAGCAGTGTGGTGTACTCTGTAATTCTTATACACACACTATTTCCTACACTGAACTGGAGGATATCAAAATCGTCACTCCAAATCTCTTAACTCTTGTTTACCCACGTCAACTGTGGAAGAGGTCCTTATGTGTCCTGGTCTTTGCTTTTTTTCCCACGTAAAACAGTGGTAGAGGTCCCAGTGTGGCCTGGACGGTTTTATAAACTGTTTTTAACCCCAATCTAGGGTGTGGATTAAATTTATTTAAATTTGAGAGGACTAAGTCTCGGCTTGAGACTGAACCTCTTGTTATATCTGCTGTGCATCTTTAATTTAGGTTTAAAGTATACTACATATATCTTATTTATTCCGCTGCTATTACTTTGAAATACAAAACTATTTTGAAGCTACTTTGATAGTTAAATTATCAAGTGTTTACACTTATTGTAAATCAATAGGTTAGCTTCAAAAGTTAGTTTGACCTTGTGGTTAAATTAACTGAGACCTAATCAATCTTTGAGAAGCTAAGTGAACATTTACAATCTGTATAAATTCACTACAGTTTAACTTGTTTTATAAATCAGGGGATTTTAAATAGACAATATTTTAACATAAATTTTAATTGTAACTCAATTCACCCCCCTCTTGAGTATCCTCTCCGACCAACAATCACAAATATTGATAATTGTCAGTATCTAGTATTATTTTGAGGTAGTTGACCTTAAATAAAATCCCTAAATCCTATTTTAATTTCACTCAATACCTGAAAAAATTATGATTGTGTTGGTACATAGTTTATATAACTTAAAAATATGAATAATTCAATTTTATTGATAATCATAATGATTTTAATTCCCATTGTATCCCATTGGGTATATTGGCATTGAGACCAAACTTTTGGAATCTTCATTGGTGTGTATACCCTTGAACATAATAAACATGATGACTTAATAATGAGATATTGGAATTAAATTAGTTTTTTGATTATGTATTGAAATGGGATCACATGATATGGCATAATAAATCAAATAATTTGGGTTTAGGAGATGCTTAATGGGATTGAAATTGTTATGATGATATTCTTTGTGTATTGATTCACATTTTTTATGTTTGACCTGTTGATTGTTATAATCCCTAATATGATAAAATTATTAGAGGAATCTAGTCAATTATTAATTATTAGAGTGCTTTGTCCATATGTGTATTAATTTTGAGAAGTCTCTTCTTGGATGTGTTGCAACGGTGAGAGGTATATTCTTAGATGTGTTATGATACATAAAGGGCTCTACCCAAATTATTCTATAATTTTTTCTGATCCATGCACTAGTAGTGTTACGGTTATGTTTTGTATTGTTCCATTATAAGATCATAGATATTCAAAATCATTCCAAAGTAGGTTAAAATGGAACTGACTTCCATTCAGTAACACGAGGGTCTATTTGTTTATTCATGTACACTATTAACTTATTAAATTAATACACATGCTTATTACTTTATTATTAGAACTATATACTTTGGATGAACTAGTTTAGCCACCATTTGTGGTGTACTAGTAAGTTATACTCATACTCTATTTGAACCACCATTTGGTACTTGGATAGATTTCTTGGTTATTGGTGTAGTCAATGGAAAGGGTCCCCATTGTTGATTGTTTCTTACTAGATGGGTTGGAGCATGGAGATGGGACATTCATGGGGTTATGGATCATGGAGTTTGGTATCTTTATATATACCACTATAATTTTATTTTTATGAAATATAGTACATCATTTAGTAAATTTGTATCCTGACTTCGTGGGGTTCTACAATTATTGTGTTTTTTTATTTATATTTTTTTATACTATGATTATCAGGTGATTATTCAGTTTGTTTTAACTATTTTTCAATTATATTATTATATTCCATTATTACTACAACTCTATACTAGATATTATAGTTTCCAACTATATTATTTTAACACTCACTATTATATAGTAGTTTATACTGAATGGGGAGGCACGTCTAAGGCCACGTAAAAAACTAGATCAGTCGTGTGAGGGTGTACCGGATCACATAGATCACAAAGTATTATCAAAGATGTGGTTTCTATTATATTGATTTTATAATTTTTAAAGGTAGAAAAGAGACTAGGATTGTTTCATTACATGTTAATAAGCTTATTCATGGGAGTAACTAACCCATACATGGGATAAATTTGAGTTCTCATCGATTGAATTTGTGTCCATGTTGTTTTCTTATTACGGTTTTGAGGATATTTCACCTTGGGTAATTTACATGTTATGTGATCTTACTATTTTATGATATTTGACACATGGGTTGGTATAGTAGAAGATGATCATTCATGAATCATGATAGGCACATAGGTATATATGAAAAAATGAAATTTTCATACTAGGGACACATTTATTGTATGTGACATATTTTCAAATATGAACTGTAAAATGGAATTCCCTTAATATACCTAAAGAAATGGAATCATATAAACTATTGTGTTATTCTAATTCATATATTATACCAATTAAAGAGGGACCATTATTTAGTGGTCCTATGTTTTTTGACCTATTTTTGTTGACCATTGTGGTGTAATCTATATTGTATGGTGTGTGTAAAAACATTGTACATAAAATCAATCCTCATATTCATTGAATTGAGGATTAGGAGAATGGAAATAAAAATTATCCTAACACAGTCAGCTAAAACTTCTATAAGTTCTAGAGAATCATATCGATGATTATCCTCCTGATAGTTTCCTAGGTGTCGTTTGACCCATAGAAAAGGAGAATATGCATACTGCAGTTTCAATGTCTAGTATGTAATAGAGTTATAGCTATAACATATGCTAAAGCTCCCTGGGGAGGATTGTAAATAGAAAGTTGAGTTCTATATTGAGTCATTCTAGATAATCTTTAATCACCTTTAGACACCCACTAATAGGTTGATGAAGAGTTATACAAATATTTTGGGATGAAAAACTAAGACATTCTAGGATATTGTGGAGAAAGAAGATTCGTAGGAGGAGTTATCCTAAAAGGACATCAAGGAAAATTTCTTGAGCTACCTCTATCCAGAGAGTTTAAGTGATGATAAGGTTCATAAGATTAAGAATATAAACTGTGAGGTAATATTGGTGATGGAATATCTAGGATGCTTCACTGACCTATGTTATTTCTATCTATCCTAAGTAGATAATGAGATCACCATGTTGAGACATTTCTAGGATGGTCTTGGATATAAGATAGGGTTATAGGTGAATATCAATCACCTAAGAAGTATTACAAATATAATGAACCAGGCTCTCATCATGAAGTAAAATATGAGAGGGGCCTTGAGTGGTGTCCAAGTAGTTTCAGCATGGCAATCTGGGAGCTATTTTTCTTGGGGTAGGAAGTGATCCTTTGATAGTTACCTCTAAGGAAGTACCAGGAAATGAATCTAAGGTATTGGGAAACTAATCAACAAAAGTGACCCATTAAAATTTATTCTATTTTTTAATGTTGGTAGTAGGAGTTAATAGTGTCCTTAATAAATTTTGGAGAGTTATGAATGTGATATTTCAGTTTATCTATAGATTTTCTACAAGGGCTCTCAATGGAATAACGGTGGTAGTGGATCATGACTAGAACAGAATTCTAGAAATGGCTCAGCTACACCACAATAGAAAATTGGGTGTAGTTACACCATACATTTGGGCTGAGATAGAGGATTTGGTACTCCAGCACCTGAGTAGAATTACTACTCATAGTGTGAAAACAGGGGAGTCAGACTAGAGCCCAGGAAAGAGGTAAAATCATCTTCACAATATGTAGTCTTCTACGAGTAGTACAGATGTAGGACCTTCTACCAACAGATGTATTATTCTTGTTTCATCTTAACTTTCCTAAATTTTTTATATAATTGAATCAGATTCCTTGTATTTTCCCAAATTCAAACTAGTTTGGGATTTGTTATGGAGAGCTTGGATAGTGTAATTTCAATCGATACATCATTGGGTGTATTATCAAAGAATATCACACATTGTATATAATGTCCTCTAAAAATTAGAGGCTACCATTTCCTTTGGGAAATTATTCTTCTTGAAATGGAAAGATTTTATTTTGTCATTGGTATTAATTTGATAGTTCTATACCAAGATCATTTCAATGTTTATCAGATGATAGTTACATTTTATTCTCCTAAAGGGGGTAGTTATTTTCACCATTGTGATTGGGATCACTAGCAGGTTGTATATGAACAATTTAGAGTAGATTTAATTTTATCATGACTCTAATAGAAATCCTTGGAATGGGTGATAGTGAAGTAAAATATGACATTTCTAATCCAGTGTTGAATTTTTTTCATGATCTTTTTCCTAATTATTTATTTGGCTTACCGACCAATTAGGAGATCAAGTTAAATATCAAGATAGTGACATGAGGATAACCAATTTCTATATAAGATTTTATAATGGTATAAATAGATATTAATTTGTTTAATGTTTAATTGTAATATCTAGAAGAAATGGGTTTAATATATCCTGATATATCTATATGGGGTGCACCCATGCTTTTCTCCCATAAGGATGATGGGAATTTGTATTTATGTATGGATTATCAGAGACCGAACTAGATGATAGTCAAGAACCAATATCCCATTCTAGTCAATGAAAACATATGTGATCAATTTATAGTTTCCAAGATATTATCAAAGACTGAATTCAGGTTAAAATACCACCAGCTAAGTGTGATACCATTGGATGTACCCTATACAACTTTTTTGAGTACGGATGGCTTGTATGAGTTTTTGGTGATATCATTTAGTCTAATGAATACACCTGTGGTATTTTAATACTTGATGAATCATATCCTTTACCCATACATAGATTATTTTTGGTGTTATTCATGGATGGAATCATGGCTTCCTTCCAATCATCAAACGATCATGCCTAATATCATTATACTCACTTGAGTACATTGAGAAAGAATAGGGATTACTCCAAGATATCTAAATGTATTTATTTATTGATATAGAATTCATATTAGGCCATGTTTTCATAGATTTTTGAGTGTAAGTGGAACTAGAATAGGTTACATTCATAGTATCTTTGGAATGACCAAAGAATGACCTCAAGATATAGATTTTTCTTTTATAAGCATGTTACTATCGATGTTTCATTCAAGAACTCTCACGTCTGAAGGAAATGATGACCAAGATAACTAATAAACATTTGACTTTAATATGGAAATATTTTTTATATATGTATTTATAAGATAAGAATAAGAGGATGACCATATAACTGATCCACACCTTACTTTTGTTGAGCAAGGTATATATCATGTAATACGAAGTAGTATGAGTTGGACTCAATGCAGTTATAATGTAGGAGGACCAAGTGGTTACATATGTATATTGAAAACTAAGGCCACACAATAAGAATTAACCTAATCCTGATCTAGATTTAGTTTTAGTCGTATATTCCCTTTGGTGTTGGAGGCCATAACTGATGGTCAATAGTTTTTTGGTGTACCCACACCACAAGATACTAGTGTATATCTTTTATCAGCAATATATAAACATTAATAAAAGGAGGTGGATCAATTATATATAGTATTTTAAATTAATTATAGCTTAAAAACCTTGAAAAGGAATCATTTTCACTAATACCATGATCTTGAAGATGCAGACCGAGGTAGAGTAGGAGTCCTATAACGAGAGGGTTCTGATGGAATTCTTTGTGGACATATGTCTAGTTGTCCAGGAGTCCCAACATTGGGTAGTTCTAAATTTGACATCTGCTATAATTTTTATTTTGGTAAGGATCAAGTCAGAGAAGTTATATACAATATAGGGATTAACTCTGATGGAAAACGTATATAGGGTGGGGGGATCCACCATTAGAATAGTCACTTCATAGCAGTGATTTTCTTCTTTTTTATAGTTTGGTATGGGTTCTTGTGGGTTTATGTGAGGAGATGATGGGGGTGTTTCATGATTCTTAATGGAAAGTTTATTGAGGTTTAGAAAAGATATAGTGTGATATCCATAGAAAATATTGATGTCCAGGGATGAAAAATGAGATAGTGGGTTTTGTGGAGAGAAGTTTCACCTAATATCAGGAGAAGGTTGATCATCAAAGGTCTAGTAGCCTATTGTATCCTATTCCCATTCCAAAAAATAAATGGTATGATTTAATGATATATTTTTTAATAGTATTACACATGACACCCCATAAGAATAATGCAGTATGGTTGAATTTGGAACAATTGATGAAGGTATCCCACTTTTTACCTATTTGGGATACCATCACCCTTGATATTATGGTTTGTCAACATGTGGGATGGATAGTTAAGATACATGGTGTTATGAGGAGCATCATTTCTGATAGAGATGATTATTATTACATGTTTAGGTTCCAATAGGGCCTTCAAAAATTCTTTGATCATAGGTTCTTCTGAGTATAGTCTATCATCCTCAGACTGAAAACCAATTTGAATGGAAAATTCAGATTCTGGAGGATATGTTGTGAGCTAATATTTTGGATTATGATTGTACTTGGGAGAAACATTTGGCACTATTTTAGTTCTCTTATTAGAAAAAATTGATTCATGAATGTAAATTTCAACTTTTCAGAATTTCTATAAAAGGTCCTATCATTCACCTCTGCTGGTTATATGAAGGTGAGACAACACTTTTTAGACCTAGTATCATTCAAGAGACATCTTGATAGTTTTAGTTAATTAAAAATTGGAGACTAAGAAGAGCCTAAGAAAATACAATGCTAACCATATGATATTACCATTAGTGTTTGATCTTGGTCATCATGTTTCCCTATAGGTGTCACATAGGCTAAGGAAACCCCATATTAGAAAACATTATAAACATGTACCAAAGTTCATTGGGATGTTCAAGATAGTGGAAGGGTCAGATCTAGTGATGTACTGATTATCCCTTACACAGTTCTACAGCTCCATGCAAGATATTTTTCATGTGTCCATGCATTATAAATATCATTATAGCCATTATCATGTGATATATGTTAATAATGTAGAGGTGGAAGTTGATGTGTATTTTAAGGAATATTTGATTCATATCATGGACTGTAGTGAAAATAATCTTTGGGAAAATATTGTTTCTTTAGTTATAATATAGTGGAAACATGGGAGTCAAAAATAGGAGACCTGGGTGTGGGAGTCTAGTATGCAGACATAGTTTCCAGACTTTTTGATCGATGACCACCGAGATGAATTAGAGAACAAACATGGGATGAGATATTATAGGGCATGAATGTTGTTCAATAACTTCTTTTTTAGGTATGTCAATATTTATGTTTTGGTTAACCTTTTGAAGTTAATTTATCTTTGTTGGTAATTGATTTTCAGTCTAAAACAAGCTTGGATTATTTAGATTAAGTGATGGTAAAGTGAAGGGGTCTGAAGGCTATAGATAAAATTAATGACATAAATAAAATATTTAAATTGTAAATATCTAAAGAGAGACAACCACATAAAACCCATTTACACCATAAGTATTTTGGAGTGGGCCCTTAATTCAAAATTTATGTCATAAACTAGATTTTACAACATAAAATTGTATTTTTTTATATTAATTTGAAGGGATAAGATATTCAGAGGAATTGAGATTCATGGAATTTTTGATTTAACTACCATTATTATTTCATTAATATTCTATATAAAATGTTTAAAATCCATCAACCAATATACTAATAATCGATTCTACGTATTGATTTTTCGTACCAGTAGTGGCATAAGAGGCTTCCTCTCTGAACTAGAAGCTCAACTCATTGTATTGTTTTATTTTGGACCAAGAGATCGAAGATTCATGGTTTTATGAAAATGAAATTGGGAAATTAATGTATCACAGAAAATGATAATTATGGGAATATAAACTTATTTTGAAGTAGGTGGTCTAGAAAAACTCCCTAAATCTAGTTTTAATTTATCCTACAAGGTGTAATAACTATGATCAAAATGGAATGGCATGTGTCTGACCTAAATAATTGGATAATAGATTTTTACTAAAAAAATATATTTGAATTCTGAATAGATCTCAATGAGTCCATTGGCATCGAGACAAGACTTGCTTCCACTTGAGAGGTGAGCCTACACTCAGACATATTGAACTAACTACCTTGATAACAAGATATAATCATAACATGTATTTTATAAATTTTCATGAAAAGGAATCATATGAATTGAAATAATAAATCATATCATTAGTATTTAGTTGATCATTAAAGGGGTTGAAATGATTATGATGATATAATTAAAGAATTTCATCATTTCTATTTAAGTTTGAAATGTTGTTTACTATGATCCCTGATATAATAAAATTCATAGAGTGTTATGCCCAGATGTTCATTAATTCTATGAGTGCTCCACCAAAATGTATATAAATGTTGTGACAGATCATACCATATGTGTTTTAAAGTTAAGAGGGATCTTCCCATATGTGTTATACTTCATAGAGTCTCCACATAGTTTTTCCTATGATGATTTTTGAACCATACCCCAGTAGGTTTGTGGTTATGTTTTGAATGGTTCTGTGACTTTCTTTGAGATCTCCAACATCATGCCAAAATATTTTTGACATGCCCCTGGAGTCATGATTGAAATCAAGGGTCAGTGTGTCTATTATTGTGAAATATTAATTTTTAAAATCAGTACTGATTTTTATTGATTTATTTCATGAACTATATACTCAGTATGTATTTTTTATACAATTTTGGTGGTGGCCTACCAAGTTATACTCACAACTTGTTTGGGTTACTATTTATCACCCATATAGATTTCTTGGATGCAAGCATGGACAAGGGAAATGGTCTGTGTAGTTTATTTCATTTTTATAGATGAGATAGATCTTAGAGACAGGGCCTACATATGGTTCCAAAATGTGGTATTAGCATATTTATAAGTCCTGGTAGTCTTTTATTTGGAAAATGTTTCACGAACCGTCCTCGGGGCCCATGCCGTGACTACCCAAAACCCGCCTTCCATAGGCCAGGGGCTGGCGACTAGCACCAAAGGCGTAAATCCTGAAAAAAAGGGAAGGCATTGCTTTTAAAAAGTAAACAAACACCACAGAGTATGCAAGCTGAAGTAAACACTAAGTAAACTGAGTACAAAAGTAAGTGATGAAAAGTAAATGGGACAGAATACAAACTCAACTAAAAGTAAAGTACAACTGAAATGAAAGTACAACAACTAAAAAGTAAAGCAGTGAGTCCGAGCCATCCTTTGGAAATCCCACCAGAAGGGTGGGTACAGATAGTCTCCTCTACTCCTCGACTCCGGCTGTCCGCTCTGTGTACATCCCGTCTAGTGATCCACCTCCAGGTACAGTCTAGCTCCATGAGCTCCCACCTCGATCAGCGCTGTCTGTCGTCTGCATCCAACACAACGTAGTGTGGGCATATCCCGTGAAGGGGTGAGTATACGCTACTCAGTAGGGACCCAGAGACCCCCAAAGGTCTCCCAGAATCCACGAAGGATAAACCACAAAGGAAAGATACAATCACGAAGTAACAAACAACTATACATAAGTATATGCCCAAACATATACCTAAGTCATCTATTCTAGCTCGACTCTAGCACACGAGCCCAAATACAACCCAATCCACACAGGAAAACATAACCCATTCCATATAGTAATTCACAACCCAATCCACACAGGATAGCACAACCCAATCCACACAGGAAGGCACAACAATCATATCGATGATAATGATTGTAAGTTAAGACTCAGCTCACACAGGTATACACTTCGTAAGACGATAGAGATGATCAGATGTAGCCACTGATTCATCTAAGTTGTCAGAACCACATAGGATATAAGACCAACTAAGTTGTCAGACCCACAAAGGATACAAGACCATCTACTCTGCCGGACCCACATAGGATACAAGTACAGAGTCAAATACTGCCGGACCAACATAGGATAGAAGAACAGTAGTCAAATACTATCAGAACCACATAGGATAAAAGAATAGTAGTCATCACCGTTGAACCCATGGAGGATTCTAGTACGGTCATCGTCACTGCCGAACCCACGAAGGATCCTAGCACAGTCGTCATCGTCGTCATAGTCGTAGCCAGCTCTAGGGTTCCCGCACACAACATGCTCGATTCTAGGAGGGTCTGCTCCACGAGCCAAGGGGTCGATACATCAACTGTCACTAAGTCTAGAGTTGATGTATCAAAAAGTTCCGCCTCGTCGAAAAGAACGCAATGCGACAGACGGCGCGTCAATCGGATGCCCGATCTGAGAGTTATTGTCTTATTCGTCCTAGGGGCCTGGTTGGGTTTTAAGCTAAAACCAACTTGACTGTAATTCATCTATGTCCAAAGCTTGAGCGGAGTAAGCGAAAAGAATGATCTCACTATGAGGAATCCAACAAAGTCGACGGCACATCAATCGGACGTCCGGAGCTCAAGTTATAAGCGTTTCCGCTCCGAGGGCCCGATTGGTTTCATGTTCGATCCTACCCGTCCGTACCCAAAGTTCTCCTAAACCTTGATTATAATATATCAAAATGTCTGTCTTGATCCAAGGATCACTATGCAACTAAATGTGCATCTATCTGAGGTTTTTAGCCCAATTTATGGGCGTTTGAACGGATCTGTCTGGAAATATGGGGGTTTGGGCCCGGTCCGACCCGACCCGATACCCCAGGGTCGGCCCGAACCGGGTCGAACCGACCCGAGTCTGGGTCTAGCCCGTTAGGGTGTGGCCCGGCCTCCCTGGCACGGACTGGCCCAGCGGGGGTGGCCCGGCGGGGGCGGCCCGGCCCGGCGCGGGCGGTGGCTCGGCTCGAGGCTGAGTTGGGCGCGGATGAGGGGCACTGCCCCCCTGTTTCCCCAAAATGGCGAACCCCAATAGAGTCCGCCCTAGGTGGCTGTCGGGGGTTTCAAACCCCCGACTTTCTTAGAAACGACCGGCCATTAAGGCCGGCCGGTTGTGCCACGCGAGACCCACAGGGGGTCCCGCCTCCTTGAACTTCGGTGGCCGGCAGCCTCCTTCTACTCCGCCGTGGCCGAAGGGCGGGGCCCTTGTCTGACCTGCGCGGCGTGACGGTGCTGCGCCCCTCCACCGCGGCCCACTATTGGCTGCGGCCTCCTTCGGCTTCACCAGCACGGTGCGACGGCGCCGCGCTCCTTCGCCGCAGCCCGCTTCGGCCGCGGTTCTCTCATTCCCGCACGGTGCAACGACACCGCACCGTCTTCGCCACCCTGAACAACAAAGGTAAACAATAAGGGGAGGAGGATCTGCCATTTTTGCGTGGTCTGACCTCCTCCCATTGTGACGATAGCAGGTGTCCAAAGAACGAGTATACACAAAGAAGAACAAGCACAAATTTAATTGATTAAATTTGAACATAACCCCTACCTCAAAGAATTTCAAGGAAACTAGCATCGCGGAATACGGCGTCGCGGGTGAGGATCCGTATACGTCTATAGAGAATGTATGTGGAAGAAGCAGCGTCTCCCTTTATTTGACGCAGAGGGAAGATGGAAGGCATGACGACGTTCTTTGTGTTCTTCAACGAGGAAGATGAAGTTCTTCAAAGTGAAGAATTCTCCCTCTCTCAATTCTCCACACAACAAATCAACCCCAAAATAAAATAAGGCTTTTCCTTATATTATTTACACTTGATAACATTATTAAAAATTCAAAAGTTGAACTCACCTAATTAATTAAACTTGTGTTGTCAAATTAATTAGTTATTTAGTTGGCATGCATTAATGTGGAAGAGTTACATAACTCATGAGGGGGGGGGGGGGTTAGAGGTGTTAGGGAATTTTAAGGGGTGGGGCTCGTGTGGGCCCCACCTTAATAATATCCTATCAAGAAGAGTTAGAATTTTAGTGGGTCCCACCCCAACTCCCACACATGGGGTTTAACCACTTATAAGTGAAATAAAAATTGTAACACAATTTTTATTTCTCTTTATACTTAATCCATATTTTTTTTAAAAACTCTTCCCAACTAAACACAACTCCAATAAAGGTCTTCTTAAGAAATTACCGGCACTTCGCTTTTATCGGTGCCCTCAGATTTTGATTCCAAGCACCGGTTCAAAAGTTAGAAAAACCCGCTCATTCATTTACTAAACGTACCCGATCCAAACTTCGGAAATTGATTCCGGGCATATCGGGCCTCGGAATCAAGTGCCATCAAAAACTGCGTACTCGTGAAATCCCAAAGAAATTAAGAAAAAATTTTCTTGAAATTTCTGGGTTTTTACATTACTCCCACCTCAGGTCTTTACTTCCTCATAAAGATTCATCACAAACTAGGGGAACAAAAGAGGGTACTGAGCACACATCTGAGCCTCCCACTCCCAAGTTCTCTCTTGGAGGTTCCCGTGCTGCCCCCTGATACTCACTAGAGGAATCGACCACCCACATAGGAACCAATCCTTTCGATCCTCGATCTCCACCGGGACCTCCGCAAAAGTCGCCCCGTCATCGATGTCCAGCTCCCCATGGTTGATGATATGCGTCGGGTCGTGCACATGTCTCCTCAGCTGAGATACGTGGAAGACGTCGTGCACCCAGTGCAACTGAGGTGGAAGAGCCAGGTGATAAGCCACCTCGCCTATCCTGCTGAGAACCTGAAATGGTCCGATGAAGCATGGAGATAACTTTCCGTCCCTGCCAAATCTCCATAATCCACGTTTAGGTGAGACCCATAAGAAAACGTGGTCGCCATCCTCGAACTGTAGTGGTCTCCGCCTCCTATCAGCATAAGACTTCTGTCAGCTCTGAGATTTCCTCATCCACTCTTGGATGGCCTGGACCTTCTCTTTCGTGGCCTGGACCATCTCTGGTCACACAAGTGCTGACTCCCCAGGGTCTGTCTAGCACAGAGGTGATCTGCAAGGTCGGCCGTACAATGCCTCGTATGGTGCCATCCCAATGGTGGAGTGGTAGTAGTTGTTGTACGCAAACTCCACCAAAGTTAGGTGATCCCCCCAGCTATAACCAAAGTCGAGGACACATGCACGGAGCATGCCCTCGAGAGTCTGAATGGTCCTCTCCGTCTGACCATCCGTCTAAGGGTGAAAAGCCGTGCTCAGGCGTAGCTGCGTCCCGAATGCCTCCTACAACCCCTTCCAAAGCTGGGAAGTAAAGTGGAAGTCTCGATTGGAGACGATAGATGATGGCACACCATGAATCCATACGATCTCCTGAATGTAGAGGCATCCCAAGATCTCCACTGAGCCCTGCTCTCTAATGGGTAAGAAGTGGGCCGACTTGGCGGGTCGGTCGATAATCACCCCAATGGAGTCGTGACCTCTGGAAGTACGTGGAAGTCCAGTCACGAAATCCATAGATATCCCATCCCACTTCCACTCCGGTACCTCCATGGGTTGTACCAAGCCTGCAGGTACCTGTTGCTCTGCCTTCACCTGCTGATAGGTGAGGCATCGAGAAAGGAACTCTACCACAACCTTCTTCATACCCGGCCACCAGTGCTGTCGTCTGAGATCCTGGTACATCTTCGCTACCCCTGGATGTACCACCAAAGGGGAAGTGTGAAACTCTCTCATCACCACATCTTGTAAAGTAGCTGGTAGCATAGTACATCCTCTGAAAAAGATGACGTGCTCTCCTCCTAAAAAAATCCATCAGGTGCCTGTCCTGTGGAAATCTGTGCACGCCGTGTCTCACAGTCAACGTCCCCACGCTGTTCCTCTCTGACCCACTAAAGAATTGGAGGAGTGACTGTGAGAGACTGAAGAAAGGCTACCCCATCCTTATCCACAAAGGATATCTGTAAAGCGGCTAACTACTCTGTCGCCTATCCAAGTAGCTGAATGCCCGTCCTCTTGCTGAGAGCGTCGGCTACTACATTTCCCTTCTCAGGAGTATAGACTATCTCAAAGTCATAGTCCTGGAGGAACTCAAGCCATCTCCACTGTCTTAGGTTCAGGTCCTTCTGTGAGAAGATGTAATAGATATTCTGGTGGTCAGAGTAGACTGTAAAGCGCTCGCCAATTAGATAGTGCCACCACATCTTCAGAGCGAAGACGACTGCTGCTAATTCCAGGTCATGGGTAGCATAGTTCTGCTCGTGCTTCCTCAACTGAAGTGATCCATAGGCGATCACTGCCCACTCCTGCATCAGGACACACCCGAGTCCGTTCCCTGATGCATCGCAGTAGACTACGTACCCTACTCCCGCCTCCGATAGCCTTAAGATGGGTGCACTGGTCAATCTCTGTCTCATCTCCTAAAAGCTCCGCTGACATCTATCTGACCACAAGAAGGGTTTCCCCTTCTTTGTCAAAGCTGAAAGTGGTGCTGCAGCTCTGGAGAAGTCTGGCACAAATCTCTTATAGTACCCAGCTAGACCTAGGAAACTCCGCACCTCCGTCATGCTCTTAGGTGGCTCCCAAGCTAGCACTGCCTCGATCTTCATAGGATCCACCACAACTCACGCCTCAAAGATGACGTGCACCAAGAAGTGGAATTCTCAAATCCAGAATTGACACTTCGAGAGCTTACCATAATGCTGGTGCTCTCAGAGTGTATCCAATACAACCCACAAGTGGTAGGCATGCTCCTCCTCAGTAGTCGAGTAAATAAATATATCATCGATGAATACTACGATGAATTGATCAAGGTAATGCTGGAAGATCTTATTCATGAGACTCATGAACACTAATGGAGCATTGGTTACGCCGAAAGGAATAACCAAGAACTCATAGTGGCCATACTGACACCTGATGTCCGTCTTCTGCACATCCTCATCTCGAACTCTGAGTTGATAATAGCCTGACCTGAGGTCTATCTTCGAGAACCACCGTTATCCCTTGAGCTGATCGAAGAGGTCTTCAATCCTCGGAAGCGGATACTTGTTATTCATGGTCACCAAGTTTAGGCAACATTAATTGACACACAATCGCAAGCTCCCGTCCTCCTTCTTGGCGAACAAAATCGGGGAAGCCCAGGGTGAAACACTGGGTCGGATGAATCTCTTGCCCTGCATGTCCTCCATCTGTACCCGTAGCTCTCGAAGATCAGTGGGTGCCATCCAATATGATGGAGTAGATATCAGGGCTGTCCTGGGGTACATGTCAATATAGAAGTCTACCACTCTGCGAGGAGGTAGTCCTGGAATGTCTTCAGAAAAAACGTCCGCATACTGATCCACCACGACAGGAAAACTCGGACTCCGCACGTCAAATGCTCGTAGGATGAGGCTAGCCAACTAATGAGTGATCATCTGTCCTCTCCTCTGCTTGAGTCCATCCTGCACTGCAAAGGCTCCATTCTCTCTAGTGAAGGTGATCTTGCTCCCATCGGGGCAGACACACCGCACCTTGCGCCTAATACAGTCTATCGAAGCATGAACTATAGATAACCAATCCATGCCCAAGATGACGTCGTAAGGCCTCGATGCCGCTACAAGAAGATCCCAGCCGAAGATCACGCCTCCTAGAGTAAGCTCACACTGCCGGCACCAGTGCATAATCGTCGAGTCTGCTCCTGTAGAAGTCTCTAGTCGTAAGGATCGAGCCAAAGGCTCTATCGGAATCTCCGAGCTCCGAACAAGGGCAACGACAATTAAAAAATGACTCACTCCTGTGTCTATAAGAACTAGAACAAGGGTGGATTAGACACAGATAGTACCTCGAATCATCTCTGGTGGGCCGTGGTCATAGGCCTCCACTGCTTGAGGATGAGCTTGCCTCTGTTTTCCAGCTCTCTCTGGTCGGGGTGGACCTCTTGGTGGTGGTGGTGGTAGAGCCTCAAAACGCCGTACACCACCTGCCGCTCGGCCAGCTCCTCTGCCTCGTCTTCCTGCTCCCTGCGGACCGCCACAATCGAACCTATGGCTCTGCCTGGGTGGTCCCTCAACCATCTGCTGCTCCTCTGCATGGTGGGTCAGGCAGTCACGATCCATGTGGCCCTGCCCGCCACATGGATAACACTGTCTGCTCCTCAGAAGGCTGGCTCTGCGCCATGTGCCCCACACCTCTGAGCTAGTATCCTGAGGTTGTCCGCCTGATGGTCTGTTCTGCTTGGAACCCTGTGACATCCGTCGAATGCCTGCTGTAGAAGACTCCACTACGTGCCGCCCTGCGGCAGGTCTCACTGCTACTGTAGGCTCAGCAAGAAAGCTCTCTACAAGAAGGGCTCGCTCTAGTACTCCTGTCTGCATCAGAATGCTGAGGGAGATCATCGAGGCCCTGATATCATGCCTCAGTCCCTACTTGAAGGTCCGGGCCTGGACGAATGGGTCCTGTACCATGTCCGTGGAGTATCATGAGAGGTCGGAAAATCTCTCAGAGTACTGGGCTACTGTCATGCTGCCCTGCCATAGCTGTAGTAGCTCCTGAATGCGCACCACACAGAGGGTGGATGGAACGAACTCTGAGGGGAAAAGGCTCTCGAAGTTCGTCCAAAGAAGAGATTCCTCATCGTGAACCTAGAGAATCAATCTCCACCATCTACCTACTGACGCATGAAGGAGACTCACCGCAAGGATCAGAATGAGGTCAGCTGGTATCCCTACTAACCTGAAGACTCAAACGACAACCTCCATCCAATCCTCGGCTGCCTGAGGATCCGTCTCCCCATGGAACCTGGGCAGTCTATGACGCTGAAACTCATGTAGTGCACTCAGGTAGCATGCACTCTAATCAGCTGGGGCTGGTTGCATCGGTGGCTCAGTGGGTAGAGGTACTGCCGGTGCCTCTGCTGTAATGGGGACCTGCACCGAGGCCTCGTCGCTCGGTGGGCTGCCGTCTCGCACAATGCTCGGAACCCTAGCTGGCTGTTGTCGTGGGGCCATCCTGAAAGAAAATAGAAGCACCACAGTCAATACAGTATACCTGGTGAGCTGACACAAAGTAATCACAAAGAAAACTTTTGAAACACACATGCAATCAATTCTTTCATGCATTGAGTCAGAAATCAGAAGTTAGGGTCCTAGTGTATGGATACGTTGGCCGCCGCACCAACACTGGACTCCCTCGACTGATTACCACACTCAATACCCTTAACACTATTTCTTCATATAGAAGAAAGTTCAGAGTCTTGAGTTCTGCGGTAGAACCGAACTTCTCTGATACCAATTTGTCACGACCCGTCATTAGGGCACGTGTTGTGACTACCCCAAGCCCACCTTCCATAGGCCAGACACTGACGACTAGCACCAAAGGTGTAAATCCAAAAAAGGGAAGTAATTTCCTTTAAAAATTAAACAAACACCACAGAGTACGCAAGATGAAGTAATCACTAAGTAAACTGAGTACAAAAGTAAGTGCTGAAAAGTAAATGGGCCTGAATACAAACCCAACTGAAAGTAAAGTACAACTGAAATGAAAGTATAGCAACTGAAAAGTAAAGCAACAAGTCCGAGCCATCCTCTGGAAATCCCACCTGAAGGGTGGGTACAAATAGTCTCCTATGCTCCTCGGCTCCGACTATCTGCTCCGTGTACGTCCCGTCCAGTGATCCACCTCCAGGTACCGTCCAGCTCTACGAGCTCCCACCTCGATCAAGGCTGTCCGTCATCTGCATCGAACACAACGTAGTGCAGGAATAGCCCATGCAGGGGTGAGTATACACTACTCAGTAGGGACCCTGAGACCCCCAAAGGTCTCCCAGAATCCACGAAGGATAAACCACAAAGGAAAGATAAAATAACGAAGTAACAACCAACTCTACTTAGGTATATGCCCATGCATATACCTAAGTCATCTATTCCAGATCGGCTCCAGCACACGAGCCCAAATACAACCCAGTCCACACAAGAAAACATAACCCATTCCACATAGGAATTCACAACCCAATCCACATAGGATATCACAACCCAATCCACACAGGAAGGCAAAAAAATCATATCGATGATAATGATTGTAAGTTAAGACTCATCTCACACAGGTATACACTTTGTAAGATGATAGAGATGATCAAATGTATCCACTGATTCATCTAAGCTGTCGGACACACATAGGATACAAGACCAGCTAAGCTGTCAGACCCACAAAGGATACAAGACCAGCTACTCTATCGGACCCACATAGGATACAAGTACAGAGTCAAATACTGCCAGACCCACATAGAATACAAGAACAGTAGTCAAATACTGCCAGACCAACATAGGATACAAGAACAGTAGTCATCGCCGTCGAACCCATGGAGTTTTCTAGTATGGTCGTCGTTGCTACCGAACCCACGGAGGATCCTAGTACAGTTGTCATTGTCGTCGCAGTCGCAGCCAGCTCTAGGGTTCCCACACACAGCATGCTCGATTCTAGGAGGGTCCGATCCAAGAGCCACGAGGTAGATACATCAACTGTCACGAAGTCCAGAGTTTATTTATCACAGAGTTCCGCCTCGTCGAAAGGAACTCAACACGACAGACAGCATGTCAATCAGACGCCCGGTCTGAGAGTTATTGGCTTATTCGTCCGAGGGGCCCTATTGGTTTTTAAGATAAAACTAACCCGGCCATACTCCAGCTACGCCCAAACCTTGATTGGAGTAAGCCAAAATAACTGTCTCACTAAAAGGAATCCAAAAAAGTTGACTTCACATCAATCGGACGTCCGGTGCTCAAGTTATAAGCGTTTCCGCTCCGAGGGCCCGATGGGTTTCGTGTTCGAACCAACCCGGCTGCAACCAAAGTTCTCCGAAACTTTGAGTGTAATATACCAAAATGACCATCTCGATCCAAGGATCACTACGCAACTGAATGTGCGTCGATCAGTGTCCCTTAGCCCAAGTTATGGATGTTTGAACGGATCTGTCTGGAAATCAGGGGGTTCGGGCCTGGTCCGACCCGGCCCGATACACCCGGGTCGACCCGACCCGAACCGGGTCGACCCAACCCGGGTCGACCCAACCCGGGTTTGGGTCCAGCCCGTTAGAGCACGGCTCGGCCTGACTGGTGTGGCCCAGCACGGGCAGCCCGGCCTGGCACGGGCGGTCCGACCTAGCGCGGGTCGCGGCTCGTCTCGAGGCCCAGCTGGACGCGGAGGGGGGGGCACGACCCCCTATTTTCCCGAAACGGTGGACCCCTGTGGGGTCCACCCTAGGTGGCGGCCATGGGTTTCAAACCCCCGGATTTCTTGGAAACGTCTGGCCATTAAGGCCGGCCGATTATTCCACGCAGGACCCATGGGGGGTCTCGTCTCCTTGAACGACAGCGGTCGGCCGCCTCCTGGTGCTCCGCCACGACCGAAGGGCGTGACCCCTGTCCGACCGGCAAGGCGCGACGGCGCCGCGCCCCTCCCCTGCTGCCTACCCCGACCATGACCCCTTGATTCTCCGGCGTGGCGCGACGGCGTCGCGCCCCTCCACTATGGCCCACTCTTGGCCGCGGCCTCTTTGGCATATGCATTAATGTGGAAGAGTTACATAACTCTTGTGTGTGTGTGTGTGGGGGGGGGGGGGTTAGAGGTGTTAGGGAATTTTAAGGGGTGGGGATCGTGTAGGCCCCACCTCACTATTATCCTATCAAGTGGAGTTATAATTTTAGTGGGTCCCACCCCAACTCCCACACATGGTGTTTAACCACTTATAAGTGAAATAAAAATTGTAACACAATTTTTATTTCTCTTTATACTTAATCCACATTTTTTTAAACAACTCTTCCCGAGTAAACGCAACTCCAATAAAGGTCTTCTTAAGAAATTACCGACGCTGCGGTTTCATCGGTGCCCTCAGATTTCAATTCCGAGCACCGGTTCAAAAGTTAGAAAAACTCGCTCATTCGTTAACTTAACGTACTCGAGCTAAACTTCTGAAATTGATTCTGGGCACACCGGGCCTCGGAATCAGGTTCCGTCAGAAACTACGTACTCATAAAATCCAAAAGAAATTAAGAAAAAAATTTCCTTGAAATTTATGGGTCTTTACATTATGTACAACACATCATTTAGTTACATTTCATCCTGAAATCACACGTTTCTATTAAGAGTATATTGGTTGGTCTCTCTTTATTCTATTATTATTGTTAGATGATTAATTATATTTTTTTCATATTTTTTGGTACTCTATTTTTATTATTCCAATATCATTGAAACCCCTTACAATATATTAAATTCTCTCTACTATCTTATTTTGACCCTCGCTACAAGTCGACAACCTCTGTAAAATGAGGAGATGCACCTAAAGTGACATAGCCAACCGTTTTGGTCACATGAGGTAGTACTGGGTTGGGTTTGTTACATAATATTTAAATTTATAAACTAATATATAAGCATTAAATTATTTATCAGTTTATTTAAAATAATCTCAAATAAACTTGAAGTTTAAAAAGGATATTTTTTACAAAAGTAGTTTTTATTTGTATATTTTATTTTAAATTAAAAGTTAAATTAATTAAATATATAATCTAAAAAAATATAAAAAACTTAATTTATGGATTCATCATGTCAATATTAGCAAAAAATTTATTTTTTTGAAATTTTTATGAAAAAGTTGATTTCTAGGTGAATAGTAAGAATATAGTTTTTAAAATAACTATAAATATTTTTTACATAATCACAATATATGAAGGACCTATATGTTTATAAAACCAATTACTTTTTTACTGACATATCTATGGAGTAATAATATACATTTATAAATACCATCCTGAATTTATAAAACCATTGCTTAACAATTTATGAACATAAGTCATGTTTTTCTAATACAAATTTGTTATCTTGTTTTCATTTAATTAAATATTATTTTAATAAAAAGAGATTATGGATTACTTTTATTCAAAATAAATATTATTTTTATCATAAATCAATTTATTCCCAAAAAATAAATAAATTAATATTTTTATCCTATACATAAATTTAAAGATTAAAAATAAATTTATTTTAACTGGTTTTTACGCGTTACATATACAAATGATAAAATTAATTTTTCTTACACAACTAAATTTAATTTTATAAAATCGGTTTAATATTTTTAAATATTATTTCCAAATTAATTAATGGGGTTTATTTAATTTTTAGGCACTAATATTAAATTACTTAGGTAAAATCTAGTTACCACGGTAAAACTAAAAATAGTAAAAGATAAAATTCTAAAACTAAAGGATGTAAAAAAAAATTTAAAAAAATGTGTGATGATAAATTCATTATGTATTAAATACCTTAAATCATCCCCCAATATTTTCTTATTAATTTATTCATGTTATTGACATCTGAAACATGTGTTGTATTTATATTTTGTTGAAATATTTTAAAAAATTCTTTTCTCAACATTTATAAAAGGGGCCTCTCATCACCCATTCAAAAATACTAAAATAATTTAGTTTCATATTAAAACTCATCTATTTTTTCTTCCCATGGAATAATATTCATTTTTCTTTGAGCCTTTGGTCACAATAGATTATTTTAATCCCTCAATTTCAAAATAGTCTCATAAGGGAATGTCAAAATCTTGATTGTGAGTGCTTCATTACTTACTAATTTTTTCAATCTTATATTCCCAAATATAATTTTATCATTAATATATAATTAAATCATAAATATTTTGTACTGAATGTTATTATGCTAATGAAATAAATATAACACCCTAAGATTTTAAAATTGTAACATCAGGTTCGATTGCATGCATGACATGCAACACCATGGTTATAATAAAATAAAACACCACAATACATTATGATATATTTTTTATTAAATAAATTAAATATCTTCAATATACTTCAATGCACATGACACTTGAATTAATTGAAATATGAAACCCTATTATAATATTATTATTTAAACATGGTTATTATAACCACAATATTAAATTGGATGATATGAATATTAATAACTAAATTGTGAAACATATATGGTTTATACATGAATGAAATAAATTAAATGGATATATATTTATTATAAATAAAATAAGAATCATTTGAATGTAAAATAAATGTTTTTAGAAAACTGTAATTTTTTAAGGAAAACAGTTTCATCAATTCTTGTGCACTTATAATAAAATTAATTTTTATAAATTTTATAAAATTAATTTGATAAAATTCACTTCAATTTTTAAATCATAATATAAAAATTACCTTGTGGTTTGTTTGAATAATTTTTTTAAAAATTCTTATATGAAGAATAGTGGAAAATAATCAATTATAATTGAAAACATCTTTTTCAATTAACATATTTTTAATGTAAAATTATATTTTAAATTAATTTTAATGAAAATTTAGTTATATTATATATATTTTAACATAATTTAGGAAATTTAAATCAATTTAATACTGAAATTTTTTATAAGAACACTGTAAATATTTGAACACTTTTTCTTTCAAAACACGCTTTCACGTTGCATCTGTGAGATTAATTTTGAAATTAAAATATTTCAATTATGTGAATGGAATTTAAGAAAATGGATTACATATTTTTTATTATAAAAATTAATGTTATATATTAATTTTAACTTACTTTTGGTCCAAACTTAATAGTGAGAATATAAAAAATTAATTATCATGGTTAAGGTATAAATGAGTTTACTGTGGAGTTTAACTAAGATAAGGGTTAAAATGACATATAAACTTGTAAAAATATTATTTTATAAATATAGTTCAACATTATACTATCCCAAATTTTAACCTAATGAAATTTTAAATCTTTTTTTATGTGAATGAATTTATCATTTTGGATTCTTTTGGATGATTTCCAAGTAATTTCCAAGAGGTTTCCCTTTACTCTCTTATAAAATGGAACTCCCTAACTTCACTTATTCACACATAAAATTCCCTTTGGATCAACAAAAACCTAAAACAAATATGTCCCAATAATATAAAGATATATTTATGAGCTTATGTCCTACCAAAATACCATCCCTATGGTCCTCAATATGAGATCTAATGGAGGATTCTCTTAGAGAATGTAATTATCTTAACAAAGATCATTCATTTTTTTCATATTTTACCCCATAAATTATGAATCAAAAATATAATATAATAAAACTTGTATCTAACAGATAATAATATGTTATTATGTTTATCTCATAATATTAATCCATCTCTACTTCCATAAAATTAGATACAAAGTCATTGATCGCGTGTAAGGCTGGCTGCCGCCTCACGAACCAATGTAGTTCGTCTTCCATCACCTCCTTTCAATAAAAGATATAATGATAGATTTAAAAAATTTATAAGATATTTATAAAATGATTTTAATTTTTTAACTTTAATATTACGTAAACCATTTTACCTTCCATTCTATTTCTAATACGTTAATGTCGCTCATGTGTACGACTGACTACTATCTCATGGAGATATGTGATTTAATTTTTCAATTAAAAATTACATGGAATGTAATAAGGATTATACTAATGAATATATGTGATATAAATGATATGATTTTGAATATATTAAATTAATATATCACCCACTTCCTTACCCTTTCAATCATTGATGGAATGATATCATCACTCATGCATGTTTACGACCTATCGTTTCCATGAAGTGATGCAATCCATTTTCCATTCCCAACATTCTAGAATGGTTATAATAATGAATATAATGATTTAATATCATATTTATTACATTATTATAATTCTATAAACAATATATTTTTATCCTATCAATAATAATTGTATCCTTCCTGAAAAAACACAAATGATAGAACATGGAACTTAACACCTAAAACAATGAAAATAATGAAATATGATTTACAATTCATGGAAAATGTTATAATAAAATTATATTTTGAATAATTTATAATATAATGGTTCTATAATAGATTTATAATAAAAATATATTTAATATATATTAGGTTCAGACACATATTAATGAAGTCAAACCAGTGGTAAGGGTTTCTCATCTCACATTTACTTTTGCGAAACATATTCCATATTAACCACTCTTTCTTTAGGGTGGTGTGTATACTAAACCATTTTATGTGTTATATCATTTATCATTTTATCTTATTTTTATTAAAATTATCAATATATGTTATTTTTTCATGGGTCTTATGGTTCAAAATTTGACAAATTGGTAAGGGGTTATTTAATAATCTCATCATTATTCAGGATTGTTTTTGTTTACATCTCCCTTGAAGAAATTATTTTATATTTATATCTTAAAATAAATTTATTTACTTATCCTATTGTTATTAATGGAATTTTTAAATAATAGTACCATTTTTCAGCTCTTTTTTACTTAATATAATTGATAAATTTGTTTTAATAAAATATAACTTTATTTCTCTCTTCGGTCAGAAATCATTTTTCCTCGAAACCCAATTTTCCTAAAAATGTTTTCCAAAAGGTTAGTAAATTTTTTTATTTTTACAAAAAATATCAAACATAATCTTTATGTTATTTTCAAAATAATTCAAGTTTGGATTTATTTTCCAAATATGGCATAGGATACATTGTTTTAACATGTATGATATGATGGAATTTTCCACCAACATGGCCACTCAATGTTTTCAAAAGTATTTTATAATATCTCTAGTTTATTTTGAATGAAATGTATTTTCAAAATGTTAGGTGTATTTTTTGTTTTAAAAGTTTATTTTACAAATGCAAAGTTATTTTACTCAAAAAAATTAAAAATCATTTAAGGTATATTTATTCATCAATGAAATCACCACTTAATTTTACTTATGATCCACTAGGGATATGTTAAATTGATATCATCCATATTCTATATTTGTATCATTTATGAATATTTTGAAAAGGTATGTACCAATTTGATACCATTTATATTACTCTGGATGTGTTTCAATTATGTTTATTTATTAGGGTAATTGGTAACGTTTCATATCATATTTTTTGATACAACGGTTTATGTTTATTATTTTTTGCCCATTTAAAATGAGGAATTAAATGGACTTAGTAAGTGATGGTTTATTCCCTATATATCCCCTTGTGTCATTAGTATGTCTCATGAGACAACTACATTGGGTTTTGGTTAAGGCCTTATCCATTTATTTTGATTCTTTTCCATTAGGCCTCAATAGTATTTTTAGATGTTTGAAATTATTAATTATAATATTATAAATTTATTTATTGATATTCCATGTTATTATTAGTTTAGTTATAATATTCATTTTTAGGTGTTAAAACTAATTTTTTTCATTATATGTAATTATTTTATTATCATTTATTCTTTCCATATTAACTCAATTTATTGATTAAATGGAATTTGTCCTATTTATTTACCTTATCATATTTATTATGCCTTATTTATTCATAGAAACATGTATTTGCAAACACTTATTTATAATTAGAATTGAACCATTTCTTATGTTTTATTTTCCCATGGATATCAGGAATTGTTTTATGATTCATATGAAGGGATATGCTAAGGGGGAAAATGGAGTTCTCATGAAAATACATTGTTCTATTTTATGTTTTTAAATTTAAATGTGATTCAAGTATTATCTTGTTTACTAATATTAATAACCAATTAGGTCCTTTAAGATGATATTCCTTGTATATTATGTCAACATAATAAATTTGACATCAGATCTATGTTAATGGGTTCAGGGTCGCTACAGTTGTTATTATATGCAGCTTATTAGAATACATGTGAACTATATTTAGGGAAAAAAATATATTAGGGAGAATAATAATATGATATAACTAGAGGATAAGTATAGAAGAATATCCTAATGTTTTTTTTTTATGATAGATATTATCTCGGTTTCCCTAAAAAATACATCCCTGCTTTTTTGCTGTGATTAAATGTGGTTTTGGTACAGATGTAACATGGGATAATAACTCTAAAAAGGGTGATTTGGGCATCACCCAATCTTCAACTAGTGCATGAAAGTGGGCCTTTATATGAACCTGGATTGACACTGTAGGAGGATATTATTAGGATAATTAAATTTTTATTTATAACACCTTAAAAAGGAGTTAAAAATAAATATATCCCAAAATAAACCATGTTTATGATTATGAGACAATCTATTAATGGATATTTCAATTTATGTTATGTTTTTCAAAAGTTTCAGGATTATATATTATGTTTCATAATGTTGTAAAAAAATAGAGTGTATACCATTTTTTATAAATAGAGCCTAATATAATTAATTTGAATTGTATCAATTCATGTACTATATGTAGGGATTTCCCTCCATAGAAAGATAATGAAGCTGGAGCAGGATTTGGTAGTTAAAACCTATAAAATTATAAAAATATTTTGGAAGAAAAACTAGGTTATAAGTAACATCCTTTCCCATATGGAGAATCCCACTAATCTACTACATGGTTTATCAATTTTATACCACTTCATTAATTAGTAACCTCCATCATTCAATGGGAATACAAATAATTTTTTTTGTTGAGTAGTGGATATGTTCTGTATAAATGATATTTCTCACTATGGGATAAGTTTAAAGGGAAAATATTTATAGATTTTCATCCTCTCATATGATATATGGTTCAATGGTGTTAATTAATTCCAAATACTATGGATGAAGAGTAAATGGAAATAATGGAGTTGAAGTATTTCAAGGTACCATTCATGGAAAAATATTTTAATAATGAGCAATGAATGGATATGGAAAGATAATTTTTGAGTATAATATTAAAATAAGATGAAACTATTTCTAATTATAAAGACAATTTTATGTGGTTAGAAAAGGAAAATATGGACTATGTACATAATCCAAAGAGCAATATAAATAATTTATTTAGTGGGATTAAGACAACCCTTCAAAAGGAACTTATATCTTAAAAATTCTTATCATATGAGGATATAGTGTCATGTGGTATCAATATAAACAAATAATTATACAAGAAATATGAATTAAAATAGAATCAAGATAAGAATAGGATATAAGAGTAAAATATGGATAAAGATAAGAATAGAAAGTATAATTTTTCCACATGTGATACTTGTGGAAGGAAATACCTTGGTACATTCTTAAAAGGAATAGAATTATTTTTTGAGAGTGGAGAAAAAGTTTTTCATGCTCATCATTGTAAGGGAATGAAAGAATCTATCAATTTGTAATGAATACACTATAAATATATATGTAACAATGTAAATCAATTCCAATGTTTTTTGGTGTTTATATCCATGAAATAGGATATGAAAGTATGTTATTGATGATATTTTTGTTATAATTATCTTTAAATGTATAAGTATTTTACTACTATAGTACATCATTATGTATTTGAAAGCATTTATTGAATGGTACTAAGAAAACTGATTTAGAGGATATCTGATATTTTTGGAAACAACATGATTATGGAATGATAAACAATAATATGTGTTCTATTTTGATATGATAATTTTAATGATATGTTAATGGGATAATATTTTTTACCATGAATTTGGTTAGTGATTTTATGATTTATGTTATCTTTGTAGAGTTTACTACATGTTTGAATTTAATGAATATATTTGACTAAGTAATGTTTTATATTTTGAAGCATTTAGGTTTCCATTAGTGTTTTATGGTGATAAATGTATTAAAATATTTGTAATGTTACATGAAGACCCACTTTATAATGTTTTGGGAATATAATATTGTTTTAGTGAGCTTCCATAAAAAATTTTGTCTTCTAATTTTGACATATTTTTTTACAAGAATTCACATTAACTATTTTTAGAATGGATTAATTTGTACTTTGGGTGTTATTGGATAACTTGTGCTAAACATTTTTGTTTTTAAAAATATCTAGATATATGAGGAATGAATTTTCATTCAAATGATCTATTAATTTTTCTTTAGATATAAAAAACTAATTTTGGATACTCATTTCTTAGAGTAATTAATGAAGTGGGAATTTATCAAATCACAACTAAAGGATGAAATTTTGCCAATAGAAAGATACTAAGTCACTATATTTTCTAATGGGATCCATATATATTTTAAAGGAATTCCTCAACTACATGGAAATGATCTTGAAAAAAAATATTATCCTAGTAACTAAATTTCTAATGAATCAAATGGTTACCTAAATCATCCCAGATTTATGGTTTTATTTTTGTTAACCTAATCTAGATTGCTTAATGTTCTTTTATCAATGATCTCTATCACTATCTATTAAAAATTATGTGTTTGTTTTATATTCTATGTCCATGTTTTCATTTCACACCAATGTTCTACAATATGGATACCTAGTAATATGTTATTTTTGATGACTATCACACTTCCATTTCAATCATATAGATATGATGTTTTATTAACACTTTAAACAATTTGGGTTCTAAAAAATGGTATTTTTATATTTCAGACCCTTTATTATTAAGATCAATATTAAATTATGATGACATAATTTATTTAAGGAGGTAGAATGTAACACCATAATATTTTAAAATAGGAACATCATGATTGATAAAAAGTATGAAAAAAAACACCAAGATTAAAAGAAAATATAAAAATATGAGACAATATGATATATATATATTCAAATAAATTAAATCCCTTAAATATCTTGTGATGAAAAAAACACCGGGTTTAAACAAAATAAGATACTCTGTTAAATTATTATTATTTATACAGGACTATTACAACCTACCAGTTAAATTAGAGGGTCTTAATAATAATAAATAAATTATGAAAATTATATGGTTTAAAAATGTATGTAATAAATTAAATATATATCTTTTTATTATAAGTAAAATAAGAATCATTTGAAAGTAAGAGAATAATTTTTTAAAAAATTGTATCTTTTAAAGAAAACGGTTTCATCTCTTCTTGAAAACTTATGAAAAAATTATTTTTTTAATATTTTATAATTTATTTTTTTCAAATCATTATATCAAAATTATTTTTGGTTAAAGTTTTGAGAATTTTCTAAAAATAAATTTCTTAAAGAATAGTGAAAGATATTGAATTTTAATTGAAATCTTACTTTTTGTTCAATTTATTTACAAAGATAAATTATATGTTAAATTGGTTTTATTGCTAAATTAGTAAAATTATATATCTATTAATAAAATTTATTTCATTGGAAAAATTTTCATATTTAATTTTGATATGAAAACTTTGTCAACATTCAGACATTTTCCCCCTTTTAAAACAGGCTCTCTCGTTGCTTCTTCTGGATTGATTTTAAATTATAATTTTTTAATTATGTGAATTGAATTTAAAAAAATGTATTCCATATATGGAATTAAAATAATTTATATTATTTTATAATTTCTACATAATTCTATACCTAAAATTAAGAGTAAAAATATTAAAAAGTAATTATCGCGGTTAAGGTAAAAATCGGTTCACAATGGGGTTAAACTACGAAGATAATGATATAAATGACCTACCATCTTTTAAAAATCATATTGGGTAGAAATATTTCGAGATTATAATATCCCAAATTCTAACATAATGTTATTTTTATGCTTTTAGAATCTGAATGAATTTATTATTAAGGATTCTTTTCAGAAACTTCGAATTAATTTTCAAGTAATTTCAAAGAGGTTTCTCTTTCCCCAATTATAAAAGATTTCTCCCTATGTTCCATTATTCTCACCTACCGAGCCATTTTTTAAAAATAAACCATAAAAAATGTATCCCCAACATACTAATACATATTATAAATAATATTTTACTCCAAAAATATCATCCCTAGGGTCCGTTAGAGGAGATATAAAAAAGGTTTCTCTTAGAGAAGGTAATTATCTTAACAAAGATCACTCATTTTTTTTATTTTTCCACATCAAATTATTTTTTAACACTCCAATTAAAATAAAAACACTACATAAAATATAATATGAAGTTACTATATTGATTTTATAATATGTATCTCTTTCTAATTTCATCAAATGGGAAACCAAATCACTGATCGTGTGAATGAAAGACTACTGCCTCACGATCCGATGTAGTTTGTTTTCCATCACAACCATTCAAGAATATATATAATTATGGATTTTAAAAAAATATATGATAATAATATTATTATTTTAAATCTATAATTATAATATCAAATATACATTTTTATGTAACATTTAGTCTCAAATACGATAATGTCGCTTGTGTGTATGGTAGACTTCCATCGTGCGATGCGATGTGATTCATTTTTCACATAATCATTACATATAATATTATAAGGAAAATTTTAATGAATATATTTGATAAATATTATATGATATTTATTATTTAAAATTAATATATAGCCCACTTTCTTACACTTTCACTCATTAAGAGAATGATATTGTCGCTCGTGTGTACATATGACCTATCGTGTCTATGTAGTGATATGATTCCTTTTTCATTACCAAAATTCAATAATGGTTATAATAATGAATATAATGAGAAAATATTATATTTATATTATAATTATTATTATTATGTATAAAATATATTTATATCCTATGTACATGAACCATAACCTTTACGAAAAAACACACATCCGAAAATAAGGAAATTAACATATAAAATAATGAAAGTAATAAAATATTATTAAAAAATTGGAGGAAAATGTTAAAATGGGATTATATATGGTATAAAATATAATTTTATGGATATATAATATATTTATAATAATAATATATTTATTATAAAGGAGGTTCGAAGACATTTGATGGAAGAATAACCTGAGGTAAGAGTTTCTTATCTCACTTTCACTTCTATGAGAGATATGCCATATTTACCACGTATTCCATAAGGTGGGGTGTATAATATCAATTTTTATATGTTATATCATTAACCTAATAATATCCATAGTATTTAATGTTTAATTTTAATATATTTATTTCATCAGTCTTATGATTCAAATGTCACCAAAGTGGAAAAGTTTTATTTCACAATTCAGGATTGTTTATGTTTGCATATCCTTTGGGGGATTATTTGATATTAAAATATTGAAATCAATATATTTTCATATAAATTGGTTATTAATGAACTTTAGAAGCATTATTTCAATTTCTTTACTCTTTGGTAGTTAAAATGTATGAGAATTTTTGTTTAATAAAATCCAACTTTTTTTGGTCAGAAATAGTTTTTCAAAAAACCCAATGTTTTCTAAAAATATTTCCAAAAATATTTTAAACACATTAAAAATATTTTTTTAAAGATATTTTAACCAATTTTTACTTTTTAAAAAAGTTTGTAAAATAATCATTTGGTCTTCCTCAAAATAATGCTCATTTGGCTTCTACCAAAAATGTGAAAGGAATATTTATATTGAAATTTATGGAATGAATAGAATTTTATAAATCCATGACCATTAAATGTTAGGGAATTTATATTACAAGAATTAAAGTTTATTTTCAGTGAAAATTATCTTCAAATGTTTTTTTTTATTTTTTTTAAAAGGTTATTTTCAATATTCAAAGGTTACTTTCCTCAAAAAAATTATGAATCTTTCATAGTATTTTTATTCATCAATGAAATAGTCACATAAATTACTTATTTTAATATTATTTTTCATCTAATTTCTATTAATCTATTGTTTGGGGGGGGGGGGGGGTTACTAGGTATTTTTTAGGAAAGGGTGGTTTCTTCAAGATTTTGGCCAAACCATGAGACCATTTCTAGATTTAGAATTTTTTTTCTTGTATAACTCCTTAATTTTTTATAATTTTTCACCCATTACACTAACCATTTGGCCTCCCTAGGAATATTAAAACCAAAATATCTTTATAGACCCCATAGGAACTCTTTATAACAATATATTTGGGTGATTTATTCAGGCATTGGGCCAACCCAAGATCATTTTTCCAGATCTAAGGAAATAATTTATTTCTTTTATATATTATTTAATTTTTTAACATTTTTAATTCATTCCACCTTTCAATAGAGCCTATAAACCCTAAGACCATCCCCAGGTTCCATTTTACCTTTTTGGAGCACATCATCATTGTGGATTACAATGAATTTCATCAAGGTTTCTTAAATAGTCCGGATTTGAAAATGAAATTTGTTTCTTTCATAAATCATTTATTTTTTAATATTTTTCCCCTATTTCAGTCCCCAATCGACCTATTTATACATATTCAAACATACCTTTCTATTTTTTCTTCTTGTAGATTCAACTATCAGTGTTTTTGGGGTGATTTCTTCAATGTTTCTCAGGTAATTGAGTTTCCTTTTTAGTTCCTTCCATTTCATTAAGGTTTATCCCACTATTCATGAAGATCAAAATGTCTAGTAGCTAGGGATTTGTTTTTAGAGGTTTTTTTGGGTTTCTTTGTCCAATATTGTGGTTTTAGGTTCTTTTTAACACCCTTTTCATTTGACGGTGGTGCGATTGAATTTTTACACAAGGATTTGAGGGTTTTGACACATTTGGTTGGTTATTACATGTGTATGCATTGTGGAATGGGTTATATTTCTAGATTTATAATTTTAGAATTTTCCTATTTTATTTTTCTATGAAAATCAATTTTTTTGCAGAATTTTCTAAGCAGATGATTTTTAAATGCTATTTTTGTGTTGAAATTGGTGTTTTTCATGTCCAATCTATATTGTACGAATTGATGTTGTTCTCAAATTCATTGAATGGTTTTATTAATAAAAATTTGTGCTAATAATTATGGTTTAGTGTATTATTGGAATGAATTTGGTTTTAAAATAGGGACTTTAAGTGGATTTTATGTGAAATGTTTTGTTATACATTCTAAGAAAAAATTATGGAAATTATAAGTGTTTATTTGAGTTATAATAATTGTGAAATGCATGTTTAGCTACAATTTTGAGTGTGTATGTAAAGAACTCATATTTTGATATGTAAATGAAATTTCATAGCACGTGGAAGTTGTTCAATTACAAAGAGGAAAACCTGGGTATCTGGGTGGGGTACGTGTACTAGTATGCTAGTGATCCGGAGTGGTTTTTTCTTTGTCTCACTTAACAATTTTTACCATTAAAACAGTTACAAAACTATAAGGATTATGAATTGGGACCACTAGGTTATGGTTATATTCCTTACTAGTGGATCGTTCATGAAAACATATATTTGATTGGATTGCTTTGACACTAAGATATGAGGTACCTAGGGCCCATTGTTAACTAGGGCCTAAGGTTGTTACTGTAACTAGTTCTCATTGTATATTTGGTATTTACCATTGGATTATGGATTTTTTGGTAGGAAAATTCAGTATCTTAATGTTTTTATTAAAATTTATTCATTCTTTAAGTTTATCCCCTAAAAATAGATTTAAATTAAAATGTTCAATTATGAAATTTTTTCTACCATTCATTGTTTATAAAAATATTCAAGATTTTTATCTTATAATTATTTTCACATGAAATATTTGGGTTTTATACTATTGGGATTAGGCTCACACCCTATATATAACTTTGGCTGTTAGTAGACTCTATCATGTTTTCTTTATGTCAGGGAATTGCCCTTGGATACATCAACTCGAGTTGTTAGATTCCTTCCATAGTGCGGTGTTATGGATAAATCTCATGGGTTATAATCCCATTGAATTTGGTGGTTCATTTTATATTTTTTCAGGTAATATTTTATTTTTGGATCTCTTGTGTCATGTTAAAAAACATTTATTCAGTTCTGAATTTTATTTAATCATTTTTTAGTTGGTAATTTTCACATTCAGTTTAATTATCATTATTTTATTATGTATCCTAACATGGGTAAACCATTCTCAAACCATTGTTTATCATACCCGAGCCCATGTGAAACCTCATGGGGATAGGGAACGCCCTTTTGGCCTTTCCATGGAATAGTTTGGGTTCCAGTTTTTATGCCGACCATATTCGGTTCGTGAGAAAATGGTATCAATGGAAGGTTTCTTTTTTGGGGTCATATTAATATTTTGGCCTGAGTTTGGTTAGAAATGTGCTAGTAATTTTAGGGCTTGGAGTTTTGGTTAAGAGTTGGGTTTCTGGCCAGTAACTCTCATGAAAACCTTGAGTCTCCATAGAATGTTGGGATTATATGTTTGACTTCTCTTCTAAGTGTGATCTGTGGGCTGCAGACTGCACATAGACATTGGGTGTGAGCGAAGTGGTTGTTTATTTCATATTTTTGATGTGTTTGAATTATTTACATTTGATTTAATTGCTAAAATTTTAAGAATTTTTGTACTGATGATTTATTTTGTTACATTTTTCTAGTGTAGCAACATGCCCCCCCAGAAAGCTCCCATGCACCCATAGGATGATGTCGGGAGAGTTATCCCTCACCGATTGATCATTGGATGGTAGAAGCTATGTTCAGGGTTGTTCAATCCCAAGGACCATGAGTACCTCCCACTCCTTCTCCAGCTAGGGAAGGGGAGTTTGATCCTAGGAATGATAAATTACAGGAGTTACTAAAGAACAAGCCTCTTACTTTTTGAGGTAACACAAAACCCCAGGAACCAGAGGAGTGGATCAATAAGATCGACCACATATTCGAGTTTCTTGACACACCTAAATAAGTCATGGTAAAGTGTGTCTATTTTTATAGGGTCCCAATCGTAGGTGGTGGGAATCAATGCTTTATGCTATAAATCATAAACAGATGAGTTGGAAGGACATCAAGGTTACCTTCAATGACTTATAGATCCCTTAAGTCTTCGAATATGATAGATCCATGTAGTTTATGGAGATTTTTTAGGGGGAACATTCAGTGATATATTATGCTGACCATTTTGCTGAGATGGCTATGTATGCTCCAGAAATGGTCCCCAATGAGAAGATGAAGGATTATAAGTTCGAGAGGGGTTTCGACCAGAGATCTATTCCTAGTTCTTCTTGTTCAAGTGGAAAACTTACTCTAAGGTGTTTGATTGGGATTTTATGGTAGATATTGACTGGAATGGGAATTATAGTTTCTCTAGAGTAGTGTCTGTGATGGTTAGCATCAATTATTCTAAGAATAAAATGAATTAAGAGGTGAAGTGGATGAAGGGAGGTGGTAGTTCAGGCCAAACTTCCAGGATGTTCTCTTAAGTAGATTATAATGAATGGTCCATTGTGTGCCACCAGTGTGGGAGTCTAGGGAACCCCCAACCAGCATGCACATATCCTCTGAAGCCATGCTATCGACGTGGAGGAATGAGACACATTTAGGGTTTTTTCAGGATGGCATGTCAACTCTATAGTAAGGCCGGATTAGTGGCTTCCATGGGAGCATCAGCTAAGTCAGAGCCATCAAGGATGGGGGGGATCTTAAATTGGTTTCCATGATGGTAGGGCCAGATTGTATTATGTGTAGATCCGGTTTAGGGAATATCCACAAGTGAGTGTCCATTCTCATGTTGAGAGTAATCATCTTCATGTGGTGGAGCAGGCACTAGTGGGATCTGGTGCTTTTGTTTTATTTATCTCTACCCATTTTGTGAGAATGTCAAATTTTCCAACTGAGTTCTTATCTGTTTTGATATAGTTGGTGATGTCGCTGGGTTAGAAGGAGTAGGGTCTCTGGTTCCCATTGGGTGTAGTTACTCTGTCTAGAGAAGAGATGGAGTGGGACCTCTTGGTCTCGGATATGGATATTTTTTACATAATCCTTGGCATGGATTGGTTGGTGAAATTTTTTTGTGCACATCGATTTCTATAGGGGTGAGTGATTTTCACAGAACCAGGTGGTAGCCCTCATGTTTTCCGTGGGGAATGGGATCCTCGATCGGGTCATGTAGGATCTCCAATCCCGGAGTTGGGAAATCTTGTCTTCTAGTTGTTGTCACTCAAACTAATGGAATATGGTGGTGATCCTGAGGGTGAGTTAACTGGTGTAGTGGATGAGTTCCCAGAGGTATTTACAGATGATTTTTAAGGCTTTCCCCCAGAGTGGGATGTGGAGTTATTGATCAATTTGGAACCAGGAACATAACCAATATATCTTACCCCATATCATATATCCCCCACTGAGATGATGGAATAAAAGATATAGTTGGATGATTTAGAATCCATTGTATTCATTCGCCTGATTTTCTCTCCTTAGGTCGCTCATATTCTCTTTACGAAGAAGGCTAATGGATCCCTCTGGTTGTTTATTGATTAATATAAGATTAATAATTTTACCATTAAGAACAAATATCATTTTCCCTGAATATATGACTTTTTTGATCAGTTGAAGGGGAAAATTGGTTTTATAAAATATACATGTGTTTGGGTAAACACTTACTCGGGGTGAAAGAGGATGATATCACGAAGACAACCATACGAAGTAGGTATGACCATTTTTATTACTTGGTCATGCCCTTCGGATTGACCAATTCTCCATCAGTCTTTATGGAACTCATGAATAGGGTGTTCCACTAGTATCTCGACTATTTTGTCATGGTATTTAGGGGAGATATCTTGGTTTACTCTAGAACTGAGGAGGAGCATGAACATCATTTTTGAATCGTGTTTTTCACTTTATGGGGTCAATACCTTTATGCAAAGTTATCCATCTAAACCTTCAAGATCATGGGGGTGAAGTTTCTGGAGCATGTGTTCTTGGAGAAAGGAGTTTCAGTGGATCCAGATAAGAACTGCGTAGTGATGTCATGTGAGTGGATAAAGAACATGTTTGAGATTAGGAGTTTCCTCAGCTTGATAGGATACTACATGTGGTTTGTTCAGGATTTCTCTTTGCCTTCTTCACCCATGAATACGCTCACCCCGAATGGGGTGAACTTTTTTTTGGGCCAAGAGTGAAAAGAATCCTCCGAGGTGCTGAAATGGAAGTTGAATTCCACAATTGCGTTAATATTTATAGAATCTAGAAATGGATATGTGGTGTATTGTGACACTTTATGTATGGGTCTCGGGTGCGTGATTTTGTAGGATGATCACATGGTGGAATATGGATCCCACCAAATCCAACCACATGAAATGAATTAACTAACCCATGGCATAGAGCTAGCAGCTGTGATGCATGATTTGAATACATATCATCACTACATATATGGGGAGAAGATAGTGGTCTGTTCTAATCCCAATAGCTTAGCCTACATCTTCACACAGAAAAATATTAACTTATGGCAGCATTGTTGGATTGAGTACTTGTAGGGGTTTGACTTTGATATCAGCCACACCTTCGGTAAGGGTAAACTGGTGGCTAATTCCTTGAGCAGAAGAGTATCAATATATCATTTGAGGAGGTCTAGTGATGTGTGGACTATGAGGGGGATCTTTACTCAAATGAATGTGGAGACCAAGGAGCATAGTGGAGTTTCATTCTTTGTGATAATTTAGTTGACCCATTCTCTTATAGATCTGATTTAGTGGGAGCAGCCTAGTGATGAGCTATGTTAGTGGTTGAGGTAGTTTCATCATGGTGGGGATATGTATTCGATTTGGTCATCATACCCCGAGGGTATCGTGTGCTTCAAGGGCCACCTAGTGGTGCCTTTATCTCTTTGGAAGGTGGTGATAATTGATAGCCACTAGTCTTAGTGGTATTTCCATCCCAGTGCCATGAAGATGTAATATGATGTTCGTCACCTGTTCTGGTGGCCATGAATGAGAAAAGATATAGCTGACTTCGTATCGAGATGCTATACTTATCAGCAGGTGAATTAAGAGCATCCATGACCCTATGGTTTTCATCATCCATTATCCATTTCTACTTGGAAGTGGAATGTGGTTTACATGTATTTCATAGTTGGCGGGGCCTCATACACCTTGTGGAAATAATGCTATCTGGGTGGTGATTGATCATCTGACCAAATCGGCCCATTTCATTTTGATTAATGATTCAAACAAAGTGGAGAAATTGGACCAGTTATATGTGCAGGAAGTTGTGAGGATACATCGTATGCTATCATCCATCATTTCAGATAGATAATCTTGTTTTGCCTCTCAATTTTAGAGTGTCCTTCTGAAGGAACTTTGGTAATAGATAAAGTTATCTACGACATACTACCCTCAAATGGATGGTCAGATAGAGCGGGCTAATCAGATTATGTAAGAAATGATTCTGGCATGCGTTTCAGTTTTCAGTGGTTTATGGTATTTACATTTGGGATTCGTATAGTTTTCCTATAACAATAGCTATCAATCCTCAATCAAGATGGAACCATTCGGGAAGCTTTAAGGTTTGCCGTGTCGATCTCTTTTCTGTTGGGTGGAGGTGGGTGAGACCTCACTGCTGGGTCTGGGTATTGTTCAAGAGATGTCATACATGGTTTATTTGATTATAAAATTGTTGTTCATATCCTATATTTGACACAAGACTTATTCTAATCATAGGAATTGTTCATTGGAGTTTTCCATGGGTGGCCAAGTATTCATCGAAAATGGCACCTCGCTAGGGTCATCTCCATCTTGGTAAGAAAGGGAAGCTAATAGCAAGGTATGTGGGACCTTTTGAAATAATTTATCGTATTGTTAAGGTGTAATATGGTTTATGTTTTCCCTATCATTTGACATTGATCCACAATTTTTTCCACATATCCAAGCTAAAGAAGTACAATCTGAACCGACCCCATGTTTTGAGTTGGGAGGAGTTGGAGTAGGAATCAGATCTGTCTGTGGTTGAGTGATCAGTGTGTATTATGGAATCCTGAGAATTTTTTTTAAGGGAATACTATGTCTCTGGTTTGAGTCCTCTAATAGCATGGGACTGATGAACATGTGACATGGGAGCAGAAGTTTTGGGTCGAAGAGCAGTTTCAGTTTCTCTTATCTAATCAGGCATCAAGATGGCTTTCCTAGTGAGGAATGTTTTTATGGTGGAGATAATTGTCACATAAATGAATTTTTTTAATGTTATATTTCATGTAAATTCAATTATTTAATTTTAGGGGGTTTCCATGGAAGTTTTTGGATGAAATGGTGGTTTCTTCTTGATTTGGGCCAAACTATGAGCACATTTCAAAATTTAAAAACAAAATTTTTTCCTTTTATAAATACTTTGTTTTCTAACATTTTTTCACCCACTCTACCTCCCAAATTTCCTTCCATGACCTAATCAAACCACCATATCCATTTTCATCCCTTGTGAACTCATAATCATGGTGGATTTGGGTGATTTTTTCAGTGGTTGGGCCGACAGGTGATCCCATTTCCAGATTTAAGGAAATATTGTATTTTTTTAATATCTCATTAATTTTTTAAACAATTTAAGAGATTTCACCCTCAATCAAGCCCAAAACCCCTACACACACCCGCCATGTTACTTTTTCTCTCTTTGGAGCTCATCATTATCCTGTATTAGAAAAAATTTCCTCAAGGTTTCTCAAATCGTCTAGAATTGCAATGGAATTTTGTTTCTTTTATAAATCATTAATTTTTTACAATTTTTCCCCATGAAAATCCCCAATCACCCTCCTCATACTTATTTAAACCTCCCTTTCAAATTTATCTAGATGGATATTTAACTATTGGTGTATTTGTTGTGATTTTTTAAAAGTTTCTCAAGTAAGTGAGATTCCTTCTTAGTTACATCCATTTCCTAAATGTTTCACCCAAATTTCATGATGCTTCAAATTTTTATAAGCTAGGGATTCAAAAATACTATTTTTATTGAGTTTCTTGGTCAAATATTGGGGGTTTAAGATCATTTTCACTCTCTTTTTAGTGCGGAGGTGGTGAGATTGAAGTTTTGTACAAGGATTTGAGGGTTTTGACACATTTGGTTGGTGATTCCATGTATAAGCATTCTAAAATAAGTTAGATTTATAGATTTATATTTTAATCATGTTCATATCTCATTGTGTTTGGATTGAAATCTAATTTTGGTATAATTTGTTAAGTGATTGTTTTTAAAATTTAATTTTTGTGTGAAAATATGTGTTTTTTCATGTGAAATCTACATTGCACTAAGTGGGGTTCATTACAAATTAATGGATTGGTTTTATTAAAATGTTATACTGAAAAAAATTATGGTTTGGTGTATTCTTGGATGCATTTGGTTATAAATGATGGGTTTTAAG
This sequence comes from Viscum album, assembly GCA_963277665.1. Classification (NCBI taxonomy): domain Eukaryota; kingdom Viridiplantae; phylum Streptophyta; class Magnoliopsida; order Santalales; family Viscaceae; genus Viscum; species Viscum album. The sequence goes on from OY728161.1 coordinate 635,577,455, forward strand.
TGTATTTTATGTGCAATGTTTCATTGACCTTTATGAAATTGGTTTATAGGAATTATAGTGTTTATTTGAGTTATACGAATGGTGAAAGGCATGTTTAGAAATTGTTTTGAGTGCATATGACCATAATTGGTATTTTTATATGTAAATTAAATTTTATATCATGTGGAACATGTTTGATCACAAATAGTGAAACTTGGATATCTAGGTGGGAAGAGGTGTACTATTATAATAGTGTTCCGAAGTGGTTTTTTCCCTATTTCACTTAGAATGTTTGACACTAAAAACACTAAAAAATTATAAGGAAGATGATTGGGGACCAATATGTTATGGTTATGTTCCCTAATAGTGCTTTGTGCACAAGAACAAATATTTTATTTTGTTCCTCTTACACAGATATATGAGGTACATGTGGCCCACAGTTAACTAGTGCCTAGGGGTGTTCCTATGACAAGTGCTCATTGACTATTTTTTATTTACATTTTTTATGGAGTGTTTGGATGTAAAATTAAGTATCTTACATGTTTTATTTAAAGATATCCATTCTATAAGGTTAACTATTGAAAACTATTTTCCATTAAAAGTCTCACTTCAGAAATTATTACTACCATTCCTTGTTTATAAAGACATGCATAGTTTTTATCTTATAATGCTTGTCACATGGAATCTTTGGTTGGTATTATATTGGTATTATGATCACACCCTACTTAATCCTTTGGTTTTAGGTATAATTGACCATGTTTGATCCCGATAATGGAAATCCCTTTGGAGACGGTGGATCAGGTTGTTAGTTTCCTTATATAGTCCGGTGTTGTGGAGACGGATGGTGGGTGATGACCCCTTGTCATGTGGTGATCCATGGGATGTTTTTTCTACTACTTCTTCAGTTTTTGACCTCTTGTGTCATGTTTAAATATTTTTAATTAGACATGAATTTTATTTAAGGATTGTTTGTTTGGTAATTTTTAGATTCAGTGTACTTATTGTTACTGGATATATTATGTATTCTAACATGGGTGAACTATTCTAAAATCATTTCTTATCATACCCGAGAACTTATGGAAACCTATGGGAATAGGGAATGCCGTTAACGCCATTCCACAGACTGGGTCAGGTTCCATTTTTAATGGCGACTCTATTTGGTTCATGAAAAACATCAACCCTAAAATATAATTATGATACACAATTGATATGTTATATTTATATCATCCTTATTCTTTATTTGGATAGATTATGCTTAGTTTGACTGGGTATGTACTAATTTCATACCATTCTTATTACTCAATATGGTTTATTATTTTTTTATTGAATAGGGAATTTTCTAATATTTCATATGTAAGATTTTCAGTACAAATATTTATGTTAAGTATTCTTTACCACTTTCATATGAGGAGTTAATGAGACTTAGTAAGTGATAGGAGGGTCCCTTTATAGTCCCTCAATCCATCTATGGGACTTATGAGACAAAATCAATTCAGTTTTGGATGGGGCCTTATCCATTTATTTATATCTCCTGGTACAAGGCCTCAATAGTATGTTTTAGATATCATGAAATACACGTTCCATCATTATTAATTTAGTTTTTAATATTTCAAGTGCTTATTTTATTAGTTATAATATCCATGGTTATGTTTTCAATATCATGTGATTATTTATATGGAATTATTTTTTCATCATTTACTCCTACCAAATTATGCTCAAGTTATTGATTAAATAACATGTGTTTCTATTATTCACAATTCTATATTGGTAAAACCTTATTTATTAATATATTCCACTATACGCATACTTGAACTGATCTTTTGATTTTTTCCCTAGGAAAAAATGAAGTATATTATGATTTTTATTCAGACATATTGTATGTAAAATAGTGTAATTCTCAAGACAATAATTTTTTCTCTTTAATTTTTTCAAATGTAAATGTGATTCATGTATGTATCATGTTTACCAAGACAACTAAAATATTCAGTATTTTAGGATTTGATTCCATATATCATATTCTAGTGTAATAAAGTAGAAATTGGATCCATGTTATTTGTTTTTTGATTTCTATAATACCTATTAACATACATTCCCCATTTCTATTGAGAAAAAAGAAACCAATATCCGTGCATTGTGCGGACAATAGCCTCCACAATGTAGCAACATCCATTTTTTAATCACATCTTCAAATTGTGGATTATAATGGTAAAATTGATGAATAAATGTGAAATATATAATATTATTATAATTATTAAGATATATATTATATTCTACATTTTTCCCTCTCATTATCCAAGAAATGAATGTTTTAACCATGTATTGTGTATACTATCGCCACCATGAAGTATCATATCTCAGTTATCATCTATTTTTAGATTAATAATATCTAATAAAATATGATTAAACAAATTAAAATTATCCTAATAATATCCTTATTCTACTATAGTAATGATATTATGCAAAAATAAACACCTTTTATAATCATAATCATCCATTTATTATGATATGTTACTATTTAGATCAGTCTTACCACCTATTTGAAAAACGGTTTCAAATAATATCATGGATGAATATGAGAGATTAATTAATCATAATATATGATATAAATATGCAAATAAATATTTAATTTTGGTTATATAATGGTTACATTTATATTAAACTCTTTAATTAAGAGACTAATTTCATTTCATTAAAAAATACCGTAACATGCACATAGTTGATTTCATAATTAAGTATTGTAAAAAAAACTACAATATAATGAAATTATAACACTATAAATAATTATAAAAACATAAATTAAAGTAACTTTTATTATATTTTGATGATTAAATTTTGGAGAAGAATTAAGAACAACACTATTATTATAAAACTAGCTCAAAACCACCAAGATTACTCACAGTGCGTATAGAAACATTATAATGAGTAACTATTATACATGTAGGGAATAATTTTAAATGAAGTGTATAAAAGGATATTTTTATTGTTTTCTAAAAAAATGGCTGATTATGTTATTTATTCTTGTTATGAAGGATCTTATAGTGTGTTCGACTATGTTGAGAAATAGGATAAGGGTTTCAAATCTCAAATTTTTACTCCTTGAGATGTATTTTTTATTACACATCATTTTTTCTTTGAAATGGTGTTTATAATTCCCCTTTAATAATCTATATAAATATACTATAATTATTCCTAATATTTAATGTTTTATTTGAAACTATATCCTAGAATAGTTTTTGACATAAAAGTATCTATGGTTGTAACACTTTCTTTATCTTATTTTAAATTCCATGAGGCATCTCTAATATGGTGCACCATAATTTATTTTATATAGTTAATTAAAATGAATATTCAATTCAAGTTTTATAATATATTCCATTTCATTATATTTTAATGTCAACTTTATGATCTTACTCTCATGATCCTTTGATTTTTACATTACCAATATTATGAGGGTTTCATCAATAATCACGTTTTCAATGGGAAATTTATTTCTAAAGATAATCTATAAAGTGGATTTGTTTATTTTTCACTCAATAACCCTTAATATTTTATTATCCTACTGTAATTCTTGGTTTTTTTAATTTTATTCTCGCAATTTTAGTTTTCCACTTCACCTATTATTTAACTATTGTAAGAAAACTAATGAAACCTTTTTTTAGTTGGGAACCTCTATTTTTCTTTATGAATATTCATTGGATTATTTTATAAATGTCCTTATATTTTCCTTAATAATTTAAAGATACAATTTAATAATATTTCTATATTATATAAAAAAATAATGGAATTTTTTACACTCTTCATGTGGATTTTTTCATTAATGTGTGACAAGAAACTCTTTGTAATTTTTTTTAATTCAAATAAATCATTATGAAGCCATGTTAATTTTATATAAAATATTATCACTATGTTTTCATGAATTTTAAAAGAAATGATTTTTATCATTTATTTATAATATATTTTCAAACGTTCAAGTATTTTTATAATTTTAATATTTGTTAAAAAAAATCCTAAAAAATGTTTGTAATTTAACTTATTGTATTTTCATATATCTATTTCTTGATCAAGTATATTCTTAAAATGATACCATTCTACATATTTATTAGAATAACTTATGAAATTTAATTTTCTATCATAAAAATGAACCATCACCACCTTTATCTTTCCAAATCATTGAAGGTCTATAAACCAAATTTTTTCTAATTTCTTAACTTTTTGAAAATTATTCTCTCTAATTCTTTGATTAATGGGTGTTCACCTAGATTACATATAATTATTGATTGGAAAAACTACTAACATAACTATATACCCTTTATATATGGTGTAAATATTATATATATATATTTTCTTGATTGAAGTCTATTTACCTAGAAAGTAGGTAAATATATTTGGATATTAGTTGGTTTTAAACTACTATATCTTATTATGATAATTGATGGAATTGTTAATGTTTTCCATAATTGATTACATTTTATGATTATATGAAAAAATATATTTAAATTCGATATTTATGATTGATGATTGATTTCTTCTCAAACACATATGTAGAGATGATGATTGGATGGGTCTAACATTGCCCAAAAATGAATTGGTTTTTGTTTTTATTGCATGACGTAATAATACATCCTTATAATGAGTTTCTTTACGCAGGAATAGTAATAAATAGTTTTCTTGCATTTCTATGCATATAAATAGTTAGTTTTATACATTGGATTTGGAATAATGAGTTTTATCACTATTTTTTACAATTCAATTATTGATCCATATATATAAGAATCTATTTTTGAATCTTTTCAATGTTATTCCATACTTTTATACTTATTATTATATCAATGTTACTTTCCTATTGTTTTTAATGAATAGAATATGTTTTCACACACTTTAATTTCACGTATTATATAATTCCAAGCTTCATTCTGTAACTCATGAATTCTGATATTTTCATTGTTAGGTAAAATATTATTATGTATCCTAATTAGACCCATATTCTCCTCTTATGATAATTTATGATATTTGATTGTCATTTCTTCTATATACATTTCATGGCATCAAACCTCAGCCCTTTTTTATGTTTTCATTTCTTTTTTGTTCTGATGTAAATTAATATGTACGATTTATCTAGAATAATATCTTTTTTGGAGAATTTTTGGTAGATTTTGAAGACATTTTAAGGATTAATAAATTTCTTATATAATTGGAAAATATCTATTACTCGAAAAAGACAAGAGTTTTTTAAGTTAATTTTTTGTCTCAATTATCTTATGCTATAAACCTAAAAGATCATGGTAACGTATTTGAAATTAAATATTTTATTTTCAATATATGTAATGGAGATAGTTACATCATGTTCTATTATAAATTTTATCAGAGTAGGGTTTAGGTAAATATAGTGTTTAAGCTGTTATTGTGTGATATTTTAAGATTCGATAAACTATGGTTGGTCAAAATTTCAAAGATATAGATAACACTTTATTTTATTTGATATAATATTGAATATTTTAGGGATTATATTAAGATATATTTACTGTAAAAATAGGTATAAGACTATGGGATAATTCTACATGATAACTTCAAGTATAGGCCAACATCATAAAGTTTTAATAAATATAAGATTATTCGGTTCTCTTATAAATCGAATACATGTCCAAATATTAGGATTTGGATATAGTTTTTGAACATATGCACCAAGGGTTAATGACCATAAAAATGGAAGGTTGAATCACCTCAATCATCATTCTAGTGCGTATTTAGTGAGGCAAATATTTCGCACGTATTTAGACACTCATATAGGATATTATTTGGTCAATTCAAATCCTATTTATGAACCATTATGACTTATTTGAAAATATTTTGGTTATAAAACCTAATAGGTAATGAGTATTGTTAAATTAACTTAAAAAACAGAGATTCTTGAGTTATGGTACATATTAACTGAAAGGTTCTTTTATTGAAAAAGTGTTTGTGAAAAATTTATTGCATAAGTTTCAAATATTTTTTGTTATAGAATATTATAATAAAGATTATGAAAAATTTCTGATGGTTTATTTCAGGATTAGGGTAATAAATACAAGTAAACTAATCTTAAATAAAATTATACTAAACAAAAACTATCAAATTATTAAATATATAAGTATTTAGAAAATAAATTTTAGGATTGAGTTTTTTTATTCATTTTGTAATTTACAATGATTAAATTGATAACCATATTGGTTTTTAGTATTTAGTTGAAAAAATATCATGGAAATGATATTGAGAAAAGTATGTTACTGGAGAAAACTATGCCATAAAATTGAATAAGGAATCATAATTAAGTGGTTGAGAATCTTAGTAAATGCATGTTATGTTAAAAAATGTGAGTTTCCTATTCATTCCTTATGTAGTGAGTTTTATTTCATAATATAAATTAAATTCTGATACTCTTACATATTTAATAAAAACTGATATTTATTAAAGATATTCGGGTATATTTTTAAATTTATGAGGATTATATGAATCATCTAATTATTTTTCTTTATTATTTTTTCTTCAACGGTTTTTAAACATATATATATGTTCAAAATATTGAAAATAAATTTAATTAAAATGTTATATATTTGTGAAATAATATTAAAGAACGTGTGATTATGGGATGGATGAATATTAGGTATAATATATAAATTATTTTAATATAATATAGCATTGATTGATTTGGAAAACTTATGTTAGAAGGTATTGGTAACCCTATGATTGATAATTTAGTCATCATATTTTTATTAAAGTTCATCTCATTTTTTGGAACGTGGTATATGTTTATTAGTGAGTGATTTTATAACATATGGATTAGTATTTTTTCACGGTTAAAGAAAGTTTTAATTTCTGGAATAATTTATGGATTTTTTTATGGATTAATTTCTTATAGATGAATTTTTTTTGGGAAGGATATTTTTTTAGAGTGTATTATTATGGTATAAACATACTTGAGTATATTATTATATAAATTATTATTGTAATTTTAGGAAATATAAACAACATTTTATATCCAAAAGGGTAAGGTAAATTTCATTTTATAAGTTATATCCCAGATGATTAATATATTATCAATATCCCCTCCTAATTTAATTAGTCTATTAAAATTAAAATTTTCAGGATCCAATTTACATTAGGGGTATAATGTAATGACTCAACATTTTGGATCCCTTAAATTGATATTATATTCGATATATTGTGTCATGTAAAACACTAAATTGATGAAACACCAGACTAGAAAACCATGATATATTAAAATTTTAGGAAGATTATAATTATTATTGAATAAAAAATATAATAAAATTTTTAATAACTATATATTATTATTTTCATTTGGTTTTAAAAAGGATGTCTTTTGAAGAACCATTTTTAAAAAATAAAAAGGTTATGTATTTTACATTATTAAATTGAATTGATCATAGTTCAATTTTTATTATAGGTAATGTCTATATTTAAAAAATAATATTTCAAAATTCAAGTATTTATAAATTTATATTAAATAATATTGAATACACTCAATGTTCAAGAAGGTTATCTTTTTACAGAAGTGGGTTTTTATCATATTTTGTATTCTCATTTAAAAGATAAATATATAAATTTATTGATTTTTAGTATATTTTAATTTATAGATTCAAAATTTAAATATTATCTTAAGATTAATTTTTGTAATTTTTCAGAAAAAAATTGTTGTTAAGGTGAATTGTGAAAATATAGTTTTCACCAAAATTATACCGTTGTTGACTATCGTTACATGTAAAAGACATAGACGTTTATATACCCACTTAGTTGATAAAATATGTATCTAATGAGTAAAAATATTCATTTTTAAATAATTTTATGAATTTATAAAACTAATTTTTAAAATTTTATAAATTTTTATAATTATTTCTAATAAAAATTGTTTTTGATCATTTATTTTAATTATTATTTTTGGTAAAATTCCTTTTTTTGATGTTTTGAATACCAAATAGATTTTATTTTTTTATAATAAATAAATTTATTTTATTAAAATAAAATAACACTATAATTTTATCCTGCACATAAATTTTACACTTAAAAATACACTTTTTCGAAAAATAGTTATTCGTGTGTTACATGCGTCTAAGTTAAACTGAATTTTTCTTACACATAGTAATTTAACATTATAAAATTTATTTAATATTTGGAATAATTAAGTAAAAATTATTTAATAGTATTCAATATATTTTTAGGCATTAAAATTATATTACTTAGGTCAAAACTCGTTACCTTGGGAAAACCAAATATGGTAAAAGTGAAAAATCTAAGAGGAAAGGACTTCAATTTTTTTAAACATGTTTCAAATTTATTTTTTTCAGATAAAAAATATAATTGCATCCCAAAATATTTTTTTTATTTTATAGTATTTTTGACATGTTAAACATGCTCTCTCTTTATAGTAAGTTGAAATATTTACAAAAAATGTAATTATCGTTTCTTTTAAAAGGGGGCTATGACCACCCCTTCAAGACTACACAAAGAATTTAGTTTCTAATTAATAAAATACTAATTTTCCATATGCTAGAATAATATCCATTTTCCTTGATCTTATTTTCACAACATTTTAGCCTAATCCCTCTATTTTTAAATATTATTTCAAGGGAAAGCACAAGTCCTCAATATGAGTGCCAATATTTTTATTTATTTATTTATTATTCTTACATTCCCAATTCTAATTTTCTCATTAATATATTATAAAAATAATAATTTTTATATTAAATATTATTATTCTATGTAAATAATTATTAACCACCATTCTATTTTTATATTAAGAAAAAATAACATGTCATGTGTGCGTTTTGCAGACTACTGCCTTTAAGAAGTGATAAGTTCCATTTTTTTTACCACTGCCTCTATTTAAGAAAATTTTAACCATGTTTTGTGTGGACTTATATCTCCAAAAAGTGATATATATCATATTTCATCTAGTTTTATTATTATTTATTAAACTATATTAAAATATGAATCATTACTTTATAATTATCCAAATAATATCAATATGCTTATGTAATAATGACACTTTTCCTAAATACACCACTTTAATGATGATAATAATCCCTTAATTATGTTGTGTTAATGTGTTGGTCAATCTTCCCATCCACTTGAACATTTATATAAAAAATATCTTGGATTACTATAATAACATAATTAATGATAATATAAGATATAAATAAGTAAATAAATATTTTGTTTTTTTTAATGGTAACATTAATATTAAACTCATTAATTAACATACTGACATATTTTCATTAAAAATCACTAAAACATTTTAATCATAGATTTCATATTTAAGAACCATAACAAAATATATAATAGAATGAAATTATAACATTATAAATAATTATAAAACAATAATTACAATAACTTTTATTATCTAAGAATGAAGAAAATTTTGAGAATAATGAAAAATAACACCATTATTATGATATCATTTCAAAACGATCAAGATGACTCCCACCCAATATTAAAAATACATAATAAATAACTAGTATAAATGTATTAAATAATTTTAAATGTTGTTTTTAAAATATTACATATATATATGTGTGTGTGTTTTAAAATCTATTGATTAAGATTTTTTTATATAGGAGCTTATAGTTTATTCGACTAAGTGGGGAAAGAAGGTAAGAGTTTCATGTCTCAAATTTTCACCCCTTGGGACATATTTGTTATTATAAGCCATGTTTTCTATTTAATGGTGTGTATAATTACCCTTCAATATTTTTTATCTTGATATTCTCATTATTCATGTAATTTAATGTTTCATTTTAAACCATTTCTTTCGAGGGGTTTTACTATAATGTTTATAAGGTTGTAATAATATCTTCATCTCATTTTAAATTATATGAGTCATATTTAATATTAAATATCATAACTTATTTTACATAGTGAATTTAGTTTACTATTATTTTAATAAATGAAAATCTCTACCATTTCACAAGATTATAAGGTCTATTTCATGATATTCTTATCAATATACTTTTATTCCTTTGTTGACAATATAGTGATGGTTTAATCGACAATATCGATTTTAAATGGAGATTTTTTTAATGATAATACATATTTTTAATTTGAATAATTTTGTCTCTAAAAGGAAAATCATTTTATTATTACATGGTCATTCTTGGGGTTTTACTTTTCCTCTCCCTATTTCACTTCCCCCCTTCACTCAATATTTACCCGTAGTAAGGAAACCAACCCTACCTTTTCTTTTCAGTCAATAACATCCCTTTTTACATGTCCATATTCCTTGGATGATTTGAAAAATGTCTCTATAAATACATCAATTATTGATAAAGTTAATTTTAGATTATTTTTAATTTCATTACAATGGTTTTGAAGCAAATTTTAACACCTTATATATGGGTTTTTTCAATAATGTGTTAAAAGTGTATATTTTTAAATGTTTTTGGTTATAATAAATTATTTTTCCACCTTCATCATTTTATATGAAAAATTATATATATATATATATATGGTTTCTAAAATAAATTATATTTCATATTTTCTAAAAAAATAATTTTGGTTGACCATGGTATTTAATATTACCAAATAGATTTATATAAATATACTAAATAGTTTTTTTATTTCAGTGATTTTCTTTTGATATCTATTATTCTTGATCAGGGATATTCTCCAAAATATAACATATACCTTAATTATTTGGATGTGTTTTGAAATGTTATCTTAAATTATATAAATGGACCACCACTTTATTTTTCTTATATAATTATTTAAGGTATATAAACCAAATTTTCCATCCAATTCATTTGCTTTGTGAATACCATGTTTTCTATTTCATTGATTAAATAGTTTTAACTTATATTACCTGAATCAATTTATTTGGAAAATTATTTACATAAATGTTCAATATCTACCTGTATTGTATAAATTTTATACGTTCTGTTATATTTTTTATGGGTATTTACTTAGAAAATTTATTAATATCTTTGGATACACATTAATTTTCCTTAGGTACATCAGATTTTGATTTTTAATTTAATTAGGAATGGATTCCTTATGTGATTAAATTTTATGAGTATTCGAAACCATATTTCTTTTTAAGTGTTATTTATGGTGAATGATTAATTTTTTATGGAATACATATGTAATGATGATGATGTGCGAGGTCCTATATCACCTCCAATGCATTAGTCTAAGTTGAAATCTCATGAGATAATTTAGTGTGTATATAATGAGTTTTTTTCTCACATGGGTGAGAATAATGATTTTGATAATATTTTTAGGAGAGGAGATAAAATGTTTTTTCACATAGTCAGTAGCACTATAAGTTTTCTCACATGGTTTTAAAATTCTATGATAGTTCAATATTTAGAATAAAATCATGATGATATATTTCCATGTTATTTAATATATTTATTCTTCTTCTTATGAATATGTTACTCTCTCATGGATTATGATTTTTGGAATATGTTTTCACACACTTTTTATTCATGTCTTATATAATGAAAAGATTTATTCCTTGACTCGTGAATTTTGATTTGTGGTTTATTTGGTATAAAATTAATATGTATTATGATTATACAAATTTTAATTTATTTTTCACACTTAGGATCTTTCATTATTATCACCCATGTTTACCCTTACTGAGAATCTAATATCACCCCATTCTTATGTTTCGATTTTCAAAGGTTATGAAGAAAAATAATACATATGATGTGTCTAGTGTTGTAATAATGGGTGCCTTAGACCCAACTGTTATAATAAATTTGGATAAAAATACTATATATACAATGAGTTACACAAGATGTAAACTTTCCATTTTATTGTTTATTTTTCTATATACTCTATTTAAAAGGTAATGTCCGTAAAATAATTTCCGCATCATAAAGTGATATAATATCTCAGAAAATAATGAGAACCTCTAGATATTATGAAATTAATCATAAACAAATGAAAACTGGTCTAAATACATCATGCTGACTAGACATAGTGGATATATTTCTATCAGTTGTTGGGGGGTCATAATCATTGATACTTCTTCTAATGAAGTTCCCACATGATGATCTCTAATAGGTGAGACCATAAGGATAAAACTTCCAATATGAATACAACATGTTTTAGGTGTCATTGGTTATTCCAATATATGAACATTTTTATTCATCTCCATACTTGATATCATTATTAATGAGTTCCAATTGATTGCAAACTTTTATTCATAGAAAAAAGTCATGATAATAAAGTCAAGTTGTGGTAGATTGTGTTGGTGCATCATTGGTGGTATGACTTTGGAAGATTGATCAACATATAATTTGTCATTTTCGAGTTGAAGAATTGAAATATCAAGCCTATTTTATCATGATATTAGCACATTAAAAAGTCTTATCCAAGGTAGTCATAGGTAAGTCTATCCATTTAGACCAAAAAATATTAAATAAAGTAAATATCAAGACATAAGTGTGCATATTTCTTTCTGATATATCATGAGACAAATATATTATATGACAAAGTACATGATTTTAGGTTGGTTTTCATTGTTATGATTATTCCTTATCTTACTATGTTCGTTTATGGGTTGCTATACTCCACTCTTGGTCTAGGAATTATATTTACTACTCTTGAGATTAGGTCATATAGGGTCACATGGAATAGTGTATTCAAGAATATTCCCAATTCTTGTGAATAGGTATATAAGACATGGTGGGACCCATCATAGGGTTTGAGAGTTATACAAGTATTTACTATCCCTAATAAATTAATAAATTCACTATAATTCATATATAGAATAATTGGGTTGAATTTATTTATAAAAATTCATCATCACGTTTTTAGTGAATACAATAAAAATTTTATACAAATGAATATTATTTTAATATTAAAGGTTCATTTAATATTAATTAGAATTTAAATTTGATTTAATGACTCCAGTTTTATCATTTAATATATTTATTATATTACAAATAAGTGATAAAATATGATTGATGTAAATTCTGTCGTTAAATTATCATAACGTGTCATTTACTGAATAATCATTGGGTGTTAAATATATCAGGGTCAGGAAAACCATTAAAAGTATTTTTAGAATCCACTATATAATGTATGGAAGAAGCTCATTAGAAGGACTATTAATCCCAATATAATTTGATCTTATATTTCTTGTCACATTCTATAGAGATAAAATATCTCCCCAAGTAACCAATCCATGAATTCCGTCGACGGATCGAAGGGATGTGGTCACGGTGAGCATTGTGACATTGAATGAATTATTAGAACTCCATGGTATCACATATAATTCAATTATAATCATTCATGTGGATTATTGAAGCAAGTGTGAATGAATTATAGGCATTTATATTCAAATACGATGAGCAATGAATGTCGGTGACTAAATGTAGTTGACTGTGCTGCTGAGCCAAACAAGGTACTTGTTTATTTTTTTTTGGCTTATTAAAATCATGGTACATACTCAAAACTCTATTGTGGCTCAAATCATTGAGGATGACATTTTTTGTTGCTCCAATGATGCACATTTTCAATTCCATGGCTCACTGGCTTCCGATACTCACCCTACTACAATCAATTGGTATCAAATAGATCACATGAACTTTCTAATTTGAGGAAAAATTAATTCTCATTAAATTTAGAAGAGGACAACAATTAAATACCAATATAATAGACCACACTTCGATTCAATTTCAAACATACTTTGTATGGTCATAGAAAATTTTAAATATGGACTGTTTGCTGTTATAGAGGTATTAAGATTCAAAGAACATATATTTTAAATATAATTTAATTGTTATCTATTTCAGTTTCATGTGATTATAATTTTTCCATTTGGGTTCCATCCATGTTCTGTAAGGTTACAGGACACCATTACAATACTAGCTAGTGTATGTTCTTCGATATTTTTTTGGAATCTAAAATAACAAAAAAATTTGTTGGAGGGTCGAAAAACAAACCAAAAATGAAAATAATTTAATGGGTAATTATCATTAGGGGATAATGGGAAAAAATAATACAAAACAACATTATATAATTTTAAAATATAATTTGGGGTTGGATTTTTTGGTTTCATAGGTGTTTTAAGAATAAAAACTTTTAAAATTTGGGGTCTATTATAGGACAAAAGAACAGTGGAAAATACATTTTTTTTCACACATAATACTCACTCTCCCAACCAACCTACTCCTCCACATGCCCTAATTACATCTTCATCTTGCTCAATAGATCGGGCCACCATGGAACCATCAGTTCCACTTCTAGCAACCTCCATTCGCTATATCCAACTAACCTCAGCATGTGACCCACCTCGCGACCCACTCGCCTATACAAGGTCATTATCACCCATATCAGTTCACCGATGCCGCTACTCCATTGGCCTCTTCTACCACTTATCCCACCATGTTTGGCCTTCCAATGTCACGAACTATCTCCTAGGGCCCATGATGTGACATACCCCTATCCCGCCTCTCGAAGGCCATGGGTTGGCGACTAGCACTGAAGGCGTAAACCTACAAGTGGGAGGCATTTTCCTGAGTACATGTACACATGCACTCACAACCACATCCCAATGATGGAAACGTAAACAATCACGCCACTATAAATTACCACTGAGTAAAAGTACAGCTGAAAAGTCCAATGGTACAGAATACAAACCCAAAGAAATACGAATTAGAAAAATGGAAAGTACAAAAGAAACTCCGGAAGTCACCCGCTAGAAACCCACCTGATGGGTAGTACAGAGTAGCTGCTGGAATCCATAGAAGTACGTCATGTCTTCCTGGTCTCACTGGGAACCACTGGGTCCTAGGCAAACAAACACTTCATCAAGGTGGAAGTCGTCTACACAAGACACAAGATGTGCAGGCGAAGCCCGTGCATGGGAGAGTAACAAAATAGTTAGTAGGGACCCCAAAACAACAAACAAAATACCATAAAAAAAATCCAAAAGCAATACCCAAAGCATGATCCACATGAATGATCATGAAGCAAGATATCTCACACTCTGTATGGTCTATAGTAGGAAATTTGAACAATTAGTCACATCTTCGAACACCTCAGCTACTGGAGAACTCGTCCTCAATTAGTACAGTGGGCATGTCGGGTTCCACAGAAGTCACTTCCCACTAACCTTAAGAAATATTTGGTACTCATCCCTAGTTAGTACCATGGGTATGATGGGTCACACAGAAGCCACTTCCCACTATGGGCATGTCAGATCACATAGAAGTTGTTTCCCACCTATCGCCATATTGAGGTACTCCTCCTGTCAAGTATCGTGGGTCTACCAAATCACACAGAAGGCGCTCCCCACTATGGGACTATCGTGTCACATAGAAGTCACTTATCACTAGGCCATAATATCCAATCCACATAGGGTCGCTCATCAACATTATTTAGGTCTCATCCAACTGCAAGGTTTCATCATGTAGCATGCTTGACCTCAAGAGAACGACTCCTCAATCCATTCTCTGAATTTCAACTTCCATGAAATCCTCCATAGATTATGCCAAAATATCTACCTCATTGTGAGGGTTTCAATTACACAAATGGATCATCAATCAGATGCCTGATTTGAAAGATCACGATGTTTCTTCAAAAAGGGGATGGTTGGGTCCAGGTTCAACCCGACCTAGTTAGACCGACTTGAGCCAACATGACTTGGCATGGCCTGGGTCTAGTCCATTGGGTCATGGGCCTATTGGGCTATCGGTATTTCCCACTATCATTCCCAGTTTTCTAGAGGCGTACTAGTTTGTCGCCAGTCTGGGATGATACAGGTGACTATGCCTAGCTCCCCAGCTCACCCTATGGTCAACGCGGGCCTGTTGCCACACACCGCGGCCTAGTGACCGTGACTGCTGCTGCATGGCCGGACAACCCAACTAACCGAGACTTCCACACATGGTCTTTGATCATGTGCCTCAGAAGAACACAGCCCACGGTTGTGGGACACTCCACCAATGCGGCCTCCAGGCCACGTCCGCGTATACCAACTACCATTGCATCCAACGACCTTGTCTCCTCACTATAGCCCGGGCTGGCCACAGTGCCCCACCCAACGCATCGACAGAATACTCAGTGGACCACCAGGTCCACTCCGGGGGTCTGTTCGTCTTGCTGAATGCAGCTATAGCCTTCGTGTCCTGTCACCTTCCCTTCAAAGGGCATGAATTCTCCTTGTTTCCATTTTGAAAATTCATCCACCAATAACGCACAAGGTGTAGGGGGTCAGGCCTTGTTCTTGTTGGTCCGTGCCCTCTATGATAGATGATTAAGACATGGTAGGCTTGGGTATGATGTTCCAGCAACAATAATAATGTCCCAAAAAGAAAACCCAAGAAACATCACCATCCCTCAAGAACAGATGATACGACCATCAACTTGTTTGTGGGATGATCCGTGTTTCTCATTTAAAATGAAGAACGAGGAAAACATAAACCCAAATAAAAAACTTACCTCGATCGACGTTTGAAATTGAAGTGTTCTAATCCTGATGTTTCAAGGTGTCAAGGGAGAACGTTTCTTTCCATATTCATTCTTTGAAGTGTGTCAAAGTTTTTTACATACATCTGGAATTCTTTGTTCTTCATTAGAGCGTCATTCCTCTATAGGTTCATCATAGAATCCACAAGGTTTAATTCCCTAGTCTCCAATGCGTTAGTTTAATAAAAAGGAAACACATCCTAGAATTTCTATTACGTTGTTTCATTTATGATACAACGTAGTGGATGTGCTTGCACAAATGGGTCATCAATGATCCATACATAACGCGCCTCGTCGCCGCTTCGTCGTCACACTGCAATGACACCATCCTTCACTCAGTAGTGCGAATGAAAATAAAATAAAATTTTCAGTGTTTTTTTATTATTTTCTGAAATTTTTGAAAATTAACTTTTCCATCCGACCCTTTCCAGTCAAAGTAAATTCCTTTATAGGAGAATATTGGCATTCCGAGTTCTACGGTGACCTTTGATTTTTGATCTAGGCAGTAGTTCAAATGTCTGAAAAAATGTCCCGCATGTTTAGTTAAGTGATCTTTAAAAAGTTCAAAATTTTGTTCCAGACTCACCGGGCCTCATAATCAGGTGATGTCAAAGTGTGTGGTCTCGAAATAATTCCATATAATTTTAAAAAAAATTCATAGAAATTCAAAGCCATTGAATTCTCTCCACCTTAGGGATTTACATCCCTAAAAGCCAAAACATGGGATAATAAAACAAATGGGGGTACTGAGAATTAATATGAGCCTCCATGTCTCGTGTTCTCTCTTAATGATTCCCATGATACCACAAAACGTGCACAAGACAAATTAACCATCCATGATGGACTCGATCCTATCGATCCTCTATCTCCACCAGGAACTCAGCAGACATTCCCCCGTCATCAATTTCTAGCCATCCCCAGTCGATAACGTGCGATTTATCATGCACATACCTCCTTAGTTGTGACAGGTGGAAGACATCATGAACCTAGTGCATCTGTAGGGGAAGATTTAAGTAGTACTCCACCATGCCAGCTCTGTTGAGGATCTAGAAAGGTCTAATGAACCTTAAAGATAACTTTTCACCCCAGGAAAATCTCTACAATAATTTTTTGGGTGCGACCCGAAGGAAAACATTGTCTCCCTCCTCGAACTCCAAGGGTCCCCATATTCTATCAGCATTCAATTTCTGCATTCTCTCTATAGCCCTCAACTTCTCCTAGATGATCTACACCATCTCATTAGTAGCTCGTACCATTTCTAGAACCATGAGTGTTGTCTCTCCTTGGTCTATTCAGT
Source organism: Viscum album (assembly GCA_963277665.1). Lineage (NCBI taxonomy): Eukaryota > Viridiplantae > Streptophyta > Magnoliopsida > Santalales > Viscaceae > Viscum > Viscum album. Next base: position 635,595,201 of record OY728161.1, read on the forward strand.
AGAGATGTGATCTGCACGGTCGGTTGTACAAAGCCTCAAACGGTGCCATTCCAATGGTGGAGGGATATCTATTTTTGTATGAAAACTCCACTAGTTGTACGTGGTACTTCCAACTATGATCAAAATATATGACACAATCATGAATAATGTCCTCGAGGGACTATATGGTCCACTCTATCGGACCATCCATTTAGGGGTAAAAAGATTTTCTCAAATGTTGTTGTGTCCTGGATGCCTCTTGTAATCCCTACCACAACCAGGATGTAAATCATGCATCACGCATTGAGATGATTGTTGAAGGCATCCCGTGAAGCCTCACTATCTCCTAGATGTATAGGTGTCCCAATCTATCTACTGATCCCTTATCTTAGATGGGTAGGAAGTGAGCCAACTTGGTGAGCTGGTCAATGATCACGTAGATAGAATCATGGCCCATAGATGTGCATTGTAACCCCATTAGAATTTCCATGGAGATACCATCCCACTTCTATTTTGGTACCTTAAGTTGTTGTTCCAAGCCTGATGGGACCTAATGCTTGGCTTCACTTTCTGAGAAGTGAGGCATCGTGAAATGAACTCTTCCACCACATTCTTCATCCCTGGCCACTAGTTCTGGTTTTAGAGGTCTTAGTACATCTTTTCCATGCCAGGATGTAACACTAATGTGGATTTATGGAACTCCCTCAAACAATCCTCCTGTAATGTCACTGGTACTATGGTCCATCCTTTAAAAAAGATGACATTATCTCCACCTATCAAAAATTCATCAAAAGCCTGTCCTGAGAATATCTGAGCACAGAGGGCATCGTAGTCAACATCAACAAGTTGTTCCCCCCCGAATCACTATAATTGTGGGTGGGTGACTGTCATTGACTAAAGGTAAGATTATCTATCATTAATTACAATGGATATCTTCATCGTGGCCATATGCTCTGTCACCTCACTCAACAGCTATAAACCAGACCTCTTACTAATCGTGTCTTCCACCACGTTCCCCTTCCCTGGAGTATAGACTATCTCAAAGTCATAGTCCTGGAAGAACTCTATCTGTTACTACAGTCTCATGTTCAAGTAAATCTGTGAGAAATTATACCATAGACTCATGTGGTTGGAGTGAATAGTAAACTGTTCACCCATCATTTAGTTCCACAACATATTCAAGGAAAATAGCATTGCTTATAACTTTAGTCCATGGGTTGCATAGTTTTGACCATGCGGCCTCAACAGTAATGAGCCATTAGCCATCACTAATCGCTCTTGCATCAGGAAACAACCCATTCTGATCTCTAATGAATCACAGAATACTACATACCCAACACCCTCTTCTTGTAGTCTCAAGATGGGGGCACTGGCCAGACTCCACCTCAGCTCTGTAAAACTCTTCTAGCACTTCTAATTCCACAAAAATGGTTGTCTCTTCCCTTTCAAGTTAGATAAAGGTTATTATACTTTGGAAAAGTCATGAATGGACCTATGGTAGTATCCATAAAACCCCAAGAAACTTCGCACCTCAATCACACTCTTGGGTGGCTCCCAAGCAAGCACTTCCTCTATCTTCACTGGATACAATGCAACTCCAGCCTCTGAGATGATGTTTCCCTGCAAGTGGACCTACTAGATCCAAAACAGGAACTTTGAGATCATACCATAAAGCTGGTTCTCTCGTAGTGTATCCAGAACTATTCACAGGTGTGTAGCGTGCTCCTCCAATGACACCGAGTACACCAAGATATCATCAATGAATACTATAAAAAAATGATCGAGATTAAGACAGGAAGATCATGTTCATGAGTCCCATGAACACTGCTAGGGAATTGGTAACACCATAGGGAATCACCAATAATTCATAGTGTCCATACCGACATCTTAAGGCTACCTTCAGTACAGTCTCATCCCATAACCGAAGCAGATGATAGCCTGGTTTGAGGACTATCTACAAGAACCACCTCGCTCCCTTCAGCTGATCGAAGAGTTCATCAATCCTCGACAGTGGATACTTTCTCTGCACAGTCACCTTTTTAAGGAATTAGATGTTTACGCAAAGCCTCATGATCCCATTTTACTTCTTGGATAACAACCCTAGAGCTGCCCATGATGAAACACTAGGCCTTAACAAACCCCTTCTCCAATAAGTCCTCCAACTATACCATTAATTCACAAAGCTCTGTGGGAGCCATCTGATATGCCAGGGTGGATATCAACAATTTCTCTAGGAACACATAGATGCATAAGTCTACCTCCTTGTGAGGAGGTAGTCCAGAAACAACCTTAGGAAATAAATCATTATACTCATCCACCAATATAAGAAATATTGGACTCCTCTATTTAACCGCAGTGAGGGTGAGCCAATAGAACTAATGAAAGATCTGATTCACCTTCCTTCGAGAAAGTTCATCCTATTCTACAAAATAATCTTTCCCACTAGTGAAGGGAAACCTGGTTTCATCCTTGCGGACACACCACACATTGTGCCTAAAACATTCGACCTGAGCATGGACTTTTGATAACCATTCCATACCCAAGATGACAACATAAGGCCTTGATGACAATAATAGTGGATCTCAGCCTAAGCTCTCACCTCCTACAGTATGCTCACACTACCAGCATGAGGGTATAATCATCAAATCACCTCATGTATGAATATATAATCATAAGGATCAAGACAGCTGATCCAAAGGAATCTATGATCCTTGAATGAGGTCTGTGGAAGGAATGCATGACTGTAACCTATGTCAACAAGAACTACAGCTAAGGTTTAAAAGAAACATATCATAGCTCTAATAATATTTGGATCACCATGGTCGTAAGACTCTATCTCTTAGATATGGCCTCACCATTATCCGCTGATTCCTTAAGCATGTGATGGAACAACTGGGTGTGGTGGTGGTAACACCTAGAACAATCGTCCACTGCCTGCTCCCCTGCCACATTTTCCACTATATAGACCTCCTTGTTCAAACCTACGCCTCTACCTTAGCAGTCCTTCGAAAATAAGTTGATCATCTGTATGGTGGGTCTAGCAGTCACAAGCCATGTTTCCTTACCCGCGACACGTGAAGCATAACCAAGTCCCCTACTGACTCCCTCTGCTCTGGGAGCTCCGCACTGCTGACTCAGAGTCCTGCGGTCTCCCCTAAAGGACCTAGGCCACATGGGCCCCTGTGTCTGCTGCCTACTGCTCACCATTAAAGAATCTACCACATGATGTCTGCTAGTAGCTCCAAATGTTAGTTTCTGCTCTTCTAGGAATCTATCCACAAGAAGGGATCTCTCCCACACACCTACTTGAGTTGGGATACTAAGAGACACAATGAATTCCCTGATCTCCCGTCTGATTCCCTGCTCAAAGGTTTAGTCCCTGAAGAAAGGGTCTCACACCATGTCTATGGAGTAGTGAGAGGCCTGTAAACCTCGTAGAGTACTCAACCACCGATAGGGTTCCCAACTGTAGGTGAAGTAGCTCATGTATACACACAAATCACAAAGTGTTGAGGGAAGAAATCATCCCAGAAAATCCACTTGATGTCATCTCAAGAGATGGTTTCCTCATCATGAGTCTGAATCGTTACACTCCACCATCTCCCTATCGATCTATGAAGAAGGATCACATCTATGATCTCTATATAGTCAAGATGTGTATTCACTAAGTGGAAGACCCGCGTCATTGTCTCTGGCCAATCTACAGCAACCTGAGGATCTGTCTCTCCCATGAACCTGGGAGGTCTTTGTCTCTAGAACTCATGCAAGGCATCGAGCCTACACGCATCCTCTACTTGTAACATCAGTAGTTACTGCTAATCCACAAGTGGTGGAAACACGAGTGCACCACCTGGCCAGGCCATCTCTAGCACTGGTCCCTGAACCAACACCTCATCACTAGGCGGGATGTCCACACAATCATGTATCGAAAGTCTAGCTGGCTTTCTGCATTGAGGTATCCTAAAATATATCACGATGTACCAAAATCAGAATATTATACCAATTTAGCTGGATCTTATTCAATAAAATCATAAGGAAACACTTATGCAATAATTGTTTTCATGTAAATATCTAAAAAAATAGAATTTAGGGTCCTGGTGTAAGGTTATGTCGACCTTTGAACCAATATTGACTCCCTGAATCTGAAGGTCGAACTCGAAACATTTAACACTGATCCTACAAAAGGAAATATCAGACTCTTAGTATATGAGGTAGAACCTACCACCTATGATACTACTTTGTCATGACTCGTCACCTATGGGCCTGGGCTGTGACATACCCCAATCCCACCTCCCGAAAGATAGGGTTTGAGGACTAACACCGAAGATGTAAACCTAGAAGTGAGAGGAATTTTCCTAAGTACCTGTACGCATGCACACACAACCATATCTCAAGGATAGAAAATAAACAAGCATGAAACTATAAATAACCACTGATTAAAAGTACAAAAAAAATTCAAATGGGTCGGAATAAAAACCCAACGAAAGACTAAATGGAAAATGGAAATGTACAAAAGAAACTGTAGAAGTTGTTTGCTAGAAACACCAACATATGGGTAATAAAGGGTAGCTGTTGGAAGCCATAAAAATACATCCAATTTTCCTAGTCTAATTTGGCACCACCAGGTCTTAGGCCACAAAACCCTCCGTCAAGGTGGCGGCCGTCTACACCGGATACAACACGTGCAGGCGAAGCCTATGCAGGGGTGAGTAACAAAATACTCAGTTGGGACACCAAAAAATAAATTGGGAATACCAAAAATAAATCCACAAACAAAACAGAAAGAAACATCCCTAAGAATTATCACTAAGAAAGACAGCTCACAATGGTTATGCTCTAGAGTGGGAAATTAGAATCATTAGTCATATCATTGAACACCTCGGCTGCTGGAGGAATCATCCTTAATGAGTGGGCCTACCAGGTCACACATAAGACACTTATCACTAACCATAGAACTACAATGGTACTCATCCATGATGAGTACCATGGGTATATTGGATCACACAGAAACATCTTCCCATAGTGGGCATTTTGTATCACATAGAATCCATTTCCCACCTATGGCCACACTGAGGTACTCCTCGTATTGAGTATTGTGGTTCTGCTAGATTACACAGAAGCCTCTCCCAATTGTCGACATGTTAGGTCACACAGAAGCTTCTTCCCACTAGGCTATAGTCTCTTATCCACACAAGGCCACTCATAAGCATTATTTAAGTCTCATCCATCCGTAGGGTTTCCACACGTAGCACGCTTGATCTCGGGAGAACCTATCCTCAAGCCATTCGTTGAATTTAAACATACATTAAATAGTCCATATAGTATACCAAAATATCTGCCTCATCATGAGGGTTCCAACGTTGTAAACGACTCATCAATCAGGCGCCCAGTTTACAAGATCATGAAGTTTTTCTAAAAAAGGGCCTGTTGGATCTAGGTCTAGTCTGACCCGATCAGACAGACTCGACCTGACCCAACTGGGAATAGGGTCCAACGACCCGACCCAGGTCCACTGACCCAACCCAGACCTGGACCATCCTGGGAATGGTTATTTGGGATGTGGTTCATGCCCTATATCTTGCCCGGTTTACTAGAGGTGGGATGGTTTGTCGCCCGGTTAAGACGTGGAAAGCAGCCTTATATCGCTCCCCAACTCGCCCCGAGGTCAAAGTAGGGTCATTGACTCCTACCACGGTTAAGCGACCATGGATACTAATGCATGGCTAGACAACCCTGTTGTCTGAGACACCCACACGTGGTCTTCGACTGCATGCCTCTGAATAACACGACCCATGATTGTGGGTTGCTCCACCGATGTGGCTGCTCGGCTGCGTCCTTCTCCACTAGCCACTGGCACAGCCGGTGGCCTTGTTGAATTAATGTGTCTTGGGCTTTCCATGTTGTCCCTACTAGAGCATGGGAAGAATACTCTGCAGACAAATGATTTTTCTCTAGTGGTCCATTACTTATGCCGACTGCGCCTACGACCATCGTGGGGTGTCACCCTCCCTATGAAGGCCTTGAACTTGGCTTTCCACCATTTCAAAAATACTTCCACCAAGAATGAACAAGAAGGAGGGGGTCATTCCTTGTTCAGGTTGTCCCACACCCTCCACATTAGAAGTTTAAAATGTGAGAGGATTGGGTATGATGTTCCAACAATAGTAAAACAATCCCAAAAAAAACCCAAGTAACGTCACCCTCCTGCAAGAACAGATGATCCACATATCAATCTATTCATGGGGTGATCCGTATTCATCATTTAAAATTATAAAAGTGTAAAACATAAACAAAAAAACCCCACATCAATCTATGTTTTACATTGAAGCAGTTCTCCCAAGAAAGTTCAAGAAGTGTAGGGCGATCGTTGCTTCCCATATTCATTAATCAAGGTTCGTCGAAGTTTCTAACATTCGACTGGCATTCATCATTCTTCATTGGAGAGGAATTCCAACATAGGTTCATCAAATAATCCCAAGGGTTTAATTCCAAACTCTACAATGTGTTAGTTTAATAAAAAAGAAACACGTCGCAGTGTTTCTGTTGTGCTGCAACATTTCATCATTACACTATTTCATTTATGAAATTTCATAGTAGTTACACTTACACAAATGGACCATTAATGATCCCAATTTAATTCACCTCATCATTTACTCATCGCTGCACCACAACGCCATTGTCTGCCACTCAGCGGTGCAAAATAAATTAAAATAAATTTTTCTATGTTATTTTATTATTTTCTAAAATGTCCAAAATTTAACTTTTCTGACTGACCCTTTTCGGTAAATTTTATGTCCTTTATAGGAGAATCCTGGAATTCGTAGTTCAATGAGTCCCTCGAATTTTCACCATTTCAAAATTTAAAAACCCCTACTCGCAGATTTACTTAGGTTAACTTAAAAAACGTTCAAAATTTTGTTCAATTCTCACTGGGCGTCAGATTCCCATGTCATCAAAGCGTTTGGTCTCAAAATAATTCCATATAATTTCAAAAAATATTACATGGAAATTATAGTAAAATACATCTTGTTATCATCTACTTCATCCTCATCCTTTCATTTGATCCTTTCATGAATCTTGGCCATACCTAGCCTCTCATAAACCCATGTTTCTGCCATCTTATTTACTAAATATCAGGCCGATGCCTCAACTCATCGCAACCACACTCACACCACTCCAAAACACTGGTGGAAACCCTACCACAATGGTTCTAGTGTATTTTTCCCTCCTAGGAATCCATGTCACTTTATCATTCCCAAATGGGGTGATCTATAGCTAACCAGGTTTGGGCTGTCAGGTATGGGAATGCACGGGCTCTGGCGGGTCTTCCAGAACTGAAAAGGGTCAAGGAATGTTTTTTTGTCCAAAAAATCCATGCATGGGGTCTTCTTATCCTAGAATGATGTTTTACGCGGATGACAAGACCCACTTTACTATGTGTAGGGTTTTAGGGCATGAGATATTTTTTAATATAATTAAATATTATTTTAATTAATTTTTGGTCTCAAATAGTCATAATTTGTTTCATTTATATATTATTAATTTAAATTTGTATGAAATTAAATTAATTTTCGGATAAAAAATGAAATTAATTATAAGTCCTAGGAAATAAAAATATTTAAATCTTCATAATTCATTTAATTTATTTAAATATACACATAATTAAATTTACATCATTTTAATTTTTTTTATAGTGATTTACTTTTACCCATAAAATGGTCTTGATCAGTGATCGACCCATTTAATTTTATAGGTTATTTTATTTAATTATTTATTATTTTGGTTCAATGCTTATAATATTTAATTTTTTATTGAGTATATATACATCATCATTTTAATTCATTTTTTATAAGGGTCTGCATGCCCATCCGTATTTCAATATGTATATTGCACTTCCTTAGACCCCCAATCATTCATGTGAGTACATTTTTATTTTGATGATGAAACTGTAAGTCACAAGCCCCACCATGTTGAAAAAAAATCCATACTTGAAGTGGACATAATTAACTAGGGACAAGTTTCATCATGAAAATAAGTATCCATAGATTTCTTGTAGAATCACTATGGGAAATAATTGGGTAAATAATGTTTTTTACTTTACATTCTTGGACTCCACTCAACAAATAAAGGAACCACAAATAATTGTATTTATCAATTCAAATTCCAACCTTTAACTCTTTTAGTATTGGAATAGCCATAGATTATAGACTATGATGAGAGGTTTCAAGGATCCCTTACACAAGAATACTCAAGAGAATGATTATTTACATTATAGTATAGAGGGTTCTTATTGTTTGATAAAATAGTTGAAGACGTTTCATGATTTAATTAATCACTATTTTCTACTGAGTAATCAAGTTAAAAGAAATAATCTGATTGATATTTTTTTAGAAGATGAAAAGTAATACCACACTTACACTATGATAACTATTCTAAAAAGAAGATTTCCAAACATTCTTGATTTTCCAACAAATATTTCAAGTTCTTGTGAAAGGTTCTATTATATCGTAAATTCATGGTACTGGAGTCCCTAATGCCTGATGATCCACCTCAAGAAGCTAGGGTGAGAATAATGCTTCCATGAAAATCTTGTATAATGAATATGCTGCTTATATCATAATTTTACCATCATCTTTGACTGCGTTTTGTGAATACAACATCAATACATGGATGATTTAACATAGAGTATCATCTTCAAGAAGCATGTAAGAAGAATGTGAAGTGAGATATTAATGGAAGATGATTAAACTGGATATGTGTAAATTAAAAGATATATTATTATCTTTAGATGCATCCCATTATTATATCATTAACACCCATTTACCTAATTTTTATTTAATATTAAAAAATGAACAAAATGAAGAAAATTGTTTATTACCATTTAGGTAAGGTTCCCCAAGTCAATAAGAACTTATAGAAAGGTTTAGTTATTATGAAGAACAAGTTGAAAGACAAGATGAAAATGCTAATGGAAAGAGTGACATCAAAGGAACTATCAAAATTTCCTTAAAAGAAAATATGTATTGACCATGAGGATTATTTTCTTCTCCTATTACAAAATAAATCATTGGATGATTAATGCAATGAACTAAATCAGAGAAGAAATTAATCAGTTATTCTTCAGGTATATTCATCAATTATAAGAAATGATTATGTCAATCTTCATAGATATAAAATACAACATTTATATTATATATGTGTATATAAATAAATTCACCAAGTTATAAATATAACATTATAAGAATTAAGGTGTTTTCTCTAAGAAGATGAGAAAGGGTAGTTCTATAGTCAATGGTGAGAAGCACCCAAATTATAATTTCCATGTAAATAGATATAGTTTGATTTTTGTTACATTTAACTAGAAAATTAACCTCATGTATCCAATGGGCACAAGGTTATATTATTCCATTTTTGAAATGAATACTTTATAGTGTTTAATACTCAACCAAAATTTTAGTCATTCATGAATCATTGGCAATAAGTGATGAATATAATATATAGGACTTAGATAGCATGTCGTGGAAGGATAATACCTTCTGAAGAAGAAATAAATTATTGTAAAAGATATACCCAGTATATTTTTAGACTATTTTGAGTTATATACCTTAGGTATAATCAATATAATTATGTACATAGTTTTGGACAAATAAAACAATATAAATAAAGATAAGTCACAACTCTTTTGAAACTAATTCGGTTAGACAGAATGAACCATTACAAGGGTATGGTAGTGGTAAATATACTTCATTATTCTCTTGAAATTTTTTATTAAGTAATGTTAAAGTGATGTATAGTTTATGCATGGTCAAAAGATATTATTTACTTCAGTCAACCATTTTGAAGAATATCTTGACCAATGATTCATTGATCATTATAATGTAGTGTGGAGTAATTCTAAATCGCACATTAGCTTATCCACATAAGAGATTTGATGCTAGAATGGTGTATTGATGATGATTAATACTTCTTTACATTGATATAATTAATGTAGTGTGGAATAATTAGTAATCAAAATTTAATTATACACATTAGAGTCATGATTTAAATAAAAGGAGTACCAATGTAAAAACATATAAGCGTTACAAAGTCTTCCATTTTTAAGAAATTATTCATAAATTTTTTTTATACCTTAACCATATGCCAAATATAATGTGAACTTGATATCATTTGAGTTATAATATGAATTCAATCCATTAATTCATAAGAACATGTGTGAAGATGCAAAGAGTTTGTTAAGATATAAACAAACTTGCCTCAAGAGAAACATAATGTGCACCTAAATTATTTATCCTAATGTATTCCCTAGATTTACTTAAATCCATAATATAGAAAAGGGATTTTCATATTATAGACTATATTTCCATATAAGGTTTCACATCTCTATTTAATTTAGTTTGAGATTGATTTACTTGTATTTATTCAAATCTTGAGATGGAAAAATAGTTGGCATAAGAACATGTTCTATATGAACTTATGAAAAAAATGAATCTTTTAAAAAAAATTACTACATATGAAGGATAAAATCATAGTGTTGGTTTCTATTCACTGCTCCTAGTGATACAATATTCATTGATAATAATAAATCCAAAATTTATGAATTATATGAAAATCAACTAATATTTAAAATATTAATTAAAATTTAATAATGGGACCCATGTATCAAACTACAAGGGATTATTACATTGAATTATGCAGTGGGTATTCAAGTGAGACTATATGTAGATAGTGAAATTGTGGTACCAATTAGTCTTGATTGGTAATACCATGTCAATATTCCAAATTACATTAGAATTTTACTTATCATATCTAATTTCAATGATCATTTTATTGATCATTCGATGTCAATACCACTAACCTATTTCAGACATAAAATAAGTATTGAAAACATAATATACTTGTGCTCCATGCCTAAACATGGTGGTAAATTATAATTTAAAAATATTACTTGTCTATTAATTTTAGTTCTTATCTCTACACTATTTCGATTTATTTTATCCATAGACAATATAGGTCGATTTTGTATGACTTATTTCCAAATTAAGGATCTTCCTCTAAATATTATTATATTAAGGATAAAAATTTATGTGTATTAGTTTACCATCCTTAATTCTTCTATCTATGTTCCTTTTCAGCATTCTTGTAAATTCAAAACATTTATTTAGCATTCGAAATCATGGAATGATAAGAAATAATAATAAATGTTTTAATATAAATTTATTTCTTATATTAATATACATCAGACTAAGGAATTTTTGTATATATTGATACTCTTTATAAAAAAATTAATCATAGATAAAGACATGTATTCTTTTATATAGTATAACCATTAAACATGGTATTCCATTAGAATCATATGTTTGACAATGAAACTCATTTTTATATGGATGCATATCAACCAATAAAGAAATTATCTCTATAAAACTAACATCACTATATTTATTACCTGATTTGATATTATATATTTTTTATAAAACTAAAAATTTCATATATTTTTTACAACCATCAATCAATAGAATCTACTTTAAATTCATCAATTTATCAAACATTTTTGTATAATATCTAAATTCATATTAAACCATTTTTTCATCATCATAATATGAGAAACATCATTTTATGAACTTTTACTAATATATGATGATTCATATAATGAATTTTCATTTCACTTGAAATAATCATTTACTTATTATCCATGTATGTTCAAACTTTTTTAATTATGATTAATTTCATAATAAATCCTAAGTTCTTCAAATTTATATTGATCAATTTTCTTTGACTAACTACAACATAGACACAGACACATGATTGGAGAAGGGTAATTTTCATTATCTGTTGAATTTTTTTGAACACTTCGATATCTTCCTCATACACTCTAGTCATATAATTTACATGAATATATTTTAAATTCATATTCTATCTATTTTAGTACAAAATAATTAAAATATTTTATATTCCAAGAATTCACTATATAGAATTTCATATACATTTTATATCCCCTAAAATTCAAATAAAACATGTGGATACACCATGTTATTAGTGAATCAATGGTTTAGTGAATCCATGAATTGGAAGGTGTTAATTTATACGTATTTAGAATTTCACAGTTGGTTATATGACATTAGTTCATTTTCAATTTCAGGGGATATAAAATATAGTAGATAAGACCCACCCACCCACCCACACACAAACATATATAAAGTGTATAAAAATATATATAATAAACACTCAATAAAAATATATAAAGAAATATTTATATAACATATAAAAATAATATTAATTAAATAAAATATTTCCAAAAACACACACACAAATACCAAACATATAGAATATATATGTGTATATATTGTATAAAAACATATATATGGGTTAGAGAAGTAGAAAAAGTGCCTATTTGGGAATGCTTATTCCAGGATTTTCTTGGATTGAATGATTAATTCACAATGTACATGATAATGAAGTCATGGAAATGAATTTATCTGATGAAAATTTAACAAAAATCATCAAAACCAATGAGGGTGTTTTTTCACATTAATATTATAATTGATTTAAAAATATTATGCTTGTCTTAGAATTATTTTCTCAAAGATGATGTTGATCATTAAAACTTTTATTCAGTTTCATTAATGTTTTATTAGAGGATCCAAATAATAATCTCACTATCGATGATCTGTATGTTCTCATTTGATCTTTAAGCACCATTGATGGTACTTTAGGTTCTATTATAGGGATATAGATCATTTTGTGTAACTTCATTTGATCATAATACAATCCTTTGATGATGAAAATAATTGATTTAGGATCTCTATGTATTTATTAGAGGATGTGGGTGGAAGAATTATCTCAGTTCTTGATAATTTTCTAGATATTTTTCTCTCTATGGTTAAGAGAATCTCTATAATTGTTTGTTGTGCACCACCACATCTACGCTGAGGAAATGATATAACTTATCACGACCCCCTCCCCCCAAAGATGGCCCTCCTGAGCTGGCAATGGTGAAAGGGAGATAATGACCCCCGAGTCCCGCCTCCAGTAGGCCCCGGGGTGGCGACTAGCACCAAGGGTATGAGTATTCACAAATATGGGAGGCATTACCCTTTTTAATTATTTAGTATCGGGAAATAGGACAAGTCAACCACCAAAAATGAAAAGAAAAAAAGTGTATAGAAATAAACCCAAACCAAGCCCACATGCATGTTTAAACAATTTTTATAATAAGGTGCAAGTACAAGAAAGCTCAAAGTACAATACCAAAAGGAAAAAAAGAGTATAGCAACAGCAACAACTCCAAATGTCCAACTAGTCGGGTCCCGCACGGCCCTGGTAGTCCTCCTGGAAACCTGAAAGTAAACGTAGGGTGAGGATACAAGTATACTCAGTAGGGAAACCTAAAGCTCTCGTACACAAGTGGGGAGACATCCTAATGTCCCGTGAGAACAATAGAAGAAACCTAGAAAGGAAATCTATCCACCCAATCTCACTATCCACACTCACCAAAAACACAATCACAACAGGTAGTAGTATATAAGAACAAGAGTATTGGGTACCCCGCACCATTTCCCTTTAGTTTGCTACTCTTCCTAACAGCGAACGTCCTGACGCTGCCACACTCTCCCCACCCGCACACACCTGAGCTTCACAACCACGTATCCCGCCCGCACACACCTGGGCCTCACAACCACGTATCCCACCCGCACACACCTGGGCCTCACAACCATGTATCCCGCCCGCACACACCTGGGCCTCACAACCACGTATCCCACCCGCACACACCTGGGCCTTATCCTGAAGATTCTTGGGAAACAAAAGAACCTGCCCGAAGAGTCTTGGGATAAAACCACCCCAATAGAAACCTACCCGAAGAGTCTTAGGTGTAAGGTTTCCTCAACCCATCACAGCCTAGGGGAGAAGGAGCAAGAAAGAGCTAGTAACTAAGGGAAAATACCCTCTCCCATGAAATGGGAGTGTTCGGAACTAAGTGCTCAACATGGGTGGGGTGCGATAAAACACAAAAGATATAGATAGATATATATATATATATACCAACCACACAACCCAACCTATAGATTCTAAACAGAGAAACTAAGCACGTACCTCAGCACTGCTACTACGAAGCATTAATACAACAAACAACCCCAACCCCATTTAGGTTTTCACGTTTCAGCAGAATTAGTTTATTTAGTTCCTTAACTACTGGGCTACTATCCACAACCAACTACATCGATCATTCGTAAAACATATCCCTACCATCCACAAAACAAGTTAGTAAAACACAAGTAACACAACCATGTCCTTATTATCAACCAACCAACCCCATTGATTATTAATCCCATTTCATTACCATGCCCCACCATTCATTAACTCTTCCGCTTTTATTATTAATCACAACCCATAGTCCGTTCACATTCCAACCCATCCCTGCAGCCCTGTTGCCAACCACCATAACCACAACCGCACCGTACATCATTATCCCTTTAATACCATTTATCGCAGCCCCGCTGCCCGTTACCAACATAACATTTACATCAACTCACAACCAAGACAACCGCTGCCCCACTTCTCACCCTATCCACAACAACCCACAAAACATCCCCATCATATTCCATGCAACCAAGACAACACCCACATGTTCATTATTCTGTTCTGTTCAACCAGGGTGATCACACAAGGGTTCCAGATTTTAAACAGCCAACTTTACGTGATTAACCAATTTCCACATTCCACAATGTTTCCATCCACAAAAGGTATATAAAGATAGGGAAACATTTAATTGTGCAAGAAAAGTTCCCCAATGACCGTGAATTTTCATTAGGCAGAAGCTCATTCAACTCATAACATATCAATAGGATAAACAAGATAAACATAACAACTTTCCCATCCCCATTCTTAACCAGTTATTATCTTCATTTAATGGTTCAACTGCTTCTCATGAAAACAAGAGGATTCCTACCCCGCATGATGCACAAATTAGAGAGACGAAGGTAAGATCCCAACCTCGATAGGTTCTGATCACATAGCTCCCCCGGATCAAATTTAGAAGAAGTCCGTCGATGTCCGTCACTTCAGTCGGGTCCCAGAAAAACCTCATTGGGTGGATGTCGGAAAGGAAAGGACGAAGGAAAGACAACATACCCAGGCTTGGAAGTTCTGCCTCATCGTTACGATCCTGTGGCCGCTGACAGATCGTAAATCGGAGCTCGGACGAAGAAGTTATGGAAGAAAAAGAGCCTTCAAGTCTCTTGGGAGAGCTCTGCTCAGAGGAAAGGGGAGGAGAAGGGGTGAGTTGAAAGGATGAGGGGACCCCTACTTTTATAGGCGAGAAAAGGAAAAGTATACGGCGTGTACTCGGTTATTTTACACGGTCTCCACGCGGCTTCCAACACGTCTCTACGGCCGTTGACTGGTCAACACGCGGTTTGAGGGTAACGGATACGCGGGGAAAGACTATTTGGAATGTAGTTTAGACACACGGCGTGTACTCATTTATTGCACATGGAAAAGAGACAGCTCCAACATGGTACACGACCGTTGACTGGTAATGCGTACGAGGGGAAGGACTACTCGGTGTGTAGAACTGGACACACGGCGTGCACCCATTTATTCCACGCAGTAAGGACACAACCTTCAACACGGGGTATACCCGATAAGGGGGGTACACAGCATATACTCAAACTACACGGTGTGTAGTTCCAAAATTCTTTAAAGTGTGGGAAAAGTCCATTTTACCCTCCAGAATAATTCGTGACCTTCTTTTTAACAAAGGAAAGGGTCGGAGAGGTCCAGGCCATTAGGTTATAGAATAAATAATTTCACATAGGATGTAAATTATTCTCATAATCCTTAGTTAACCCCATGTATAAATAAAAATATTATTTTTATTATTTACATGACATGTGTTAGACTCATTGATAAAATAAAATAAAATATTTAAAAAAATTATATTGATTAAAATGAAGTATAATATGTCATTCCCATCAGACCCAAAAAATCATTCCACACTTCTTCCTTGGTATTTATTGATCATAAAATAATAAAATATTTTTATTCATTAAATATTTAATTAATTATAATATTTATGACCTTTTGAATAAAAATTTATTTAATATTTTTTGTAGCTAGATAAATATTATCTATTACCATATTAATAAATCAAGATATAAATATATATGTATTATTTGATGGTTTTCCCAGTAAATATTTATTTATTTAATATTCAACTCACATATAAATATGGTTGATAAGTATTTGCGATCAATAAATCCTGAATAAATTTTATTCGACACACTGAAAAATAATATATATTTCAATAATTATGTTAACATAGAATATATTTGTGATAAATAGAAACACTATGTGTGTGACCCTCTAGTATTCATATATAGTGTCAATTGATGGGTTTACCTAAAGACTAATATCTGTGTCTTACTACATGTAAAGGAAATTGAGAGTAATAAAGTCAATTTCATAATGATGATAATAATATATGAATTCTTGATGTGTAATATAATCCCTTTGTCTTGATATCTCATGAAGTAGGTTGCAAAATTGTTTTACTTATCTACATGATTGATATGGTTTTCTTTAGCTCTAATAAATAATCCATTCAATGAAAGAGGACCATAATATTTAATTTAATGGTTCCATTTTAATCAGAGGGTTAAGATAAAAACATCCATAAAGATGGAGGGAAAAAACCTTCCTTATCTTATTCGCTAATATAATATCACTCATCATTTAACCAACATACACAATGTCACTATGAATATATGGGGCCATGTTTTATGGTAACACATTTGTGCATGAAAATCATGATATATACTATTAATAATCTTAAAGGATAAGGATCATTACACAAGCTCACAAATAGGAATATCCAATGGCACATGAAACATGTAGATTTCTTATATGCAGTTTTGTCTTCATATTATACAATAATAGAGATTACCAAGTGAGATATTTATGAGATGTAATATCATAAACTTATGAGTAGTCACAATAGATAGTCTGCATCATCTATTTCCTATTAGGTGATGTCATTCGACCATTTTATATATAGTTTGAGAACATTATCATAATATATCAATGTTCTCATCAATTGGGAAAACTTTTATATCCTTTTCAATGTGACAGATATCCCAGGTCAAAATAACATTAAATTAATATATAAAAACAATCAATATTTGATATGGTAATTATTAATTTTTGAGTATTTGAATATACATGAAAGCTAATGTAAAATGTAGTTGGTTCTGTGCTACCAAGTCTCACATACTTCAACTTTGAAAAGATTAAAATACTAAATTAATAGATAATTATCAAATGTTGAACATGATTCAACAGATTATTAATGAGTATCAATATATCTATTATGCCTCTCACATTTTATGTCTATGTATGGTTGAGACATATGTTTGTGTATAGAATATTTTTATTGTTACGTCACTACCTTGATAAAATATCTCCAGTAGTAACATACCCATGTATCCATTTTGTTCACTTTCAATAAAAATGACATATTAGATAATAAAAAGTCATATAATTTCATAATAATGATAAGGAAAGATCTATTTTTTTTACAACTTAAAATTCAATAAATGATTTCTAAACATCTTTTTAAGCTGCATAAAAAGACAAAATATACTTAATTATTTTAAATATGGAAACAGTAGGCTATAATTAGTTTTTGTTTCACATTACCTTTTTCTTATTGTGATGAAAATAAGGAAATTAACTATAAAAAATAATATTATGTCCTCTTAAGAAAAAGTATTCACATTTCTATATTTTCTAAGAACTTATCTGGTTTTTCTTTCTCTTATACTATTGGATAGTTCTAATTAATTTTCTATACATTTACACTAGTTTTTTTATATTTTCACTCCATGAAATATGTATAATAATATTAAAATAATTTATATATCACAACATATTAAATAAATTCATTGCACTGACGCTTGTGGAATTTTACTCAAAATCTCCTCGTGTGCTAACACACATTATCATGGGGAGATTTTATTCCATGTTACATGGAAAATAATTATTTATTAAATGATTCCATATTTTATTTTAAAAACATAGTCATCATATATACTATGAAAATATTATAAAACCCCATTGATTTGTATCTATATACCTTATTCCCTAGAAATGGGTTTTTATTTTAGGTCATTCTTGTAGATGAAATTTTTAGTCTAAAAATACTGGTAATAATTAATATTTATATATATATATATTAATATTTTTTTAAAATATATATCCTATAAAATAATAGTTCCCCCACTAACCCATTTTGTACACATTAAACTCCCTCATTATAAATTATTATTCTATGATCACAATTTTTTACTATATCCACGAATATCCTTTGAAATATTCATATCATATTGGAATTCACTAGTGTCACCAACAATTTTGGTTATCTCAAAGAGACATATTGTTTTGGGTCACTACTAAGTTTAGTATCCTTGACCTCTAACTACCCAATAAAATGATCATAAAATACTTCTATGACAAGTAAAATTCAAATGGGTTTTTCAAAATGATTGATGTGTAGTTTTTTATCATAAACTAAGTCACATGCATTATTTAATAGTAAATATTCATTTTTTATTAGATTATACCTTCCATATATAGTTTCTATTAACTACTCATCAATAGTATCAAGTATAGAAATATCAAAAATATTGTGAACATAAATTTTGGTACAAGGATTCCATTACTAAATTCACACATACTTGTTAAACTTAGTAAGTGACTATTTATAGAATTCATTATTCATATTGAATAATATGACCATAATATTGGTGAATATAAAACCAAATTTTGGATTTAACCTCTTATATAATATCTACCACTTAGAATAACTCATCCCACTATGATTTGTTAAGTCTTTGTTCTTATTCCATGTCATGTGCGTCCAAAGCCTATACTTCATTCAAGACTATCTTGCTCCTACTATATCAAAATAAATGTGTATCATTATTAAAAATATATAGCTGTATAAATTAATATAATAATATCGTTATAATATATAAAATTATTATAAAATATGTTCTTAGTGTTTCAATGATTCTTATTTGTAGCGGATATCATCTTCTAACCAAAAGTCCTTAATTTTTTTGACACTATACTGAATGGATTAATTATCAAATGGTATTTAGTATGGTATCCATTAGTCAATGTCATTAGAACTTAGTTATTGATTTTGTTTCTATTTTAAAAACAGGTATTGGTTGAAATTATGGATGATTTGGAATACATATAATACATTCCATTGATTTGATTTTACTACCATAAAATTTTTTATGTATAAGGTTATGTGAGTTTTGGAATATATTTACTCCAAATACTAATGATAGATGAATAATAAGTTATGATACACTATAAAAATTCATCCTAGATGATCCTTTATTAGTTTCCAAGTGTATTCATTTAATAACTGAGTTTTATTATAGATTATTAAGGTAATCTAAAGAATTAGATAAAATTAGCACTTAGTAGTGCCTCCAGAAAAGTCATTTGAATTTTCCATAAATAACCCTAGTAGCCATGTGGAATACCTTTATTTTTTAAGCTTTCTTTGTAAAATACATGATAGATAATTAGTTATTATACCTTTTTTGTTAACTTAAAAATACTAAAACACCCTACTGAATATAAACATGTCAACTACTATCCAATTTTTTTGAAAAAGAGTTATATTTCCACAATGTGGTATTCTGTGTTTTATATTTACCGTCATAATTGATTGAAAATTTAAAATATATATTATTAAAGAAGCAGGGAACAATTAATTGTGTATTAAAATACCATAATAACATCTATTTTATAATGAAATAAATTACCATTATTCCTAAATGGCCATTAAGATAAATATTTTTATAATAATACTAAAAAATAGTTCATCTTGAATCTTTCTACAATCTTTATAGTTATGCACTACTATAAAATGATCTAGGAATCACCCTTATTTATATTTTAGATAACACATGTCTCATTTAGTAGTATTTATACACTTACTTCCTTCTTGTGTTTCAATGAAATCATGTAATAAACATTGCATTTCATGCCCAGAATATAAGACAGAGGAATGAAATTGATAAATAAACATGAAATAGTTAATTTTACTTAAATTTATTAGAATTTCTCTTCTAATATCCTTTCAATCCATATAAAAAACAAAACAAAATCCAATTCCTTTACTAACCCCTTGAATTCCCAACTCATATAGGGGGGGGGGTCTAAAGATGATGTAGATAAATTATTAGCCTTGGGGATTTTTTTTCATTCCTATTTTTACCACAAAAACCTTAATATTTATATTATTTGTTTCCTTAATAACTTATAGAAGTATATTAATGATATCTAGGAGATACTTCTTTTTTTTCATTTTAAAAATTTATAACAACATTGGAGAAACTCATAAGGAATTATGAAAGTGTGATATATGTGTGAAATTCCTTAGGTAGATTAAACCCAAGAATCTTGAAGGTCTAAATGAATTAAAATATTTTGAATATGTGAGTACCAGATTAAAAACCCTTTACAAGTATAATCATGAAGATATATAGGGAAAAATCACACCGCTCATGTCTTTCCCACTCTTTATAATGATCATGAAGATGAGTGAATATAGTTTATGCACCAATAGCCTCATGTAATTTTAATGTTCATTAGAAATAGAAGATTAATTCTAAAATTGGACATATAGTGAATCATCCAATATCTTATCATCATAATAGGAATCTCCATCACTAACCTCCTTATTAGGAAGATCAAAAATAGAGTGTCACGACCTAGCCCACTAGGGTCCACATAGCCGGTGGTAAACCAAGTAAGATGCTCCAAGATGGACTCTAATAGGATAGGGGCCATTGATAATCACTGGGTTGGAAATGATGAAATAGAATAACTTATTCTATGTACCTATATGAATTCACACAATAAGATCTATGAAATAGTTGAGAGATATAATAAAATAATGAATATCTAGAGTGTAAACTGTACATGAAACAAAATCTAGGATAGAATACAATTACAGAAGAGTAGAATAAATGATATAGAGAGGGAAAAATACACACCATAATTTAAGAGAAGTCACAAATTAATGAAAAATAGAAATAAGCAATGACATAAGAGTGCCATGATCACACTCTTTAAGGATGACCACTAGATATACTAATCGCTAAGAACTGATAAGTGCCATTGAAACTATGTCCATCGATATCAACCATGATACGCCTTTTTTTCATAAGACACAACATGTATAAGAAAATCCCATACACTGATGAATATAGTTATACCTAGTAGGAACCCCAAGAACCAAAACATAGAAATATAAAAAGAAATAATCAACTCATCCCATGAAGTAAGTGGGTAAAGTGGAAGCCAACAAATACACTCATAATGTAAAAAATATTGACAGAAATGGGATATCCATCATCACAGTCATATATAAATGATAAGTATACCGATACCTCCATATTCCCATCTATGATTCCCATCACCAAGAACAACCTCACCAGAATTGAATTGGTAGGACCAACTCCTCACTACTATGCTCCACAACTTAGGGAGCACTATCTCCCAAGGATGAATCGCTCCACAATGGAGCTCAATTATGGGGAAATAAAACTCTATACCCACTCCATCTAAAGTATGGGGGTATAGACTCTACCTTTGTAAAGAGTATAGGGCTCATTCCCTAGAATGAAAGGGGAGTACTAACCCTGACATCTCTATGGCGAACAACGAAATCACTATCATTGGTAAATTATTGTTAAAGGAATCATAAAACTTATAACACATTGTTTCTTATCTATGATTCCAAAATGAAGGTCACCATATCATTCTGTGTGGAAAAAATCTTGTGATTGGATAATTTTGGGCCCGAATATGAGTCAGGAATAAAGATATACACAACGTGGACGTCTTATAAAAAAATACACGATGTGTAAATTGGTTCACATGGTGTGTGATCTCATTTTGACACCTATGAATTCCCTCACATGTTTATAGATTGGTTTTCCATGTGATTATACATGACATAAACATAGTGTATAGGAAATGCATGGCATCTCGAGGTGTGTTTATTTCTTCGAGGTTATGAAAGTGTACTCCTGTGATTTAGTCGTGTACTTATACATAGTCATGTCCACATTATATGGGGTGTCTTCCCATTTACTTGGTTACGTGGCCATGTCCCACTACATTTCAAGTACTTCTTTTACAGATCATATAAATCTATCTACCCAACTACATGGTGACATGGCCATATATAACTACAGGACATGTAACCCAAGTAAATGGTGTGAAGTCCAAGTACATACTATGTGGACCTAAAAACTCCTTCTTCCCCGAATAGAAAGAAAATATGGGGTGTGATAAAAAATCCACACATCTTGTGATCTATATTTCCGAAGTGGAAATCCATAAAAACATCCGAAAACCCTTTTTCTTCTAAATTAAGAACAAATAAACCCTTAGGTGTCCATAAAAGTTATAAAAGGGATTTAAAAACATTAAACAACACATTTATGAAAATCAAGGATTAAAATTAAAATAAAAACTTCCCATATAGAAAAAAAATCAAAGAATTATGTCAAAAATCACGAATGAAATATATTTCACCTTTATTTGATATTGATCGTCATCGAGGAAGAAATATTATCAAACATCCTTTTCCCTTCCTCTCAGATTGGTCACTAAATGAGGGAGAATCCATCTCCCTTATTCTTAAAATGTGTAGGAAGCCAAAATGAGAGGAGTAATTTTATTTCTTTTTAATTAATTAAATATCATAAATTATTTTATTAATTGTGGAATGTTCCAGTGGTCACCTTATACTAAACACACGATATATACCAACTTGAATTCATGCCTAGGGTATAACCCACATCTAGGAAAAAACTATGGATATAGATTTCTGATTTGAGGTATCAATCAAATCAAAAAAACATTATTCTCAAAATATGAACACATGAAATTTAATATATATTAATATTTTTAGTATATTAATTTTGGGGCCATTCAACACCTAAAAATAGAGCTGACTCCAAGGAAAAATATAGACATATATATAAATATTTAAAGAACTAATCAAGAAAAATAGGATTCATTTCATTCTCCCCTTCATTATGGATTCACCACTAAAAGTACAATCTGTTTAAAATGGTGTGGTATTGAGTCTGTATAAGACTCTTACATTTCAAGGATATCTCGTTCATGGTCCTTTGATTACAAAGCAATCAAACCCGAGGAATGGTTCACCCACACAGTATCCTCTCCAACTGATCCTTGATTTACACTAGGACCACAATAAAGGTGTCTCTATTCTCGATGTCAATCTTTCCCAAGCAAATAATAATTTTCAAGTCATGCAAGTATTCTCTCATCTAAGACACATGGAAGACACCATTCCCTTGATCCAATTGAAGGGGGTTTTCCATGTAGTAAGAAGCCTCTCTAACCCATCACATGATTTGAAATGGTCATATGAACCATGGGGATAACTTTATCCCCCAACCAAATATATAGAATACATGTTGTTGGGGGACTCTCAAAAGAATATATTAATCTTTTTCAAACTAAAATGACAAAAATGTTAATCCATATAATATTATTGTTGGATTTTCCTTTCCTCATAAACTTGAAGATCACCAAAACCTTATGTATCATTTATTTCACTAGCACTATACCAACAACAGATACCTTTCCAACCCCAACCTAGTACAAGGGTGACATACAAGGTCTCCCGTATAGAGCCTCAAAGGTTATCATTTTGATAGTAGTGTGATAGTTTATATTATAATAAAAATTCACCAAGGGTAGTAGATCCTCACAACTCTTTCTGATGTCCAACATGCATGATATAATAATACCTTCCAAAAATCCAAATAATTAGCTCAGTTTGGCCATCTATCTAAGGACAATACAACATACTCATCCATAACTGGGTCCCAAAATCTACCTATATACCCATACACAACCATGATGTGATCTATAAATCATGCTCAGAGATTATCATCACAAGTACCCCTTTAATCCATATGCTTCCATGCATATACAACCACCTGTAACAATCAAATGAAATCTACACACTCATACAAATAAATTTAGTTGACTTAGTAAGTTGGTCAAAAATCACCAAGATAGAGTAATGGAAACTCATTTTATATATATATCCTATAAAAATCCTTTAATATGACAACCCTATTCATCTATGGGATATCCTGAGGTTAGGTTGGGCCTACAGAACCAAATGTTATGTCTTGACCTACTTACAAGTAAGGTAATGAGAAACATACTCAACAATTATATTCATCATGTAATCCTTCCAAAACTATATTTATAGATAATTTTATATCTTTTAAATGAATTAATATTAGACCAAATAGGATGTATGTAATTATATGAAAATATCCTCTTGCAACAAGGCTAGAACCATCGTCTGACCCTGGAAAAGGATAACATGATATCCCCCTTTATAAAATCCATCAAGTGCATCTCCAGAGGATATCTAGCCATATAAAAACTCACAATCAATGTGTCCCACTTATGACTCCCTCAAATTCTAAATAAATGGTGGAGTCACCGCCATCAACTGATGAAAAGCTGCATCCCTCTTCTATAACAGTGTTAGTTGTAACAAATCCAACTACTCAGAAACCTCCTCCACAAAGTGAGAATGAGATTTACTACCAAGTGCATATACCATGATGTTTCTCTTCCATATAGTATATACTATATCAAAGTTTTAGTCTTATAGTATTTTTAAAAAATGACTTGGTCTTAAATTAATCTATCTAAGAGAGTATTTACTTGAGACTATGGTTGTATATGTAAACAAAAAAACACTCACACAGAATATAATTCATCCACATATTCTTGCCGAAGAACAACAGTTACATCTCTATGTAATGGGTCACATAAATATTCTCATGGGGTCTCATCTTCATTGATAATAAGTGATCACTTCATTAATTTTCATCAAAAACCAAACCAATACTAGCTTCATATTCATCTTAAATTACCATGTACTCGATATAAAAAATTAGTATCTTTTAAATATTATCACTTTTTTAACATTTATCTTATCTCCTTGAAGGATATATAGAATTAATTTTTCTAGTTAAATGTATTCCATTTCTGTTTCAATTCAGTCAAAGGGGATACTACTCTAGAAAAGTTTCCATGAATCCCTAATAGTATCCCAAAAAATCAAGAAAACTTTGCAGCTCTAATATATTATGTGGGTGGTTACCAAGAATTCACTATATCAACCTTCACTGGATCCACTAAAAAAATATGTTGAAAGATGATATTCCCTAAGAATAAAACCTCATGGATCCAAAATTAGAACTTCAAGAGGGAAATATATAGTTGGTGATCCAGTAATAAGTCTAGGACCATCCCCAAACTCTCTGAATTCTCCTCCTCTATCATAGAGTGTATAATAATGACATCAATAAATACAACTAAAAATCAGTACATATGTGACTAGAAGATTTAGGTAAAAAAGATCCAAAAACATAGCAAGAGAATTAGTCACACCAAAAGTAATCAACTGGAACACATAATATCTATAGAAACATCAGAATGTTTTCTTCAGAATATCACCCTTGAAAACCCTCAACAGATGGTACATGAACCAGAGATCGATCATGGAGAACCAACTCACACCATTCACCATGTAAAAAATGTCATCAATCACAATCAAGGGGTACTTTTTCTTGATCATTTCTTGATTCAGGTTTTGATAGTTAACACAAAGTTATAAAATATCATCCTATATTTTCACGAATAAAAACATATTCACCTAGGGGGAAATTGGTCTGATATATCCTTTGTATAAAAGGACATACAATTTCACCCTCATATCTAACAAAATGGTAGGATAAATATGATTTACTATTAAAGATATTGGTGTCTTCCTAGGATGAAAGTTCTTGAGGAAGTCAATCTCCCAACATGGAGATAGTCTGGGTAAATATTTGATAAATACATCCATATGATTCTGCACTACGGTTAAAAACTATATGCCTAAAGACCCCAATTCCCAAGATGCATAAATAGCTCTATTCCTGAAGAAATAAAATTTCCAACTAATGGGTGATGGGTTGTTTCTTCCTTAATGAAATCACCACTTTATTATCGAAATGATCTCTCTAAACCAGGAAGGAGAACCACGTCCCATCTGTATGGAGGCGTCTAACACTTTAGTGATGACAGTTTATAATGGAACACTATATGGGAAACCAATCCATACCAATTATGGATTCATAATGTTTCATCGCAAAGACCCAAAGGACATAAACTACTACAAAACATGCCATTAACCATGCTATAAATGTCTTTTATCAGTGCTAGAGAAGTGATGAAAACCAGAGTGGACTTAAAATATCTAGTATTTTATTGGTGATTCAAAAATAACTAATAATGAAACCCTTTATTAGTGAATTTAGTATCACTAATAAAGGGGAAAACTATAATGATATATAATATAACATTATAGCTCCAGTGTAGTGTGTTTTACTAGTACATCATATCACCAAAAACAACATAAAAATGAATCAAAATCATGTACCAATATAAAATTTAAAAGAAATAAAAATTAAAAACAAAAAAATAGAATAAAAAACACTATATTATAGACTTTAAAAACATTGGTCTATATAATTACCTGAGTAAGCATAAATTATTACATACATTCAAAAACATCAATGTTTCCTTTTATTTTTTCCCCATACCCAGACTCATGCTATTATCAAACAAACCACCCATTATCAATAAAATGAAAGAAACTATATAAGAAAAAAATTCTTCGATTAGTAATAGTATAATGAAATAAATTAAATATAATGTTTAAATTTTAAACTAAACGTTGATTCATTCTAGGATCACTATTTATCAGATTTAGTTGTGGTTGATTATTGTACATCACAAATTGTTTTGTTTATCTTCAAGAATTAACTCTATGAAAATTAACCAAATAATCATAATATAAAAACGGTCAATAAATTAATTAAGTACTAGTATATAGAATGATTATAAAACAACATATACAAAATATCTCAGTTTTGCTGATGTGAAGTGAATTTTAAACTAAAATTAACTTATTAATTAAAAAGATCCACATGGAGCCATATCAGTCACACCATGAGTTTAGTTTAGGTAATATTTATTCATACACATCCCCAATTACGTACAAAAGATTTCAATAAAGTATCAAAACAATCCAACTTTTTTTTCTTAGTTTTTTATTATGTATCATGACTTTTTGACTAAAATGTCATCTTAAATTAGAAACACACACTTTGAGTTATATCGAGACCATATTGTGTCAGTTTTATGTGGGACTAATTCATACACATAAAATAAGACTTGTGAATAACTTTATCAAATTATAAAGACAATATCAGTGAATTTTATCTGATTTCAGTGAGTGAAACCTTTTGAACTAAAATGTCAATTTTAACCTGATAACATGGACTTTTAGACACAATGTACACATCGTGTATTAGATTGAGGTTTTATTGACTCATAAAAATGAAAATTACTTATGTATAATCTTACTAAACTATCAATATATTCCAAACATGTTTTATCATTTTTTAGTAAGTCAGTATTATTTTTTATGAAAATTATTGTCAATTTTAAATAAAAATATGCACTTGAATTCATACCAATAACACCGCATGTTGGATTGAAGTTCAGATTATTCCTACAAATCGAAAATGACTTATGGATAATTTTACTTAAGTGTCCAAAAAATTTGAATTCTTTTTCTAGATTTTGAGTACATAAATAGTCTTTTTAAATAAAATGTCATTTTAAAATAGAAACATAAATGTTGAGTCATATAGTTCACATCTTGTATCTATTTGATGTGATATAGATTATTATCTGTAAAAAATGACTAATGTATCATCATTCTAATGTATAAGTACAATTTGAGTGTGTTTTCTGGGTTTTCAGTGAGTGACACTTTTTAAACTAAAATATCAATTTTAATCTAATAATGGACACTTTGAGTCATATTTCACACATCGTGTATCATAGTGAGGTTTTCAAATTTCATACATGTCAAAAACTACTTATGGATAGTTTTACTAAAGTATCAAATTAATCCTAATTATGTTTTCTTGGTTTTGAGTAAATCAATTTCTTTTTTCTTAAAAATAATGATTATTTAAAAAAAATTCACTTGGAGCCATGATGGTCACACTGTGGATCAGATTAATGAGATAATAATTTATAAATATCAAAAATTAAATAATAATATTTGCCCAAAAATATTAATTAATCCAATTCATTTTCATGGTTTTGAGTACGTCACATGTCTTTTTTACTAAAGTGTCATTTTAAACTAGAAACACACACTTTGAGCTATACTGGTCACATCATGTGTTGGTTTGATGTGAAAATAATTCCAACACATAAAAAATTACTTATGAATCATTTTATCAAATTATCAAGGCAAACTATGTGTTTTTTATTTGTTTTCATAGATTTACACTTTTTCAACTAAAATATCAATTTTAAACTGATAACAGACACATTGTTTCATACCAGAAACATCGTGTATCCGATTTTGGTGAAAATTATTAATAAATTTCAAAAATGACATATTGATCAGTTTCATAGTGTATCAAAATAATCCAAATTCATTTTCTCATTTCTGAGTTTGTTAATTTTATTTTTTAAAAAAATTATTGTCAATTTTAAATAAAAATATGCACTTGGAGTCATACCGGTCACAATGTGTATTGGATTGTGGAATGGATAATTTATGAATTTCAAAATGACTTATAAATTCTTTTACCAAAGTATAAAAATCATATGAATGTGTTTTTTCTTTGAGTATGTCACTTTCCTTTTTCATTAAAATGACATTTTAAAACTAAAAATATGCACTCTGAGTCATTTTGATCACATCATGTTTTTGATTGAAGGTACATTGATTCCTACACCTTACATATGAATTATTAATAATTTTAATAAATTATCAAAATAATCTGAGTGGATTTTCTCAATTTTTAGTTAATGACACTTTTTGAACAAAAATTTCATTTTTAAACTAATAACAAATTATTTGATTCATACTGATCATATAGAATATAAAATTGTAGTGTGAGAAATTCTAATGAATCAAAAACTAATTATGGATTTTTTTTCCAAAATTATCAATAGAATCATAATTTGTTTGTTTATTTTTGAGTATGTTGGTTTACTTTTTTACTGAAATTAATGTAACATTAAATAAAAATTTGAACTTGGAGTCATACCAGCCACACTATACATATGATTGAGGTGATTATAATTATTAAAAGTACAAAATTATATATGTAATTTTTTCCAAAACTATCAAACCACGTAAATCTATTTTGTCAATTTTGAGTATGCCCCTTTCCTTTTTTACTAAAATTTCATTTTAAATTGGGAACAAAAACATTGAGTCATACCA
This sequence comes from Viscum album, assembly GCA_963277665.1. NCBI lineage: Eukaryota > Viridiplantae > Streptophyta > Magnoliopsida > Santalales > Viscaceae > Viscum > Viscum album. The sequence continues at coordinate 635,624,638 of OY728161.1, forward strand.
TTCACATTTTGTGTCATTTTTCTATGGTAAATATTAATAAATTTTAAAAATGTAATATCAATTATTATAATAAAATATTAAGACAATTTCAAATAATTTTCATGTTTATTAATGAGTGACGCTTTTTGACCTAAAATGTCAATTTTAATCTCATAATATACACTTTGAGTCATAAAAACCATATCATATTTTGGATTAAGGTGATGATGATAATTAAACCTCGAAAATTAATTATGAATTGATTTCATAATGTATCAAAAAATAATAATGTGTTTCCTCATTTTTTAGTATGCACATTGTCTTTCTTAACGAAAAATAATTTCAATTTTAAATAAAAATATGCACTTGGAGTCAAAAATTTCACACCGTGCATCATATTAATGTGAGGCTAATTCTAAAGTGTCCCAAATTACTTGTGAACTAATTTCATAAGGTATTAAATAATATGAATTTGTTTTCTCATTTTTGAGTAAGACACTTGTCTTTTTTACTAAAATTCTATTATATACTGGAAATAAGCACTTTTAGTCATATCGGTCACATTGTGTGTTAGTTGGATGTGATAAGGATTTCTATATATAATATATGACGTATGATTCATTTTCGTAAATTATTACGATAATATGAGTATGTTTTCTTGTTTTTTAGTGAGTGAAACTTTTTAAACTAAAATGATATTTTTAAACTGATAATGGACACTTTGAGCCATACTAAGAACATTATGCATTAAATCGAGGTGAGGATGATTACTACACATAAAAAATGATTTATATACCATTTTCTTAAAGTATAAAACTAATAAAAATTCATTTTCCTTGTTTGGGGTATGTCAATTAACTTTAAAAAAAAATTAATGTCAATTTTAAATAAAAAGACACACTTGGGGTCATACCTAACACATCATGTGTAGGATTGAGGTGAATTTGATTCCTACACATCCCAATGTATCGAAAAAAATTGAACTTCTAATGTTACCATGATTTCCATTCATTTTTTTTCAAACTCCCAAAATTGCATATTCAGTCGATGTTCTTAGCCAAAAAAGGTTTTTTCATCTAATAACATCGACTCATTATATAGTGTATGAAGTTCTATAAAGAAAGGAAATAGAATGTGTGGTAACAATGGTAAACATAAAAATTTTATTTCTTTTTTTTCTTGTTGAAGTTATTTTAACGAAAAATTTTAATTCCCAAAAGATTTGTGAAAAAATAGAAATAATTATTAGATAAAAAATGAAAGGAAATTAACTTAAAAATAGTAGTTAAAATGATGACAAAATAATTTAAATAGGTATTTTGAATTCACCCTTTCATGATGTTTATATACATTATTGACCAATTTATTTATTTTCATTATCTCAGTTAGAGATTTATTGTCCAATATCTCATGAGCATGAGTATATTTGAAAAAACAACCCCAACTTGAACAACAGAATCCACCTAAATAATAAAATAATTATTATGTGAGTAATACTAAGAAGAAATAAATTAAACATAAATATTAAAAATAGATTAATTCTATGGACAATGATTTTACAATGAAAACATCAATATTACCACTATCATTGAGTAGAGGAAGCATTGTTTCTCTTCCTACAAAGGCAGTGGGGGTAACATAATGGAAAGTGATAATTACCAAAATTACAGGGGTGAAATTGTTTTAAGGGAGATGAAGTTAGTAGATGTGTTTGTATATAAATTCATGAAATATGAAAAAATATTCTAAAATAAACAAACTCTGTAATAAATAATTAAAATTAAATAAAATTTTCATTATATAATTTTTTAGTAAAATAGATAAATTAAATCATAAAATTACCATTAAAACATCCCAAAGGGTTTCCTTTGTTATAGTTTGTTCTTCAGCAGGATTGGTACCATCATCATGTACAGAAGATATTGTTTTCATATGTTATACAAAATTATTTAGATTATGTTAATGTAGTAGAGAACATATAATGTTATGTGAAAAAATGTTGTATATTAAAAAACACGTTTATCTTCTCATTGAACTCTCTTTATTTTTTAATTCTTTTAGGGATTTGGATCCTCTTTTGATAATCCAAATTGTCACCTTTTGGCCCCCTTTAATGAAAAATACATTTTCAACATTTGGATAAACTTGAAATAATTATGATCTACCAAGGAAAGGGTCTTCCTCGATTGAATTTTTATCTAACCTAAAAATTATATTAGTTGCTGACAAGATAATCGACCAATTCTTATTTGTTGGATCAGAGACATAAAATACATTCACTTCTTGTGATTATATAATGAACTGATCATCATTTTTCCTTCCACACAAAAATTAGCAATTATAAATCTCATTTCATCTATAGTCAATGAAGTTCTATTTCACCCCATTTGCAAAGTAAAATCGGTACTTAAAATGATATATAATCTAACTTGTATATCTGTTCGATTATTATAAAATATAAAATATTCTTATAAATTTATTTTTTATCCTTGGAGCCAGATATGTGAATTAATTCCCCCACAAGAATAACTCCACTATTTTTCATCGTAATATAGTCATCATGTTCTTTTTTTGGAACATGGAATCAATTATTAAAAAACTAGTGTAAGATATAAAATTTTTATTCAGTCACTTGGATATCCATTGAAGTTGTTCAAAAATTGAATTCATATTTTCATATAAATCCTTATATATTTAATCTCAGAACCATACTATAAAATATATATTATGTGTATTTGATATATTTCCTTCATCCCTATATGTATTCAAATATATATTAATTTATTTATGGGAATTAATGTATAGATCAACATATTCACAATTATGTTACATTTAGATGTGTGCTTGATCCATCTCTGTGAAGGTAATTGTGAAAATATATCTTCCAGAAATCCCTTAACCCATAAGGATTCCTCTATGATGATTCTCTTAGGGACTGATGATGTCAACATCTTATAGGTAATTGGTACAGAATTCAATAGATTCTTTATAAATATATCATTCTATAATTAAACCATCTGGTCAGACTCAATTATTGACATACCATTTAAAAATATCTATATATCGTTTAGTGGGGTACAATCATATGTAATTGATATGAAAACAAAGTTTAACCTCTCTAACGAATTTAACCATCAATTGTAAAATTATATCAATGAATGATGGTTGGAAGAAAATCTATAATTCACATAATATAACTGCAACCTCATTATTCATAGTTATAAACTTCATCAAGTCTATAACTTTACTGCATATGGATTTGAAAAAGAAGAAATGACTGGTTAATTTATTCTATACATTTTTAGGCAGAATTCAATGGAAAGAAACACACATCAAATCTTGAATCAAAATAGAGAATTAATTTGATTATAGTCCCTGTAACTTCAAATTAGTTAGTGACATGACATTCTGTATATTTCACAAATACCCCTTTGGAAATAATACACTATTATGGAAAAATAAAAATTATATGTTTTCAAGTATGGATATAGTGTAAGATAATGGAGGGAATAATTCTACCCTTTACCGTTCATCGGTGACAACTCTTCCCTTATTCCCATAACAATCATGTCTATCCTAGACTTGATTCTATCTTTTTTTTTCCTAGAAAATTTAGTAATGTTACTATAATACTATCAAATATAATTTTTTCTTAATTGATGAAATCAAGAAAATGTATACTTACAAATAAATCCAATATAGTAATTAAAATAAAAATGATGTCTTCTTCTAAGCTAATTTTCGATGGTCTTTAAAAAATTATTTACGAAAAACATTATTAATATATTTTATTTTATCAAATATTTTATCACCCATTAGTGGAGATGGTGTTGTACCTTGGTTAATGTTCCCATAAAATGTTTTCATCTAGGATCAATATTTATGTCATTGAGGTAAAAACAATTGATGTTCTAAAAACATAGTCTTTGAAAATGTTTCAACATAAGTGTGTGTGTGCATTCTTCCCAAATAGGACACACAAACATTCCTTTAAAGGTTTAGCCTGATAAATTTCCATAAATATAAAATTTATTTATCATCTTGTAAAACATTTCCATTAATTTTTATTATTTAATTTTTTAAGAATCATACATTTTAACACCTATATCCCTCATTAATTTTAGATCTTTGATCAATGGATCCATATATACATCAATATTATTACATGGTTACTTTGGTCTATATATAAGTAGAGACAACGTCATGTATTTGTGTTTCATTCATAACCAAGGAAAAAACTTATAATTTACCAATATGATGGGCCATGTATTGTGAGTACTACTATGGACACCAAAAAGAATGATTTCATCAATAGATAATGCAAGAAAAAAGTTTATCGGATCATTTCCAAAATAAGGATAATCATAATTAATTTTCATTCACTAAATAGAATCTTCAAGATGAAATAGTTTCTATCATTAATTATTGCATCTGTATGGCATGTAAATTGTCTCATGGTTTCCTCACATCAATATAGTTTTCTAAACCATGGAATGATATGAATGTACCATACAACTTTTGAAGGAGTAGATTCATTTTTCTTGTATCAAACTATTTCACACTTAGGTCATATTATAATGGATTCATGGTCCCTAAAAATCAATATAAAATAATTTTTAAATGAAATTATTTTTTAGAGATGATTCCCATTTAACATTGAATTTTTTTATCCTCATATATTTGACATGGAAGTTTATTTTCTTCTAGAATCATATCATTCAAGAGACTTAGTAGTTCTGAAAAGCTGGTGTCTCTCTATCTTCTACCAACTTCCAAATTATATAACTTCAATACAGCTGAAAATGTTGTGTATTTAGTTTAAAAAACATACAATGGTCTCTTAGAACATCTATTTACATTTTTAAACAACATTTGAAAATCTTTAAGGTCATATTAAATTTTTATTTTCATTTATTTTATATGAACTCCATAACCATTTTCACTATTATTCATGCCAAATAATCCATAAACCTCAATATCATCAAAATCAGTGTGCATGTTCAGTTTCTTACCGTGTTTCATCAAATATTTACTATTCTGGTCTATTTAGAGACAAATCAAATGTTCATCCAATATTTCGAGAGTATTTTTTATTGAATAACAACAAAATAAATGTAGACAGATGATTTTAGAAGGTTTGTGTCCACTATCTATTAATAAAATTTTGAACTTTTTACTCCATATTCATACTCTTTTTCCAAATGATTGGCATGCATCCACATATGATTCATATCCATGCTATTAGGTTCATAAAATGTTTGTTTTGTATAATAAATAAATAAATACACATAATAAATTCATTATCAAAGGTGAAAGACATATATAAGTCTAATAAGTGGAACCCAAAATTTGATTAATTCAAATAAATTCAGTATGCTTTGAAGAAAATATGTATTGAATTTAAGAAAATAATTACCCCAATCTGGTTGGTGTTATCCTCTGAATTCATCCAATGGTGAAAGTTATAGACAATTTTTATCCTTTTCATCTTCATTTCCTGAATAGTTATTATTTCATTTCATTGCTTGAGACTCATCACACATCTCTTCCGTACATCAAAAAATATTACTTAAACTACTCTAACCAAAGTTCATCCCATACTAGATTCTAGAGATCATTTTGGATGACCACTACTCAGAGTGGTTCAAGAAATATATAAGAGATATGGGATGAGTCTCAAGCATCAAATTAAAATAATTATTATTCGGGAGATAAAGTTGAAGACTATGAAACCATACCTTTATTATCTTAAATAATGTGGGTGTGTAGCATTTTTCAGAGTTTCTATTCATAAAAGAACTATAACTGAATCTAAAATAAATAAATAAGTTTTTTCCTATAGATAATAATAATAAATCGTATTTAATAATGCACATAATTGATAATGTCATTTTTGAATCTAGATTTATATAATTTTTTGGAATAAATTTTATTAAGATAATTAAAATAAAATTGTTCTTCATAGACATACATCTATTGTATCATATAGTTGATATATTATGGTAGAGAATCCAGATAATTGTTGAGTTGAACCTAAATGGATTATAAGAACTAGAAAGAATAAATATCCATATCATGAATTTAGATATTTCAAATCCATTATTTTTCTTATTGACATAGATCAATATAATAAAATTCTAAAAAAATATTAATGGGATAACCATAGATGATGATCTCAAATTATATAAATAATCATTGTCTTCAAAATATTTTACCTTATGAAATAATCGATTTATGATGAACTAAAATATATTATAGGAAATAATACTTGTATCTTTAAAATTTTTCTAAAATATCCAAATCATATTTGTTGTAAATTTTTGTTTAGTAATCAAATAAATATTTTTAATAAAATGTTTCCAAATATATAATGGATGATCTATTTTGAAAATTATGCCCATTCAGTTAAAATTAAAACAAGAATGATATTATTTTCCTTTAAATTCGATCAATAATTTGTGTGTTCATTAAATAGATGTTAAAAATATATTTTTAAATGAAAATTTAAATAAATATAATTTCATTAAATAATATGAATATTTTCAAATAATTTGATGATGACCCTAAAAAATATTTCCCTTCAAATAGTCACTAATATTTTTAGAAATTTGTAAATATATTTACATGGAGATCACTGAATCTGATGATGAAAATAAATGAATGGAAAATTTTCTAAAATAACAGGTATAAATATGTTTTAATATCTCCAAATAATTAGGACTGTCACGACCCGACCCTACCTAGGCTCGAGCCGCAACTACCCCAAGCCCGCCTCCATAGGCCAGGGGCTGGTGACCAGCACTGAAGGCACAACAAATCGAGGGGGCCTTTGCCTGAGTACCTATACACACACACACACACACAACACACTCAATGAAAAAGTGTAGAGTAAAAGAGAAAATACAAGTAAAGTAATGTGCAGCTACTGTATATAAACCACCAAAAGTGCATCGACCTCTAACCGGTACAAAGAAAGTGCTAAAAGTAAATTGTAAAGAAAAGGGTCAAAACACGTGCCCAACAGAAAAGTGCCACAAACTGGAAATAGGTGAAAAAAAGTAAACAGCTGGAAGTGTCCCCCACCTAGAACCTGACTCCGACCACTGCATGCGGTCCATGCTCGTGAACTCCTAAGCTCCACTGAAGCCACGACCAACCTATCCGTCATCTGCAAGGGCACACCAAGTGCGGGAAAATCCCAAGTAGGGGTGAGTATAAAAATACTCAGTAGAATACCCCGAAGGCTCGAGGGAGAACAAAGGAGGTACCGAAGGGTGAGCAGTAGATCGAATAGAAAAAGTAATAGAGTACAACCGAGAGTGCAGTAAAGAGTATAGTAAAGATTCCAGCTCAACCCAACAAGAGGAAAGAAGGTAGAATCATCTAGACACAAGGAGATGGAAACGGTGAGAAGATGAACTTCCCATCGAGTCTTCCCTACCTATACCAGGAGAGTAGACTCGTCCAACCACAAGAATCTAGACACAGGAAGCACATGGAATACCCCGCATGTCTTTTCCTCTCCTGGAAGGAGAGTAACCAAACCCAAGAAGTGGGTACTATAACAACATATATACATATGCATATGCTTAACAAGAAGCCCGAAAAGGGTCGTAAGGGGATATCCATCCCGTAGCTCATCCCAGAAAGTGAGTAGCCAATAGTCCCAGAAGTAAACACTATCGGTGCCTAGCATCCCACACGTCTGCCCCAAACTACAAGTCAAGGGTCTCAAATCACTGCACCTTGACACTATCCGCTTTGGGCAGCACTGACTCGCCCACACGGTTTTTGGTCGCGTCACAAGGACGCGTCTCAGTGGGGAAAGCACCCCTCGTACTTGAGAGTTCTGGGGGAACGTCATGCCACACCACGTCAGTGCCCTGCAGTCGAGAGGTCTTTTCAAAGTCAACAGGCGATCCCCTGCTCAGCCCCACTGGAGGGTAATCCATGGAAGTCGATGGGTTCCCACTGGAGGGAGACCTGACAAGAGTCGATGGGTGCCACACTGCCCTGTCCCGTAATAGGGTAATCCACTGGAGGGTGACCCAGATAAAGTCAGAGACAAGACCACTACCTAGCCCATCTAGAGGTAACCCGGCATCGGGGACCACTGCCCAGCCCAGCTGGAGGTAAGCCCGACATCGGGGACCACTTCCTAGCCCAGCTGGAGGTAAGCCCGACATCTTGGACCACTTCCTAGCCCTACTAAAGGTAATCTTGGAACTGCTCTGGCCATCCCTGATGGATGGTACTTCTCGGTGAACACCGTTGTACTGGCCATCCCTGCTAGATGGTAACCCACTAGCCATCCCTGTTGGATGGTACAACTGGCAAGCCCTGCTCAAAAGAACCTCATCCCTGCTGGAAACAACCTCAGCCCTGCTGGAAACAACCTCAACCTTACTGGAAACAACCTCAGCCCTTCTAGAAACAACCTCCCGGGTAGAGGATCGGTGCCCGCATAAATTTTTGGTCACACCGGATCCACAACTCTACCAGGGAACATGAAGCAACTCTACCGGTCAAACCATTGAGAACAAAACCAGGGGAAAACCACTGAACCCTGCTGGTAGTTACCATCGCGAACAAGACCAGGGGGAAACCCAACCCTGTCGGTCAACAAACGAGAACGAAACCTGGGGAAAACTCAACCCTGATGGTAGTAACCATCGTGAACAAGACTAGGGGGAAACCCAACCCTTCCGGTCAACAAACGAGAATGAAACCAAAGGAAAACTCAACCCTTCTAGTCAACAAATGAGAACAACACCTGGGGAAGACTCAACCCTACTGGTCAACAATCGAGAAATGAGGAACACTCTACGCTGTGAGAGGTCAAAAGTACATAAAGAAGAACATGATACACACATGGGGCCCACACAACGTGTGGTCCCAAGTCAACCCCAACCGAATGCACAAACGTTCTCAGGTACAAACAAACACATGTACCTGCAAGCATTCTCACATTATCCCAGACTATGACACGTCTCCAGCCCAAAGGGTATCGTGCACATGACACCCCATGTCAACGCGAAGGCGTAAACATAACAACTCCAAATTCCACCTCAACGGCTGAGGCACAACCAACAACATCTCTTTAAACACCAACATCACTCTCCCAGGAGTGAACGCGATCACACGACAAGGGTTACCAACAAACACCGTAGGAAGAGCCACCACCGGTACACCCTTCATATTTCCACATTTAATAAGATCACGTAAGAGGATATGCACAAGAAAAAGAATCATACCGTTGTAATCCTCGTGAAAAAACACGTGAGATAGAATACTTACTCACCTCAAACGGATATCCAATGGAAAAGTCACAAACACTGCATCACGCCCGAACGACGTCCTGTGATCCCGAGCCTCAGCCTCGAAAACAGTCGGGCGCATCGCACCATTGCGATCCCCTTGGGAAAACACTTCAAAAGGACTACTTACTTGAGTGGAATGGATATCCGGAGAAAAAGATGCATTCCGGCGCATCGCACATGAGCGGTGCTTCATGGGACCCGCATCCTGGTCCCGAAACACAACGAACGGATCGCACCATTGTGATCCTCTCGAAAACTACACAAGTTTGACTTTTCACTTGTCCAAAATGGACACCCGATGATAAATCTCGGAAATCAGCGCCAACTCCTGAAACGGACCTCACGGGGCCTACACCCGCATGTGAAATTAAACAGGAGGATTTTCACCAATGCAATGCCCTCATAAAAAAAACCCAAAAACGACTGCTCGCACACCCAAATGGACATCCGATGAAAAAGTTAAGGAACACTAATCGCAGCTCAACAGACGGGCCGTGGGGCCCACGCCTCCACTCCGGCTTCAACTCCCAAAACCACCCTAGAAAGATTTAACCCAGCGCTAGGGTCCCAAATCCATTGACGGCGCTCAAAACGGACATCAGACGCATTCGCGCCGTCCAAAACAAGGTCCCCCGAAAAAACGTGAATTCACTTAAAGACACGTCGCGCCTTCAAGGCCCCTCGTTTCGGGAATTAAAAATTCCCAAAACTATCTCAAAATTCTTGGATTAACTCAAGGAACACGTCTCCACTAATGGTGCATGAATTTGACACTTGAGTTTCCTTTTAGAGGTGATTTAAATTTTTATCGGACCGAAAGGGGGTGGGCCGGGCCGGTTCGGCTGGCCCACCCACTGCCTAAGCATGCCCGCATCGCTCGGACCGGCTGAGCCGGTCTGGATGTTTCCCCACAGAACCCAAGAAGCATGGGTCCCTTGTCTGCTGGCCGGGGTAATGAAGACCATGGGTCTTCATGCCACGACGACCGGCCGAAGCCGGTCCTCCACCCCCGTCCTCCGCACCCCGCTGGCGCCTGCAGCCGACGGCCGCCACGACCCAGCGCCGCCTCCTCTACTGAAGGCCCGCCGCACCCCCAGATCCCCCGACCGCTCCGCCTTAGCTAGCTGCCCACCAAAGCCCGCAACGCCGCAGCCGCCTGGAAGACCCGCGCCGCCGCCGAAGCCCCAGCCGCCGCCGTTTGAGCTCGCCGAAAAAAAAAAGAATCCCGCCGGAAACTTCAAAAACCCACAAACTTCGATGAGCCGCTGTGGCCTCCTCCGAACTCAGATTTTAAATCCAAAACAAGAGAAGGAAGGAGCTGAATTTATACTAAGTGACCATGGGGTTTGATTGAAAATTAGATGGAAATTTGACGCTATAATTGAATTGAAAGAAAGGTTCGGAAATAAAAACGCAAACCAAAACCTCCTACCTGTAGGGGCGTAGCCCGACACTTCGCGATGATCTGCCGACCGAATCTGTGACCGCCAAATCTTGAAAGATAGAGGAGGAGCTTGAGGGGGCTTCCTTGATGGAGATTTCTCTAGGGGAGAACAAGGGAGGGGGGGGGGGGGAGAAGAAGGGTTTAAATAAAAAAAGAATTAATTAAAATTTTAATTAATTTAAACCAATAATTTAACCCGCATCCGAAACCATTGACAGAGTTAAGGTTAATCCTCCCCTAGGCTAAAAACCACCTCCCGAGCACAACAGATGTCTCAGAATTTTAATCTGAGGCCCCGTTCAAAAGTTATTAAACTCAACACCTGAGGCCGCCAAATTACGAAAACGCCCCCAGGGCCATTTTTTACTGAAGGTCCGCGCCCGCGAAACATACACCCCTCCTAGGGTAAAAGACACACTCTGAATTCAACAGTGCCCTCATTTTTGCAATCCGAGCCACCTTTTATGAGATACTTGAGTTAAGCTGTTAAATGAATAAATTAATTATTTAATTTATCCGTTCCACGCTCCGTTAGCGAGCGAGGGGTCCAAACGTCCTGGGCTGACATGTTTTATGTCATTCCTAGAAAAAACAACCCATTCCGGACCCATCCGTGCACTCAGATCTCTGATTCGAATCTCCTTTTAGGAGGTATCCCATTTATTTGGCGTATCCAGTGTGAACGCACTGAAAATTTAATTTCGGCCACACCGGGGCTCGGAATCGCATGCCGTCTAAAGGCGCTGCTTTGGAATCATATCAAGAATATTCCAAAGTCCTTTATAGCCATAAACCGGGTTCTTATAAGGACAAAAAAATTCAATGCTTTTGGAATTTAAATAATAATACACCAATTTTAAAATTGTGTGTCTCACAACAATTAATGAAATAGAAGTTGATAAGAAAGGGCTTTAAAAAATAACTAACAAATTAAAATAAGTAATTGTTATAAAATATTATAAAATGAATATTAGAGGCCCAATGAATAAAGAGATTGAAAATATATTAAAAGAAAACATTTAAATGTATTAAGATAAAATTAGAGAGGTAATAATATTTTGTTAATTTAATAAAAAAATATATTATAATGATAAAATCATTATAAATATGAAATGATATGATATTTTCACTAAAATGGAGAATCTAGAACCAATAAAATTAGTTTGTGCTCAAAAAGTTAAAAAAATTTCATACCCCACAATATTCCAGGGAGGATTCTTATAGTGAAATAAAACTCCCTGGGTAAATGAAAATCCTTATATCATATAATCATCCAAATATATCTACATCACAATGAAAATATACAATCTATTTTTTAATATAAATTTTGTGGAAATAATATTTTCATATGAACTAAATGTTTGAAATGTAAATTATTAAATATTTTTTGATGAAAACTTATGAAGGAACCTCCACTATATCCATGGTGGGTGGTATAATGTGAATAACTAGTTTTCCGCAAATAAATCACAACTTTAAGAATCAAGGACATCTTTTAAGGTATGTTTCTTGATTTCAAGATTTTTTTTATGAAAAGGAAGAAATGGAAAAATTTTGATTACACATCATTTACTTCTAAGTACCCGTCATGTACTCGGTTTCCACATATAGCCATGTACTGGTTGTGTAATGGTTGAGTACATGGCCGTGTGATAACCTAGAAAACTACTTAAGTTGGGGGATGGTTAAGGCTACTACATAGCATGTACATTAATAAAATATTCTATGTAATTTTATTTCTTATTTGATAAATCATATCGGGGTTGAATCTCATCTTCAGAAACGCCTTCTTCTGTAGTGGATCATATAGAAGCACGGTGGAAGGGAAGATGAGCTTTAAACCCCTCCTGATTCTTCTTCTGATATCTAATTGACACATCTTCAAGTTCATTGGAATCTTATATGTGAGTTATCAAAACCCCTATAGTTTTTCTTCCTGGTTCTTCCACTCTCATGAGTTATTCAAGATTGATCATTTGTCACCTTTTTTTATATCTACGCTGATCTAAGCTGAGTCAAGGGCCAACGTCCAAGTATATCGATTGTTAGACATCATGGAAGGTGGTTTGTGAATTGTTTTGTTTGTATTTGGATTATATATGATAAAAGTGTTGTATACCCAAATTTGGGTATTTTGTGATTTGGAATTTAACCTTGTTTATCACCGGTTATGGTTTATTTCATTGATAAAGGGTACTTACTTATGCGTAAGGACAACTGCATTTTTTATAGGACACCCTGAAAGCATGTTTCCCTTAATTGATTGTTTATAGTCATTTCAGATAGGATTCCTATGAGGCATACCTTGTTTTCCGTGCTTTGAATTCATTAGGATAGAGTTTGATAGTTATATGAGATGGATGTGATATGAATTATTATGTTTAACCAAGGGGAATTTTACTGTGAGAACTTCCCAAGGTAGGTCCATTTATCTATGTCTTACTGTTATGTTGACAAGGCGGTATTGATTGTGAGAGATGTTAGGTGGGAATCGACCCAGGGGTTTAGAAAATGAGAGTTTCCCAAGTGGTTGTTTATAATTTATTGATGCTATGTTGACCAAGAGGCATTGACCGTGTGAGCTTCCCAGGCAGTCATTTGTATATGATAAGTGCTATGTCACGCCAAAGGGGTTAGACCATGAGATATTCTTAGAGGGTTATTATTAAATGATTTTTTATTATGTTAGTCCAGAGGGGATTAGACTATGATATCTTTCCCAATGTGTCCTTATTGAATAATAGAATGATTGTGATGGTCATCCAAGACAAAGCACAAGCTTGGACTCAATCTTACTTGCTTTTTATAGATGGTCTTCTAAGACATCGGTTTGTTACTTTCATAGGGGATATAGAGCTTAGGCTATATCCTAAGGGTTACATGATTAAATGTACTGAATAATTTAAAAATGTAAATGAATGTAAATGAATACTTTATGCTTGTTTAATTTTGAGTACTTCCTAGATTATTAATTCATTTCTAAATATTTAATTATATATATATATATTCACTAATAGTTAGGCACAATTATTTTGGTGTTTCCCTACTGAGATTCATCTCACACCCTATTTGGGTCATGCTTTTGGACCCAAACAGATTATATAATTACAAGTATAGATTAGGGAAAACTACCTTTTTCACCAAATACTTGATTGCTATTGGAGATGTAGATCATGGGACCAAGCTGAGTCTTGTGATGCTGTTGGAGTTTACTTGGTTTCTTTTACATAGATTTCTGTATTGTATTCCAGCATTGTGACATGTTTGGATGCTTTTCTAGATACATGTGACATGAATCATTTATATATATATATATATGCTTTAGTTGTTTTATTTCTATCATTCTTTAACTATTTACTTCTGTTGTATGGTATTACTACTTCTGTTATTCTTTACTATTTGTTTTTTGCTATGTATACTTTGCCTATGAGGGCATAGTTTCCCATTTTCCACACAAGGGCCCTCACTTGTAGTTGGAAGCCTATGGAATTCAGAAAAGTTTCTTGAGGTTATGTTACCAACCGGGTTTAGGGAACCTTTGGGAAGCCCTCAAATCTGGGACGTTACAACAACAAATTGAAATAATCACTTGAAAACTACAAAATTCGAGTTCTGAAAAAACTATAAAGCTATTGGTTCAAAATAATAAACAATGGATTATGAGTCATTGAATTCTCTATAATCAATTTATAAATAGTTCATTGGATATTATTTAAAATTTAATAATTCTAAAGGTGAAGTGGAAGACAATTTTTAGGTGGAAAATGCCTCAGATGAAGCGACATCAGTATCTATCCCTTCAGGTGGCATGGAAACGACTAGGGTTCACCCCTTATGATGGATTACTCCTCTTCTAATCCAATGGTTTCCCAATACTTGAAGTTTTTTATGTAAAATGGTGTTGAAAGTATCTTGGTGGCATCTTTTACAATAAATCTGGCTCAAATAAGTGATGCGATGGCCGAGGTCCATAGATATGAGAATTCTTTCGATGAGGCTTTGGCTTGGGCAGCGGGTGATGTGTTTCGGCCTAGGTCTGTGATAAATACAGCTCTAAGTGGAATCATAGTCGCCAAGGTCCAATGATATGAGATTTATATCAGCGAGGTTCTAGCTCAGCCAGTGGGTGATTTGCTTCAGGTTGGGTCTACCATAAATTCATCTTGAAGCAGTGTTGTGGTGGCAAAGGCACAAAAATCCGTGACTTATGTTGGAAAGGTTGTGGCTCGGGTGGAAGGTGATGTTTGTCGGGTTAGATCTCATCCATTCATGGTAGCGATAGAGAGATGTTGATTAAAGGATATGGGGAAGTCTGTGGTGGTGCAGGATGGAAGCAGATGCATTCCAGCTTCTTGGTGTCTGAATGAAGGGTAAGAGGTTCTTCCCCATAGTTTTGGCTCTAAACAACTATTTTATCTCTTTGAAAATTCAGTTGTTGATGGTATTTAGAATAGGGGATCTATTTCTCATGTTAACGCTGATCCTTTTGTGATCTTAGAGAGGGTTGATATGGGAAATCATTTTTTAATTACCCATATTATTCTTCCAACTTGTTTTTCACCATAGAGAACCAGTGATTTGATGTCATGTATTTTAGCGGTTTGGGGATTCTCTGATTGGAACTACATTTATTTATAGAATTAAAGATTAAAGCATGGGGCCTTGGCTTAGTAATGCTCAAGATAGGGTCTCTTCATCTCTGTGAACATGATTACAGATTTGTCCCACTTGGTATGCAACTCATATTGTTAAATGTGGTTTAATGTTCCTGATGAAAATTGGATTCTATGGAATCCATGGATTCTTCATGACATTGATTTGGCCATTAGCATCTCTATTAAGATGTGAAGTGATATAGAATTAGCATTTTTTTGTCATTATAAATTTATCCTTGTTGAATTTGATATGAGATTCGCAATAATTGAAAATTTTTTCTACACATGATGATGATTATGATTTTAGGATTGAGTATGAGATGTTTCCTTAATTCTCTACTAATTGTAGATCTATTGTTCAAGAATTTTTTTCACTATTGAAACCTATTGTATAATCCTTTTTCTCAGTCATAGGGAATGATGAGGGTAAGTTATATAAGAAGTATAAGAAGTAGAGTTTTCCTGGCCCTAATGTTGTGAAGGGTACAATGAGACTGCCACTGAGAATACTGCTCATACAGTGTACCCTGACATACATGTGAATGGGTGTGACCTTGATAATCATACTGGAAGAGTTCCTTTCTTTGAATATATGGTAAATAAGGGACCTACCACTGAGTGGGTCAAGGCTCCCAAGTAGGGTACTAATTGGGAAAGTCTTCCTTCTAAGGAGGATGATGAATAGTCTAATATTAAGGCTTCTATACAAGAGGAAGTTGATCTTCAACTGAGGTATGGTCTGCTTTCTATAATTGAGAGGAAGGGGAGAGATAATATTGTGGATTATGAGGGCTTCTAATTAGTCTTTTCCAAAAAGTGGTTTTCACTTCTAGAATAGAGGCATTCACCTCAGATTGAGTTTCCAGTAGGAGGTGCACATGTCTCCCCTATGATTGTTACTCTACGTAGGAATACTGGTGGATCTAAGGCTGAGGAGGATCCTCAAGACCCTCTCTTCAAGCTACAACCAAAGGGTGATGATCAGCCTTCATCATTTTCCATGTCCATAGAGAATGTGGTCAAAGAAGGGGCTTCTGAGCAGCTAGATCAATACATGATGTAGTTTGTTGACATTATCAATGACAAAGAAGTGAATTGGTGACAACCAAAAACCTGGAGATAAGGTTGGCACCCAAAAAATTTAGGCCAGTGGCATGGTCATACATCCACTCAAAAGATCACTATGAAACAAAATGATCTCAAGGAAAAATATTTTTCACTCCTTAATCAACAATCAGATTGGGAACCCTACAATATCATAGAGAAAAAAGATCAATATGATCATGATTATAGTAATGTGCCTCAGGTCTTCATATGTACTTTCTATCATGTATATGGTTTTGTCCCTTTTTTGTCCCATTCATCCCATCTACTATTATTTCCTCTTTCTAATAAAATTGTTAGGTATGGTTTGTCTTTCCAACCTGTACTCGGACTCTCTTCATGAGCTCAATTAGAGTAGAAATAATTAGAAATATATGTGTTATATTCAATGGTAGTAGTCACAGTGAATAGTTAAGTAGGAAAAAATAATTCAAGCATGAAATCAAAAATGGATAATGAACAATAATATAAAATGTACAAAAAACCCAAAAAATATATATTACGAATAAGAAAAATGATTGAGGAGAAGGAAAAACTTAACATACCTTAGATTGAATATTCGATCCATCAGATATAAATTATGATATCATGGGTGAAATAATTGATTCATTCGATACTTGGTTTATCTGAGCCTTTATTTGTTCAATCCTTCGATTTGACCCATGGATTCATACAAGACTTGATTTGAGGTTGGATTCACAGATGAAGAGTGACGACGGGTGGTGGATTATGTGAATAGCTTTAGAAATCGTGACAGATTCAGTTACGGTTAGGGATATTAAATAGATTGGGGAAACTTTTATCAGCACTTTTAAAAAAGAACTGATATAGATCCCTTTTATCAACACTAAATTAATAAGAATTGATAAAAGGGATAGTTTATCAGTGCTATTTTAGCTTTGATAAAATTCATCTTTATCAGTACTGATGTTTTAGTATAGATAAATGGAATAGTTATCAACAGAATTTGTTTATCATTGATAATGGATTTATAATTATAATTATAAATAAAAACAATTTTAAATATATTTATATAATTAATTAATTAATTATTATAATTTTATAATCAATTAAAAATATAATTACATATTTATAATTATAAATATATTTATGTCATTATATATATTTATATAACTATATATAAAAATATATTTAATATATATATATATATATAAATATAATTATAGTAAATATATTTACTATTTAAATATATCTATTATAATTCTTTAATTATAAATATATTTATATTATTAGTATATATTTATGTAATTATATATAATATATCTATAGTAAATATATTCATTATTTATATATATTTATTATAATTCTATAATTACCTAAATATAAAATTATACAAATAATTTTTTTAAAAATAGTTATATATTTATAACATTATATATTTATATAATTATATATATATAATACAAATTTAAATCTACATATAAATCTAAATTTAAATCTAAATATAGTAAATATAATAATTATTTAAATAAATTTATTGTAATATTATAATTATTTATATATATATAATTATTTGTTTATAATTATATAAATGTTTTTTAAGATAATATTTATTTATTGATGATTTAGATATTTAAATTTATAAATATAGTAAATATACATTTATACATATTTTTATTTATACATATTTATATATATACTTTTAACATTATTAATGAATATATAATAATAAATTCATGCAGGTAAAAAATGAGTGAAATTGAATAATTAAAAAAGACTGCACATTAAAAATATTGAAAAAATGTATATGTTTTTTTAATTAAATATTAATTATTAAAAAGTTATGGATATATTTTGAAACAAAGATGAATAAAAATTAAAAATATTAAGACAGAAATAAACACACACACACACACATATATATAATCAAAATGATTAAATTCCCAAAAATAAATAATATTAAAAATATTAAAAATGAATTAATACCTAATTTTAATAAAATTTAAAATAAATAAATAAAACATACGGATTAAAGACATAATATATCAAATGTATAATATTCTATTGTAAATATAAAATGAATACTAAAATTTTAATAAATTACATAAATATTAGGTGTATAAGTTTCTATATAAGATTTCATTAAATACATAAATATTTATGTGTGTGTGTTGAATATAAAAATGAATTAATTATGTATATGTATGTGAAATTAATATAACAAAAGTTTGATATATGTAAAATTGTGAAATCAAATGACATTCAATTAATTCCATTACTCGATGCAATTAGTCGGTATTTTTAATTCATTTTAATTTTTATTTACAAACCATTCTTCACTAAATAAATGACTTATTTTATGTAACGAATAAATATTTTAAATTATGTAAATAATATTTTTAATATATTATATACCTTCATATATATCAATATTTAATATATATTATTTGTTAATATTTATAATCTATATATTTTTATATTAAATTTATACATTTTTATCAATAATTATTTAATTAATAAATTGTTTTAGAATTTTCTTAATTTTCTAATTTTTGATTTTTATTTGTTTAATTATTTAATATTATCAATGATAAAAAAAGAACTGATAAAGGAAACATTTATCTGTGCTAAAAATAAAGTGATGATAAGTGGTACCCTTTAACAACACAAAAAATAAAGAGTTGATAAATGGAACCTTTTATTAGCATTTTTTTTGTTTCACTGACAAAGGAAAGTTCTTTTAAAGGAATTTTTTTTAGTAATGTCATGATAAAATTTGATCACTAAGTTTCATCTCTCAATACTAGTAGATGTGTGATATGGTAGGACTAGACCATTTAAGAACTTATAGCTATTACTGCTAGGATAAATTCTGCACAAGAATCTATATATCTCATACAAAGGAAATATAGATAAATGAGTGACCCATGCCTATGTATATAAGTACTTGAGATTGAGTATAAATGAAAAATATCATGTCTCAAATCATATCACGATAAGCCTAATCATATCCCCATATAGCCTAAATTTTCATGTGGCCCTGACCGCTAACTCTCTAAGCCTAGTGTGGGCCAATAAGATATGGCGGTGGGAGTTGTTATTAACATAAACATCCACCTAAAAATTATTTCTCTAGATCTCCACCTATCCATGTATCAGTAAAACTTCCCCAGGGCCACCCTAGACCATTCTTATGATATCCCTATTTGCAATGCTTCCTTTACCAAGGTATTCTATCCACTGCTTTTTGACCCTCCTCGGCATGTGGGTTTGTGTAATCATGATCCACGTGAGATATCCCATCACTAGCACAACATCTCCCCTATTTATACTAATGGGATTCTATACGTTACCCCTACACTGTAGATCCACATGTTTGAGTCAAGGCATGGGTATGTCTCTTATCTTAAGACCCTAATTAGGGATGCCTTCTAGCTGGTGTAGAAGACATAGCCCCATGATTTCTATTGTAAGCTCGAATGTCCTGACATACCTCTACTAGAAATCCATCTGTTACTAGAGCTCATTCCAACACTCTATCATAAGTGGAAATTCATAAGGAGACTATGCTAGAACAAATGTATCTCCAAATGCACTACTCAAACATCCATTTCAATAATTATCTATCTCACTCCATATTGAGAGTGTAACATGTGAGGTCCGTAAACCTTGAGTCATACTAAAAAACTGGCATTTAAACATACTATATCAATAGATACTCCTATATCTGAAAAAATTCCAAGATCAAACGATAATACTCATCATTGAAAATGTGATGGAAGACTAGAAATGAGAGAATCACATAATCATGAGTTTATGTAATTAGACTCTGCTGCTCTATGAAGAAGAATGACTGCATGTACAACTATCTGATCGACCAGGTTCCAAACAATCATGAAGACTTGGACCACCGAATCGATATAATTGTCTATTTATTGAGGATATGTATCACCGTTAATCCTGAATGATATATGTTTCTTGAACACTCATAATTTTCTAAGATTCCCTAAATCATTATCTCAACCAACTGATATTCTCCACTACCTGAAATGTAGTTGATCATCTTTCTGAACCATTAGGGGTAGAACTATGCACTTTTTAGCTGTTGCTGGCACCACTCTATGGATTCCTAGAGAAAAAAACTCATGAGTGGGTCCGTAAACATAGTACTCATCACTTCAACAAATTTTTATCATGATCCTATATCGGTATCCTAGTTTTTCATCATCATGGAGGAATCTTGAATGTTACAAGATGTATCGTGGTTAGATAATCATATATACATTGATTACTCATGAAGGTAATAAAAATCAAAATAATCAATCATATGTTATCCGTATACAATTTTTTCCATTGAACCAATTCCATAGTATATCATGTCTAAATGTATGTATTCAAAGTCCTGGTGTAAGGATACATTGGATGTCGCACCAATACTGGGTTCCATAACCAGAGAGCTAAACTTGAGACACTTCCACAACATTTCCCTAAGTATCCAAACCAATCCTAAGAGCAAGTTACAACTCCAAACACCAAATCAAGGATAAATCACCATATATACCACAGTGTCACAACATGACCCATTCTGGCCCACCAGGCCGGACGAAATATGGGGGTACACACCCATATTACTATAGGATAGAGGATGGAAACAATCTCCAAAGCAGAATTGATGATTTGGGAGGTCTTGGATTATATACCTATCTCCAAGTACACAATAATCTCCTTGAAATAGTACAGATATATAACAAAATACTAAACATCTAAAGTGTAAACAAAACATGAAATGGCCTCTAAAAATGCATCAAAATAGAACATCTTATTAAAAAAGATATAAAGTTTAAAAATACACACCCAATTAGAAAATAGGTCCCAATAGGAAAACTGTTGGAAAGAGATAAGTAATAAAGAGATCCCAGTTCAAACTCTCTATGGTTAACCACAATCCATAGTTAGCACCAAGAACCACTAAGCGCCAATAAAACCAGTTCTACTAATATCACCACCAATCTTATTATTATATATATAAGACACAACAAATGTGGGAGAATCCTTTGTATGGTTGATTAGATACATACCCAATAATCACCATAAGAAATAAAATGTAGGAAAAATATTGATAGTTATCTCAACCTATAAATCAAGAAAGTAAAGAAAATCACAAAATAAAATTCTCATAAAGAAAACCAAGTGATACAGAATGGGGATATCCATCCTTAAAGGCTTATAGGAATGAATATTATTCTAATATATTTAATAATACATATTTGATTCCCATAACCACATATAAAATCAAAAAAACCTGAGTGGAGTGGCCCACTTTTCACTAACACACTCCATATTTAAGGTAGTACTAACTATGATGGAGGACCCACTCCCCACAGGAGCTCGATGATGGGGGAGTATCACTCCATTGACAGAGGAATAGTTCACTATTAAGTATGGTAGAGTCCTGAATCTTCCTATATAAAGATTATTGGGGCCCACACACAAAAATGACAGGGTAGTACTGACCCTGAGATCTCTTTGGAGAACAACATGATCACTGTCATTAACCAAACATCACTAAAGGAAGCATCACCCCCATAACACCACATGTCATATATTTGATTCAAAAATCAAGTAAACTATCACATTTTACATGGGAAATATCTCAGGATAGGATACTCATGGGCCCAAATCAATGTTCTTAATAATGATATACACAATGTGGATTCCTCAAATAAATGTACATGGAATGTGTTTCCAACATAATGGTATGGTATGGGCTATCCGGGTTTGGGAAACAAGATTCCTGACAGCCATGGTAACTCAGTTATTTGGTTATCACATGTTTTCACATCATTCACATCATTTTATTTCAATAAAAGGTCAGATGTAATGACTGACATTTGATTATGGGGGGTTAAATATATTTTCATAATATATTCATGTCAGGTTATCCATTTCATTCCAGCAGAATCTCCTGAAATCTCCCACATCCCTTATAATAATGGGCCTATTTTCCAAAGGTAGGAATTAATTGGGGCATCAAGAACGATGAAGTATAGGTAATAAAATTTTATTAGAAGATGGGAGGTCATACTCATCACACCCTTTTGGGGGGAAATTATTGCATACTCTTGGAATCTCTTATAAATTTATGATATGTTTCTAAATTTTTTCCAAATCCTGGTACGAGACTGGATACTCTAATAAAAATATTAGGTGTTAAATTCATGTAAATTCAAGAGGGTGTATCATTAATGAAACCACACATATATATATATATGTGTGTGTGTGTGTGTGTGTGTTTCCCAATCTGTTTCCCATTATTCCTTAACAATGAGGGATATCTTGAGCATTGAATCTGTAGGACTCATCACTCTAGAATTTTCTGCCATCTAGGGAGGTGGTTGGTGTTCTATAATTTGGATTGAACCTCAATTAGACATCTAATGTATCCCATGATAACATGAATCAAAACCCATTTAGTTTATTTTTGATCAAGACGTGTATTTTAACATCATGTAGAATAGATGTATACAAGGTTATATAAGCATTGGTTATGGATATCATGCCTTAGGAAGGAATCCTACAAATCCTATAAATATAGGAATCAGATCCCACATAGTTCATTGTATTTTCGAGGGGAATAAACCCTAAGGTTTCCATTATTAACCATATTTACTATTCTAGTGGCATGATATTTGATAATCCCTATGGTTACATAGGTCATTCTCAATATGAGATAATATATATATCATTAAATCAGAAACAATGAATTGATATTTGGTACATATATTTTTAAGCATCCTTTATGGATTGTTTTATATGGATCTCATGCCTTAATAAGGCATTCTATATATCTTTCTTATAACAAGAATTAGTGTCTTCATAATTCACTATAGTTCCCAATCCACTAATAGATGAGGAAGTATAGTAAACCCATAAGTGTTGTATTATGGGTTATATTAAACAGAATTTCAAGGAACATATACCAATGTGAAGGCCCATGTCAAATATCCATCCCTTATCCTATGATGGATAAAGAGTGGTGACTGTAAGAGACCCATTAAATTTGATCAGATGGAATGAGGGTCTCATGGAATGAATAAGTACTCATAGGTTCATATGCATTTTACATTGTGAACACTTTTGGTATGAAGAAGTAATTCTTGTCCAAAGACTCATGGTTGAGGGTTCACATTGCTTAAAGGTACATATCCTATATTTCTAGCTTGACCAGGTTGACATGTATTTGGATATCTACCTAACAAGTCAAAGAATGTCTTTAAATGAACTAGGTTATATTCCTAAAATATATTTGGATTCCTTTACATGACCTAGGTTAACTTCCTAACATGTTTTAGGGCTGTCACGTGATTATGAATGCATATATAGAGGTTTTACAATGAATTAATATAACACATGGAAGGGTTTCATAGGAATGAGGCTAATATATTTGAGGGACAATTCCTGAATCCAGCTTACATGTCTAGGGGAATAATCATTATCTAAGAATACATATATGAAGTTTATCACATGATTCAATATTACTTATCTAAGGGTATTCACATGAATTATCTTACATTTTTTGGGTCTTTTCACATGAACTCGGTTAACTTTTCTGAGGGCCCTCACAAAAAGTAAGATGATTTTTATGAGGCAATTTTCATGAACTAGGGTGTCAC
The DNA here is from genome assembly GCA_963277665.1 of Viscum album. Lineage (NCBI taxonomy): Eukaryota > Viridiplantae > Streptophyta > Magnoliopsida > Santalales > Viscaceae > Viscum > Viscum album. The sequence continues at coordinate 635,648,774 of OY728161.1, forward strand.
ATATGAAGGATATAATGACATGTTCAAGGTTCTTTACATGGACCAGGATGACACACCTAAGGGTCTTCTCTTGATCTGGTTTACATGTTTGAGTGTTATCGCATGATCAATACGAAGATCATGTGAAACACATGACCCCTTCTCATGAATATTAAAATATCTCACTTCACAAAATGCTTATTCAATTTCCATTTTTCATAATTTAAAATCCTTAAGGTTTTGGGTGTTTTTTTGAGACATCACGTGATCAATACAGCACACAGAAGTTACTTTACATGATTTTGTTGACATCTTAGAGATCATTTATGTGATCAACAAGTTGATTCAATGAAGATCATAAAATAATTTCTAATAATTTAAGTTACTCACCATATTTTTTCATGTGGAATACTCATAAAATTGTTCAATCCTATAATATAGAAATTTCCCCCATACCTCTATGTTTCTTAATTTAATTTTTATGTTTCAAGGGGGTGTATTGGCATTACCTCCGTATATCTGTACCATTTTCTGGGAAGATTAAGTCTCATATTTGTGCTTGATTTAAGGGAGTTCATATTTCCATTGGTTGAAAATTTATCATTCCCTTCACATGATCAAGCCGAGTGTCATAAATAACATCATAATTTTTTCACATTATAAAAAAACAACCACAATACTACACCATCATTACCAGCTTTCATTAACACATGGCTTATCGATGGGATTATATATGATATATTTCCCATTTCTATGTTCCTTAAAATGATCAGGATGATATGTATGATACCCTTCATGAAATTAGGATGATATGTTTTAGAACCTTCATGAGATTAGGCCTCATGTAAGAGGGCCTTCATTGGATATAGATGACATTTCATAGGGATTTTGTATGATCAAGACAGGCATGTTGAAGGGTTTTTACATGATCAAGCCAGCATTTCTAATGTCTTTCACATGATCCATGAACCTATTACTGGAAGTGTGTGATCCCTTCACATGAAGAATAAAATGACTCACTTTAAATAAAGATCCTTTCATTTTTATCCCCTATCAAAGGATATGTTTTCATATTTTGATGTGTTTGTCTAACATGGATTCACATGATAAAGCATATATGATCACACGAATCACATAATCTATTCACATGTTCAGGGCCGGGTCTTGCGATTTCATGCATCCATTATAATGGATTGTCATCATCTTATCATTGATGTGTCACATGAACCTAGTTTCATGATGTAGTGGTATAGTTGAGGGTGTTCTAATTTCAAGGCCACTTGAATAGGGGTATATATATAGTGTTTCAGATTATTTCATGAATGAATCACATAACTCAAACTTCTTGAATATGTTTCATGATTGAAGGTTCACATAAGGGTGTTAGATGACATTTAAATCTCTTATAAATCACATAAAGGGGATTACGTGATGAATTTTCAAATAGACATCACTTCAGTACTACCTATAAATAATGACACGAATCTACCATTCCTTTCCAACTACACTCACGCATGGAATATCATTATCCTCAAACTATGTTATCACGTGTTTCATAGAGCATATAATTCAAACATAGGTATCATATTTATGTAGTTTGGACTTCCAATGTATCGATATGGTGCATTGAACATTCACTATTTTCATGCTCGATTTTCATAGTGAATATAATAAATTATTCAAGGCTTGATCATCACCAAACTTCACGTTTTTATTCAAAATTATTTCCATAATAAGTTTTATAGTAAATCATTATCCATCTTCGTGAAGGTAGGTCCATGATATGAACTCACTTCTGTGTTTTCATGATAGTGTACATAGACAATATCATATTGTATATCTATAATATCATGAAGCCCATGTAGTATCATAATCTTTTACATGATAGGTTAAATTATTCTTCATCTCTTCAGATGATCATCTCTTTACATGAATGATTATACAATGTGATATCTCTTACCATAAATGACAATGTTTTGAATTCTTTCATAGGATTCTTCACATAAACCTTGTGCGGGATCATGATTCTCTGTCTTATATGAAAAGAAAAAAATCTTTTATATCGAATTAAATTCACACCAACTCATGATCTCCATTAATTATTTAAAGATAAAATATCACATGGACTTTGAATATAAGATAATTTGGGTGTATATAATAAACTTGTTCTATCGTTCATCACAGTAACTTACTCAGCATTGGATATGAGGATTCTACAATGTCATTATATGTATTAAAAGAATCAAAACTCTTAGAATCTTTAATATTTTAATAGGTTGAGTCTAGTGACATTTAGAGACTGTGTATCATCCTTCTTCTCACATGGTGTAATTTTTTTTCTCTTATTCTTAATGAGATGAAAATATCATGGTGTCAAGAATTCAGGTTTTCCAACCTCAGGGTTTCATCTCATTGACAAACAATTATTTTGGAAGTGTGTACTATACGCATATATTCATAACAGCCTATCAGCATATAAAACTGTAGGCTTATCTATGTACCCTATTTTGGCATACTCTCATGGAACGTTCACATATATCTTATCATATCACACATTTCATATCTACATAACAAACATCAAGAAATTTATATATGTGCCACATATATTATACATGCATGGTGCTTCTCAACTCCATGTGATATAGGCATCTACAAGAAAAAGCCATCCAAGAAGATCATTTTGGACCATACACGTCACACTCTAATCTTATCCATCGACCATATTTACAAAATTATGTTTCTACATGAAGGATTTGAATAATTCATCAACATATATATCCTTAGGTTCATGCGATCTATATCAATATAATCTAGTGTGCCCTAAAATATGTCATATCATATGGTAAATTCTCTACAAGATCTCAAGATCTGTGATTCAAGAAAGCTCATGTGGCAGGTGTGAAATAGCAAGGTTCCACTATTCTTCACATAGTAATATATACATTCTAATCCTATCGTCACATGATAAAATATCATGCTTGGGGTCTTTTTATAACAATGTTTATTGTGTCTGTTCTGATGTGAGGATAGACTTTATGGTCATTCTTGTATTCTCAAGGTTATACTGGTCAAAAATGTTAATTTTAGGGGAAACAGAAAATCTAAAACCAAGAACCATGAGGTTGAAGAAGATGATGCACAACATTTTTTATCCATCACATGATATGCCCTTGTTTGAAGAAAATATTCTGTTTCATTTTCATTTTATTTAATTTTGTTAATTTATTATTATTTTATCTAAACAAATAATAATAATAATAGTTACACTCCTTCAATTTTTATAAAAAATGTGCACTCCCAAAACATCATAATAACATGTCATTATGCATTATATTCAATTAAAAATTCATCACATGTGTCTTTCCTAGGTAATGTGTGCGGCACACATTTGGTGGGGTCAATTAAATTCCTTGAATATTTAGATTCATTTAGAATTAAAATAATTTGATTCTTATGTAAATATAGGACACTATAATTTATATTAATGATGATGAATTCCTACTAGTTGTGCCTTAGAGATATTTCTCTATTTTTTTATTATGTAAATCTAACTAGTGAGAAAATGTCAATTTCTTATAATTCATGATAATGGTACCTAAAAATTTATATATTTTTCTTTTAGGACCTAATATTTACCTAATACATTGAATAAAATACTTAGAATAATTTTTAATGAATTTTTATTGATCTTTCTTTTATTGGTTTTCATCCAGAAATGTTTTGTGCCTTTTCAATTCCATAAGTGCCCAATGTTTCTCAGATCCCATAATGTGTGTCTAGTATGTAGAGAATTTACATTATTATAGGGTTGACTTTGTGGGTTTACAAACTAGAGAGAATTATTCCTCTTTCAATTGTTAGTTGAAGGTCTTGAAAATCACTTTGATAAAATGATATTTTATAAGTCTACCATCATTAAACCTTTTATTGCTATATTTTAGTGTCTTCTAGGTCATACATACTATATATGTAGTTAGGGTATTATTTATAATATTGTATATTGTTATAGTTTAGGGTCTTCAAGATCGAACCTTCTATTAATGTATTTTATTTTCTTCTAGCAAATACCTTTTGTTACTATTAGAAGTTGAATACATATAGGATGTATATTATTGAGGGGTTATAACACCCTGCTTCCTAGTTGAGATTATACAAAAATGAATATTTATAATGGATTATGATACCCTGAATTCATACTGAGATTATGAAGAATGAATGTTTTTAAAGGGTTCTGAAACCCTTCATTCTTATAGAAATTATGAATAATGATTGTTTTTGTTATCACACCATGCATCCATACTTCAATGGTTCTCAGAAGATAGAGACATAATATTAGGGATATAGAATCCAATAGGATCATTATATTTTGTATTGTTTAAATCATTACATAAGAGTTTAAATCAATGGTGATGAGATGGGGTATACATTATGTGGATGATTACAAAACACACTATAGTACTTTGTTTCAGTGCGATGTTAATGGGGATCATGAGGATTTGCGGATCATTCCTACAAAGAAGAAATACATCTTAATGAAAGGTAAAGGTACTTTATTCATCACCCCATAGGACTTAAATTCAATGTCAATAAAGGTTCCCATCTCTTTTTCGAGTGTTTGAGAAGATTTATAAATTTTAAGCATTTGGAAAATAAAGTAGGATACGAGGAAAAGGTCTACCAAAAGAGGGTTCTATCACCCTTAGGGGTAATTTGATTTATTTTCATGATTCTCAAGCCCTACATTATGTGATTTTAAGTCATGTGATGGGGTATACCAAAAGGTTCAGGAATATATTTCTATATTCCTACATTTTGAATGGTTACAACACATGGTGACTTAACATTAATGAAGTTGAATAATCTTGAATATTATGGTTATGGATATTATAATTCAAGATATAGGAGTATCTAATTCAACTAAAAATGGAGTCTAGTGGGTTGGGGTCAACCATTTGTAATGGTGGAAACCAACATCACTCATTTTCTCGGAAATATCTCATGGATTTATTGGTACATTTCTTCCAAGACCAAAAAATCCATTATGCACAACATAGAGGCGTTGTGTAATTCACTAGTAAATCATAGTGGGGTTCCTTCATAGTAGTTAGTCGCTATTATTAGTACACTATTATGAAGAACCAAGAGAAATGAATCGAGGCTATGGGGCTCTAGGAGAAGTATACAAACTCAGGGAATTAGTGGGAATCAACTCTGGCTTAAAATACATTAAGGTGGTTTATAAAACACATAATATTCAAGAACGTTTCAGGATCCATAAAAGTTGTTTCACCACATAGTGAACACATTATCATAGTAAAAAGATGTAATAAATCATTTTTATAATGTTATTCTAGACCAACAGGATTTAATAAGCATGGAATAGATTTTTCTAGGGCTAAAATATGGGTTATGTGTGATTTATTAATTTTAAAATTATTCTTTAACATTTTCCTCAACACAATAGGTGAAAATTTAAATTAGGTAGGCTTTGATTGTTCATAGACCTCCATTTTTATTTTTTTATCTAGAAAAGTTTTATGTATGATTCTATAGTATTTTATTATCCTGTGATTTGGACCATCGGAAGCTAAATTTTTTGTTCATATAACTTTGAACAATGTGTACATGGTTTAAATTCATGGAAGGTACACATAGTATCAATGAAGTGTTATAAAACATCCTAATCATGATTAACAAGGTTAACAATAATCTAACACCATTTTCGTGGAGGATTATAATGTTTTAACTCATTCTTCAAGGTTGTCGAATCATGAGTAATGATATGGGACAATCATGTTGAGAAAGATCAGGAATCATTCCACGGTGATGATTTCCAATAAGATGAACCTAGGGATCACAAGGATTAGAATGAATTTCATATAAGGAAAAAATATCCCTATTTGATGGGTCTATTGATTTTATGATGATTTAATTTGTACATGGTCAAACAAAGGGATCGTTTCTCCTTTCTGAGGGTCATGGAAGGTTTGTAGAAACTTGAGGTGATCGATTTATTAGGTGTGATTTATAGAGTTAAGTTATTATTATATGAAGTAAGCACCCCATAATTTTGTAGACCATGTTCAGACACTGGTGGTACATTTATAAGGAGTGATGACATAATATGATCTAAATAGTTTAAAATCATGTATTGGGGATGTTCTTTCTGTGTACTTTAACATCATGTGACTAACACGTGATTTTTTTTCGTTTTAACTTCATATGAATAAGAATTCATTCTTTTAGTTTAACTACATGTGGTAATGTTGTGGGAACTGATGTGGAATTATGAAATTAATTCTTAAAGACACCCTTTATTGGTCAGGGGAATTATGGGTATAATTATAACTTATATTGTTGTTCTTCCTTAGTTTTACCAATATATTTTTTGAGGGTAATAATCATGAAATATCCAATTATTTTTAAAGATATCCCTTTTTATAGATCTTGATCATGCACAAATGGTAAGAGGAATTTTTTTTTGATTTTATGGCTGATATTAGGACTTGATATCTGGAAATCACTATGCATCCTATAATTTTAGAAATCATGTTACACATATTTTTCATCTAGATCCCCACATAGATCAAACTCGTATGTGTGGAATGGGATTTTTTAATCCATACACTATATTTTTGCGACTTCCTATTCATAGGTTCATCCCACATGCATGAAAGGAAGAATTAATTTATTCCTTAGAATTTATATTAAAAAAGTTAGGTATAATTTAAATGGTTTAAACACTTAGGTAAGAGGGTTTATTTTTTATGATTCATGGTTGGTGTCAGTGATAGGTCGACTAAGTGTCACCATGTATCCCAGAAGGATAGGAATCTACTCATACATAGTTTATATGAATTTAACAGTCCACCTGTATAGATCTGAATCGTATATAGGGGAGAGGGGAATGTTTCCCCTAAAAGAGGAGTCACCAACTATTATGAGAGTGTAATATCTTTAACCATTGGTTATTCCCTAAAGAAAATTGATTATCTTATTTGGAGAGGCATTAACTAGTGAGAAAATTTTTACATTCTGGTGGCTAAACAAGATTGATAGATTTCAATATGGATCAAGAACCAAGGTAGGTTATGATAGAGGAAAACTTCCAACTGGGCTCAATAAAATATACCCAAGATTCAATACATATCCTGATAAGTGAGGAATAAATCCAAACATAGTTATTATAGGAGAATATTGCTTGCATATATCAGGCACATGTGAAAGTGAGGGGGTATTATTGTTTGGAATATCATAGATGGGCCCAGGATAAGGAATCCTTGGAATCACTATGTATCTGATATCAATTGGAATCAACCACAAGTAGATCTCATAATAATGACTCCCGATATAGTTCTATGTCATATATAGGGAGGATAAGTTCTCATCTTCCTTTGGTGAGACTTGAAATTGTAGCCTACTAAAGTGTCTTCTATGCAGATCGAGTTCATACATAGAGAAAGGGATTTTCCATATCCAATCCCATTATGGAGATGAAAAAGTCATATATAGAAATGTTCTATGGATTGGATATTTATGAATCTGAATCAATTAATTTTTAGTCCTTTTTAAAATTAACTATATGTCATTTAGTTTCACATCGTACAACTAGGATGTGTGGGGGATAATGCATTATGGTCATGCATCTTTCAACAAATGTAATTTTCAATAATATTGCATACCTCATGGAATTTGGGTCTTCATGGGTAGTAGATACCCCAAAATGAAAGTGTACAAGAATATGATGTTATAATCTTACATTGAAAATGGTTATGATGTAAAAATGAGCAACATAGATTGTATATGAATCCACATGAAAAGTTGGGTACTGTGAAGTAAAAATCATAACCCTAGAATATCCGAGCTAGTGGTAGATGATGATAGGGGTATTGGTCTGACATTATAAATTTTAGAAGCCCATATCTCACACAGTCAAGAAAATAGATCCTATATTTTAGGAGGATTTCACATAAGACCATAATATTCGTTAGGAACAGATCTAAGAAATCATGTTATTCACTATAAAATCCAAAATTGGTCCCTTCAGAGTAACTATCCCCTATTACCAATTCGTTTTACTGGTATTAAATATAATAGGATCTCATGGTTCATTATGTTACAAGAAAAGGATATCAACTAAATAAATTGGCTGGTATCAACTCAGATATCTGTGATGAGAATTTGGTTCTTGGGGAGTGTAAGATTCAAGAATGGTTAGATCAACCTAAAGGATATTCCAATATTTATTGAACACATTTTCAAGGAGAAGGAATAAAACATAAAATTCTTGAGTACAAAATCATCATGTGAATGAAATGTTTGTCATGAAGACCTCTTGTAAAAAAATTTATCATCATAAAACTAAGAAGTGGTTACCTAATTATGAATAGAATGCACCACGATTATGCTGGTCAAGGAGGATTTTCAGGTTCCCTAATCTCACTGGACTCATGATCAGTGTGAGAATCATGAGGCAACTAAGTGTTTGATTAATCTTTGTGAGATTTCACAACATTGAATTTGTGGAGGAATTTGTATTTTTATATGATTAAAAATAAACACACAATTTTTTTTACATCAATGAACATATTTGGGAGTGATGAGAACCCATAGAGGGCCTAAAATGGGATATCCATGAATCACTACATATCCTATGATAATTAGAATCATACCACATTTAGTTCTTTTAAGGAAGAATCTTTGTACAGTTCTAACACATACTCATGGAGGGGCCATTATATATATTTTTTCTTTCTCTTTAAATTGTTTTTAGGCCTAGGATTTGTGATCTTGATATCATTATTTATCTTATGATTATAATAATCAATCGACAAGTAGTCCCCATGTTAAAAAATTCATGTGCATATATGAACTATATGAAGGTAGGGAAATTTTAAATTTTATATTGTGGATAGTTCTATGGTTTTTTATTTTCGTTTCACTAAATATAATGTGATAGTAAGGAATAAATATTCTCATTGTTTTAATATAATATCCGTTATATATATGGGTTTGATTCTCACATAGGGATGGGGGAATCTTCTTTTCTATTAAGATATAGATCATGTATTGTAAGTAGATGTTGAATAGGTATCATGTATTGAGAAACAAATATGTGTTTTATTTATAGTTGTGAATTTTATTGGAGATCTATGGGGTGGTGATTGTAACACCCCAGAATGATAAAGGGTTAAATGGATAAATTTTATGACTCATGCCAACAAGGTGCACCTTCTTTTTCTGCAGCATGTCTGATTAGAACTCCACAGTTAAGCGTGCTTGGCATGGAGTAGTGATCAGGATGGGTGACTTTTTGGGAAGTTTCCTAGGGTGTGTGTGAGTGAGGACAAAGCACACTGGAAAGGATAAGTGTTGGCCCATGGGGACAGTCATTAGTCAGATGACCTGTTCATGGCACATGGGTGGAACCTAGGGTGGGCCCCAAGTGTCTGCGGGGCAACTGGTGGTACCTGGTAGGCTAGGACCTGAAGGCCATGTTAAGGCGGGGTGTTTGTGATGGTGGTCGGGGCCCAGTTGTTACAATACCCACAACATTTTCCCCCTTGTGCAGGGGGTGAATTTTTTTGTATTATAGTTGTGACTTTTATTGTAGATTTATGTGTCACTATATATCTTGTACTCGGTGGAATCAATCCACACATAGTTCTCATATATGATACCTTCCAAGTATCTGAATTCCACATAAGGATATGGGAAATTCATTAGTCATATGACCCGTTCAGAGCACGTGGGTTGACCCAGGGGTGGGCCCCATGTGTCTGCAGGGAAACTGGTGGTACCTGGTAGGCCAGGACCTGATGACCATGTTAAGGCGGGGTGTCTGTGCTGGTGGCCGGGGCCCTTTTATTACAATCCCTACAAAATTTTCCCCCTTGTGCTGGTTGAGATGTAGGGCCTACAATGGGGATGTTGCGCTCTAAAGGGGGGGGGGGGGTGATTGTAGCACCCCATAATGATAAAGGGTTAAATGGATAAATGATATGACTCATGTTAACAAGGTGCACCATCCTTTTCTGAAGCCTGTCTGATTAGAACTCCACAATTGAGCGTGCTTGGCCTGATATAGTGATCAGGATGGGTGACTTTTTGGGAAGTTTCCCAGGGTGTACGTGAGTGAGGAAAAAGCACACTAGAAAGGACAAGTGTTGGCCCATGGGGACAATCATTAGTCTGATGAACTTTTCAGGGCACGTGGGTGGACCCTGGGTTGGGCCACATGTGTCTGCGGGGCAGTTGGTGGTACATGGGAGGCCAGGACCCAACAACCATGTTAAGGCAGGGTGTCTGTGCTGGTGGCTGGGGCCCAGTTGTTACAATCCCTACATAATTTTCCACCTTGTGCAGGGGGTAAATTTTTATATATTATAGTTGTGACTTATGTTGGAGATCTATGTGTCACTATATATCTTGTACTAGCTGGAATCAAGCCACACATAGTTATCATATATGATACCTTCCATGTATCTGACTTCCACTTAAGGATACGGGAACATCATTTTTTCTTCCACATAGTTTTAGATTATGTATAGTGAAACATCAGTGAAGTGATTTTTTTAATTTTGTAGGAAGGAAACACATTGTTATTGAGGTTCCAATTCCAGAATCAAATGAGATAACTTTTCTCTCATGTAAGGTTGTTGAAAAAACATATAACTATCTGGTAAAACCTTATACTAAAATATTTTTTTATATACATATAACACATGATATAGATGTGGTCAGTCCCATAAATAAAGCACATGTTTTGTAGTTTAAGGTCATGTTACCCGAACTTGGGATTTTCTGCATTTTATGGTCTTCTAATTAGGACCAGATTCTGTTCAGTTTAACATCTTGTGGTAAGAATTACTTCGGTGTATTTGAACATCATGTATCAAAAAAATCTTCGAATAATTATAACATCATTCAGAAATAAAATATTATGTGTTTTTTGTTATCATGTTGTAAGGATGTGAAATTCTATACATTTTAAATACTTACTTATAGGGCATATGTGTGATAATGAATTTTAAAAAATTTACTTCTTAAGAAACCTCATGTTGGTGGGGGTGTAATGTGTTCGCCTTCTATCATTTATAATTATTAATCCCAATTTTAATAGTCATTATGTTTGATGTAAGGCCCTTCCCCCATGGGATCCAACATTGTGGGGTTTTTTCCTTGTATCATAAGTGTTCTAAGGACCAATACAAAATATTTTTGGATGAATGATTGGAGGATACCAATGATTATTTTCTTTTTCCACAATTCTCTATAGTATATTCGATAGAGGGTTTTTTAAAGGCCTCTATATATCCATTTTTTGTTTTGTGATAGAAAAATCATCGTTTGGTCTCGATTTTATGCTCATGAGACAACCTATTCAACTAGGAAGAATAATAATTGGTGACATTTTCCATCAATATCATTTGTGGGACACAAGATTAGATAATAATATTGGAAATCAAAAATTTGATTATTTTCTTCATCTTGACTTCCTTAAGGGGTATGGCCTCATCCAATGTGGAAAATAAGACTATATTAGTAATAATGTACTCAAACTACTTAGTTTTAGTTATGTGATATAGTCCCATAACATCTATTCCACATACGAAAAATGGCTAGAAATATTTATTGTGTGTATAAATTTTGGGAGCTAATGGATGATGTTTTCATGAATCTGAAATGGGTGACATTTCCTATTGAATTTGAGGTAGTCCGACATCAATATCATCCATTAGGATCCATGCATTCTAATTTGGTGGGAGATTCTGGTTCTAGACTTTTGGTAACTATAGGATCATTAAAGTACTTCCTTCATAGTGGTCAGAGTCTCTTATTCTACAATGAATCTAAGGAGGACTCCATCAAAGCATCATTTATAGAGGATTTTAAACACATATATCCCATCCTAAAGGATGATGTTTTCTACTCTACATTGAATATATTCTATTTTGGATCGATTTTATAGAAGGATACCATTATAGAGGTATTATATCATGGGATCCATCCATCCAAGGGTGGATTTCAGTTCATCATGATATAGGGAAGTGTTGGAGACTAGAAATACTAACCTTTGATGTGTGATGAAGAAGACTACATTATCCTGATTAGGATTAGAAAAGACTATAACTATATTATCTGGTCCATCGGTGTAATAATTTTGTGATCAAGGTACAAAATTCATTGTTTTATCAAAAAAATTCCACCATTAATCATCTCATGCTGCCGATAAGAGGGTCTAATTATTCCTTTTTTTATGGAATATTTATCATTGGCCTATTTTATCACCAACTCAGATTCCCGTTTTACATTCATGTAGGCTATCTTTATATATAGGGATATCTCCAAGGAAACGATAAAGGATTAGTATTCCACCTCATTATTATTATATCCTTCTAATAATGAAGAGTATGTAAAATTTTCCTTATCTGGGGAAAACAATTCCCTAGACCATCCCAGTTGAACATTGAGTTCTATATCCTCTTTCTAATCGGAATTTTGGAGGAACCATCAAAAAACATAGTCCACATTTGTAGAGTTTCATGGGCATTGAAAAATTCATCATCTTGATGTAGGGTGTCCACTAACAAGGTATGTTGATAAGTATCATCAACATTCATTAATCGAAAGGAAATTACATGGTTGAAAAATATTCCTTGAGGAACTCTAAAGAAAGTGGATTCCTCATATTTAGTGACCATATTGATCTAATCATACCCTGAATATCCATCCCTAATGTAAAGGTCTTGGAAGCTAGAAATTTTATCAATAAAAAGTTTTATGATTAGTATTGGTAATTCAACCCCCAAATCATGTTAATTATGGACAATAAAATTGATGCATACCCTGATATGATCATTCTTCTTCATAATGGTAATGATGTCATAAAACCGTTTGGGATGATTCACCTCTCAAACAATTATGGATTTGATCAAATTTTCAATCACATATTCTACCTTGGTAGTATGAGAGTTTTGCATTCTCTTTGATGCTTTCTTGAAACCTTCGTTGTTATATAGAAGTCCTAGATAGCGAGTAGACACATCTGGGCTCATTTCATATATCTCTATATAATTCAATGAAAACATGTATCAATACTAATTTAAAATTAAATATACATCTCTTACCCTTTTGGAGGCATGGAGGCACTGATAAGTGTGGATTGTGGGTCTTCTTCTTTTCCTAGATTTTCTTACTTGAGCTCATAGATGGTGGGGAGGATGCCTTTCTCAAACGTGGCAGGGTATTTTTTGAGGTCATCCTCTTCCACTTCCATATATGTGTCTATCGTATAATCTTCCTGCATGTTATATGATTTAGGGTCATCTTTATAATTATCAAGATATAAGAGACCACATGGAGATACATCTATATCATTAACCGAAATTGTCATTTTGGGAGGTTTTTAGGATACTTGTTTTCCTTTATGATTATTTCAGTGGTAGAAGAACCATGAACATACAATGTTATAGAGAATTTCTTGGGGATTTTTTATATCCTGATAACAGTGTGAGAGAATTTTTAGGTCTAGATAAGAAATCATTTTATCTATATTTTGAAAACCCACTTTAGATTGAATGTTTTTTTTTCACATGGACATGGGAAAGTGAAAATTTTGGTTCATAAAAACTCACCAGGGTTGAGTATACTTCGTTGATCAGGTTTATGGGAAAAAAATAATCATTATTGAGTATACTTCAGAGATTTTCAAGGGAAGTTACAAATCCATTGGGAGTGGAAATTTTCATAACACCCTCCATCATTGTTTTTTTCCTTCCAAATCATATAAACATTTCTTGGAATATACAGATTCAAAATATTAAAAGGGAGAAATATCACAATATAATATTTCAACCCTTCAATTAATGGCTAATTTCATGTTTTGGTTGAATTTTTATGGAACTACCATGGAGATATGAATCCACATTCTTTCAATAAAGATATTATACATTGTGTTTTACTAGATAATAATGAATTCATTATCATACATGATGAACCCAAATTGATCCTTGAGATTTATTTTTTCCAAGGGTAAATTTATCACATTTTTTATACCCTTGGATGGTTAACAATATTGGAGAATAATACTTCTAAACATATCCCAAAATTCAGACGATCCATACTGGGATAAGAGTAATCTTGTAACCATTTTCAAAAATATACATTTTGATGGTGACACTAAAAAACATTCTCAAAACATACATTAATATAATATGACCCTTAATAGATTATTATTATTCTCTATCTTAAATGATATGATTGAATGAAATTATAATCAGGTAGTTTCCACCCAAAAAACGTTATACATGAATTTTTTTTTCAAATTCAGGGGGACTATGGAGAGAAATAAAAAATTCCCCTATAATATCTTTAAAAAGATTGAGGGAAGATTGGATTGATAGTTTATCCAAGACATCCTCAAACTATTTTAGAATTTCGTATTTTTATTCCAGAGTTCTATACTTCCCAAGGTGGGGTTTCTACAAAGCATGCATCTTATGAGATGAACTATATAAGGTAGACTGCCCCAGTGCATGGACAATGACCAAGGGAACATCTGTTGCTAGCGGTGTAGGTCATGATATCCTACCCCTTTGTTTGGTATAATCATATTGTTATACCCCCACGCAATATACATTTAAAATTATTAGGTTTGAACAACCACTAAAAAACAATAAGAAATATACATTCTTATATTGGTCTTATTAAAATGCATGCCCATGGGTCTCATCCACATATATGGATTCTATTGTTACAAGACCAAAATATTGGGTTCTGGCATGATTTTTCCACCCCCTACACCTCTAATTTATGTGACTCCAGCCCCAGATCCTTATTTAGGTATAAAAAACTTTTATTCATAATTATATTCATCATAAGATAAAGGTTATGTTCTGTGAATGAAAATAACAAACCCAAAAATGAACTCTTTATGTAATAAAAATTATGTTTAGTGGGGTGGTTCCCATTATATGGATATTGAATTAAAGAAGTACTAAGATTCAAAGCCTATATGGGAGTTAGAGATGACTATTTTTATTTTTCCTTTATTATATATGATGATTATGTCCACCTTTATGAGGTAGATTTAATTGATCCTCCTTGGATTCTGGGATTGTGACCCATTTATAAAGCCATGTTTTGAGGGTGGTGTAATCTAAATCAAATATCTTCCAGGTCATCAATCCATAAAAATGATATTCTCACATGGATGAAAGTTATTTCCAATAAAAATATTCTTTTTTTGAGTGTTTTTATCCTAGGTTATTTATGCTGAGGATTTTTCCACGATCAGGTTTCCAAAACCAGCCATGCTCTAGAGGATATCTTTGAAGACAATACATTACTAGATGGTGTATCCCAGTCTCCTATGAAAATGTAAATATACAAGGTGGTGATTGTGGTCGATCTAAATGATTATAATTTTCTCTAGAAGCTTAATAAAGTTATTATCCATGGCTGTGAGGAAATTACCTAGAACCAATTTATTTCTAAAGGAATATACATTATTATTCTATGACTCAAATTTTGGGTGGCCTTGGTCTGATTTTACTACCAATCAATCAGGGTTTTTCTTCTTCTGATACTTGGTGGGAGGAACTAGATGATTTAGGGACTTCCTGGGTTATCCAATGGGAATTGTTACTATTTTGGTGGTGACATTGGTAGTCTCTACTCTTCCAATACTTTTCTCTTATTTCATGGGTGTGGGATTATATTTCAACCTATTTACCCAAATTAAATATTCTAGGTGTTATGACATTTCTACAAACTCAAAAAAAATATTATAGGGTATTTAATTAGGATCAATGTTTTCTTGTAGCTCATCACGATGGTTATCATTATAGAGTTTCTATAATTACTCTTGAGAAAGTTCAATTCTGAGGGATTACATGATACCCATCAATAATGAAATAATGTTTGAGGACCTCACATTTTCCTGATGATTTCAATTTTTAAGGTTGATAATTTACATTTTCTTTATCATGTAGATAAATTGATAAATGATTTGAGAACAGAGGTATCCCCAACCCATGATTAATATTGATATAAGGATATTGCACCAAACAAAGGATATAACTATGATATTATGTACAAAGCATCTTAGTTTTTTCACCTCATGTTGGTCTCAAGGGATAATAATAGGGATAAATCAGGATATTAAGTGTGTTAGATGAAATTATGAGTCACCTGTGCTATCAATGGTTGAAAATATTTGGTAAACATGATTCAGTAGAGGAAAAGTTTCATCCACATATCTGGGAAATGGATTCCTTTTAGGTTATACTGGGACGCACCACCACACAATATCATCCATCTGAGAAACATGGGACTCGATGATGTGGAGGAGTTCTAATGATACCACTGTCTAGACCACCTCATATTCCTAAGGAGTGGGTAATACTTGACATGGTTTTCCTAATGTTGTATCCTAAAAATTTTAAATTTTTTTATGTGCTGGATGATTACCAAGATAAGGTGGAGTCTATATCTATAAAGAAAGACAGTCTAAATCATCCTTAACTTCCTCATTTAATAAAATTGGTTACCAATATCCAGAGCCATCTTGACGCTCATGTTACACCCTTTTAGGCATATTATCTCTCTCCATATGGGTCGGAGAAGGCATGTAAATTTCTTATTGAAGATGATACCTAGTGGAAATATTTACCCAGAGCTATTCCTTATTAAGATATATAAGGATGTGTAACTCATTCTAATAGGGTTCTATTTCTTCCTCTAATGTGGAGACTTTATCCCTTCTAGGTGGTAAGTGGGATTAATCTATGGACTTCTGCATATACTTGGTGGAATTATATCTAGGAGGTGGAGACTCATAATTTGGTGGTTCTAGGTTCTAGGTCCTACTTTAATTCCATGTATGTGCTACCATAGTTTTTTCATCAATATCACCTAACTCATTAGGTAACATTTCCACATTGAAACCCTCTTAATTTTTGTCCTGATATATATAATTTTCTATACTGATGATGATTAAATTCATTGATTCATAATGGGAGACATTAGTCACCCTATCATTGACCAAATAGTCGAGAATCTTATTACTACTCATTTCCCCTTCAATATTTTCATGTTGATCCTACATCTGGAACATTTTCTGTTTGGGTCATTTTCTCTTCTGACCCTTATGAGGTTTGATTATATATTCTAGAAATTCCCATATAATGGTATATTAATAGTTACCATGAGGGATTTTTCGATCGTTTTTTCCAAGTGGGCCTAGCATTAAGGGGGTATGTTCCATAATGGGAGGAGAATTTGGGATTCTGATCATTGTTATTGACTTCATAGACAAAAAAATACATATTTCCTTTGATATGATGATAAAAATAGCCCCATCACAATGTTTTTTAATATTTAAATCAAATGTTGGCACTGTTTTATCCCATTTTTTGAATTTATTCTAAAATCTATAGTGGAAATTTGGATATAAATGTCCCCATTCCTATAGTATAGGGTTTATCTAGATCCACCAATAACTTCTTTGGTACCCTCTTGGGGTCAGATCACAATGGGGCGAAGGTGGTGGTAGAAATTCTCTTAGCCTCATGGGTGGGTTACTCTCTTGGATTTCTTCCATCATAGCTTCCATGGTAATCTACCTAATTTTGGGAAATCTCATTCAAAAATCAGCTAGGTGAAATGGATTCATGTTATGGGAGACCCTTTATATGAGGATTTATTTGGAATTCCATGAATTCCGCCTTTTTATATGATTTTTTTTCTATTTTTTAGTAGGCCCATGTTAGGATCCTATTGGTGGACCACTCTCTCCATCCATGGAATCTTTTCACACTCAATGTAGAGTAAACTAACTGGGTTGACCAACTAGAATGCACATTATTCAGTCATGTGATATATCCTATGGATATGAAATTGTAGAATATTGTATATTGGTAGCTTTGTTATTTTGAGGATGGAGGGAAGTGAAATGGCCCGGATTTTCCCCATCCTTTGATAAAAATTTATAGTAGTCAATGTATGATTTATTGATAGATATATTCTATACCATGGAGGAAATATTTTTGTAATCTTTCACCATATATTTCCAATCTCATGTCCTAGACAATAGAGATATAATCTAGGTATATCTAATAAAAGGGCATGTTTATGGCCTAAATATGAACCTCATATCTCTAATAAGGATGGTGTCTATAATTTAATTTCTAAAAAGCTTGCACACGTTTTTTTTGCTTGTAAAGAAAATGATACTCTTTTATCATTCCATATAATTCATAGTTGTAAGTAATGATGGTATATAATATTGTTGGGAGGATTTTTATATTCAAATCCCTCTACATATCAATGTCGAACCCTTCGTAATTAGAAGAATATCCCTCCACAAATTCCTATCACACAGGTCACTTCTCTGGGTCGACTATTGATAAAGGCAAGGTCATTCTGGTGGTAGATGGGGAATTGTATATGGTTAATCCCAGTATATCAAGAACCTATATATGTAAAGATTTTTAGACGAGGTGGGAATTTTTTTCTAGGATATATATTACCATAGGGATGTTTTCCATGTAATATTCTAAGCATAGAGTCCCTGTAATATATATCTATATTATAGGATTAAGTGAGAGTTTGTTCTTTGTTCAAATATTCATTTCTTGTAAGAATATGAAGACCCAAATAAAAAATGGGATAATAGATATAATAATCCTTTTATGTTATGTTATTTTAATATTTCACTGGTTGGATCATGGATGTATTATTGTCTCTAATAATGTGTTGGAATATACTGAGTAGCTCTTTCAGTAGGGACATGAGTCTTCTCTGAGGTGATTTCCAAATTGTGTTGACAAACCTTGGTGGTAATGGGGATATAGGATTATCCTATATAGAATTTTGGATATTCTGCTGTCCTTTTTTATCGAAATGTGCACCTATCCTTAGGAGATGACCAAACTAGTTTGATTAGCGCCAATTAAAATGAGGATATGAAACTAGTAATTTTCTTTTCCCTTAACTTAAATATTCTAATGACCCTTCTATATGGGAGAAAGAATATGAACTTTCTATAGAGTATCCATCTTTCCATGTTAAACATAGTGATATGATTCTATTGCCATTGAGATAATTATATGTATCTATCCCTAGATCTATACCAGTGGTGGAATATACTGATAGATCTATTCTATAGTTTCCATAATGTAGTGGAACTTTAGTAAGGTATGTGCAAGAATAAAGGCCTTCACATTCTTGGTCTCTAAATTAAACTAGAAGATATATTCAATTAAATTGAGGATATATTCCAACTTTAATCCTCCTTGTTCAATTTGAATATGATGACGGGATTCATACATGGTGGTACAGATAAGTGTCTACCCCAGGATTACTATCATGATATATAGGAATACAAGGTTTGGGAAAGAAAGGATATAAGACTTCATATAGGATACTAGTAGAATATGCTAGACTGATTAATTGGTGGAGGTGGGGATTTGATCCTTCTCCCCTTGGTATACATCTTTCACACCCGAAGAGATTTTATTGGTGCTTGGGTATGAGTGTCCATGTTAGCAACCAGTTGGGTGGTGTCATCAACAAGAGACTAATGTTCTATGGTGGGATAAAAATGGTGATATTGGTTGATAGGATCCATCCTAGGAAGCTCTTGAACCAAGATGGAGTTTTAATCGACATTGTGATCTTCCTTCCTAGGGTAAGGAAGGTGTTTATTATCATGCTACTTGGATAGACTCCCAAAACGTTTGGTAATGGTGATAGGAATCACCAGTTTCATCATAGTCTTCCCTAAACGAGGTGTTATAGTGGTATTTAGTTCCTAGACTCCATTAAGTGCATCCTCAAGGGTTAGGATCATACTATATCAGTGGAATTCTATTTCCATCGTGTTTACCACCTGATGGTGTGTAACGACCCAAAATTTTGAATAAATATTGTTTCATAATTTTGTGTGTTATTTTACACTCAACAAAACTGTTTAATTTGATAACAT
This sequence comes from Viscum album, assembly GCA_963277665.1. Classification (NCBI taxonomy): domain Eukaryota; kingdom Viridiplantae; phylum Streptophyta; class Magnoliopsida; order Santalales; family Viscaceae; genus Viscum; species Viscum album. The sequence goes on from OY728161.1 coordinate 635,668,743, forward strand.
GAGTATAATTAAAATGATACTATTGGGTTTTGACTGTTATATGATTGTTGGTCAATATGACTGCTGGAAACTAATCATTTTGATTACTGTCTCTAAATATAATTGATCTTGGTTAATTAATATAGAAAGAAGATTCGATTGCCTCATCCAGTAGCCTCGGGCCAATCGAAGCCCATCTAATGGAACTTGGAAAGGAGGTAGCACCACTGGGCTTTTCTCTGGACCAAACCCAAGCCGAACTTCATAATGTGAAGCTATAACGGAATCTCCTTCGCGAGAAGTTCAAACTGATAGAAATTACTACTCGTGCAATGTTGGCTGAGCCGCCCTCAGATTCTCTCACCTTAGCACACCTTACACTTAGGTCCTATGCTGGGGTTATAAGGGGCAATGTAAGGAGACCATAACTGGCTTGTGTAATCCTTTGTTTTAAATAAAATTTTGATATCTTCTTATGATGAAGTTTATGAATTTTCAAATGTCCGGATAAATATAGTATGCATATTTTTGATGAATTTTAGATAAAGGATGTTTTAAAAATGTTTATATGAACCTTAAATAAAGAAAAATGTGTAATGATTTTCAAAAAATGGTCTTCTACAATTATGTTCAGTATGAAATTTAGAGTCTAATAAGATCAACTTAATTTTTGATAAATAGTAAATTATGAATAGTGATTTTATGCTTAGGATTAGTAGTGTGACCAAATGGATTAGTAATCTCACTTAAAAAAATTATTAATATAATATAAGCACCTTGATTAAGTAATGTGATTCAATAAAATGGTGAAATAATGGTTTCATAAATTATTAGTCGAGTATTAGTTTTTTTGGGTGAATAGTGATTTTTAATTAAAAATTAAATTAAAAATATTTAGAAAATTATTTTTATAAAATTGACCTTATTTTTGAATTCAAAACATCGATATTATGCTAAGGTAATTTATGAGGGAATTTTATGAAAAAAATGAATTTTCAGTGAATAGTGTATTTATTTAAAAATTAAATTAAAAATATTTAGAAAATTATTTTCATAAAATGGATTTCATTTTTGTAATCAGAGCATCGATTTTTGGTTAAGGTGAAATTTTGGGATTTTTCTGAGAAAGATGAATTTTCAGTGAATAGTAAAAATGCAGTTTTAGGGTTTCGGTATGTTAAATGACATCATAACTGTGTCATGATGATGTCAAGAGATATTTTAAGGGATGGTCGACTAAAGGGGATGAATTATTGTATGAGGTGTCCCAAGTGGCCAATACCATGGGAAAATACCATGGGCAAGCCCATGGTTTTGCCAAAACCACCAATGTGGTGTCCCTTGGCCATTAATGCCTTGTCCCCTCACATTCCCTATAAATACCAAGAAATCCTCTCATCCATTCGACTCCCAACTCTCCCCCAATGAGCTCTGGTCTCAATAACTCTCAAGTAGTCCTCCCAATGTTCCCTCAATCCCTCAAGGTCCCAACCTTTGAGTTTTAAGAGTTACGTTTTAAGGTAAGGGATCCTACCTCTCTCTTTCTTTTCAAGTAATATCCTTTATGTCATTTCTTTTATGATCCATGATCTTATGTTGAAGGATGTTCTTTTATATTCCTCTTACTGCCCTTTTCATGTTCATATGATGAGATACCCCCTCTTTCTCTAATCAATTCGTTTTAATAATGTTTTAGTGGCGCCGTTAGACTGCCGAATTTTTAAGGGATTTTTTCACCTTTCTCATTTTTCAAAGTTCTACTTTCTTGTCAAGTATTTCAAGTTCCTTTTTATTATGTTGGGGTATGATCTCTATATCTATCATATTTAACTTTTAGTTTTATATGATGAGAGACCCTATTTGATATCTTCAATTCATTTTTTGATGTTTTAAGTGGTGCCGTTAGGCTGCCGAATTTTTAAGGGATTCTTTCACCCTTCTCATTTTCAAGTTCTATTTTCATGTCAAGTCATTCAAGTTCCTTTTTATTATGTTAGGGTATGATATCTATATCTATCATACTGATCGTTTATGTTTATACGATGAGAGACCCTATTTGATCTCGTCAATTCATTTTTGTTGAAGTTTAAGTGACGCCGTTAGGCTGCTGAATTTTCATAAGAGAAATCTAATTTTTGTCTTCCTACCATGTTTTTAATTTCAAATGGAATGTCATTAAAATTTCATTACCATGTTCATATATCCTTCATATTCTGTCCCTATACCTTTCTTTGGATCATTTATGGGTGGGAGACCTATGTCCCCTCTCTTTTCAATGTTTTCTAAAACCTCGAAGCATAGCCGTTATGCTGTAGAATTTCCGTCTCAAATGTCTCTCTCTTTTTCTCAAATTATTTTATTTTATTAAGTGAATACTCAAAGATATTCCTTCTAAATGGGTATTCACATATATAACAAAATTATCTAATTTAAATTCTGGTATTTACATACATAAGACCGGCTTTCCATTTCTGTGGGTTTTAAGTGACATAAAGATCATGTCTTTAAAGAATTTTTTAAAACGTTATGATTATGAAATGAAACCCATTTATTTTATGATATATGGGTTGTTTATGAAATGATTGATGATGATATATGTGGATCACATGATAATAAATGTGAATTTAAGGGTGCTCCCTGATAGCTCTCCAATGCATTGGGTAAAAACTTAATCTCTAGAGATGACCATTTTGACTGATACCTTGGTGAATAACCTTGATAATTTTTATTGACACCCTGGGGATGGACCTTGGTGAAATAGAAATTATTTTCTTTGTTAAATGTCGTAGACACATCTTCAAGTTATGAAAAACATTATTTTTATTATGATATGCCTCATGATTTCTTTCTCATGCCTTAAAGTTCTTTTCATGACCTTATTGATGTATCTCAAGTTCACATGTAAAATGTTTCTCTTGTTTCCCTTACTGGGCCTTCTGCTCACCCTTTCTTTTGATGTATGTCCCCAGGTTATGAGATCCAGTAATGAACCTAGGATGAACATAAGGAGAAGCCTTTCAATTTTTTAAGAAGAATTTTTTCTTTCTCATGTAATAAGTTCCTGGTTTCCAAGACACTTAACCTTAAAGATCATCAGTTTTGTAAAATGTAATGAAAAGTTATGTTATAAAAAGGTAGGATGCAATAGTTGTTATCAAAGGATGGTTTAGTTATTTATGGAAATTAGGATATGAAAACATTAGGAAGAAGCCTTTAGAAAAGTTTAAATATAGGAAATCTTCCTGGTATTTTGGTGAGTATTGAGTAAGGGGTTGACAAGAAAATACATCCCTGTCTGGATACGAGCAGGTAGAGGTGGCTCTGGGATAGATGTACATAGGGGTAAAACCCGAAAACATCGCTTTGAGCTATACTCGAATGGGAACTGGTACACGACAACGAGCCTTGCTGCACTCTTGGTTACGACACTCCCGGGGGATATGCTTTGGTAAATTCATAAGCTTAGTATGAACCATTATTAAAGGAACAAAGATAAAATAAAATAAAGACTCAAATAAGAATATATGATCATGGATAACCTAGTTTGGAACCTAGGGGATCACAAGTTAGGGTATAATTTTCTTCTACAATTTATCCTTCTATGCTTTATGTTCGTTTTCCTGATTATTGGTTAAGTATTTAAGCCCCCAATTGTACTTTCTTTTCTTTGTTAATGACGGGAAATGGAAGAACATGTCCCAACAACCAATGTGATAGGAAATTTGATGATTTCCATATTAATATGAGAGAGATGATTAGGGGATTAAAAGATGATTATTATTTTGGAAGACGTTCACTATTTTGGGAACCCTATTTGATTGAGGTAAATAGATTACTACGGTATTTTCTTTGAGGAGTAAAGGTTGACTTATATTTTGAAGAATTTATGAATTTAAGGAGAACTTATCGTAATTATGGAAATGATTAACCTATTTTGGGTAAAATATTTTTAGGTTAGATACTTTTGTTATAAGATGTTAGGAGTGGTTGATGTTGTTTGGAGATGAGCGATAAAATTTATCTTGGAAGACTATGTTATCAAATCCTTATTATGTTTGGGTTTCAATCTAAGTTTGGTTTATTTTGAGGAATTTTAAGGACAGTTATTTATGGACTGGTCTATTTTGATCTTTGGGTAGTACCTTGGAACTTTGAAGATTTAAAGTAGCTTCCCTTCCTCTGGGGTTCTGTATTTTGGAAGAGTTGTTTTATCTTAACCTTTCTGTTTTTGGGATAATGTTTAAATATAGAAGAAATAGATAGTTAATCTTTGGTGGAATATGTGATTCTCTATAATATGATTCTTGTGCTTTGATGAGACCAAGTGTTTTTGAATGCTCATCGTTTGGAGAAAATATTAGTTTTGGTAGAAACTTATTAAAGGATTAAACTCTACTTGAAGGTAGGTATATTTCCTTATGTTTTTATTCTATGTAGTAAATGAATTCCTCAAAATTAGGAAAAGGAACGTAAAAAAACGTTGTTGGTTTTGGTTTCCTACTGGGTAATCAAAGACCTTTTACACACATCATAAGTTTGTGATTTTCTTGTTGTTAACTTTCTCCTAATCATGTTTTCTATCAATCTCCCTCAAAACATGACCCTTTGTTTTCTCCTCCATGTCCATGTTTTCCTTCATGGAATTCTAGTATGGGTTAACTCGGGTGACCTTTTTTACTTCCCTTTCTTTCTTTTAAAGTAATAGTTTTACTGACTTTTTTTCTGATGTGGGACTTTCAATGAAATTTACAATCCTGATTTTAAAAATTGCGAGGATGCAATTTCTTAAGGGGGGAAGATTGTAACGACCTGAAATTTTGAATAAATATTATTTCCTAATTATGTGTGTTATTTTATACTCAACAAAACTGTTTCATTTGATAACATGAGTATAATTAAAATGAGACTTTTGGGTTTTGACTGTTATATGATAGTTGGTCAATATGACCGCTGGAAACTAAACGTTTCGATTACTATCTCTAAATACAAGTGATCTTGGTTAATTAATATAGAAAGAAGATTTGATGGACTCATCCATTAGTCTTGGGCCAATCGAAGCCCATCTAACGGAACTTGGGAAGGAGGTAGCACCACTGGGCTTTGCTCTGGACCAAACCCAAGCCAAACTTTATCATGTGAAGCTAGAACGGAATCGCCTTCGCGAGAAGTTTAAAATGATAGAAATTACTACTCGTGCAATGATGGCTGAGCTGCCCTCAGATTCTCTCACCTTAGCACACCTTACACTTAGGTCCTATACTGGGGTTATAAGGGGATATGTAAGGAGACCATAACTGGATTGTGTAATCCTTTGTTTTAAATAAAAATTTTGATTTCTTCTTATGATGAAGTTTATGAATTTTCAAATGTCCGGATAAATATAGTATGCATATTTTTGATGAATTTTAGAGAAAGGATATTTTAAAAATTATTATGTAAACCTTAAATAAAGAAAAAAGTGTAATGATTTTCAAAAAATGGGCTTCTAAAATTATGTTCAGTATGAAATTTAGAGTCTAATAAGATCAACTTAATTTTTGATTAATAGTAAATTATGAATAGTGATTTTATGCTTAGGATTAGTAATGTGAACAAATGGATTAGTAATCTCACTTAAGAAATTATTAATATAATCTATGCACCTTAATTATGTAATGTGATTCAATAAAATGGTTAAATAACAGTTTCATATATTATTAGTCAAGTATTAGTTTTTTCAGGTGAATAGTGTTTTTAATTAAAAATTAAATTTAAAATATTTAGAAAATTATTTTTATAAAGTGGACCTTATTTTTGAATTCAGAACATCGATATTATGCTAAGGTAATTTTTGGGGAATTTTCTGAAAAAAAGAATTTTCAGTGAATAGTGTATTTATTTAAAAATTAAATTAAAAATATTTAGAAAATTATTTTCATAAAATGGAGTTCATTGTTTTAATCAGAGCATCGATTTTTGGTTAAGGTGAAAATTTGGGATTTTTCTGAGAAAGATGAATTTTCAGTGAATAGTAAAAGTGCAGTTTTAGGGTTTCTGTATGTTAAATGACATCATAACTGTGTCATGAAGATGTCATGAGATATTTTAAGGGATGGTCGACTAAAGGGGATTAATTATTGTATGAGGTGTCCCAAGTGGCCAATACCACGGGCAAATACCATGGGCAAGCCCATGGTTTTGCCAAAACCACCAATGAGGTGTCCCTTGGCCATTAATGCCTTGTCCCCTCACTTTCCCAATAAATAACAAGACATCCTCTCATCCATTCGACTCACAAATCTCCCCCAATGAAGCTCTGGTCTCATTAACTCCCAAAGAGTCCTCCCAAGGTGCCCCCAAGCCCTCAAGGTCCCAACCTTTGAGTTTTAAGAGTTACGTTTTAAGGTAAGGGATCCTACCTCTCTCTTTCTTTTCAAGTAATCTCTTTTATGTCATTTCTTTTATGATCCATGATATTATGCTGGAGGATGTTTTTTTATATTCATCTTACTTCCATTTTCATGTTCATATGATGAGAGACCCCCTCTTTCTCTCATCAATTCGTTTTAATAATGTTTAAGTGGCGCCGTTAGGCAGCCGAATCTTTAAGGGAGTCTTTCACCTTTCTCATTTTTCAAAGTTCTACTTTCATGTCAAGTCTTTCAAGTTACTTTTTATTATGTTGGGGTATGATCACTATATCTATAATACTTAAATTTTATGTTCATATGATGAGAGACCCTATTTGATCTCATCAATTCATTTTTTGATGTTTTAAGTGGCGCCGTTAGGCTGCCGGATTTTTAAGGGATTCTTTCACCCTTCTCATTTTTAAGTTCTATTTTCATGTCAAGTCTTTCAAGTTCCTTTTTATTATGTTGGGGTATTATCCCTCTATATATCATACTGATATTTTATTTTCATACGATGAGAGACCCTATTTGATCTCATCAATTCATTTTTGTTGAAGTTTAAGTGACGCCGTTAGGCTGCCGAATTTATATAAGAGAAATCTAATTTTTGTCTTCCTTCCATGTTTTTCATTTCAAATGGAATTTCCTTAAAATTTCATTACCATTTTCATATATACTTCATATTATGTCCCTATACTGTTCTTTGGATCATTTATGAGTGGGTGACCTATGTCCCCTCTCTTTTCAATGTTTTCTAAAACCCCGAAGCATAACCGTTATGCTCCAGAATTTCCGTCTCAAATGTCTCTCTATTTTTCTCAAATTATTTTATTTTATTAAGTGAATACTCAAAGCTCTTCCTTATAAATGGGTATTCACATGTATACCAAAATGTTCTATTTTAAATTCTGGGATTCACATACATAAGACCCGCTTTCCATTTCTGTGGGTTTTAAGTGACATAAAGATCATGTCTTTAAAGCAGTTTTTAAAACGTTATGATTATGAAATGAAACCCATTTATTTTATGCTATATCAGTTGTTTATGAAATTATTTATGATTATATATGTGGCTCACATGATAATAAATGAGAATTTAAGGGTGCGCCCTGATAGCGCTCCAATGCATTGGGTAAAGACTTAATCTCTAGAGATGACCATTTTGACTGATACCTTGGTGAATAACCTTGGTAATTTTTATTGACACATTGGAGATAGACCTTGGTGAAACTGAAATGATTGTCTTTGTTAAATGTTGTAGCCACCTCTTCAAGTTATGAAAAACATTATTTTTATTATGATATGCCTCATGATTTCTTTCTCATGCCTTAAAGTTTTTTTCATGACCTTATTGAAGTATCTAAAGTTCACATGTAAAATGTTTCTATTGTTTCCCTTACTGGGCCTTCTGCTCACCCTTTCTTTTGATGTATGTCCCTAGGTTATGAGATTCCGTAATGAACCTAGGATGAACTTAAGGAGAATCCTTTCAAGTGTTTAAGAAGAATGTTTTTTTTCTCATGTAATATGTTCTTGGTTTCTAAGACACTAAACCTTAAAGATCCTCAGTTTTGTAAAATGTAATGAAAAGTTATGTTATAAAAAGGCGGGATTCCTTATAGTGAAGGTGTTTGGTGGGAGATATTTTTGTGTGATCCATGGGGATTTATTTTATATATGAGTTATATCATGGTTTCTTAATAATTCTATGGTCTTAGTTCGCAGTTATGTTTGTGAGAACAATATATGAAATCACAAGGAAAACAAGGAACAAGGTCTCCAATAATTTCATGTACACTTTTATGAAACATGCTCAATTTTCTATGCGTTATTAGTAAAATTGTTAGTTATTATTTCAAGTTGGACCATTTTTCTTGTGGGGGATTGGAATAAATGGTATGTTTATCCAAAAATATAGTTATTTTATATTATTTAAATATTTATATTGGGTTCTGTAACATCTCAAGTAATTAATTAATAATATATTTTCTTATCTATGTCAATTTATGAATTAGATAGTGTTTTAGAGGCTTAAAATGAGAATAAATCCAATCTTAAGCATGAAATACTATAATATGTTTAAAAGATCATTTTACCGCCTTTTAATGGAAAACATTTTTTTAAATCAAAATTTTGACAATATTATAATCTCTATTTTTCAAAATAAACTTATTATTTAGGATTGGGACATTGAAATTTACTTTGGATAAGTTTTTGTTATTTTTCTGACATTGTTAATTTTTTATTGAATAGTGAAAAATACTGCATTTCACTTCAAAACTGCTTTTTCATCTAATTTAATTATATGGATAGAATATATTTTTAATTGGTTTTAAAGTTTAATTAGAATATATTTGTACCATTTAATCCAATTTAGGTCATTATAATTAATTTCATTTTGGAATTGGGCATAAAAAAGTGCCAAACATTTGATAGATATTGTTTCAAAAAACCTGCTATTTATTTTAACAATGGGAATTATTTTTAAATTAATTACTTCAATTTATGTGTTTGGAATTTGGTAAAATGGATTCCATATTTGGAATTATAAGGTCCAAATTATGTAATTAAGACTCTTTTTTTGGACATTATGAATAGTGACGATGATAATTATCTCTAATTATCGTGATTCATTAGTAATCAGGTAGTTAAGGGTAATAAAATAAAATCATAATAATATAAAATGACCAAACATGTGTCCTAATCCTACTGGTTGTGTCATGGCCGACCATGGGATGCCTTGTTCCAACTTTGGGACCCCATGGAACCACTTTTGTGTGATAGTGACATTTTATCATTTTATTTTTAAAGACAGGAAAATATAACAAAAATATATAAGACCAAAGTAAAAGAATTTTAATTTTATCTAAATAAATGATCTCTTGGACTACAGATATTAATTGGAAAGATAAAAATATTTCCTACATCATGGTATTTTTTTTAATAATTTTAAGACATTATATAAATAAATTTATTTATGACACCATGATGATGTAGGGATTACCTAATTAATGAATGATTAAAATAAAATGAAAATATAATGTAAAATCTTAGACTTAAACTTGTGAAAACCTATTTTATGGGTGGATTTAGAGCCCTTATCACCTTAGACTCGAAATATATCATTGTGGGACCTTTAAAATCCGAAACTCATTTTATAATAAAGTAATATTTCATGACTTTCCAAGAGTTCTCCTCCTCCCTCTTATAAAAGGCCCCCACCTCTACCACCATACCCACACCTCTCAGGCCATTGGCTCGGCCAAAATCTGTCAATTTATTTCTCTCCACATCCCTCTCTTCATCATAAAAGCCTTACCTTAGGCAGAAAGATATTCAAAGAACCATTTTGGTTCTAACCAAGGGGAGTTACCTGATTTAAAGGTAATGTCTTCTCTTATGTTCTTTTGTTTTATTTTGATTCTCCAACCCCCTAAAATCCTTTTATTCCTATGTTTTGTAACAAAATTATTAAATTATAAATACTATGATGTTGTTACGAGGAGGATTTTATTTACACTTACACACACTCTTGTCTAATGGTTAAATAACATACTGTTTCTGTGAGTGGAGAATTACTGCCTCACAAAACGATGATGGTTCAATCTCCTTTTAACACCTTTCATCATGGCCATTAAGATGTCACCATATTTATTTGTGATATATATTATGTTTATTTTTTCCTTATTATTCTGGGTTTTTCATTTATGGCAGACCTTTATGGTTTCCATTATGGGAAAACACGATAATTGCATTTTAGGAAGTGCGGACTACCGCCCCCTCAAAGTGATTTGATTCATTAATGCCATATGTGGGATGTATAAAGGAATGAGTTAATGATATTATATTTGATATTATACTATAATTATAATATACCTTTATATAATTATGATTTCATTCCATTAAATACAAAAAAAAAGAAATAAAAGTAGCGTTCATGCGTATGTACGACTTACTGTCTCCATGAATGGTGCATTTCATCTCTTACCACTAAATGTTATGTAATATTATAAATGCATGTATATAATGGATATATATATGATATATATGATATCTAAATCATGAATATAATTCTGAATATAATGAATATTTTACCACATGAACAACATGTAATTATAAGAAGTTTATTTTTAACTCAAGTACCAAAGATCGACAAAACGAACGTTATTAACATAAATAATTTCATAATGTTCATAACATGGTAATTAGTGATATAAAAGGAATAATGAACTTGAAAAATGTTCTTAAGCAAGTATAAATTAACTCTATTTTATTATTTAGGAGATTAAAGAACATTCGAGTCAAGTTGGACACGAGGTAAGGGACTTCGTCTCAATCTCCTTTCATTGAGGCATATTTTGTTTTATAGACAACATTATTTTATATTGTGTATAAACCCCTTTTAATTTTACTTTTATTAAAAATGAATCTTTTTATACGAATCATATTACTAAACAAAAAAAGGGAATGTTTTGCCTTACGTATGCAGTGACAACGACTTCTCCGCCACTGTGACCAGTATTTGAGTTTCTGCTTCTCTACAAGCCATAACATTTTTGTAAATGAAAAATAAATACCATGTTTTAATTTTCTTATATTTTGGTATTGAAAATGGTATTGATAATGTTTTTATTATATCAATGTGTTTTTGATATCTTGTTATTGAAATGTTGAAATGTCATGTTTCCTTTATGCATGTTTTATGTGATACGATTATGTTATGGTTCTTGGGAATTGTTTATGAAGATAGGTGGTTCCATGATAAACTAATGGAGGGTGAGCCCATGATTTCTCTCCAATGCATTGGGTAATTAAAATGAGTTAAATGCTAAGTTTTCTCCGAAGAGATTTAGGGAATATACTGTGATGGGTATTCCAAACATTTCCATGAGGGTTACTCCATACGTAAGAATGTTATGAATGCCTCAAGTTACATTTATGCGTTATGATTTCTTTGAGTTATTCATAAATATTATGATTTCATTAGTTATGTTAAAGTGATTATGTTTTATGAGTGAAGTATTATTTTATTGATTCTTATGTATACATGGACTAAGGTTTTATTTCCCTATTTTTATATCCCTTACTGAGATTTTTATGCTCATCCCAAGTTTTTGAAATGATTTTCACAGGTCAAGGTAAAGGTACATTATGTTATGATAGTGTCAAGGAAGTGTCAAGAAAGAATCCATGTTTTATTTCAAATATGTTTCCTTTGATGGGAAAAATGAATACTATCTTTTATGTAACCACCTTGTTTAAATGTGGAATGTAATGCATGATTTATGATCTAATTCTCTAAAACTCTAAACTAGAAAATATACTCAATGTTTATTCTTATAATAACTAAAGATTAAGTAATGTTTAAGGCTGTGGCCTTACATTTGGTATCAAAGGTCAGTCTAGATAACTTTAGGAGTTAGAATTATATTAAATGATATCAAAAAATTTTTATGGTCAAATTTAAATGATATAGCATTTGAATATTACCATGTTGCTTCATCTAAGACATGTTTTTTCATAATGGTTTTCTGTAGAGGAAACATGGAAGAAGTGCAAGGAAAGAGTACAGAAGGAAATGACCTTCCAAATCAGCATCCTGAGATGGTTGGAATTGGAAGTGAATAGTTTGTTAAAGTAATGGAACAGTTGAATCAAGAAATAAATGGTGGTGGTATCCATGCACGAGATCAGCCAGATCAACCGTAGAGGAACATGTCAGTGGTGGAACATTTTATGAGTCAACATACCCCATCATTCATAGGATCATCTGACCATGTGCTAGCTGAATGGTGGATTAAATCACTAGAGAAGATTTTCGATGTCATGGGGTGTTTAGAAAATCAAAAGGTTATTCAGACTGTTTACTGTTTTGAGGGTGAAGAAGACCAGTGGTGGTCGATGGTTAAAAATATTAGGGATGCTGATGAGATTGATGCTCTCGACTGGGATGAATTCAAAGGTATGTTTCTTGAGAAATATTTTCCTAAGGCTGTTCGACTTAGTATGGAAAAACAGTTCTTGGAATTGAGGCAAGAGGATGACTCAAGGGCTGCTTATAAAGAAATTTTCACTCGATTGGCAAGGTAAGCTCCAAATTTTATCCAAGACCTTGATAGTAAAATCAATTGTTCTTACTCCGGATTAAAACCAAAATATCTAAGGGCATTATCTTCTTGCGAGTTCAAAAGTTATGAAAAGTTTTTTTGTTGTTTTGAGAAGGTGGAAATGGATTTTTTCGATGATCAATTGTTCTATAAAAACCAACATAAGAATAGACCGAGGTGGTAGGAGAAAGGGAAGAATCCTTTAAAAAGGACTGATGGTAAGAAAACTAAGTTTCCAGTTTGTGATAAATGTGGTAAAAAGAATTCTGGGGAATGTATTTTGAATTCTATAAAGTGCTACATATGTGGTAAGATGGGACATAAGGCTTATGATTGCACTGGAAAAGATCAGGGTGATGGTAAGACCAAATTTGATTTACTGTAAGTGAAATGTTTTAGGTGCAATGAGATGGGTCATTATGAAAACGAGTGTTCGACAAAGAGCTCTAATGATGGGAAGCAGTCAGAATACAAGCAGAAAGGTGTGGTGAAATCCTTTGCAACTACTTCAGTAGATGTTGGGACATCAAATGAAGTGGTATTAGGTACTTTGTTTGTTTTTTAGGATTATGCCAACGTGTTGTTTGATTCAGGGTCTACAAATTCTTTCATCTCTGAAAAATTTTCTAGTAAATTGGGAATTCCATATCAAGAAATGACTCTTTAACTTGTTTTAAAAACACCCAGGGGAATTTTTGAGGCAAAAAGAATTTATAAGAATCTTCCTATCCTTATTCGTGGAAAGAACCTACTTGAAAACCTTATTGTTTTACCTCTATTAGAGTTTAATGTTATCCTGGGTATGGATTGGCTCTCTGTTTACCATGCTAAGATTGATTTTAGAGATAATGAAGTTTCTTTTCAGAAAGAATTTCATTTTGTGTACAAGAATGAACCCTTACTGTTGATAACATATCAAGAGGCTGAGAAACTTGTAAAAGATGTAAATTAATGTTACCTTGCACATATTGTTGAAAACAAAGGAACCGTTTAGATTAATGATGTTCCGGTGGTAAATGAGTATCCTAATGTTTTTCCTGACAAGTTGCCTGGAATAATACCAAATCGAGAAGTTGATTTTACTATTGACTTAGTTCCTAATGATAATCCAATTTCAAAACCCCGTTAACGAATGTCTCAAATTGAACTTTTCGTGTTGAAGGAGCAATTGCAAGATTTTTTATAGAAAGGTTTCATTCGACCTAGAACATCGCCATGGGGAGCTCCTATATTATTTGTTAAAAATAAAGATGGTTCAATGAGACTTTACATTGATTATAGAGCCTTGAATAACATCACTATTAAGAATAAATATCATTTGCCTCATATTGATGATTTGTTTGATCAGCTCCAGGGAGCTCAGTATTTTTCAAAGATTGACCTGAGATCGGGGTACCATCATTTGAAGGTAAAGGAAGCAGATATTCTGAAGACCACGTTTCGTACAAGATATTACCATTATGAATTTGTAGGAATGCCTTTTGGGTTAACCATTACACCTTCTGTATTCATGGACCTTATGAATAGAATTTTCCATGAGTTCTTGGATAAGTTTGTGGTTGTTTTCATTGAGGATATTTTGGTGTTTTCTAAAAGTAAGGAGGAGCATGAAAGTTATTTAAGGGTTATTTTTCAAACCTTAAAAGAAAAGAAATTGTATCGTAAATTCAGTAAGAGTGAGTTTTGTTTGCAACAAATTTCATTCCTTGGTCACATTGTTTCTAAAGATGAGATAACTGTTGATCCTACAAAAACAAAATTTGTTGAAGAATGGACAAGACCCACAAATGTAACCGAGATTCGTAGTTTTATTGGTTTGGTAGGATATTACCGAAGGTTTGTTAAAAAAATTTCATGGTTATCTAGTCCAATGAATAAGATAACTCGGAAGGGTGTTAAGTTCATCTGGACAAAATAATGTGATGATTGTTTTCAGGAATTGGAAATAAGATTGGTGAATGCTTCAGTTTTTGAACTACCTTCCAGGAATGGTGAGTTTTTTATCTATAGAGATGCTTCATTATAAAGACTTGGTTACATACTAATGCATAATGATCCGGTAATTTCTTGTTCTTCACGTCAGTTGAAAACTCATGAGGTAAATTACACTACAAATGATTTATAATTAGCTGCTGTTTTTTTCACTTTAAAAATTTGGAACATTACTTGTATGGAGTAAAGTGTGAAATATATACCGATAAAAAAAGTTTAAAGTATATATTCACTCAGAAATAATTGAACATGAGATAGAGGAGATAGCTAGAATTAATCAAGGATTATGATTTTACAATTCATTACCATCTAGGAAAAGCAAATAAAGTGGCTGATGCTTTGAGTCGAAAAAGTAATGCTACATTAACCATGTTATGTTTGGAACGTGATCCTTTGGGTAAGGATTTGATGAAATTTTGTATAGAATTTGTTGGTGTAGTATGTTCTTCTATTTTGTTTCAGGTATCAGTGAAATATTCATTAATAGATAGAATTAAGCAAGCTCAGAAGCAAGACAGTGAGATACAAAAAAAGGTAGAACTGGTTCAGAAGGGTATGTTACCTGAATTCAACATTGACAATGATTGTGTTTTGATATTTGGGAAGAGATTGGGTGTTCATTATGATTCACAGTTGAAGAGAGAGTTGTTATGTGAAGCTCATAGTTCTCCGTTTTCAGTTCATCCTGGCAGTAATAAGATGTATAGAGATCTTTGAGAGTATTACTTATGGGACAGAATGAAAAGAGACATTGCTGATTTTACTGTGAAGTGTCTGAATTGTAAATAGGTTAAAGAATAGCGGAAATTACTGAAAGGGATGCTTCAACCTTTACCATTTCTAGAGTGGAAATGGGATAATATATCAGTGGACTTCGTTGTGGGATTGCCGAAGACACCTCGAAGAAATAATGCAATCTGGATTATTGCTGATCGCTTGACTAAATTTTCCCACTTCCTTGCTATACGGGATACTTTTTCCCTAGATTAACTTTCTTGTTTGTATCTTAAAGAGATAGTCAGGTTACATGGAGTTCCCCTCTCCATTTTATCTGATCGTGATCCCAGGCTTACTTCTAACTTTTGGAAAGGCCTTCAAAAGTCGTTGGGTATTGAATTAAATTTTAGTATATCTTTTCATCCTCAATTAGATGGAAAATCAAAATGAACAATTCAGAATTTGGAGGATATGATACGTGCTTGTTCGATGGATTATCAGGGAAGTTGGGACCAACATTATTTATTGGATGAGTTTTCTTATAATAACAGTTTTCATTCTAGTATATAGATGGAACCATTTGTGGAATTATATGGGAAGAGGTGTCAAACTCTAACTTTTTGGGATGAAGTGGGTGAAAGGAAGTTTATGGGACCAGAATTAGTAGAATATTTGGAAGAAAAAGTTCAGATGATACAGAAACACATGACAACATCTCAGAGCAGGCAAAAAAGTTAGGCGGACAATAGGAGGAAGGATATCTCTTTTGAGGTAGGTGATCATGTCTTCTTTAAAGTTTCACCATGGAAAAGTGTGATGCGATTCAGTATGAAAGGAAAGCTGAGTCCAAGGTTCATTTTACTATATGAAATTATGGAAAGAGTTGTATCATTTACATACCGAGTGGATTTACCTCTAAATTTATCTTAGGTACACAATGTTTTTCATGTTTCAATGTTAAGGAAGTACATGCCAGATCCATCTCAGGTTTTGAGTCTAGAGGTAGTTCAACTAGAAGAGAATCTATCTTATGAGGAACAACCGGTCCAGATTATTGACCACAGGGGTCAAGTGTTTCGGAATAATGTGATTCATCAATTAAAGGTTTTGTGGAATAACAACATGATTTAATAGGCAACATGGGAATATGAAAATGCAAAGAGGGATAAATACCCTCACTTATTCGATAAGTAAATAAATTATGGGGAATAAATTTTCTAAAAGGGGAAGGATGTATCATCCAATGTAAGTAATGAATAATATATTTTCTTAACTATGACTATTTATAAATTAGATAGTGTTTTAGAGGCTTAAAATGAAAATAAATCCAATCTTAAGCATATAATACTGTAATATTTTTAGAAGATCGTTTTACCGCCTTTTGATGGAAAACCATTTTTAAATAAAACATTGGAAAACTTTATAATCTCTATTTGTCAAAATAAACTTATTAATTAGGATTGGGACATTGAAATTTACTTTGGATAAATTTTTGGTATTTTTCTGACAATGTTAATTTTTTAATGAATAGTGAAATATACTGCATTTCACTTCAAAACTGCTTTTTCATCTAATTTAATTATATGAATAGATTATGTTTTTAATTTTTTTTAAAGTTTAATTAGAATATATTTTTACCACATAATCCAATGTTGGTCATTGTAATTAATTTCACTTTGGAATTGGGCATAAACAAGTGCCAAACTTTTGATAGATATTGTTTAAAAAAACCCGCTATTTGTTTTGACAACAGAAATTATTTTTAAATTAATTACTGAAATTTCAGTTTTTGGAATTTGGTAAAATGGATTCCATATTTAGAATCATAATTTCAAAATTATGTAATTAATACTCTTTTGTTTTTGGACATTCTGAATAGTAACGATGATAAATATCTTTAATTATCGTGATTAATTAGTAATCGGGTAGTCAAGGGTAATAAAATAATATCATAATAATATAAAATGACAAAAAATGTGTCCTAATCCTAATTTTTGTGTCATGTACGACTATGGGATGCATGTTTCCAACTTTGGGACCCCATTGAATCAATTTTGTGTGATAGTGACATTTTATCATTTTAGTTTAAAAGAAAGGAAAATATAACAAAAATATGTAACACCTAAGTAATTTTTTTTTAATTTTGTCTAAATAAATTATCTCTTGGACTATAAATAGTGTTTGGAAATATAAAATTATTTACTATATCATGATATTATTTTTATAATTTTAAGACATTAAATAAATAAATTTATTTATGACACCATGATGATGTAGTGATTACCTCATTAGTGAACGATTTAAATAAAATGAAAAGATAATGTAAAATATAAGCCTTACACTTGTCAAAAACCTATTTTATGGGTGGATTTAAAACCCTTATCACCTTATCCTCTAAATATATTATTTTGGGACCTTTAAAATCCGAAAATCATTTTATAATAAAGTAACATTTCATGACTTTCCAAGAGTGCCCCTCCTCCCTCTTATA
This sequence comes from Viscum album, assembly GCA_963277665.1. Lineage (NCBI taxonomy): Eukaryota > Viridiplantae > Streptophyta > Magnoliopsida > Santalales > Viscaceae > Viscum > Viscum album. The sequence goes on from OY728161.1 coordinate 635,686,421, forward strand.
AAAGGCCCCCACCTCTACCACCTTACCCACACCTCTAAAGCTATTGGCTAGGCCAAAATCTGCTCAATTTATCTCCCCACATCCATATATTCATCATATAAGCCTTACCTTAGGAATAAAGATCTTCAAGAAACCCTTTTGGTTCTATCCAAGGGGAGTTGCCCAATTTAAAGGTAATGTCTTCTCTTATGTTCTTTTGTTTTATTTTTCTTCTCCGACCCCCTGAACTCTTTTTATTCCTATATTTTGTAACAAAACCAGTGAATTATATATAATATTATGTTTTTATGATAAGTATTTGATTTACACTTACACACACTCCCGTCTAATGGTTAAATAACATACTGTTTCTGTGAGTGGCGAATTACAGCCTCACTAAACGATGATTGTTCAATCTTCCTTTAACACCTTTCATGGTGGCCATGAAGATGTCACAATATTTATATATGATATATATTATGTTTATGTTTTCCTTATGATTCTGGATTTTTCATTTTTGGCATACCTTTATGGTTTCCATTATGGGAACACACGATAATTTCATTTTAGGAAGTGCGGACTACAGCCCCCTCAAAGTTATTTGATTCGTTAATGCCATATGTGAAAGGTATAAAGGATTTTGTTAATGATATTATATATGATATTATACCAGAATTATAATATACCTTTATATCATTATGATTTCTTTCCATTAAATACAAAAAAAGAAATGAAGGTAGCGTTCATGCATACGTACGACTTACCGTCTCCATGAACAGTGCAATTCATCTCTTACCACTAAATGTTATGTAATATTATAAATGCATGTATATACTGGATATATATGATATATATAATATCTACATCATGAATATAATTCTGGATATAATGTATATTTTACCACATGATCAACAAGTAATTATAAGAAGTTTATTTTTGACTCAAGTACCAAAGATTGACAAAACGACCGTTATTAACTGAAATAATTACATAATGTTCATAACATAGTAATAAGTGATATAAAAGGAATAATTAACTTGAAAAAGGTTCTTAAGAAAGTATAAATTAACTCTATTTTATTATTTAGGAGATTAAAGAATGATCGAGTTAAGTCGGACAAGAGGTAAGGGACATCGTCTTAATCTCCTTTCATTGAGGCATATTTTGTTTTATACACAACTTTATTTTATATGGTGTATAAACCACTTTTAGATTTACTTTTATTCAAAATGAATCTTTTTATACGAAGCATTTTACTAAATGACAAAAGGGAATGTTTTGTCTTATGTATGCGGCTACAACGACTTCTCCGCTGTCGTGACCATTATTTGAGTTTCGGCTTCTCTACTAGCCATAATTTTTTTAAAATGAAAAATAAATACCATGTTTTACTTTTATTTTATTTTGGAATTGAAAATGGTTTTGATAATTTTTTGATTATATCAACATGTTTTTGATATCTTTTTATTGAATTGTGGAAATGTTATGTTTCCTTTATGCATGTTTTATGTGATATGATTATGTTATGGTTCTTGGGAATTGTTTATGAAGATGGGTGGTTCTGTGATAAACTAAGGGCAGGTTAGCCCGTGACAGCTCTTCAATGCATTGGGTAACATGAAGGAGTTAAACGCTAAGGTTTCTCCAAAGAGATTTAGGGAATATACTATGATGGGTATTCTAAACATAACTATGAGGGTTACTCCATACATAATAATGTTATGAATGCCTCAAGTTACCTTTATGTGTTATGATTTCTATGAGTTATTCATAAATCTTATGATTTCATGAGGTATGTTAAAGTTCTTATGTTTTATGAGTGAAGTATGATTTCATTTATTCTTATGTATACATGGACAATGGTTTTCTTTCCGTATTTTAATATCCCTTACTGTGGTTTTTATTCTCATCCCAAGTTTTTGAAATGATTTTCAGAGGTCGAGGGAAAGGTATATGATGTGATGATAGTGTTGAGGAAGTGTCAAGAAAGAATCCATGTTTTATTTTAAATATGTTTCCTTTTATGGGAAAAATGAATACTATCTTTTATGTAACCACCTTGTTTTAATGTGGAATGTAATGCCTGATTTATGATATAATTCTCTAAAACTCTAAACCTGAAAAGTTACTTAATGTATATTCTTGTAATAACTCATGTTTAAGTAATGTTTAAGGATGGGGACTTACAGGTTCACCATTTGTTTCTGATATATTGGTATGGTATGGGATATCCATATTTGGGAAACAAGATGTATGTTGCCTATGGTGAGGTAGTTATTATATTAGAACATGATTTAACGATAGGTTTTCCATTTTTTTTCTAAAAAAGGATTGATTTAATGACCGTAGATTGATTTTTGTGGGTTTAATATAGTTACACAATCTATTTTCATTGGTTTCATCGTTAATGTTTCCGATAGAAACTCCCAAAAACACTCATGTTTGTAACAAACATGATCCCACTTTCTAAAGGCATATAGTCATTATGGTTTCCAAAAAAATGATTCTTAATAACTCATTTTGGTTGAGATGATCGGAGGTTGGGCTCATCACACCTTTTTATAGGGGAATCATTTATTACTTGAAGTCTCTCTTATACATTTAAGGTATGTTCGTGAATGTTTCCCAAATCCCATTATGATATTTGTTACCCAAATAAAACTATTAGGTGATAAATCCATGTACATGAAAGGGGGTGTTCAATTAAAGACTAAATTTCTATATATTAGTGGTTCTCCATCAACTTATTTCAATTTATTAACAATGAGGTACTTATTGAGTTTTGAATCCATATGACCAGGAAATATGGAGTTTAATACCATCAAATAATGTGGTTGGTGTTTCAGAATTGGGATAGAACCTCTATGAGGAATCCAACGTATTCTAAGATGACAGTAATCAAAACCAATGTAGTTCATTTAGGATCAAACCATTCATTTTAACATCATGTAGGAAGGATGTTTACAAGGATATTTGAGAATTGGGTATAGATCTTAGGCCATAAGAAATAATCATGCATATCCTTTAAAGAAAACAATAAAATTGAATTTAGTTATTTGTATTTGAGAGGGATACAAAATGAGGATTCCCTTATTAATGATTTTCATTATGTTAGTGGCATGTTATTTGAAAATCCTTATACTAATGTGGGTTATGTTTGGTGTGAGAAACAACAAATAGAAATAAATCAAATACACCACGTATATTTGTGTGAATTGAAAATTTAATTAGCCTTTATTGGATGCTTGATATGGATCTCGGTCTTTAAGAAATAATACTTCATATCCTACTTATAATAAGAATAACAATATTCATAGTTCACCATGGTTCCTAATCCACTAATGAATGAGGAAATAGAGTAATACATCAGGTTGTGGTTCTTATGGTATAGAGTAAATAAAATGTCAAGGGAATTACACTAAGGTGGGGGCTAATTTCACATATATAGCCCTTATCCAAAGATGAATAAATGGTGGGGACCATGAGAGATCCATTTAACATGATTAGATTTAATGAAGGTCTAATGTAATGAATAAAGTTTCATAGTTTTATAACCCAATTCCATTATGAACACTTCCTTTGTGAATGTAGAAGTCTAGGACAAAGAATCATGGCTGTGGGTTCACATGGATTGAGTGTATATATCCAAGTATACATGTTTGAAAAGGATAACATGTTTGAGGACATTTTTCTAACATTTCAAAGAATTTCTTTAAATTCCCATGGTTGTCTACCTAATACATAAGAGGATATCTTGACATCATCTTGGTTGTCTTTATAGCATGGATTAAATATATGACTATTTTCATGTGATCAATAAGAAGTGTCTTAATTTCATCTCATGAATTAGGCTGACATATCTAAGGGTTTCACATGAATTCGTCTAATATTTTTGAGGTTATCTTCATGAATTAGGACACCATGTCTAATGGTCGTCACATTTAACATACTAACATGTATGGGGGACTTATTATTAATGATGATGACATGTCTAAGGGTGTTTTCATGAACCAGGATGAACTGTTCAAGTGTCCTCACAAGAACCAAGATAAAATATTCAAGGTACTTCACATGAACAAGGATAGCATGTCTTGCATCCTTTACATGAACCAATATTACTTGTCTAATGGCTATTATAACTTTTCTGAGGGTCATCGCATTGACTGAGATGACATGCCTAAGGGTCTTCACATGATCTAGATGAAATGTTTGAGTGTTGTCACATGATCAATGAATAGATCATATTAAAAGCATGATCCTTTCACAAGAAGATAACCATATTTTCCTTCACATAATTCGATATCCTTTCCAAGATTCATTACATAAACATATCAACGTTTTTCAAGTGTTTTCCTATTGACATGTCACATGATCAAGCTGACCCACCAAAGATACTTTGTGTTATTTTGATGAAAACTAGATATCCTTCACGGAATAAATGAGTTAATCACATGTAGTGAATAAACCTACCACCTAATCCCTTAATTTACTCCCCATAATTTTTGAGGTGAAAGACTTATGGGATATCAAAGTCCCCCTCTCTAGAAAGTTTGAACTTTCTTCTGTGAGTCTTCATGTATTTTATATAAGTTAAGGATGATTTTATAGGAATCACATCCCAATATCTATTTCGATTTCCATGGATATTAAGTCTCATATATGGGATTGATTTGGGGTAGGGTACATTTACATAAGTCAATAATCTATATTGTGCCTCACATGATCAAGACACGTGTCATTAATAGCACCATCCTTCTGTTACTTGATAAAAAGTAACTAAATGATTACTCCATCCATAATATATTTCTTGAACCCATGGCTTGTAAAAGAGATTCTATGTGATCAAGATGGAATTTACTATATTCTTCATGAGATCAAGCTGACATGTTTGAGGGCCTTCATAACATCAGACCACCTTTTTTGGATCCTTCTCAATACCAGACTACATGTTAAATGGCCTACAAAATATCAAAATGAAATATCATTGAAATTCTATATGATTGATCATAGAATGTAAAATGGTTTTAATGGGATCGAACTTGCATGTTTAACTACATTTCTGTGATCCATGAATTGATCACATGAAGCATGAGATCCATTAACATGAAGATCTATGTACGTTACTTCGCATAAGGATCCCGTAATTTTCATCTTCTTATCAATTTATCCCATTGAATATTCCAAATATTTTCCTCCACCAAAGTATCATGTGATAAAGTATGTCATATAACATGAACTATATAATCCTTTCTCATGACCAGTCCTGGGTCTCATGTCATTGTGTTTTCATTATCATGGATTTTCATCTGCTTTTATTTTATGTGTTATGTGAATATGGTTGCATGATGCAGTAGTGTGACCAATGGTGTTCAAATATCAAGGCCACATGTCTATGGGTTTATATATAATTTTGAAATTCATTGCATAAAATCATCCCATATCCAAAGATAAATTAAGGTGTATCATGACTGAAGGTTCACATGAGGGAATTTCACGATGTTAAAATCATCGTTATATCCCATAATGGGGGTCATGTGATAGAGTCCAATGAAGACTTAACTTCTTCATTTCATTTAAATATTCCCATAGATAACCCATTCCCATTCCAACTACAAACATCCATGGAATATCTATTATCTTCATGTAATGGTATGAATTTCATAATAGAGCTTCTCATGTGATGGTATCAATTTCAAGTTATAATTAATATTTCCATGCATAATATGGTATTCAGTTATTCAATGTCCTTCTTTGTGAAGGTAGGATCATGATAGTCACTCACTTCCGTGTCTGTATGGTTGCGTACATACACGAAATCTTTGTTTTATCTCTATGAGAGCATGAATCCCTCGCATTATCAAAATTCTTTATGTTTGTAACGCCCCGACCCCAGTTACCCAGAGTCGGTGCACTATTACATAAAATTGGCATGATCATAAGAAAGATCAAATCTCGAAAGACCGATTGGTTTAGTAGCCTTGGAAACACTAGATATATTCATAAGTTTTACATTACATCATAAAATGAAAAACTACTACAACAACATAATGTTTCCACAATCCACACTATAATCCCCTCATAATATCCCTGCAGGTCATTCATAGCTTACATCTTCACTTCCTGGGAAAAATAAAACATAGAAAAGGGGTGAGCTCAAATGCCCAGTAAGGATAACAATATAGCGGAAACTTTCATCAATAAGAATAAACATTTAAGGCAATGTATAACTAAAACAAAAGCCTTTTAAACATGAACTTTCAACATGGTATGGCATAAATAAAATGAAATCATGCCATTTAATTATTCACATGGATATTCTACTAATCTAATAATCACATGCAAAAATCAATAACCACTTTCATAATGTTGGAATGCATAATGCTAAACATTAATTACTTTTCAAGGCCTCGTCCCAAGACCTTGGGGCTAACTGTAACCGGAACCCAACCCGGAGTGTCTCTAATAACCGGACACCAACCCGGAGTGCCTCTAATAACCAGACACCAACCCGGAGTGCCTCTAATAACCGGACACCAACCCGGAGGGCTTACTTTTACCAGTCCCTAACCTGGAGGGCTTACTTTTACCAGTCCCCAACCTGGAGGGCTTACTTTTACCAGTCCCCAACCTGGAGGGCTTACTTTAACCAGTCCCCAACCTGGAACATACTTGTCCAACACATTCATATGAAGTAAAGATTGAAATATAACATAAACATTCTTATTGGAACTAGCATACGAAATGTCAATACTTTCACCATAAACTATGAATGGTATAAAAATAGCACATCCACAGTCAAACATATCACAAAACCTTCAGAACAATATAGAAGTTTTGTATCATAATAAATCAACTTCAAATAATCTTAAAACCCATCAAAGGATGTTGACATAGATGAAATCAAAATTCTTTTTAAAGAAATATCTCCTTTTATTTTGAAATCATTTAAGATCCATATAAAATCAAACATTTTCTTTGAAAATAATTTTATAAGCTTTTAAGGAAAGCTTTGAAGATTTTATTACGGTGGAAAATAACCGCACTCGCCGTATAAGTTAAAAAAAACATTCTTACCTTAATTCTGTCGAAAAGGTTAAAAGGACCCTGTTTTGAAAACGACGGAAAGATTCCTCTTATAAAAAGTCAAAAAAGGGTATAAATGACTTTAAACCATATTCTTCTAAATAATAAAAATGTTTTGAATTACATTTTTAAGAAAACATGGATGTGGATGATAAAGAGATCCCAGTAGATTATTACATATAAACAACCTCGGATAATGAAGAGATTGTGAAATAACCCTTACCTTGTAATTTTCCTTGGTTGGGGTAGGTTAACCTCCTGTATAATGGTGAAATAATTGTTATTAAATTATACAAGAATCATATATATTAATATGATATCATATATGATCTTTTAACATTGATTTGTTAATAATATCTTAGAATTATCGTCGTTTCGGGTGTTAACTTACTTGTTTTCTTTTATATGTTTTGTTACGTAAGACATGTTTGTAAAGGATAGGTTGTATATTATTCATATCCAAGATGATATCAAGTCCTTAAAAATCATTTTTAAATCATCAAATGATAATTATACTTGAATGGATACGATGGAGAATGAATCTCATCGCGTTCGTGGAGACGGTAGTCCGTACGTACGCACAAGCGACAATATCATTCTTTTGATATTAAAATAACATATAAATGGATGGTATATCATATATACAGAATCATTAACATGTTATATTTATTATTTACATGAGTTACACATCATTATTATACCCATCCAAATAATAATATATTGAATAACAATTACACCACGACGTGGAGACGGTAAGCCGTACGTACGCACGTATGGTGACATGTTATTCAAAGGGTGGATAGAATACTGAATATGATTGTACCATATTTATAATAACATCACAGTATATGTGAGATACTGGAGTTATTATTTTAGAATGGTAAGAACAAAGGAAGAAGAAGTGGAAGAAGAAATGAACTTGGAGAAGGGTGGTGAAATCATTACCTCTTCTTCGGGTTCTTCCTTTTGATTTGATCAAAAGGGCTCCTTAGGTTGGCTTTCTGATCAAACTAAGGCCTATAGGTTGTAGTGAGGGATGTTGGGAGAGTATTTGGTCAGAGTTTGGCCGAACCAAAAGGCTTTAGAGGTGTGAAGAAATGAGAAGGAGGAGTGCCCTTTTATAAGAGGGGTGAGGGGCACCTTTGGAAAAGCTAGAAATATTAATTTATAATAAATTCATATTCGGTTTCTAATGGCTCCAAAGCATATTATTCAAAGGTTAAGGTGGGGATAGGTCGAAAACCACTCAACCAATATAATTTAGACAGGTTTGGGTACTTATATTAACCTTATCTTTAAGTATTAACTCTAAGTTAATTAGCTTCACTTTTACAATGTCTCTTTGTATTTTTATATAATATGGTTAATAAACTTACTATATACATCCAAGCGACCCCCAAGTGGTCCATTAATGATGAACCTATCCTGATATAAGTCTCTTGGCCGAACCTTAGATTTTTACGAATTTAATATCAATTAATAATATAATATTTGTTTTAAGAACTCTTTTATGTCAATTTTGACACTATTCAATAGTTGATTTTTGTGAAACTCATAACAGATTGATTACTTAGAACAAAGTCAATTAAATCAATTATAATATATCATATTATCCTAGAAAATTAGTTTAATTCATTAAAAGTTTCATATTATATTTATTTGGGTATTTATAATATCAATTATTTTAATTTTTCACTATTATAGTAATTACTGGATCATCATTGTGTCATAAATAAAATAAATTATTTAATGTCTAAAAATTATAAATAAAATATAATTATGTAGGAAATCTTTTTATCTTTCTAATGAATATTTATAATCTAAAATCCAACATATATAACCCTATGTAACAATTGTTTTTCTAAAAGATATATGCTTGTGTCATTTTTGTATTCATTTTAACTTAATAAAGTGTCATTATCACTTACAAGTGGATCCATGGGGTCCCAAAATAGACCCAAAGACGCCCATGGTCGACCATGTATCAAAAAATAGGGTTAAGACACATTTTAGGGTAATTTAGTATTATTATAATATTATTTTTTAACCCTTATTTACCGGATTTACCCTTAACCATGGTAAATAAAATATTTACCGCAGTAATTATTCAAAATGTCTAAAAATAAAAGTTACCTATTTAAACAATTTGAACATCCTGATTCCAAATATGGAATCCATTTTCCTAAATTCTAAACACAGAAGTGGCAGAAATTAATTTAAAATTAATTCCCGCTGTCAAATCAAAAAGTGTGTTTTTAAGAGATAATAACTATCAAAAGATTGACACTTGTTTATGTTCGGTTTAATTGTAAAATTATGTCCAATGACCAACATTATATTAAATGGTAAAAATATATTCTAAATATACTTTAAAACCACTAAAATTCATAATTTATCACTATTAATTATTTTGATTAAAAAAGTTGTTTTTAATTAAAATTTAGTAATTTTCACTATTCATCAAAATATTAAAGTTATCCGAAATGTACCAAAATTTCACCTTAGGCTAAATTCGATATTCCGAATCCAAAAATGAAGTCCATTTTAAAATATAAAATATATATAATTTCAAAAATTAGGTATTACTATTCATAACGGCTAGTTTGATTGGTTGTGGTGTGTGTTAAAACTCAAGGTTGCGTACAACACACGCTACTATATTATTCAAAGAAAGTGTACCGTGGAAGCTTGGGATGTTTTCATTTTAAATTTTTGATGTCCCCATTTAGTCAAAAAGTTTAAAATATTGTATTTAAAAAGGGTTCACTATTAAAAGTTGATAAAAGTGCAATACTGAAAATGAATTTGTTCTTGCATTATATCTCATAATATGGATTCTAAAATTATAAGGATTATATAAAGTTTAAAATTTAGATAATACTATTCATAACCTCTTTTGAATGGTTTTTTTTTGTAAGTCATGGTGTGATTGAACTCGGTGTTGCGTGTAGTGCAAGTTATTGAATTATTTTGAAGAAATAACACACTATGAAATCTTGGGGTGTTACATTCTCCCCTCCTTCAATAAATTGCGTCCTCACAATTTGAAATTGTTCTTCGAAAATAAAAGGTTGAAAATAGAAAATATATTTGTGGGAAAACCCACATCGGAAATTGGGTTACTAAAATTTAGTCTTAATATGAGGAAAAGAGAAATGAAAGGGTCACCACCAAATTATGATCTTGATTAGGAGAACATTGGTGGAAATTAGAGACATATAATTGGAGGAAAAACGTAAATATTTATAGGTAGTGATTGAGGTCATCAATCAAAAACAAGTATAAAATTTAGGTCCTTAAATTCATCAATCTATGATGATTTAAAATACCATCTAGGAAAACATTTTTGTTCTAATTTTCTTTTCTTAATATTGAGGAATTTTTTATGAGATTGGCAAAGATCATATGGAGATATACTTACTTTATAATTAGAGTTTTATCCATTCATAAATTTCTACCACAAACTCATCTTTCACTCTAAAAGATAATAGAATGTAAAAAAAATTCTATTTTCACTATTCGTATAGGGTTCCAAAATAAACGAATTTATAATTCATCTAAAAGATCATTTAATAAAAACTACATTATTTAATCCAGGACATCTCGTGGGCCAGTGGTAGGTGATACACCCTTGTCGCCCTTCAGTTACGGGTTCAAGTCTCGCAGCCTTGCCGGACGCGACGGGTTGCCGCCCAACCTCCGGGTTTTCCTTTTATGGTAATCAAAAATAATCCAAACTAGAACTATCCAAAATACTTCTGTCCAAACTCACAGTCCAACATTTATAAGGAAGGTAAACATAATATAGATCCTTTTTACCCCGCAATAGCATATGAATACCTTCATCTTGTATTCTTTTAATAAACTGAAACATCTTGAATTACCATATTCCTTATTGATTACATTCATGCTCCCCTATTCCATATAGAATGCTGGATATACTTCATTAATCCAAAAATGTTTTAAAACCCAACAATGATGGAATATACAAATCATTAATCAGCTTCAAGGTAGTCAATAATATCCAATATAATTTATCCAAATCAATCATGTATTATTCTAAAATCACCACCTCAGTATCCGAACCATATTATGGTTTATCTTTCTCTCAACCATATATTTTCCAAACATTTAACCTGCTACTGAGTCACTTTTCTTTGTTCCACACCATCTCAAGTCCTTAATGAAATAGTACTGCAGTACAATCCTTATATACTCCATAATTATTATAACAAGTACATTGTTGATACAACACTCAATTGACATAATCAACATAAGAACTCTAATCATTCCTCTTCATCTGTGGTAGTATCATAACTTGATTATTATCCAATAACATCATTTGCGGCATAGTCTGATGACTGGGACATAGGCTCGCGTAGTGTCCAAACTCCTTGCAAATGAAGCATTGTACATTTGAAACCATTTTCTTACCCTTGCAGTCACGTACTTTGTGCCCTTTTCCTCCACACTTATAACAAACTCCCATTCCTTTCAGGCAAGTTCCAGGGTGTTTCTTTCCACAGTTACCACATATGAGAAAATTCTTCTTTTCCCTCTTCCCTTTATCCATCTTTCTCTCTTCCATCCTTTTCTTCTCTTGCTTCCCTTCAAAGCCATAGGACTCAGTAAACTCTTTACTTATCTTATCAACACATGATATTATTTCTTCATATGATGATAATACATGGGAGACTATTTCTCTTATAAATTCTAGCTTAAGACCATGAAAGATATGATCCTTCCTTCTCTTTGGATCATGTGCATTTCTGGAGTTCTCATTCCTTCTACTGGGTGCCATTTCTAAACAATGGCATAAACTAGATTATTTTATGAGTCAAAATACATAATCCCATACTTATAAAACACTTAACATAAATTGAACTATTTATGGATATAATCCATAATCATAAAAATGTTTTCTTTGAGGAAGTATATACTCATAAACCCTTCATAATGATTTGTAAAGAAAATGAGAGTTATCCTAAGAATTTCCCCCGGGAGTGTCGTAACCAAGAGTGCAGCAAGGCCCGTTGTTGTGCACCAGTTCCCGTTCGAGTCTAGATCAAAGCGGTGTTTTCGGGTTTTACCCCTAGGTACATCTGTGCCAGAGCCGCCTCTACCTGCTCGTATCCAGACAGGGATGTATTGCTCGGAAAACTCACAAAATCTCTACAATACCAAAATTCTAGGAAGTTCTTCTATACTAATCCTCAAAGTTCATCTTAGGTCTATGTGCTCTAATCAGAGTTTATCTAAATCTAGCTTCCAAGGTTTGTACTAAACTTCCTTTGATACCAACTGTAATGCCCCGACCCCAGTTACCCAGAGTCGGTGCATTATTACATAACATTGGCATGATCATAAGAAAGATCAAATCTCGAAAGACCGATTGGTTTAGTAGCCTTGGAAACACTAGATATATTCATAAGTTTTACATTACATCATAAAATGAAAAACTACTACAACAACATAATGTTTCCACAATCCACACTATAATCCCCTCATAATATCCCTGCAGGTCATTCATAACTTACATCTTCACTTCCTGGGAAAAATAAAACATAGAAAAGGGGTGAGCTCAAATGCCCAGTAAGGATAAAAATATAGCGGAAACTTTCATCAATAAGAATAAACATTTAAGGCAATGTATAACTAAAACAAAAGCCTTTTAAACATGAACTTTCAACATGGTATGGCATAAATAAAATGAAATAATTCCATTTAATTATTCACATGGATATTCTACTAATCGAATAATCACATGCAAAAATCAATAACCACTTTCATAATGTTGGAATGCATAATGCTAAACATTAATTACTTTTCAAGGCCTCGTCCCAAGACCTTGGGGCTAACTGTAACTGGAACCCAACCCGGAGTGCCTCTAATAACCGGACACCAACCCGGAGTGCCTCTAATAACCAGACACCAACCCGGAGTGCCTCTAATAACCGGACACCAACCCGGAGGGCTTACTTTTACCAGTCCCTAACCTGGAGGGCTTACTTTTACCAGTCCCCAACCTGGAGGGCTTACTTTTACTAGTCCCCAACCTGGAGGGCTTACTTTAACCAGTCCCCAACCTGGAACATACTTGTCCAACACATTCATATGAAGTAAAGATTGAAATATAACAGAAACATTCTTATTGGAACTAGCATACGAAATGTCAATAATTTCACCATAAACTATGAATGGTATAAAAATAGCACATCCATAGTCAAACATATCACAAAACCTTCAAAACAATATAGAAGTTTTGTATCATAATAAATCAACTTCAAATAATCTTAAAACCCATCAAAGGATGTTGACATAGATGAAATCAAAATTCTTTTTAAAGAAATATCTCCTTTTATTTTGAAATCATTTAAGATCCATATAAAATCATGCATTTTCTTTGAAAATAATCTTATAAGATTTTAAGGAAAGCTTTGAATATTTTATAACGGTGGAAAATAACCGCACCCGCCGTATAAGTTAAAAAAAACATTCTTACCTTAATTCTGTCGAAAAGGTTAAAAGGACCTTGTTTTGAAAACGACGGAAAGATTCCTCTTATAAAAAGTCAAAAAAGGGTATAAATGACTTTAAACCATATTCTTGTAAATAATAAAAATGTTTTGAATTACATTTTTAAGAAAACATGGATGTGGATGATAAAGAGATCCCAGTAGATTATTACATATAAACAACCTCGGATAATGAAGAGATTGTGAAATAACCCTTACCTTGTACTTTTCCTTGGTTGGGGTAGGTTAACCTCCTGTATAATGGTGAAATAATTGTTATTAAATTATACAAGAATCATATATATTAATATGATATCATATATGATCTTTTAACATTGATTTGTTAATAATATCTTAGAATTATCGTCGTTTCAGGTGTTAACTTACTTGTTTTCTTTTATATGTTTTGTTACGTAAGACATGTTTGTAAAGGATAGGTTGTATATTATTCATATCCAGAATGATATCAAGTCCTTAAACATCATTTTTAAATCATCAAATGATACTTATACTTGAATGGATACGATGGAGAATGAATCTCATCGCGTTCGTGGAGACGGTAGTCCGTACGTACGCACGAGCGACAATATCATTCTTTTGATATTAAAATAATATATAAATGGATGGTATATCATATATACAGAATCATTAACATGTTATATTTATTATTTACATGAGTTACACATCATTATTATACCCATCCAAATAATAATATATTGAATAACAATTACACCACGACGTGGAGACGGTAAGCCGTACGTACCCACGTATGGTGACATGTTATTCAAAGGGTGGATAGAATACTGAATATGATTGTACCATATTTATAATAACATCACAGTATATGTGAGATACTGGAGTTATTATTTTAGAATGGTAAGAACAAAGGAAGAAGAAGTGGAAGAAGAAATGAACTTGGAGAAGGGTGGTGAAATCATTACCTCTTCTTCAGGTTCTTCCTTTTGATTTGATCAAAAGGGCTCCTTAGGTTGGCTTTATGATCAAACTAAGGCCTCTAGGTTGTACTGAGGGATCTTGGGAGAGTATTTGGGCAGAGTTTGGCCGAACCAAAAGGCTTTAGAGGTGTGAATAAATGAGAAGGAGGAGTGCCCTTTTATAAGAGGGGTGAGGGGCACCTTTGGAAAAGTTAGAAATATTAATTTATAATAAATTCATATTCGGTTTCTAATGGCTCCAAAGAATATTATTCAAAGGTTAAGGTGGGGATAGGTCGAAAACCACTCAACCAATAGAATTTAGACAGGTTTGGGTACTTATATTAACCTTATCTTTAAGTATTAACTCTAAGTTAATTAGCTTCACTTTTACAATGTCTCTTTGTATTTTTATATAATATGGTTAATAAACTTACTATATACATCCAAGAGACCCCCAAGTGGTCCATTAATGATGAACCTATCCTGATATAAGTATCTTGGCCGAACCTTAGATTTTGAGGAATTTAATATCAATTAATAATTTAATATTTGTTTTAAGAACTCTTTTATGTCAATTTTGACACTATTCAATAGTTGATTTTTGTGAAACTCATAACAGATTGATTACTTCGAAAAAAGTCAATTAAATCAATCCTAATATATCATATTATCCTAGAAAATTAGTTTAATTCATTAAAAGTTTCATATTATATTTATTTGGGTATTTATAATATCAATTATTTTAATTTTTCACTATTATAGTAATTACTACATCATCATTGTGTCATAAATAAAATAAATTATTTAATGTCTAAAAATTATAAATAAAATATCATTATGTAGGAAATCTTTTTAGATTTATAATTAATATTTATAATCTAAAATCCAACATATATAACCCTATGTAACAATTGTTTTTCTAAAAGATATATGCTTGTGTCATTTTTGTATTCATTTTAACTTAATAAAGTGTCATTATCACTTACAAGTGGATCCATGGGGTCCCAAAATCGACCCAAAGATGCCCATGGTCGACCATATATCAACCAATAGGGTTAAGACACGTTTTATGGTAATTTAGTATTATTATAATATTATTTTTTAACCCTTATTTACCGGATTTACCCTTAACCATGGTAAATAAAATATTTACCGCAGTAATTATTCAAAATGTCTAAAAATAAAAGTTACCTATTTACACAATTTGAACATCCTGATTCCAAATATAGAATCCATTTTCCTAAATTCTAAACACAGAAGTGGCAGAAATTAATTTAAAATTAATTCCCGCTGTCAAAACAAAAAGCGTGTTTTTAAGAGATAATAACTATCAAAAGATTGACACTTGTTTATGTTCGGTTTAATTGTAAAATTATGTCCAATGACCAACATTATATTAAATGGTAAAAATATATTCTAAATATACTTTAAAAACACTAAAATTCATAATTTATCACTATTAATTATTTTGATTAAAAAAGTTGTTTTTAATTAAAATTTAGTAATTTTCACTATTCATCAAAATATTAAAGTTATCCGAAATGTACCAAAATTTCACCTTAGGCTAAATTCGATATTCCAAATCCAAAAATGAAGTCCATTTTAAAATATAAAATATATATAATTTCAAAAATTAGGTATTACTATTCATAACGGCTAGTTTGATTGGTTGTGGTGTGTGTTAAAACTCAAGGTTGAGTACAACACACGCTACTGTATTATTCAAAGAAAGTGTACCGTGGAAGCTTGAGATGTTTTCATTTTAAATTTTTGATGTCCCCATTTAGTCAAAAAGTTTAAAATATTGTATTTAAAAAGGGTTCACTATTAAAAGTTGATAAAAGTGCAATACTGAAAATGAATTTGTTCTTGCATTATATCTCATAATATGGATTCTAAAATTATAAGGATTATATAAAGTTTAAAATTTAGATAATACTATTCATAACCTCTTTTGAATGGCTTTTTTTTTGTAAGTCATGGTGTGATTGAACTCGGTGTTGCGTGTAGTGCAAGTTATTGAATTATTTTGAAGAAATAACACACTATGAAATCTTGGGGTGTTACAATGTTATAGATTATTAAATGCCTCATAACTTCACATGATATATTACATGGTGCCTCAACACTTCATAAAAATGAAATGTGATTCATTAACTCTTCACATGAATAATTATGAAATGCTTTCTCATATAAGCTTATTTAAATAACCTTTATGTGGGATCATGATGATTTTTTTATAGAAAAAGAAGATATTTTTTATCCCTAAAAGTAGAAACACAATATCATGATATCCCATGACTATTTATATATAAGACATCTCATAGAAATTTCAAGTTGTAGAAAGGTTTTATGTCTAATAAATACTTTTTACCATATTATCACATCAACTTACTCATAACCATATCTGAGGATTATACTACATCAATATATGTCCTTAATGAAACAAAACTCTCCTAATTTTCAAATTATTTTACATTTAGTAATAACATATCATCCTTCTTATCACACAATGGAATTTATGTTCTCATCTTCTTCAAATGATTAAAATATCATGGTGTCATGAATTAATGTGTGGCAACCCCATGCACTCCTCTCATCCACAAACAATGCTTGTGGAAGCATTTAATATATGATTAATTTAATATAAGCCTCTCATAATATGAAATTATATTCTTATCCACATACCCTAATTTTTGGAATATTATCATGGAGGGTGAACATAGAACATTTCATATCACACACTTCATATCTTCATAACCTGTATTGGGAAATTTATGCATGTGCTACAGATTTTCTGTTGGTGTGGTTATTCTCTTATAATCATGTTGTATGCTCACTCATAAATAGAATATTGAGGCTAATAACTATGGACTATACACATCACAATATAATACAATCCAAAGACCATGTTCATGGAATCACATGTTTACATGGAAGATTTGCGTAATCCCTTAACTCACATATCTTTATGTTTTTTTGATAAGAATTATGGGATTCCATCATGAACAATGATATTTTATACCTCAATGGAAGTTCTACACATGAACTCAGAAGATTTGATGTGAGAAAACTCTTGTGGATGGTGTGCGGTAGCATTGTTCCACCAGTCTTCACAAAAGAATATATGTGGTTTCCTATTCTCCTCACATGATGGCATATCAAGATTGTGGCCATATTATATTTATGTTTCTTGTGGTAGTACTGGTATGAGGACTTTCAGTTTGAGAAATCTAATCATCTCAAGGTTATACTAGTGAGTGATATCCATCTTAGATATAACATGCAAGAAGAAATGTGTCACTATAGTTTTGAATAACACGATTCACAAAATTTTTTATCCATCACCTGATATGCCCTTGTTTGATGAAAATAAATAGTGGAATTATTATTTTTTTAATTTTATTTATTGACATTTTTAATTATTATTAAACACATAATAATAATAACAACCACAATAACAACATTATTATTAAAACTCCTTCAATTATAGGAAACAATGCGCACACCCCAAACATAATTATCACATGTCATTTTATATTATGATTAGTTAAGAAATATTCACGTGTTTCCTTCAATATAAAAGTGTGTGGAACATATTTAGTGGTTTAAACGGCATGTACATTGGGCCACATAGCGTATGACCTCAACTAGACACCTGGGTGTGTCCCCTCCTATACACGGCTTGGCTTTCCATGTTTTTATACAAGGAGTGTACATAGAGTACATGGAATATATTGGTAGCATTAGGTATTCATATTTATTTCAGACCATGCCCATGTAATCCTAGGTTTTGGCTAAGTGCTACTACACTACTAAATCCCTCTTACATGGGGTTTCTACCCTTATACTTAGCCACATGGCCATGTCCCACTACATGGGGGGTACATCTAGTACATTGTGTGAATGATTATATACCCAATGACTCAGACACAAGGCCACATATAACCACATAGTGTTTAGTAAAAGTAATCTATGTGTAGTCTATGTACATAGAATATAGTCCTAGAAACTCCCCATTCCTCTAATGTGAAGAAATCATAGAATGTGATCTTAAATCTAAACATTGTGTGACTTGGGTTTCTAAATTAGAAATATATTCAAACCACATAAAACCCCCATTTTACCAAAATAAGTATCGTTGACCCCAGGGTGTCCTCAGAGGTCATAAAGGGATCTAAAAATTTCAACAAAAATCAATGGGGATCAAAGAAAAAATGAATAGAAATTTCTTACCTCATTTTGAAAACACCGAACCTTTAGGTTTAAAACCACATCTGAAATCTATTGTACCTTTTTCAACTCTCAAAACCACCAAGTTTGAAGCCTATTAGAACCTCATATACCATTAATCTTAGTTTGTCTATCATGAAAGGGATAAAACATCTCCCTTATTCCTACCATGAATAGAAATAAAAAAATTTGGAGGGGTGTTTTATTTATTTATTAATTAATTCAATAACCTAAATTATTTAATTAATTGTCACTTCTGTGAATGGTCTCCTCCTACTAAATGCTCGATGTCAACCAAAATTATGTTGGACCTAGGGTAATCATATCATCCTAAAACCAATCATAGTATTGTATTTCCCATTCTAGGTCCCAATCAATAGGAAACCCATTTATTTTGAAAATATGAGTGTTCATGATTTCACATATATTAATATTTATTTGGGGTTTAGTGAGACCCAAACCTATAAATAACTCCAAATAAAAATCCAAATATGTATATAAGATTATTCAAAGGACTAATCCAATAAAACCAGAGTTGTTACATAGAGTATTCCAACACATAGATTAAATTTTACATGGTAAAGTAGTGTATAAAATTATATACCCACTGTATAAAATTGATTCCTACAAGGATATTCCTTAAGTCATGGAATGATCTTAGTGTTATCGTGGTCAATAAACGTACCATTTTTTTAAAACTATATAAAAACATATATTTGTACTTTACATGATTACCAATTATGTGAGATGAAATGTTTTTTTTGTTTTATTATTAGTCACCCAATTTTTTTAATGATTCAAGGACTTCACCATTGGAATTGGAATGTCTGCTCATGGGGATATTATTTATTGAAAGGTTCCATATTAACCTTCACATAATTAATACTTTTTTTTGAAAAATAATTTGACCTTATTTAGGTAGATGATCTTTCCAACTATAGTCTTACAACTCCTTGATCCATTGAGTATACTCCACAATCCTTAAATCCTTATTTGTATTTTTTCAGCACACGAGTCTAGAAATTATTGGGCATAAATTGGATTCAATACCCAATAAAAATTTAGTTATGTTGACCTAAAATCCTCATAATAACTCCCTCATTAAAGTAAGTGTCCAAATATCATCCATGAAAACACTTGTTTTTATGGTGACACTATTCATGAAGTAATTTAAGTATTAGTATATCATGGTATTTATTTTGGGGATTTTGTTTATTATTCATAATTTTTTCATTTTATCAGTTTTATGTATTCATAATATTATGTGAAGTTTACTTATGTAATTAACCATGTGTTGATGAAATTTTTACACATAGTCATTTCCGTTTATAACAACTATGTATGAATGTTATTTAATTTAATTATTTATAAGATTGTATTAATTAATCCATGATATAAATTATCATACATTGACATAAATAAAATAAATAATTTTTCAAGAACAAGATATTTTAAATCGGTTTTCTTATTTAGTAGGAAATAAATTAACCATTAGACCTTGTGGAATAATCTTCTGATCTAGGATTGGATTACATTCAATATTTCACCTATGTATAGCATTTCAATTAGGTTAATTTCACCTCGGCTCTTTATTGTATCACCTCTACCCACTTGGGAGATCGAACCCTATATATCCCTTACTCACACAACAGTTAGGGGCACCGATTGAATGGTTTAAGGGGGTTTACAAAAATGAACCCGAAGACACAATTGTTTTAAAATATTAATATTATTAGATGACACACAGACCATCACTTTTATTTTATAATTATTTTAAAACCCTTCAAATAATTAAATTAAAATTAAAAAACATTTTCATAGGTTGGTATAGATCATGATTATCCATGAAAGAAATAAATATTCATTATATAAATAAGATAATATTTATTTCAATCATTCTCTATTTAGAAAAAACATAGTAAATTAATTTATTATTTTAATTAATTAATTCATTAAATTATCCTAATTTCCATCCAAATAGTAATAAATCCTCCCAAACATTGTAATTTTTTAAAAATAAAATTAATTAATAAAATTTAAAAATAAATATGTACACAACCTGTACATGGTAGAAACATGACATGTACTAATTCAAACTACACAACATGGTCCTTATCCTGTACTTTTTCTCATGTATAATGTATCATTCATGGTTGGTCATGTAATTACAAGGCTTGTACTGTTAATAAATGAAAAATGAGAATATATTACATTACATGAAATTTATTCTTTTAATTCATGGGGAGTACACAATGGGTAGTTTGATATATAATGATGAAATTAATTAAACATTTAATATATATATATATACAACCTACCATATGGTGTGTATGTTCAATTAATAAAACAATAACACATGTTTTTTTAGACTTAATAAAGTAATTAATTAACTTTATTTTCCACAAAAATAGGCAAAATATACGATGTATACAAGAAAACTGCACACACTGTATGTCTCTTTGCAATCTATCCCCAACACGTTCCCATAGAATAATAATGTATTTTATTTGTGTACATTTATGAGATAAATAGTTTTTGTAAGACGACTATAAGTTCTTTATCTTTTGAGTTTCATGGATTAAATTCATACATGATGTGTATTAATACATGACATGTCTTTGATTGTTATTTTTCAATCATTAAAAAGTATGCACTATACAATATGTGCACGAGTTACAAAACAAGATGTATAGAGAACCATGTGCCTCCCTAGACTAGTAATCATGTCGTGTTTTAAATAAAAATCATTTGATTAAATTAACGATTCATTAAATTAAATTTATGGTTCCTTCTAGTGGATTGAACATGGATACATATCATATACATATGGGATACATGTTGTCTAATCCAATGTTATGCATCTATTATCCTTGGAATATTCTGATGGGTTCTTCATTTGTTTTACATTATCAACCTTTTTGGGTAATATGAGTGAGAATTGAGTAAAAAAAGAAGATATAATGATGTTTATATTTAAAGAATTATTAAACGAAAAATAAAAAATAATAGAAAATGTATAAATAAATCAATGTATAAAAATAATTACAAATTTAATTATGACCGCCCTGATACCACATTAATGTATAAATGCAATGAAAGAAACTATTTTTGATTGTTCAAACTTATATTTTATTGGATAAAATGAGTAATCTAAAATGTACAAGATAAATACTTTATGGACAATGAATTTATCCAACCAAAATTTAACAAAGATCATCGAAACCAAAGAGGGGATCTTTCCCAAGTTAAATTTATAATTAATTCAAAAATAAGAATCAACTTGATCTTGGAATTAATTCCTTATATTATATATTGATCGTTAAAAGAAATATTTTGTTGTATGATCATTTAGTTAGAGTATCCAAAGTAGAATCTCTATAGTTGTGAACCAAACATTATCCTTTGATCTCAAAGAATCAACGATGGTACCTAAAGAACAAGCATGGTGATACTGATCATCTTGAATTACTTCCTCTGTTCAACACATAATCATTCAATGATACAAGGATTGATTATTGGTCTCCCTCTCTTAAGAGGAGGATGGAGAATGATTCATCTCATTTCTTGACGGTGCTCTAGAAAATTTTCCATCTGTGGTTGAGAGAATCTTTGGAAGGGTGTGTTGTGCAAAAACAAATCTATCCATGAGAAATTATATAACCATGTATTTATAGAACTAGGAAAGGGAAAAGATAATTTCACATAGTCCTTTCATTATTATCACAATCCTTATACAATCTCTTGTCTATTAATAATATCATTATATTTTACATGGAATTATCTAAACTCATAGTGAAAATAAATAAAATTTATTTATATAAATTGATGTTTATTAAAGTGATATTTTATATACCATTCCCACCAGACCTAATAACTCAGTATTCCTATCCTCCTTAGTATTTACTATAACTCAAATAATTAATATTTTTTATTCAATATATAAATAAATATTTACAATATTCATTATCTTGTGAATAAATATAATTTTAATATTCACATAAATATATAATAATTCAACAATAAATATTATCTATTTCATTTTGAATAAATCATTATATAATTAAATATGTAATATCTGAGAGTTTTTTGAGAAAGTATTTATTTATTTGATATTTAAGTCACACATAAATATGGAAAGTAAATATTTTGTTCCATAAAACCTAAATAAATATTATTAAATGTAATATAGAATAATATTTATTCCCATTATTAAATTATGATATAACATAACTGAGATCAATAGAAACATTAAGTCTGTTACACTCTAGAATTCTTCATCAGTGGAATTACATGGGTTCAACTAAATTCCAATATCAACACATAATAACACATAAAGGCTCCCAAAAGGATGAAGTTAATGTCACAATAGTGATAACCACTTACTAATACTCACTATGTAATAGAATCCATTTTTCTTGATATATCATCAAAGTGGTTGTATAATTGTTTCATCAACCTATATTGTAGATACATATTTCTTTGACTTCCAAAAATGATCCCATCAGTACACTGTGGCCAATAATTTTAATTAATCATTTCCATTTTAATAAAATAGTCAAGATAATAACTTCTATAAAGATGGAAGAGAATGATTTTTCCTATAATTATTTATTAATAATATATAACTCATGACACTGCCAAAATAGCAAAATTTTCCATAAACGTATGTAATAATGGTATATGGCAGTACATCTAAGTATGAAACTCATGATATATATTAATAATAGTAATAAATATAAGGATTTAAACACATTCACACATATATGAATATTAAAGGACATTTCTATCATGTTTAATTCCTACTAGTAGTTTTTTCATCATAATCTTCAATATTAGATATTTTTAAGTGTGAACTTCATGAGATGAAGTCTCATTTTCTAACGAGTTCTCGAACATAATAGCTTACATCATATATGTACTATTAGATGATTTAATATAAAAATAGGACATATATTTATGTACACCATCATAGCATTTCAAGGTTCTCATCCTAGAGAAGGATTGTTATAAACTTCTGAGTTTGATAGATATTAATGGATATTTAATCATTAAAATTACTTAAAATAGAAATCAATATATGATATCGAATTTATTAATAGTCAATTCTTTGAATATACAAGAATATAATGTACAAATTTGTAGGTTCAAGGGCACCAACTCCAACAATATATACATACACTACAAAACATATATGAATATGTCTATATATATTATCTATAAATATAATATTATACAATATATAAATATAATATAAATAAATATAATAAATAATTTTTTAACATAAATAAAAGTATTAATTACATAATTTTATGCCTAAAAATGTGAACAAAAAAAATATCAATATTTATATATAAGAATAAAATATATAAAAATATATATTATGAACCGAATATAAATTATAAACCAAATATTTAACATACATAAATAATGTAAATATAAAATATATATGTACATATATATATATATTATTTGAAATGTTTATAAATATATATATTCCCATATAATATATATATATATGTGTGTGTGTGTGTATGAATATTTATATACAAATCCAACTATATATATATATATCTGAATACACACACATGCATGAATTTGTATGCTTATATGTATGTGTGTATGAAATATATATAGATATACATGATCTAATATTTCCAATAAAATGAATGAAAATTGGGTTAGAATAATAAGAAACAAAATAAAAATAGATAATAAAAAGAAATGTGATTTAAATACTAGGGATAAAAAACTGATTTGTGGTAGGAAATAATCAGGTTGGTGGTGATTTGGTAGTAACCTATGAGTTGTGAATGTGAATAAAGGAAAAAGGGAAGGAGGGGATTTTAATGTTATTAGAATAGAGCATTTTCCAAATGTTTATTTTGTAAATGGAAACATACCCCTTAGCATTGAAAAAATGTTTGGGTTTTCAACACATAAAAATAATTAATAAATATACACATTCCCAAATATTTTAAAAAACACTTGGAAATCCCAATTCTTTTTTATCCCAGATATAGTACAGTATTATATTCATATCTACCAATGGTTTGTAAACGTCTACCATTCCCAATTAAGTAATCCTCATATAACACCATCCACAATCGTCCCCATACATCCACTCACAATTCACTAGAAATTTGGAGATCTTTAATGATATCCAAATAATGACCACTTTGTCTTTTAGAAAAAATACTAAACTAACTTCCCAATTATAGTCAATATAATCATTTACTGTATTCTTTTAGAAATATATAAATTCAAAAAATCATGTATTTGAGGAATTTTCCACTGATTCCAATAAAATGAAACATTTCACAATAATAAATCTTTTCTTTCCATAAATTATCCAACAAATGCGAAAATGATCAAGAGAAACCTGTTATAGTCGAAAAAAATACCATATCGTTTCGATGACTAGCATGGTAAAAATAAATATATTTCTGAACTATAGTGTTTAGCAATATGATTGAGCTACAATAATTTAGGGTTTTCTCTAGTTGAAGGATGCTGAAATGTTTTGGACATTATGCTTGAAGAAAGAAATACTATATTTTTCAACTATAACAAACAATCTCCCTTTATTCCTTCAACTAAATCCTATAACCCCACATTTTATAAAATTACTGTATAATCCTATACACTACTAGAATGTTTACTATTTTTTTACTACTAGAGTGGAAAATTTTCAATATTTGATCCATATATGATTTTGAACTTTTGGGGTCTCACTACTATATAAGGTACAATTATCATTACTAGAAACACTTTTATTTGTAATAAAATATAATTTATGTTATGAGAACCTTCCAAAGCCATGTTCTTTTATTAGGGCTAAAAACACTGATAAATTATGCCTTTTAAGAACACCATTATGCATTGATAAATGTAATTTTAGAAGTTCTTGTATTATAATTGATAAAAACCATCACAAGCGGCTATATAATGCAAGAAAATATACCACAACATTATATAGTATTGGATAAATAATATAAATAATATTTAAATTTCATTACAAATTTTTCATTAAAAATAAAAAAATTAACATTAAATGAAACTGTTATTCCATGAAAAATATGTCTCTAAATAGTTTCTTAACAATAAAATTACATTGATCTAAAATCAATTTACAACAAAAAAATAATTATAACAAATACAAAAAACGTTCATATAATGACTTCCACAATGATTAATATAGTTCCACATAGAATGAACATTTGACTGTAATATTTTTTTTTAATTTTAGTAAGAGTAAATTAATACAAAAATTTCAATTGAAATATTATATATTCCAATATTAATTTTAATTGGAGTGATATTCAGTCACTTCCTAAATGTCTTAAATGAAAAAAAATTGCCTCTATAAATCATTATAGAAATAAAAGCATTTTTCTTGGTTTTGAGTTTATGACACCTGTTTTGAAGTAAATTGTTACCTATAAATGAAAACATGCACTTTTAGTAATACAAACCACAACATATGATGAATATATATTTGTAAAAATATTATATATCACCAAGAAATAATAGATAATTTCTATAAAATATCATGAAAACTTGAGAATGTTTTATCAATTTTGACTATGTGATGAGTATTATATGCTAAAATGATTCTTTTATACTAAAAACACATACTTTAAGTCTTTCCAATCACACTATGTGTCTAATTGATATACATTTAATTCCTAAATATAGAAAATATAACAATTATTTGTGACTTAAATTGTAAAGATAATCCCATCATTTTTTCTTGGTTCTGTGTATGTGATGTGTCTTTTAACAGAAAATGACACTTTTACACTGAAAAAAACACTTTTATTAAAATTAGCCAAATCGCGTGTTAGATTAAAGTGTGGTTAACTCAAATAAAACTCAACTGAATAATGAAAATTTCTTATATTTTTTCAATAATATTTGATTTTTTTACTCAATTTTGACGATGTGAGGAATGTTTTGAACATATATGTCACTTTTAAATGAAAGCAGGCACTTCCATTCCTAACAACCACACTCAGCGTAATATTGATGTGAGGTTAATTACTAAATATAAATAAAGGAATCACATATCATTTTCACAATTTATCAAGAAAATAACAGTGTGTTTTCATTGTTTTTTAGTGTGTGATGCCTCTTTTGGATAAAAATGTCACTTTTAAATTGAAAACACACACTTTTAGATAGAACATCAACATTATGTGTCTCATTGACATGGGGTTAATTAACAAATTTTATAATTTAAATATCAATGGTTTATAAAATTAGCGATACAATACAACTATGTTTTATCGATCATGATGATGTGACATGACTTTTGAACTAAAATGTCACTTTTATAACAAAAATTTTAAAATTTGAGTCATATCGGGCTCACCATGTGTGAAAATGACTTTCAGTTAATTCTCACTCATCATAAATTCATAAATTATCATTTTTAGAATGTATCAAGACAGTACGAGAACTTTTTTATGGTTTTGAGTATGTTACACATGTTTTGAATGAAAAAATCACTTTTAAAAGAATATATGGGCTTTTACCAATGATATTATGTGTTATATTAATGTGAAGTTAATTACTATACCTCAAAAAAATATTTATTTATATTTTTATTAAATTATAGATAAAACCCATGTGTTTTTATACAGTTTTGAATATGTGATTCATGTTTAGAACTAAAATGTCATTTTTAAATGAAAACTTGCACTATCGTTATTACTGACCACACAGTGTGTCAAATTGACATGATTGTAATTAATATAATTAAAAATTAAAAATTTGATTATTTTATAAAATTATAAATAAAATATGATATCATTTGATTAGTTTTGAGTATTTTTCATGCATTTTAGACTAAAGTGTCACTTTTAAAATGAAAATATACACATTCAGTCAATCTGAACACACCATGTTCCGGATTAATTTGATTTAAATTCATATAAAAAAATGAATCATAGAAACATTTCATAAATTATTTTGGAAATAAAATAAATATTTCTTGGTTATTTATTTGTGATGTGAGTTATAGTAAAAAAGATGCTTTTATACTAAAATCATGTACTTTGATTTGTAAGGCCACTTAGTATGCCACATTGATGTGAGGATAATTACTACAGATCATAAATTAAAAAAAAATCATTTTACTAAATTCTAAAGTAAATTAAATCATTTTTTCATGTTTTTTACTATGTGTCATGTGTTGTGAGCTAAAAGTTTACTTTTATACCACAAACGGTCACTATGAGACATATCAGCCACACTGTGTATCAGATTGATAAAATTTTGACTTATATATATACAAATTGAATCACATATCAGTTTAGAACTTTATGTATACAATATTTATGAATTTTTTAGTTTTTATTATATGATTACTTCTTTGAAGAAAAAGGTCACTTTTAAATGAAGACACACATTTTCAGTCATAAATTTCATATTATGGGACGAATTGATGTGTAGTTGAATAATGCACATCAAAAATGAATTACGAGTCATTATTATAAATTATAAAGGCATTAAAAAAATTATTATTTTTATGTATGTTTCATATATCTAAAACATAAAAACAAATTTTAATTAAAAACATGAATTTTCAATCGTACTGGCCATACTATGGGTCATATTTATGTGAGTTTTTTTAAAAACAATAGAATTTAATTATAAATATATTATTAAAATAAAAATTCAATATAGTTGGTTATCTTATTTTAGAGTATGTGATTCGTTTTTTCATCTAAAATTGAATTTTTAAATGAAAACATGTACATTCTATCATACCATCCACACTATTTGTTTGATTGATGTGACGATAATTCCTAGATGTCCTGAATGATTCATGGATTTTTTTATAATGTATCAAGATAATTAGATAAAAGTTTCTTATTTTTTAGTATGTAATGTGTAATTTAGACTCAAATGTCACTTTTAAACTATAAACTTTAAATTTATTTCAATATAACTACATCATGCATCGTATTGATGTGAGGTTAATTTCAATGCATCAAAAATTAATCAAAAAACATTTTCCAAGATTCTAAAAACAATTCAATCATGTTTTTGTCAATTTTTCCCATGTGATGCATGTTATGAGTACAAATTTTTCTTCTATACTAAAAATATCCACTTTCAGTTATAATAGTCCTGTTGTGTCTCAAATTAATGTGAGGTTGATTCTTAAAAATCAAAAAGGAACCACTATTAATTAAATTAAATTATCATGGTAATTAGAGTTAATTTCATTTTTTTATCGTATGTGTGTTTTGAACTAAAATATCAATTTTTAATGTAATCACACACTTTTCGGCACACCAAACTCACAATGTATCAGATTGATGTGTTTCGATTTATTACAAAAAACAAATGAATATTGGATAATTTCACTAAATTATCATGATAATATGAGCATCTCTAATCGATTTTGAGTATGTGATGCACATTGTGAACTAAAATGTTACATTGAGGGGAATAACTAGCCTCAAATAGTTTTGGACAATCAAAAATAGAGTTGGAAGAGGTGTATACAAGTACCTAAAATAGAGTAGGAGGAAATGTATAAAAATGATAGTTGTGTGCCCAAATAATCCACTAAATTAAATTCAATAAATTTATTTTGTATATATAAAACACAAAAGTTACCTCCCTAGATGGTTATTAGAAGTGGTTGGACACAAAAGGTAATGTATGGCATCATTAATGAACATAGAAAAATCTAAAAAAAATCATCTGAGATAACATTATATAGCACCTGAGTTTATCATCCTTTTCAAATCATTCATCAATAATTGAAGGATAAATTTATTTTTTCTTCAAGATCCAACGTCATGTTAATTAATAAAGTGGGATTCTAAAGTGTAAATTACATTATCATTTAAATAAATTTTTTTAATGATGTGGTGTTTGTTCCTATATTTCAAAAATTAATGAATGGGTGTAGTACTAAATAAGTATAGATTAATAAACTCTTAACGATATCTATAAACTAAAATAAAATGAAAACATGATATTAAATCTCATGTTCCGGATTTCTAGAAACAATCCAATGTTATATAAGTGTCCAACTCATTTATAATCAAATATGCTACCTCTTTTGAATATTTTTACAGTCTCCAATCCTGGTATTACTAGAAAAATATTTATAAATAAATTATTAATAAGTATTTTTAATGAAATTGTAATTACAATCAGAAATACATCTTTAGGGATGCTTGTTTTTTTATGGAATATGATATCATACAAAAAATTCAAAAATTGAATAAGCACAACAATTATCAATACTTTATTTTCGAAACTATTGAAACATTGAGAAAAATAAGTAATCTATTTTGATATATATTTTGATAGTGAAATATTAGTATATATTTCCAAATATTGATCAATTTTAAGTAATACATAGGATCTTTATACATATTTTCCATTATCATACAATTATTGGGATGATAAGTAAACATAACCTTATCATAAAAAAATATCATTAAAATAATAATACAAAATATATAATTTGATTCCTATTTTTAAAATGTGTAAATTAGTGTATGATGAATTCATAAAGGATATCATGAATGATCGATTTGTTGGCAATCCATGCATTAGATCCCTTCGATTTTTCCTGGATTACAGTAGGGGTGGAATATAGGTGTAAACAACCAGTTGTGTACGAGGGATGGACCGATTTCTGTTCTACCTGTAGGATGCTGGGGCATATCTCGGATGCGTGCCAGTAGGGATCGCCTTCGATGACGGGAAGGAGAGGTAGCTCCCATCCCAGGGCTGGTTGGCATAAGGGTGGGAAGGTCGCGAATTTTTTAGTGGATAATGGAAAGGGAAAGGAACCAATGGACTGCGGGGTTTTGATCTTAGAGCAACATGCCATGGGTGTCGAGAACAACACTGGAGACCCCCTTCCATGGCAGATGACTGAGGAGGTTACTCCTGTGAGAGAGGTAGGGGATTGTATTGCAGTGACAATTGGTTGCCTTGCGGCAGAAGAGGACCAACGGAGCAACCTGAAGGTGTCAGACATGTTCAACTGGCTGAAGGATGATCTCGTGGGGCCTCCTAGTGGTAGGATACTGGGTGGAGAAGGCAAAGACCAGCATATGGAGGTCCAGCTGGATGGCGAGGCGGCTGGGGGCCAGCCCTCAGACAACTTGTCTGGCAATGAGCAAGAGGAAGTGATCGGTTTGGATGCTGAGAAAGAAAGGATAGACAGTGAAGATGTCAGCAAGGGGTGGCAAGGTGCTGACTGGGTGGTGCCTGTTACAACCAGAGGTGAGAAGATGGGGGTTTTGGGCTCGTCTCGGTTGACGGTTCCCTTGTGCAATATGTCCGAAGGTCTACCCAAGGCCGATTTGAGTTCTGATTCTATTACTCTAGGTGAGGATGTTAGGATCAATGGACTGGCTATCAAAGTTCATGAACCAGTTCACTCAGCAGATGAGGACTCAAGCCTAAGATGTGATAGGGACTCCAGGAGAAGGAAGGGGAGGAGGGACTACTCCTCTCTACCTCCTCCTCTTGAGACCCGCTCTGCCAAGAAATTGAGAAAGATGAAGATAGACATGGAGGCTTTGAGACACCAGAAGCATGAGGTGCAGGATGATCATCCCATGGTCTTACTGTTACGCTCCGATGACCACGTGATATAACACCCTTTATTGCTGAATGAAACTGAGGAGGAGGCTGCTAAAATGATGGGGAGGTCTCTTGAGGTGTCTCTAAATTAGGAGCAATATATATGGATTAACAAACAAGATTCCATCTTGGTTGGAGGCTTCAATCAAGGAAATATCAGTGTAGAGGAGTACATTCAGTCTTGGGACCAGCTGGTCTTTGAGTTTGAGAAGCTGATATTGAAAGGAGCTGATGTAAATTTGGCATCCCTAGCGTGGAATCTATTTAGGGATACTGATTCAGGTAACATCAAGTTTATTTTTAAAATTTATGCTTATGTTATTGGCCACAGGTGGATGGCTTCAGGGTAATGGTTTGGTGAGATTTGCTTTTATAGGGTCCCTTGTTGTTTGGATCGGCTGTATTGTTGTTCTCATGCCTCGCATTTGGATTGGACCTGCTCCGGATGAGGATCAGATCAATAAGTCTTCATCGAGGCAGACCTTTGGATTGGAATGTTGAGAGGGTAAGGCGTTTCCATCGGTTCCGTGCCCGTGCATTTTCACGGGACTGTCTGTTGAGGGTCTGCATCGCTGGAGGCCTTTTTCTTGACACATTTTCTTGGGTGGGGCAGGACCGATTGATTTCTGTGGAGGTTTTTGGGTTTTCTATTAACTATTTTAGTATCTCACTTTCTTCTAAAAAGTGTCTTATCTATAATAAAAAAAATTAATTTTCAGTCAGTTCAGTCATGCATTAGATCCAAAAAATATATCTTTGGAGTATCTAAATTTATGGAAATGAGAATCTAGTGATTCCTAAAATAACAAAAGGGAATAAGTAATAAAAAATTGAAGTTTATTTTATATGAATATATTATACAGTTTTACCGATATAATTTTGTTATTAAGAATAACCTATCATCTGTTATATTATGTTAAATCATTATGTCAATCATCTTTACTTTTTTTGAAATTCCAACTTATCTAATTTAAAAAATAATATGTAGAATGGATATGAGGACTGACGAGTTCAAATTTTTCTTCATATTATTTCCATTCATATAGTATTGATATATACACCTATAGAAAATATGAATAGTATTTAACAATAGTTAACAGAGAAGAAGAATTATTACATAAAATGATTTTTATAATGTACCTCATGTATACATTCATAGATTAGGCTCCCAACCATTAATGCTTCAGAATTTCTTTTACACACTCAAGGCCAGTCATGTCAGGAATTTCCTTCCCATACAGCTATTATAAAAAATTAATGTAGACCATATTTTGATCATTCAAAGATTTATTTTCATGAATAAGTAATTCTAATAAATATTAATGTGGGATATTTGGGGTAAAGGTATTCTTGAAAGGCCTATTTAATTTATTTTTTGATCCACTAGAAATTTTTACTCAAACTTTTGTTTCCCCTTTTGTTTCTCCATATATAATAAAATACTATAGTTTAGACCTTTTTTCTTAATTTTTATGGGTTTTCAATATAATATAAAATTTAAAATATATATTTCATTATCATTATATATATTTATAGAATTTAATTTCCATGCAATGAAGGCTCTAATAATAAGTTCAACCATGTGAACATCCAGATCATCAAAGGGAATGGATTTCTCTATGCTTATATCATGACATATATGAATCCATATGACAAAATGATATTTTAGAAGTTGATTTTGGTTCAAAAAATATCCTTGAGTATTTTACATTTCACCCCTCACCGTAAAGTAATGTGTGTGTATTGATAAATATAAATTACATTTGATTTCACCAAATGGAATTTTATTACAATAATGGTATTAATAGTTTTTTAATTCAAATTTAGTATAAATAATTATAAAAAATGATTTAATAGGGTAAATTTGGCCTTTAATGGGAATATATAGCCTCAAATATGGGTGGGCGGATTTTTATGTTGAAGTTTTTGATGTTCTATTTCTTCTCCTTGATTCCTACTCATAATATAGTTTAAAATCAAGACTTCCAAGTATCATTTTATTATAGATAATATATTTATGTCATATTCTCTTTTCTTCTCTCATCTACGTCCATCTCTGTCTTTAATTTATCAAAATACTATTCATGTAACACTCTAAAACCATCAAATCTAATGTGTTTATATTGTTCTTTCTAGATTAATTCCATTGGAATGATTCATTTTCTCGTGAAAAAATGCATAAAACCTATCCAACAATGCTCCAAACCAGTCCATGGAAAGACTACAACGACATTATCGATCCCCATGGGCTAGAAATAATCTCCCAGGAATCTAACAATGAACAGAGGGGATACTTTTTATAACCTAAAACAAGATATATATATATATATATATTATACATATACATATATATAATGACATAGAAAAATTCCATAAAAAATGATAATGTAATCAACACAACCAGAGGTAATAAGATTTTTTTAAAGGGGGTGTCTTGGCCTAATAGGCCAGGATAAATTTATTGAAAACAAAAAATTTCACATGAGTCTAAAAATAAGTATCTATTATAATATTTTTCAAATTGAGAATTTAAATCTAAAATCAAATTTTCATTCTATATGATCTTTTTGTCGATTCCTTTATTTGTGAGCCCATACGCCACCTTGTTGGATTATCAGAATACATGTTTGACAATTTATTTGAGCTCTAAAACAGTTATGAGACATTGCATCCATATACTAGTGAGTTCCAAGAAAAATGTATCATTCCATTTTGAATGGCTTGAACAACATGGTAGAATCACTTTCCAACCAAAGGTTATCGAGGGCTTTGATTTTGGCATAGTGGAAATCATGTATCACACTGAGTAATTCATCTTCTACTGATTAGTAGTTGCCACACGTTCCAAAGGAACATCCAATGACCTTATCATTGTGATCCCTAAAAGTAGTGACACATCCCTCCAGACCTATATTTCTTATAGAAGCTTCATCTACATTGATATTTATCCATCCATGAATGGGGGCCATCTTGAATACTTCAAGAAGGCATGTTCATTGCATGTAATTACTTGAGATCCCAATTTCCCTGAGAACCATGTAGTCCTGCTTCAATTTATAGTAGTGTATGATTCTTATGTTGCTATCACCAGTTTCTATAGTGATGAAGTGAACTAAAGTCCCATGCATGTGTACAACCTTCTTTCCATGCAGAATTTCATTCTTATTTCTCTAGATAACTTGTATGTTTTCTATAACAACTGCCATGAATATGTACATGACTTCAGGGGAGGTTTGGATTGTTTTAAAATACTATAGTAGATCTGGGATGTTGGGAATAGTAGGAAGTTGAAGTTAAAAAATTTCTTGGAGTGCCTTCTATAGATCTAAAGTCATCACACATTATAAGAAAAATTAAAAAATGTTCTCCATGTGATGATTGTAGGACCTGCACCTGAAACATAAGGAAATGCCACAAATTTGTAAGTAATCATCAGAAGGGATTTTATTATGAGAAATTCTACAAATGAGGGTCGGCCTTGATCATATGATCGAAGGTATTTTAAAGTTCTTGAGCCTAGAAAAAAAACCTTATTAATTATGATAGAATCAATAATAACTTTTGGGGCCCGAATTTCCATTTCTAGCCA
This sequence comes from Viscum album, assembly GCA_963277665.1. NCBI lineage: Eukaryota > Viridiplantae > Streptophyta > Magnoliopsida > Santalales > Viscaceae > Viscum > Viscum album. Next base: position 635,721,382 of record OY728161.1, read on the forward strand.
ATTCCCATAATATAGTATCCTTGTGCCGATCAAAGAAATAACTGGTCATCTGAATTTTTATTTCATCATTTGAATCCATAGTGGGAGAGGCCAAAAAGTCATGGATTGAGACACTGGTATTTAAAGGTAGAAACATTGAATCAACCATGGTTATAAGAAGTTTTCTAATCTAATTATCAAACCCAAAATTAAAATTAGATTCCCTACAAGCAATCCACCTTGGGTGAGACATGATGTTAATAAAGGATGATTTGATGGCTAAACAGATTGAAGATCACATATTAGAGTACTAAACTACTTCAATTTTTCAATGAACTTATCTCTTAGAAATCCAACAGCCATCGAGTCACTATTGAAAAAATTCTATGTAAACATGGCATGAAATTATTCACTAAAAACCTAAGATTTTAATTCACATACTCCATTTTTCATTGGGTTTGCAGCAAGAATTCCAAGAAACTATAACCAATTTTATTTCCAGTATGTTCCCACTCCATATAAAATTCATAATAATGATATTCAGATTTTTATAAGAGAAATGGTCCATCTATAAACTATAAAAGAATGAACAAGTTTAGAAACAATGATGCATTTAACAATAAAAAGCCTATGTTCCATAGAGAGATAATTTCCTTTCTAAGAAGAGATATGATTCTTGATTTGATTAATTATTTTGATGAAGTGTCTTTTTTTTGGTATTCCCAAGGAAGAGGAACAAGAAGATATTGTGTGGTCATGAAGCGTTCTTGAATTCCCTATTCCTTAAGAAGCCAAGATCATCTATTTTATGTAATTCCTTTCCAAAAGTAAATAAATGATTTGTTCCAATTAATATCATACCTAAAGGCATCTTCATAATTAGAAAGGTTATTCTTCAGATTTTAAATATTTATTTTTCCTCCTTGTAGAAAAATTATCACGTCATCTGTATAAAGAAGATGAGTTTGAGCTTCAAGATTTCTTGAAGATTTAATGTTTTCCTTGGTTTCTCATTTGTGTAATAAGTCTTCTCAAATAGTCATCTTCAATGGAGAAGATAATGGAAGATATAATATCACTTTTCTTGAATCCTTTTTAGAATTTGAAATAACCCTTTGTAGAACCATTCATAAGTATAGATATGTGAGAATACTCAAAGAGAATTTTCACCTAGTTCCAAAAAGTGTTTTTGATGTCCCAATTATGAATAAATTTATAGATAAAACCCCATTCCTTATATTTTAATGATTTTATAATATCTATCTTGAGTGAAATACAACCTCCTATGGTATTTTTATTAAGAAGATTAATGCATTCAAAGGTTGTGCTAATGTATTATTGAATCAATCTTCCTTTCAAAAAAACCTAACTGGTTCCAAGAGACCATTTACCTTCAATATCTATGATCCATTTTTCTAGGAGTATGGTGATAATTTTATAACTGGTTTTTATGAAGAAACTTTTCTTGAAAAAGATTAATTTTAGAAGAATTTTCAACCTTGGGGATATGTGTGAGGAATTATACATTAAGACCGAAAGGTAAAGTACCTACATAGAAAAAGGTTTTGACCATTTGTCATATTTTCACATGAATAACATCAAAAAATTTATGGTAGAAGTCATTAGAGAAGCCATCAAGACCAGGGGAACTGGTAGACATTAAGGTAAAAGTTGCATCACTGATATCAAAGTCTAGTGGGATACTATTAATTCTGATATTGTCTTCATCACTTACCATGTTAGAAATTATTACTTCCCCCATGTCTTTATTAAGAGCATTACCATTAAAGAGATTAGTGTAATAGTTTAAAATTTGATTCACAATTGATTCATCATTGTCAATGATTCTGTAAATATCTTTAAGAAATATGAGAGGACTATAAGACTTCCTGGATAATTTAATTGAATTATAGAATTTAGTATTTCGATCCTCTTATATAATCCATTAAACTTTGAATGTCTATTTCTGAATATTGTCTTTGCAGGAGATAAGGGAATTCATCCAAGATGTGATATCAATTTCTCACTATATATTCACCTAATATTTAGAATTTGTGACATCTAATTGAATCTGGATGAGTCTTTCTTCTAGACAGAGAGTCTCATTATCCATCTTGTTGATGTTATCCTTACACCAACCCTAAACAATATTTTTCAATAGTTTAAGCTTTATCGGGTGGGTAGAGAAATCATTACCACTGTGTATAGAGTTCCAAGAATCACACACCAGTATACAAAATCTGAATGTGTGTCCCAATAACTATTAAATATAAAGGGAAAATTTGGTTTAGAAGTTCTAAAGATAAGGATGACCACGATAGGATGATGATCTGAGTGGATTCATGGCAAAGTAATGTTGTACCTCTCGTACCCCTCGTGGTTTTATTTTCATGATCACAATCACTCTCTTATTTATCTAATATTGTTTTAAGTGTTTTTGGATGATAGGCATGATTTCAGGTGGCCAAGGAATTGGTCCAAGAAAGAAAGAAGGCAAAATTGACTGTTTTCATGTCTACCGGCCAACCGGTGGCTTCACCACCGGCCAGCCGATGGAACCCAGACAGAAGGCTGAGCCACTGCCTCAGCACCGGCCAACCGGTGGCCTCAGCACCGGCCAGCCGGTGGCACCCAGTTGAATAGTGTTTGCTACTGCCTCAGCACCGGCCAACCGGTGGCCTCATCACCGGCCAGCCGGTGGTGCCAGAGCCCGAAGGCCTCTCCTTTTTGCAAGCACCGGCCAACCGGTGGCTCTGTACCGGTCAGCCGGTGGAGCCAGTCAAACTAGCCGTTGGGCTTTGACCAGCCTGCTCCCAATGGCTCCGAAGCCTTTTCCAACGGCTCCGAAGACCCCGAACGGCCATTTGAGGGTTCCCCCTCTATAAAAAAAGGACTAGGAAGCCCCGGAACAATAATGGAACAATAGTGGAACCATATCCAAGCCAAGGAAGCCCACGAGAACATTGTTCAACCATTTGGCGAACCTCCGGCGAATTGCCTCAAGGAACCCCACTTGCTCCAACACACCTCCACATCCAAGGATCACCACCAAAGAAGCTTGGCAGCGATCTTCATCAACTCCTTCAATCCATTGGCGCCCAAGACTTCCCCATTACGGTTTTTCTTTGCTTTATTCATTTTGAGCTTTAAATTGAGTTTGTGCCTACAAACTCCCATTTCTCTCATCCTCCCCTCTCTTGGGTTTTCACACCACCTTCAAGGTGTGAAGAGGTTAGTCAAGCCTTCCATTTTAAAAGGCTTGAGTCATAGGTGAGCTAGCCTTCACCTGTAAGAAGGCTAGTGGGTTCTTGCTCAACCATTGAAAGCAAGTGGGTTCTTGCATAACCATCAAAAGCAAGCTGTAATAGGTTCTAGACTAACCTGAAAATTCTAGTGGGTTTCTTGCTAAAACCATTAAAAAGCAAGCGGTAGTAAATCTATCAACGGCTGAGTTGGGAGCGGAGACGTAGGCTTGGGTTTAAGCCGAACTCCGTTATCAAGTTGCGTGTCTTGCCTCTTTTATTTCCGCTGCACTTTAACTTTGATTTTAAATTGTTAATTATTTTTTAAAAGGCAATTCACCCCCCCTCTTGCCATCACTTCCTTTCTTTCTCCGTCCATCAATTGGTATCAGATGAAAATTTTAGTAATACCTTAACCGGTTTCAAATTCAAGATCCATTGTGATGGCTTCAACCTCTTTCGCCCCCGAAGACTATTCATTGGGTCGTGCTCCATTTTTTGATGGAACCGACTATACCTATTGGAAAACCCGCATGACCGCTTTTCTTAGAAGCATTGGATATCCTATATATAAAATTGTCATGAATGGTTATTCTCTCTCCTCTCCCGATGTATCCAAATGGACTCAAGCCGATATTAAAAATTTCGAGCTTGATGGAAAATCCATGAACGCTCTTCATTGTGGCCTTGATCGTAATGAATTCAATCGAGTTTCCACATGCACCTCATCACATGAAATCTGGAAACTATTGGAGGTTACCCATGAGGGGACCAACAAAGTCAAGGATACTCGATTGGATATGTTCCGTCAGGATTTTGAGTCTTTTTCCATGCATCCATCCGAATCTATTTCTGAAATGTTTACTCGCTTTACTGATGTTTGCAATGGTAGAAAGTCTCTTGGTGATGATGTTTCTGCAGAGACGATGGTCAAGAATATCATTTGGATCCTACCAAGCTCATGGGCACCGAAAGTCATGGAAATTCAAGAAGAAAAAGATATCAAGAACATGCCGGTCGAAGAGCTCATCGGATCCCTCATGACCTACTAGATCACCACGAGGAGGCAAGCTGAAAAGGAAGGCAAACCGATCAAATTTCCAAAGAACATCGCCTTCAAAGTTCAAAAAGAAGAAAGCTCCTCCTCCTCATCATCTTCCTCTTCAAGCGGCGATTCGGAAATGGAGAATCTTGCCCGCAAGATGCACAAATTCATGAAGAAGCACAAGAAGAAGAAATCCCGCAAGGCTCAACCCAACGAAAAATCCGAGCCCAAGGTAACATGTTATGGGTGCGGCGAGAAAGGCCATTACAAGCCCGATTGTCCACTCAACAAGAAAAAGGCCAAGCAAAAGGAGAAGAAGAAGGCATTCAAGGCCACATGGAGTGACAGCTCCTCATCCTCCTCCTCCTCCTCAAGTGACAATGGTAACAAATGCCTAATGGCATTCCATGAGGTAACTTCTTCCGACTCCTCATCCTCTAGTTCTTCAAATTCTTTTAATCACATGTCTTATGAGGATCTTCAACATGCTAGAGATCAATTGGAGGAAGGTTTTCACGAACTTTCTTCCAAATTTGTTGCTTTAAAAAAGAATTTCAAAAAACTTACTTCCGAAAAGGAACAAGTTCTCAAAGAAAAGGAAGAGTTGTCCCTCAAAGTCCAAAATCTTCCCAATGTTGATTCTATGGAATCAAACATCAAAGATTTAAGGGAATCCCTTGCCAAGTTCACCCAAGGTGAACAAAATTTGACCAAATTACTTGGTTCCCAACGCATATCTAGAACCACCAAAGGGCTTGGCTATTCCAAGCAAGCTTCCTCTTCCCATGCTCCAACTATTTTTGTAAGGGGGAGCTCCCAATTTAAATTTTGCAATTATTGCAAAAAACCCGGGCACTTAATTTATGAGTGCAATTGCAAAAATGCCCGGTATGGTAGGCCCAAAACTTTTTTCTTCAAGGATGAATTTTATAGGAGAAGACCCGCCACTAGACAAGTATGGATTGAAAAATCCCTTTTAGCGAGTCTCTCCGGGCCAAAATTTGTCTCGGTTTCAAAAACCTCTCCCCGGTGATTTATTGTTTTTATTTAGGGGGAGTTAGGATCGTTTAAGCCTTTTTGATTTCGTTTCAAAACTTTCAATTCAAAATTTTCGATTCAAAACATTCAATTCAAAACTTTCAATTCAAAATTTTCGATTCAAAACTTTCAATTCAAAACTTTCAATTCAAAATTCAAAAATTTTTCATTTGGTTTAAAAATCTCTATCTTGTTTTTCAACTCATTTCCCTCAATCAAGTTTTATGCCCCGTGCTATTTTGATAATCACAAAGGGGGAGAAATTCTTGGTTGACTGGGGGAGAAATCCTTTAAAGCATGCCTTTAATTTCAATCTTTTACATTGTTTGTTTCGGTGATTGTGATCATCAAAATAGGGGGAGATTGTTGTACCTCTCGTACCCCTAGTGGTTTTACTTTCATGATCACAATCACTCTCTTATTTATCTAATATTGTTTTAAGTGTTTTTGGATGATAGGCATGATTTCTGGTGGCCAAGGAATTGGGCCAAGAAAGAAAGAAGGCAAAATTGACTGTTTTCATGTCTACCGGCCAACCGGTGGCTTCACCAACGGCCAGCTGATGGAACCCAGACAGAAGGCTGAGCCACTGCCTCAGCACCGTCCAACCGGTGGCCTCAGCACCGGCCAGCCGGTGGCACCCAGTTGAATAGTGTTTGCTACTGCCTCAGCACCAGCCAACCGGTGGCCTCATCACCGGCCAGCCGGTGGTGCCAGAGCCCGAAGGCCTCTCCTTTTTGCAAGCACCGGCCAACCGGTGGCTCTGTACCGGTCAGCCGGTGGAGCCAGTCAAACTAGCCGTTGGGCTTTGACCAGCCTGCTCCCAACGGCTCCGAAGCCTTTTCCAACGGCTCCGAAGACCCCGAACGGCCATTTGAGGGTTCCCCCTCTATAAATAAAGGACTAGGAAGCCCTGGAAATATAATGGAACAATAGTGGAACCATATCCAAGCCAAGGAATCCCACGGGAACATTGTTCAACCATTTGGCGAACCTCCGGCGAATTGCCTCAAGGAACCCCACTTGCTCCAACACACTTCCACATCCAAGGAGCACCACCAAAGAAGCTTGGGAGCGCTCTTCATCAACTCCTTCAATCCATTGGCGCCCAAGACTTCCCCATTACGGTTTTTCTTTGCTTTATTCATTTTGAGCTTTAAATTGAGTTTGTGCCTACAAACTCCCATTTCTCTCATCCTCCTCTCTCTTGGGTTTTCACACCACCTTCAAGGTGTGAAGAGGTTAGTCAACCCTTCCCTTTTAAAAGGCTTTATTCATAGGTGAGCTAGCCTTCACCTGTAAGAAGGCTAGTGGGTTCTTGCTCAACCATTGAAAGCAAGTGGGTTCTTGCATAACCATCAAAAGCAAGCTGTAATAGGTTCTAGACTAACCTGAAAAGTCTAGTGGGTTTCTTGCTAAAACCATTAAAAAGAAAGCGGTAGTAAATCTCTCAACGGTTGAGTTGGGAGCGGAGACGTAGGCTTGGGTTTAAGCCGAACTCTGTTACCAAGTTGCGTGTCTTGCCTCTTTTATTTCCGCTGCACTTTAACTTTGATTTTAAATTGTTAATTATTTTTTAAAAGGCAATTCACCCCCCCTCTTGCCATCACTTCCTTTCTTTCTTCGTCCATCAAGTAATGCTAGAGATAATATCCCATGCTTGAAGGGCCTGACCATTAGATAAGGCCCTATAAATCTGGCTAGAAACCATTATATTTATCTATCTTCAATACCAAGTTTAGTTGGCTCCAATAGAATTTATTTTAATCATGTTTTATCCATATATACAAGCCTTGTATTCTTTTAAGAAATGAGTGTGATGGATAACTCCCAATATTTCATGCTGAAAAAGTATGTCATTAATGTCACCAAGGTTAATTCTAGGGTCATGAATTAAAATGTTGATGGATGCAATAATAGTTCATAGAGTACTCCTTTATTGATATATGTCTTTTCCATAGACAAAATAGTGGAAGAAATAGTCATTCCCAATTTCTTCCTCACAAGTACTAATATGATCATCAACATTGAAGGTATTTACATGAAAAATAGAATCATGAAAAAATACCCACAAGGTGTCTATGATTCTAGGAGCACTATTTCTACCAATAAATCAATAACCTCTATTTTACAATCTAGAAAAACCAGAAGAGTAACATTTTTTGGCTTGGAAATGCCTATAAATTCAGGATTATGAACATGTATAAACCTATGTAAGGAAGTGGTTAAGTCATTGTTAGCTACTCCTTGACAGCTTGAGAATAACATATTCATTTAAACCTATGGCTGAGGGTGTTTCCACCTTATTTCATTCCTCCCGACTTCTTCATCTTGGTGGTTTGTTTGGTGGACACACCTTTTATGTCATTTCTAGGAGTGCCTATATGGACATGGGTAAGAGAAAAGGTATTAAGATAAAACAAAGGTTCATGTACATAAAACAACCAATAATGGAATCCTAAACTAAAAAATTCTAATCCCTATATATGTGGTAAACATCCCTCCATCTCACTAACAACTACCCATACTCTGTTTACATAAAAATCATCACCTCACAGTGGTGTGTAACTTCCTATTACCTTGATCAGGTAAATTTTCATTTTTTCTATGTTCCCTTATGGTTTTTGAAATCAATAGATATGTTTTCCAAGGTTTATTGCAGATTGTAGAACAGGTACATGACGTCTACCTAAAGCACATGTCATGTTCATGGGTATGGTTGTGTGTCATAGACTGAGAGATCATGTCGTGAATGGGGAGATCATGAAATGAGATGGTACACATCGTGTAGGGGTTGAATAATGAAAATTAACCTAGGGTTATTTGTTTTTTGGTGTACATTTCCATCATAGCCTACACACTATGACCAAAGGACACACATCGTAACTCAGCCGACACCCAGGTTAAAGTCATGCATTTGTCACCTTCACTAAGTCTATTCATTCCAAACATCATTGCTCTCAACCCTAGGCTTCTCATAGCCAACTTTTAGAGGCTCCCCTTCTTCCGAATTGATCTGACCAGCTTCAGATCTTAATGCGTCTATGGTAAGTCTCTCCGGGTAATTGTTCCCTCCAATTCTTCTTAGTGATTGATCGTGATAGCTCCATATTGTTTCATTATTAGATCATATGTTCCAAGTTGGATGTTTTCTGTTGTTCTCATCTAGATCTTTTATGAGATCTTGTTCTGAAGGTTGTTCCCTGGCTATTTTTGGCGCGACATGCATTCTTCTTTGAGGTATGTGGGTTTCACCTCTTCTGATGACCTCTTAAGTTTAAATTTGGATCAATCCTAATATGTAAGGATTTAATTCTAGGGCCTTCATGATCAGTCTTTAATTTTTATGGTTCTAAGATCTTGTGATGGCTGTGTGTGACCCAGGCTTTGAGTTAGGTGGTTCCATATTTAGCCTATGATAATGAACCTAATCATTTTGCTTTTCAAATTACATTATAAATTGATTTATGAAATTGGCATGATTGTTGTGTGTGTGTAAAAAAGGGTTTTGAAATAAAAATGGTTTTTCCAGGGCTTTTGATAAATGGGTTATAAATTGTTCTGCATGGTTTTAAAGGCATTGAAATGGGTTTGTGAAAAAGATCACTCGGCTTACCTTGGGTACTTAGGTGGAGGTTTAGCTTGTGGACATCATCCACTTATTTGAGATTATAAAAAAGTTTTTTTTCTAGACATACTATATTTCCTAGTCCTATTGTCTAAGGGGACCAATATTTAAAAATTTTTTTTTGGGGGGGGGGTGGGGGTTCAATCATGGGGTAATCCTCTGCTTCCTCGGCCATTAGTTCTAGGATCAGTTTAGTTCACTTGATTCTTATTGTACGAGTATCTTGATGCCTAGACCTGTAGTATTCCTTGGTGCTGTAATACCTGTGATTCTATTTTGAATTGATTAGATTTATATGTTTTCCTTGATATACATGTTTGTGCTTGTGGAAAATGTTATGGAAAAATATGATTTGAAGCTATTATAACAACTTTTGTTTAGAACTATGGAAAAGGGAAATATTTACCATGATTTTTATAAAACTTCTTTACAACTTATCATGACATGTTTTAAATTTTAAATGTTCATATATAATTTCTTATATAGAGACTTGTTATGGAACACCTGGGTGGTATCTTACTAAGATTATTAGCTTACACCCTGCACAATGCTTCGCTAGTGCATAGTCCTTTTTTTGTCTTCCAATTTAGGGAAAGGAAAGGCTACATAGGGATGCGAAGAAGTTCATTTTATTTGGGATGAATAAATGATGGTGAGATGGTTGAGGTTTTTCCATGCCATCATTAGAGTAGTTGTTTGTTTTGAGTCCCATGTAGTTGGAATTTCCTTTTGGACTTTTAGTTGTTGTTATAGTTGTTTTTTTGCGGTTTTCTTATAGTTATGGAATATATATATTTTCAGTCTTCTATTGTTACTTTATTTCTCTATATACATGTTCCATGTGGTTGTTCAGGTTGGGTGAAATCATTCCCTCGGTTTTGTTGTTCGATGCCCGGGTGCTTATCGTCAGCCCGCGGGGATCAAGAATTACCTTTGGGTATGTGATGTAATGGGTCAGGCTCCTATTTGACAGTAACCCATGACAATTAATTATAGTTTGGTATTAGAGGAGGTCTTTCCTCAAGTTTATTTTTCATGGGATGTCTGTTAGACTGGAGATAGGATGAGAATGAATTGATAGGTATGTTGTGGTGAGTTTTTGGCCAGCTCTTGTCGTAATGAGACTCAATTTAGAATTGGATGTTCGGATATGTGTTTCTATTGTTGGTTTTCCCTTTTAAATTTATCAGTTTCTACTTATGGGTTTTCTAGTTTGAACTAAGATTTTTTTTGTGTCTAATCATTATTTTGTTTTGGTGTGCGATAGTATGTTTCTGAGACATCTTGCATAGGGTTCTCTTGAAGGTGCAACTGATGATCCTCAATGTAATCCACATACAGATCATAATCTCATCAAGACAATCACAAGAGTAGTTTTTTCTGTTGTTCAAGATGTTCCATGTGTTTAGAACGCAGTGACTGAGGTACTTCTAGGAGCTAAAGGGGAAAGAGATCGATTATGGGAGTTCTTGCACAAGAATCCACCATCCTTTAAATGTACGACTGAACCTTAAGAGGTGGAGGATTGGATGGACATGATCGATCAAATGTTTTAATTTCTAGAGACACATGATAATATCAGGGTGAAGTGTGGAACATTCATACATGAGGGTTTCGACAAGCGTTGGTTGGACATTATGGTTCTAGCAGATAGATATGTGGGCTTGGATTAGAAGGGTTTAAAAACCCTATTCTTTTAGTAATTTTTTCCAGAGTCTCTGATGTTGGAAAAATCTCTGGAGTTATTGTCATTGTAGTAGGTAGCGCATTCGGTGTTGTCAGACACCAACTGGATTGCTGGGATTTTCTGTTTTTTTCGTATGTGGTAATGAATGACCAACTGAAGGCACATAAGAACCAACCAGATTTATGAATAGACATTATATTGCAGGTGTTCATGTTGAATCTTTCTACCTATGTATAGACAGTAGATAGAGATATGATGGAAAAGATTAATATGGCAGGAAAGGTTGGCCTTTTCACCTCTTCTCTTCCATCTGGTGATAGATTTAGTGGCATGCATGGGATGAATAGGAAGTGACAGGACCTTTACAGGAGTGGTGGGTGAGTGTCTCAGTAGATAGCCTTCTCTAAACTTTCTATTTTGGATGGTAGTGTGCTTATGGATGGATACTAGTGAGGAAAGGGGGTCACACAAGACAATCATGTCCTATGGCCATATAGACCTGCAATAGTTGTGTACATTTTGGTCATATACAATGTTTTTGCCATGCTATGAATATGACTCATTATGGTTAGGGTTTGTCGGCTCTAAAGGATAATGTAATGCAGTTAGAAGCATAAAAGACTATATAACTCTAGCCACATGGATTAATAGTGAATCATTTACAAGGAATAGATGAGTGTCCAATTGAATTTGCAGTCTGGAAATAGTGAGAGGTACGCTCCTTATTGAGGCTTCATTGGCTACTACTTTGTTTGATATTGGGGCCTCCCACTCATTTACATATAAAATTTTGTTGATATTTTGAAACACCCATTGTAACTTATTTCTTTTACAATGTAGTTAGTGACACCTCTTCACAAGAGGAAGTGGTAGGGGTTCGGGTGTTCTTGTTTGTTCACGATAGTTGGCACGGAGTTGCTCTGGATTTTATCATTCTTGATTTGGATCTATTTGAAGTCAACATCGGTAAGTATTGGTTTTTCAATCATTGAGATAAGATTTATTTTTATAATTGGTGTGTTTTGTTTCTTACTGTCGATGGGAGCACTCATGTGTTTCAGGGAGAGTGGGGCACGAGGTCAGGTCTTGCAGGACCGTCCCTTCCAGAGCTCAGGAGTTTCTTGGTTTCTGTTACAATTGATATTGTTGTGAATCCCTATGTTGTTGTCTAAGACTTCCCTGATGTTTTCAATGATTATTTCTCTAATATACTTCAAGATAGAGAGGTAGAGTTCACGATTGTCCTACTACTAGGTACGTAGCTGATATATATACCTTCTTACCGTATAGAACCTGCAGAGTTAAAATAACTCAAGATATTGTTGGAAAACCTATTAGAGAAGGTTTTTGTTCCCCTAGTGTTTTTCCTTGGGCATCCCCTGTGATCTTTTCCAAGAAAGTTAATGGTTTACTTCGGCTATTTTTGGACTATCGGAAGATGAACCTGGTAACAATTAAGAACAGATACCCTTCTCCTTGTGAGGATTAATTTTTTTTTGTTTTTTTGAAGGGGGGAAAGTGGTTTTCAGAGATCGATCATTGATCAGGTTATCATCATCTCAAATTTCATGAGTTTGATATACTGAAGATGACCACCAAGAGAAGGTATAGCCATTATGAATATCTCATTATGCCGTTCTCTCTGACAAATGCTCTTGCAGTTTTTATGGGCTTGATTAATCGTATATTCCACCAATATATTGACAATTTTTTGGTAGTTTTCATGGATGATATTTTGGTTTATTCAAATTCCAACCCTGAGCATGAGCAGCATTTGAGTTTGGTTTAAGAGATTCTGAGAAATCCCCTTCTATATGGAAAGTATTTAAAATACATTTTCTAGATTCGATAAGTATTGTTCTTGGGGAAATTTGTTTTTGAGGAAGGCATGTCAGTTGATCCGGAGAAGGTAAAACCTTTGTTTTTTAGGAAGGAACCACAAATGTGTTTGAGATATGAATCTTCCTTGGCTTCGGTGGATAAATATGATGGTTCTTTGAAGATTTATCTAAGATGGTGTAACATTTGAATACTATTACCAAGAAATCAGTGAAATTATCATGGGATGAAACGTTTCGGTATTTAATTGGTGAATTGAAATGACTTTTGACATCAGCACATGTTCTGATCTTACCAGAGCCAGGTAAGTGGTACATGGTGTTTTTTGATCCATCTAGTGCTGGTTTTGGATGTTTGAATATGAAGGATGATCATGTTGTAGCTTATGGATCTCATTATCTCAAACCACAAGAGAAGAACTACCCCACTCAAGATTTTGATCTTCATGCAGTGATGCATGCACATAAATGATGGAAGAACTATCTCTTTGGGGAGAAGTTTAGGGTTTTATCTGATCATAAGAGTCTGAGCTAAATATTTTTCCAGATGGAATGGAATCTCATATAGAGATTATGGGAAAAATACCTTCAAATTTTTGACATTAACATCACCTACACTCCAGGGAAAGGGAATGTAGTTGTAGACACTTTAAGAAGGAAGGTACCATCATAAGGTGTTCTGAAATCAATGGAGGAGTGTAATATTATAGGTATTTTTGCTCATTTGTTCTTGGTCGCTCATGAGGATGTTGTAGGTATGGTTCTGACCAGTTTTTAGTTGTCATAATCTCTCATGGAGTATATCATAAATATAAAATAATAAGATGATGAGTTTCAGTATATTTGGGAATAACTTTATGGTGGGGAGACAGTTTCTGGATGATCTCTTTCTTTAGATGGCATAATTCACTTTGGGATGTGATTTTTCATCCCAAATCCTTTAAGAAGTTCAATATTTTTTTTCATATCTCTTCATGGTCCATTCATCTAGGCTCTAAAAATATGAATTATGACATGAGAAGACGGTTTTGGTGGATGGGTATAAAATGTGACATTGAAAATTTTGTGTCCCATTGTTACACCTACCAACAGATAAAGTCAGATCCCTCAAAACCTTCTAGATTTCATAAGCCTCCTCCTGTTCTGGTTTGGAAGTGGGATGAGGTGTCCAGGGATTTTTGTTGTTGGGTTATCATGGACGCCCAAGGGAAAAAAAGCTATCTGGGTGGTTTTTGAGAGGTTGATGAAGTCTTCTCATTTTAGTCCAATTAAAGGCACCACTAATGTTGAAGATATGGCTAAGATATATGGGATTTAGATCGTGAGGATAGACGTGGGCCTTTCTACTATTGTTTTAGATATGGATCCATGGTATACCTCACAGTTATGAATGATTGTTCAAGAGGTAATGGGGACTCAGGTCAAGTTGAGCACAAATTACCATCCACAGACAAATGGCTAGATAGAGCATGTAATATAGATAATAGAATATATTATTCATGCATGCGTCTAGTATTTTGGTAGATTGTGGGATAACCATCTCGGACTGGTTGAGTTTTTTACAGGAACAGTTACTAGTCGTCGATCAAAAGGGCTGTTTTTGAGGCATTGTTTGGTCGTTCATGTAGATCACCTATTTATTGGTAAGAGGTGGGTGAAGTAGCTTTGGTTGGACCATGTATGGTTCTATAGACATTGAAAATTATTCAGGAGGTGTTATGATGGCTAATTCCATCCCAGAGTTGACCGAAATTGTATACAAATCTGCAGCACCATCCTTTAGAGTTTTCCACTGGTGATTTAGTTTTAATTAAAATTAATCCCCAGTTAGGTCACTACCGACTTGGAAAATATGGAAATTTGGCTCCAACATATGTTGGACCATTTGAGATCACTAAATTGCTTGAAAAAATTTCTTTTCAGTTATCATTTCCAGATCAGTTGATGGGAATTCCTGACATTTTCCACAAATCTATGCTTCAAAACTATCACCCTGATCCCACTCACATTCTGAATTGGGAATAAATTGAGTTAGAAATATATTCTTCTATTTTGGAGAAACTGGTGGAGATTTTTGACTCTCAAGAGAATGTCTTGGGTGGGAATTCAATTAATTTGGTCAGAGTCCTATAGAAACAAGGTTCGAATTCCCAAGAGACTTGGGAATGTGAGTCATTGATGAAGGTGCAATAGCCTCATCTTTTTTCAGGGAATACATCTTCCACATGACTTCCCAATGATATAATTTCCTTATGGATTGTATATTTAAACATCCTATTACCTTGGTTAGGTATGTTTTCCTTTTTTATATGTTATGTTATAGTTTTTAAAATCATTTGATTTGTTTTTCTTTGTTTACTGCAAACTACAGAACATGTACATGTTGTGTACCGGAAGTACATGTCATGTACTTGGTGCTAGTTGAATGTCGTGGACTAGTAGATCATGTCTTGAATGGGGAGAACGTGGCATGAGTTGGCACACATCATTTACCTGAGTTACACATCATGTCGGGGTTAAATAAAATATTTTTAACCTGAGGCAATTGGTTTTTTTCATACTTTTCCAGTGTGGCCTATACGCCGTGACCAAAGGATACACGTCATGAATCAACCTACTCCCAGTTTAAAGTATCTCTTTTGGAACTTCTTCTTAGTATATTCATTCCAAAATTCATTACTATCGACCTTATGATGATACTAAGTGACTTTCAGAGGTGCCCGTCCTTCCATATTGATCTGATCATCTTTGGATATTCATTGAATCTACAATCCGTAACTCTATATAAGTGTTACCTCCAATTAATCCTATAGATTTATTGTGATAGTTCTCAAGATTTTCATTATCAAATCTTCTCATCCAAGTTGGATGTTTCTTGTTGTTCTCATGTAGACCTGTTGTGAGACCTTATTCTGAAGGTCATTCCTTGGATAGTTGTGGTGTGGGGGGCATTCTTCTTCGAGGTATGTGAGTTTCTCCTCTTATTATAACCTCTTGAGTTTATATTTGGATCAATACTAAGATATGAGAATGTGATTCTTGGGCCTTCATTGGCATTCTTGAGTTTCATTAGTTTCAGTATCCCAGGGAAGGCATGTGTGACCCAGACTTTGAGGTAGGTGGTTTCTTCTCTAGCCTATTATAACGAACATAATTTTTTATTTGAAAATTGCTTTATAAATTGATTTATTAAATTTACATGATTTTTGTGAGTTTTGAAAAAGGTGTTTTAACGAAAAAATGGGTTTCCTTAGATTTTTATAAATGGATTATAAATGGTTTTGAATAGTTTTCAAGATATCGAAATAGGTTTTTTGAAAAAGAGAACATTGGTTATCTTGGGTACATATGTGGAAGGTTGATCTTAAGGCCATCATACATTGCTTCGTGATTATCAATGATATTTTTTTTGTATTTCCTCTATTACCTAGGCCTATTATTCAAGGGTTCAGATATTGAAATTTTGGGGGGTTTGCTCATGGGGTATTCCTCTGATTCCTTGGCCCATTGTTCTAGGATCAATTTTGTGCACTTGATTCTTATGGTATGATTAGTATACAACCTAAAACTATAGTAGTCCTTTATGTTGTGATACATGTTCTTCTATTTTGTTTTTCTGGGATTCATGAGTTATCATTGATAAGCATGTTTTTTCTTGTGCAAATGTTATGAAAAAATACTATTTGAAATAATTATAATTGATTTTGTTTAGAATTATTGAAAATGGGAATGTTTACCATGGTTTCTATAAAACTTTTTTACTCCTTATCTTTCCATGTTTTAAATTTTAAATGAGCATACATGATTTTTTTATACAAATACTTATTATGAAACTCCTGGGTCGAATCCTATTGATCATGTTATCTCACACCATGTGTGCTGCTTCAGTTGTGTGTAGACCTTTTTTTATCTTTCAGTGCAGGGAAAGGAAAGGCCTTGTAGTGATGTGGCATGGTTCATGTCAATTGGGATGGATAGATGAAGGTGAGATGGTTGCAGTTCATCCAGGACATCGTTGGAGTAACTTTTGGTTTTGAGTCCCTTGTAGTCGCACTTTTCTTTTGGAGTTTTAGTTGTGGTTACAATGGTTTTATTTCTACTATTTTCTTACAGTTATGGAATATATATATATATATATTCAGTCTTCATTTATTCATTTATTTCATTATATATTTATTCCATGTGGTTGTTCGGGTTGGGGAAATCATTCCCTCAGTTTTGTTGTTTGATGCCCCGGTGCTTGTCATCATCCCATGGGGATTGGGAACGTTCTTCAGGTGTGTAACATATCATGTTGGGAGTCAGGTTGTGGGTAACCTTGGTCGGTTCGTTACATGGTGTCATACCCTTACTACATCATAAAAAAAGCAGTAAAATATCCTATGTTAGTGTACAATGTGTGAGATAAATATGATTAGTAGAATCCAACCAAGGTATTCCATAATAAATCTCTATAAAATAATCCAAATATGATCAATATTTAAAAAAAACATGAAATGATTAAATAGTTTTAACATATATATCAAATCATGGGAAAAATAATCCCCCATTTAAAAATACATTCACAAAATCCATATAATATAGTTTCAAATCGTAATTCAAATAAAATTCATTCTCTTCATCAAATCATGAATCATATCATATTAAATAAAAAAAAGTAAAAATAAAAGTACAATAGAGATCACCCCTATGATAACATAGGTTCAGGCTATCTAGGTAACTCGTACCTTTATAAAAAATTAAGACAAGTGAACATTAGAAGTCCCAGAAGCTAAAGCATCTACAATCTTTGGATGGAGGAACACCCTAGAAAGTAAACACCCTCACAATGCTAAGATCAAGTTCCTAGAGATAATGATTCTGTGATCTAGGAATGATAGAACACCTAAGAATGATTACCCCCATACGATGTCAAAGTAAACGGTCTAATACAAAACCCTCCACATATGCACCCAATAATATCATGTGTTATATATGTCAAATAATTTCAAAATGGATTATCAAATTTTATAAACAAACTTTCAAAAAACCACTTTCCATCCCAAAATCATAATTTGAAAACGAATTTCACAAACCATTACATAATTATTTACAAACCGTATTTCATTTACAAAAGCGGTAAAAACATCTTTTATAAAACCCCCCTTTTTAGAGGTGTGTTATACAATTAAAGGATCATTTCATTGATCATTTTCAAACAATTTAAGAAACAAAGAGAATTCATGGTTCATTAAATATATTATAGATATGGAAACACCTTCCCCTCACTCAGTTTACATATAAACCATAAATTTTTCTGCACACTACAATGAAAGGAAACATAAGAGAAAATGTGAACAATAACAAAATAATTTTTTTGAAAACATAGAGGTGATTTTCTGTAATTAAAAGGTCGATGAACATGTCAAATAATTTAATATCCTAATTTTTACAACGATAATAAAAACCCTCTTGTGAAAAAATAATAATATCATAAGTGGAGAATTGATTTCTTAGTAAAATAACATAATAATGTGATAAAGGTTGTGCTTGAGAAAAAACCATGTAAACACTTTAGAATATTCAGTGAAATATTTTCAGAGTCAAACAATAAGTTAATATATGATTTCAAGACCTATAAAGGCTAAGTGATGATAGATTAAAAATATTCAATATATTATATTATGTTCTTGAAATTTATTCAATATAATTGAATAAATCTAAAATGGTGCATCGTATGAGAAATCTTAAACCACCATTAGCTTCAGAACACATTGTTTACCCAAGACAGGGTATAACATTTATATGCATCATATGTTTGGATGGCTCTATCATTATAAAAACCATTTTTATTTTTAATTATTTATTCATTCTATTTTTTAAATAATAAAAAATTAATATCTCTCAAGTGGTGAATCATTTTAAATATATAAGACCACAGTTGGGTTTGGAATAGGGTGTTAACCCTAGATGGGGTATAAAGTTTATACACAAAGAGTATTTGGTCAGGTTGCTAATTATTTTAAGTTTTTTAAAAACTATAAGAAATAAGAAATAATATTATATTAATTTAATTATTAAATAAAATAAAATTTATTGTTTGTTATCCCTAACATTCATGCCCAAACTCCATTTCCATGCATGAGTGATTTAAAAAGCATTGGTTTTGGATGGTTTTCAATAGTTTCATTTGTCAATTCCTTAATGGGGTTTTTTACACACATTTTGGGAATTATATATGGTTTGATTCAATTTCCATTAATTATAGAAAATGTGTGGTGTGGGTATTGAAATACTCGATTGTTTCCCTATTCATCGTCATTTGGCTCTATGGAAACCGAGCATTCCCTAATCTCATTGTGCATGACCGGTGAATCTCCTTCGTTCTTCCTCCTCAATGATCTCCTTCCTCGATCATGAACCTATTTGAGTCTTCCATTGAGTTGTGCCTTCAAGTTTTTTGTTTATTTTTTATTTTATTTTATTTTATTTTCTTTTTCCCTTAGTCAGTTATATCTATAATTCGAGAAAACATTATAAAAAATGATCAATATGTAAGGGATAATTGCATAAATGTTTTTTAGATAATTTTAACTTGAATTATTATTTTCTGATAAACCAAATTTATAAAAGGATAATTTATTTTAAATTTTCAAATGGTAATTTTTCATGAATTTTTACAAAATTATCAAGAGATAATTTATCAAATTATCAGGGGATAACTAAAAAAATAATAAAATAAAAATTGAATAAAATTATTGAAGGAATAATTATGTGAAATTACCGAATAAGAATTATTAAGAATTATCAAATGATATTTTCACCAAATTACTGAAGGCTAATTGTAAATAGTTATCAACAAATTATTACAGTTAACTATCCTGATATAATTGCGGGATTATATATGACAAGTAATTAAACGAAATTGTTGATGGCTAATTATTTAAATTATTAGTGAATAATTAAAAATAACTACAACTTGTGTTCTCAACTTAATTTAGAGATATTATAATATTGAATGTGGTTTATAATTTTTCTAAGGATGTTTTTGTGAAATCACATGTTGATAAAAAACTGTAAACCAAATAATATCCAAAATATAGAATATATCATCACATGTAATATTTTATTTCATTTGGAAATAAAATAGATCTTTTGATTCTAGTAAACCCTTGTTATACCTTGATAACCAATGTGTGGACAACTCAAGACATTGAAGTGTCATTTTTTATGATAATAAAATCGTGAATAAGTCTTCTAAACTTTTTAGGTACGAAGTTACTTACTTTCTTGGGCAAGCATTTAGAGTTGTTGCCTTAATGGTTATATTTTTCAGCATTTGATTGATTGTGATTGATTGTGATCACATGTGTGTGTTTTAGTGTTTCCCATAAAAACTATTGAGATTCCATGTGTGATATTAGTATATATTTTATCAATTTATGATTATGATCACATGTTGTTTTGTATGATTCTATATTCTCATGTTGATATACTATTCTTACTTACATTCTCACCCTGTATAAGTATTACCTTTCCATGTTGGTTGTTAGTGGTTTTTATGACACTTGGACCATCGTGACTTTCTTATTCCCTAGTGGGGGATAATGCTTTAATGTAACCATAGCGATGAGGGAGCTGAGAACAGGGTGGAGGTACGAGTACACCATGGCATCATGTAGAGGGTGGGCTCAAGGATTCCATGATGAGAAGTTTCATTTACCACAAGATACCATAGTTGATGTTAGTACTAGTTATTCTCATCTAGAGGATTTGGGTGACATGGTCCACATAGAGGATAGATGATCTCACGTATCACCTTCATGACACTATGAAGTTGCCGTACAAGGGATAGTTTGTTACCTCTAACTCATTTAGATATCATCTAACAGAGAGATGAAGTTGGTTAGTTTGGGGGTTTGTATTCATGGTTAGTGTACTACCGCTCACTTTTAGCTTTTACATTTATGCACTTTATTTATTTATTATTATCAATTTATACACTTTTATACAAGAGAACATCAGGATAAGAACATATTGGTGGTGTCCTACTGAGTCTTTTACACACACCCTACTTGGGAATTTTGATGTTCTCATAGTTTTCATGAAAGACCTAGTGAAGGGAAAGGGCCCTGTGGTGAATCGCTGAGCAAGTGGAGCCTGGAGTTGGGGCGGACCAGGATAGACACTGGAGGATCTTGAAGTTCATTTACATATTTTCTATTTTATGTATTTTGGATAGGCTTTCCACACTTGGAGCTAGTTTTATTTACATGACTTGTATGCCAATTTTGTCTACATAATTACCCTGATTATTTATTATATTGTATTTATTTATTATTTTTCATATAACATGATATAGAGGGTATAGTCTCCCTAATGATAGTCATAGATCCTTGTTTCTAGACGATAGCCTCTTGCGTATAGGGAGGCACACTGGTGCTCATGTGCCATTCTATCTCAAACCCAAAGGTTCAGATTGGGATGTTAAAAAATGGTATTAGAGGTCAAGAAAAACTAAATTTTTTCTTCTCTTGTATTGATTTGGGATAGGGTAGAAAAAAGATAGGACATTGGGACTCATTCTGGGGAATTATGTCTATGTCTGGCCAGCACTACAAAATAGACCTCTGAGTTTCCATATGGGTATATTTATGTTCTATTTTTAATATTGATAAAAATAACCTTGAGTGATGCATATTGTGAAATATGTGATTTATAATATTTTGTATATGTTCATGCATCATGGCTAAGCATGTAGGTTCATATTCCATATATATACATGTTGTTTTGCTGTATAGTAGTTCATTAATTAGATGCCTTGATTTGTGCTATTTGATCGGGATATTTGTTATGTGTGATATATCCATGTTTCCATGTTGTGTGATATATCTTTTTTGGCATTAATTAATTTAATTGAGCATGTTGTTTTGTTAGTGTATATATATGAGTATTGTGGCTAACATGTAGGGACATAAACAATGGTTAGTATTAGGAGTGGTATACCTTGGGTTAAGAATAGACTTCTAGCAAAACCTTGTTTGAACTCATAGGCAGTTTAGGTCAATTCATGTTCTTATTTGACTTTTTGTTTTAGATGATACCACCATGAAGATGTATGGTGGGACCACTGTCAGAGTAGGTCTCTCTTGAGCATGTCCCCATACCAGCTCCAGTGGTGCAAATAGTGGTTCCTTATTAGACACTGTTGAGTTCCACTGTGGACAACATGTGGTATTTTTAGCTCTAGCATCATTCATCTTACCAGGGCACTGGTGGACCATATTATTCTAAGGATTGGGTGGATATTATAGAGTGTATCTTTAACCATGTGGAGATGACATCAGATAGCAAGGTGACACTATTAGGCTTCATGCAATAGGGACCCTCTAGCCATTGGTGGGGAGTATAAGATAGGCTTGATGATGTCAGTGTCTCACTAGGGAGGCCTTCAAGGCCCCTTATTTAAATATTTTCCATAACACACTGAATATATATTGAGCATAAGAGTTCGTGGAACTCTATTTGGATCCCATGACAATATTCGCATTTTTGTAATTTTTACCAAGTTCCTCCATTTTACACCACTCTGGGCTAGTAATGTGGTTTAGAAGGCTAGGATGTTTAAAATTGTTCTTCGTACCAACCTTAGATATTAGGTCTAGAACATTGACATTGCTTTATACTCAGAGGAATTGAGGAATTACTTGACCATATATAGGATTCTCAAGTATATACAAACATCTAGAATTTTCCTTCCTTTCACTAATCAGAAAGGTGGACCTTCCACTACTGCTGTGAATACTTATTTTGCTAGAAAAACAGGAAGGTGGTTAACATATAGTAGGGTAGTAGAATAAAAGTGCAATAGATATCAGTCTATTCAATCCTCTATAGAGGTGATCCATTGTACATTATCTGTGGGATGTTTGGATACTACTATCAGGTGTGCATGATACCCCAAATCTAATGCCGAAAATGTGGAAGGAATGGGAACCTCCAACATTTTTGTTACATAATATCATCTTGGAGAGGGATACCAACACATATAGGGGGAAGAAGGTCTGGGAATGGACATTAGAAGAAGATGTAAACCTCTCAGACATTAGGAGTTTAGGGATAAGGTCATAAAAATGATGTAGTTTGGGATTATGGAGGGGATAAGATTCCAACAGATTGTGGGAATGGGCATTCCATCATTCAAGGTTTGGTTTTGATCACTTATAGTCTATCTACTACTTTATTTGATACTGGTGCATATTATTATTTTAAATTCACACAAGTAGTTTGTATACTTGACTTACCAGTCAAGTAATCATCTATGTTAGTCTCTCTTAATACAAAATTGGGAACATGAGTGGACCATCTTCATCGATGACCAAAATATCCACTATATTTTTCCATATTTAGACATATACGAGAATTCATGATTCTAGAGATGACGAATTTTGATGTGATCCTTGACAAGGGCTGGATGACCAGCATCTGAGCTTACATTGATTGCTATCATATATGGTTATCTTTTAATTTTCCAAATGGAGATAAGTTCTTGATGACTGGAGAGTGGGGATCAGGACAAGAAAAAGTTGGACCAGACTTGAGTCAGCTTGGGATGATTACAACACAGATGGTGGGATTACAACTTTTATTAAGATCTTTAGTAGCATCCTCATCCTTTCCACTATTCGTGGATCTCTATTCGAATATTTTTCCAAATGGATTTATAGTAATTCTTCCTAAATTAGGATTTTTCTTTGAGTTAAATCATATACTAGGAGAGAAAAACATTTTGATACCAATATATTTTATGGATATAACTGAGAAGAATGATCTCATAGTTTAGCTATCATACATGAAGAGTAAGGGTTTTGTCAGACCAAATACTTCATAGTACGGTTCAACAGTTTTGTTTGTTAATGAGGTGGAAGGTAGAAATTTTGTATGCATTGATTATGAGTAGATGAAACAGGTGATGATGAAGTACATAAATCTATTCCCTAGTATCGATGGTATTTTTGATCATCTATAGGGTTCCCAATGGTTCTCTAAGATTTATCTTTGATCATGTTATCACCAGTTGCGGGATAGAGAGGTGGACATTTTAAAGATGGTGTTTTACAACATATATGGACTATGAGAGTACATAGTAATGTTGTTTAGGATGAAGAATGCACCATTAGTTTTCATGTACCTCATTAACAAGATCTTCCATCCATACATGGAATCATTCATCATATTATTCATTGAATTTGTCCTTAACTACTCACTGACACCACAACAACATGCAAGGAACCTGTAGATAGTCTAGAGTATGCTTCAAGGACATAGGATTTATGCTAAGGCATTGAAGGGTGACTTCTGGATTTGGGTCTTGAAATTTATAGGACATGTTTTGTATGATAAATATATTTATGTAGACCCTAATAAAGTTGAATAATTCATATCCAAAATGTTTCCCCACAATGTATTTGAGATTAAGTGGTTTCTGGGTTTAATAGGATATTATCGACATTTTATCCATGATTTCTCTCATATTTCAAAACCCATGGTAGCACTAACCAATAAGGGAGTATATTAATAATGTTCAAACTAATGTGAGGAGGATTTACTATGGATAGAGAGAAGGTTTATGAAAACTCTAGTACTGACACTCCATGATCCTGGGATTGGTTATAAAGTGTACTATAATGCATCAGAATTTTTTTGGGTCGATGCTAATGCAAAGAGAGAAGGTCATATCCTATGGGTCTCTTCAGCTATGAAGAAATGATAAGAAATACCCTACACATGGTTTGAAGTTGGAAGTGGTGGTCTATGCTATGATTTTGTGGAGACACTATATCTTTGGTGAGAGATTTATTTTTTATAAGGACCACAAGAACCTATGCTATATATTTACATAGAGGGATTTGAACCTGATACAGAGGTGCTGGTTTGAGTATCTACAAACAGTTGACATTGAGATGGTGAATTCACCTGGTAAGGGTAATGTCATTATAGATTCTCATAGCCATAAGAAACAGGCTAAAGAGGATATTTGGTAGAGGCCACCATAGGAGAATAGGTGATCAATATTCTTATTGAATAGTTGGAGGGTTGATGCATTGGAGGATTTCAGATCCATGAAGTTTTCCCCTTTATTGATTAAATCTTATTTTCTGGATCATGTGAAGACTATTTAGGAGTCAGACATAGATTTTATTATCATGAGGGAAAAGAAAGTTGGGGGTGACCTGAAACCTGAATGAAATTTGGGTGACAATGATGTTGTCTTGGTTCATGAGAGAGTCGTTGTCCCATATTCTATTAGAGATGAGCTGATGATGGATTGCCATACCTCTATATGGGAAATACATCTTTGTGTGACCAATATGTTCCATGACTTCAGGAGGCAGGTCTGGTGGTTGGGTATGAAAAGAGACATTTCTAGTTTTATCTCCCAATGACTTACCTATCATAGGGTAATATTTGAGGACCAAAACCCTGGTGTATTATTACAGTCACTTCTTATAACTATGTGGAAGTGGGATTAAATCACGATTTAATTTTTGATGGTGCTACCCAGGACCTCGAGTAGTCATGATACAGTATGTGTAGTTATTTATCGGTTAAAAAAGTCTTCTCACTTTTTAGAAATCACAGAGACACACTTAGTAGAGGAGTTGGGAATGATCTTTGTACAATAGATCATGAAACTTCATGGATTCCCATTAAAAATAATTAGGTATAGATGTGCGCTTTACATCCCACTTTTGGGTGGGCTTGCTGAAAGCCCTAGGGATTCAACTGATGTTATGTACGACCTTCCACCCATATACCAACAGACAATTTGATTGGACTATATTCATATTACAGTATATACATTGAGCTTGTGTGCTTGATTTTGGAGGATAATCAGATTACCACCTATCCATGGTTGATTTCATATACAATAACAATTATCATTATTCAATTCAGATGACACCATATGTGGCTCTTTATGGGAGGTCATGTCTCTCACCTCTCTGTTGGAATGAGACGGGTGAGGTGGCTATTTTTGGCACCAATATGGTTTAATAGGACTTTGAGAAAGTGAAACTAATACAAAAAATAATGATGACCACATAGAGAAGACAAAGACCATATACATACCATAAGATAAGACCCTTGGAGTTTTCTTTGAGAGATCATGTTTTCTTGAGAGTGACTCATCAGTTAGGGAACAAAAATCTGGGAAAGTAGGACAAGTTAGCATCATGTCTTTTTGGACCCATTATGGTCCCTGAGTATGTAGGGGAAGTGAAATATCGTCTAGAACTCCCTTCTCGCTATTGAGGTATAAATGACATGTTCTATGTGTCATTGCTTCAATGGTATATACCTGACCATACACATGTTATTGATTCTGGGGATGTTGAGATAGAGGTAGACATATCTTATGGGGAATTTTCGGTGAAAATCATATATCTAAGCGAGAAGGTGTTGCGATTTAATATGGTACCACTAGTTTGGATTCAATGGCAGCATGGACTGATCTAGGAATTGTTGTGGGAGCGTGAGTCTGATGTTCGAGCTCGTTGGCCTCAGTTGTTCGACCAATACCATAAGAGTTACTTCTCGTGGATTATAAGTTAATAGAGGGGTGAAATTGTAATATAATGATTTTTTACAATGACAATAAAAACCATCTTCTGAAAAATTATTAATATATTAAGTGGGTAAAATGATTTATCAGTGAAATAACATAATAACATGTTAAAGGCTGGGCAAAAAAGAAAAATTCCATTCAACACTTGGTAATATTCAAAGATATATTTTCAGAGTCAGATAATAAGATTTTGTGAGATTATGAGGCTCATATAGCCTCAATGAAGAGAGAGAAAAAATATTAAATATATTATATTAAGTGAAGGAAATTTATTAAAAATAATTTTAAAAAACCAAAATGGTTAGTCATATGAGAAATATAAGAATACTAGTAGGTCTAGAATGTGTTTTTTACCTTTGAAGATGTACAACATTTGTAATCATCAGACATTTAGATGACTCGCTCACAATACAGACCTTTTTAATTTTTAATTAATTATTTATTCTATTTTTTAATTAATAAATAACTAATATCTCTTAAATGGTCCATCATATGAATAATTATAGACCATAGTTGGGTCCTGAATGGGGTTCTTACCTTAGGTAGGGTATAAATTGTATACGCAAAGATCATTTGGTGAGGTTGCTAATTAATTTAATTTTTTAATAATTATATTAAATAATTAATTATTTTAGTTTAATTTATTTATTAAAAAAAGAGGTTACTATTAATCATCCCCAACTTTCATGTCCAAACTCCATTTCTACACATTTTGGGGTCAAAAGATTCATTTTTGGATCATTTTCAACCATTTTATCTATCAAATCATTAATGGGTAGTTTTTAAACACTCCGTCGGGTATTAAAAACATTTTGATTCAATGTTATTTAATTATGAAAAATGTGTGGTGTGGGTATAGAAATACCTGATTTTTTTCATTCATCCTTGGGTGGCCCCATTGAAACCAAGTTGTCCCAGATATCATTGTGTGTGATTGGTGAATCATCCACTTTCATACTCCTCGGTTATCTCTTTCATCGACAGTGAACCTACATGAGTTATGTCTAAAAGTTTGTATTTTTATTTTATTTTATTTTATTTTATTTTTTACGTTTTTACAATATTTCTATAATTTGTGAAAAAACATTATAAAAAATGACCAATCTCTATAGGATAATTCCATCATTTTTTCATATGATTTTACCTTGAATTATTATTTTCTAATAAACCAAATATATAAAAGAATAATTTATTATAAATTGTCAATATATAATTGTGTGAAAATTGTTACAAAATTATCATGATATTTTTTATTAAATTATCAAGTGATAATTTATAAAATTATAAAATACAAATTGCATGAAATTATTGAAAATATTTATTTGAAAGAGTCGAATAAAATTTATGAATAATTATCAAATGGTATTTTAACCAAATTATTGAAGTATAATTGTAACTACCAAGCGATAATTAAAATTAACTATCGTGAGATAATTACATGATTGTAAAATGAAAAATTATTAAAAGAAATTATTGATGGATGATTATTTAAATTATCAATGAATAATTGTAAAGGATAACCACTTGTGTTATTAATTTAATTTAGAGATATTATATTATTTAATGTGGTTTATAATTATTCCAAGGATGTTTTTTTGAAATACTGAATTGACATAAAATCAATACTCCAAATATTATCCAAGAGAGAGAATATATCATAGAATGTAATATTTTATTTCATTTGGCAATAAAATAGATGTTTGGTTCTAGGAAACCCTTGTTATACCTCGATCATCATCATGCTGACAACTCGGGAATTTGACGTTTCACGTTTGATGATAATAAAACCGTGAAGAGGACTTCCCGAATTTTGAGGTAGGAAGTTCCTCACTATCTTGGGATGTTATTTACACTTCTTTCTTCAATGATAATATTTATTATAATTTGATTGATCGAGCAAGATTGTGATCAAACATTTCTATATATATGTATCCCATAAGAACTATTGTGATTCCATGTGTGATATTAGTATAGATTTTATTCATTTTTGATTATAATCACATGTTTTTGGATATGCTACTATATACCAATGTTGATATATTATGTTTACTCCTGTGCTCATCCTATGTACGTATTACCATGCCTTATGGTTGTTAATATAATTTTAGATAGTTTGATCATTGTGACTTATTCATTCCTTGGTGGGGGAGAATGCTTGAATTCAACCACAATGATGAGGGACCTGCGAAAGGAGTGGATATAAAAGGACACAATGACATCATGTCAAGGGAGTGATCAAAGATTCCTTGATTCCATGTTTCATTTACCAAAAGATTGCATGGTCAGTGTGAGTAATAGATATTCTCATCTAGAGGATCGAGGTGACATGGTATACTTGAGGGATAGATGACGCCAGGTATCACCACCATGATACTATGAGGATACTATATGAGGGATGGTTTGTTTCTTCCAAATCATTAAAATAACGTTTGACATGAATCTAAAGCAGGAACAGTTGCGGTTGTGTAAATTTGGTTATCTTAAAACCACTCGGTTTTGGATTTTATGTTTATATTCCTCCTTAATTTATTATTATCATGGTGCAAAACTGTATACTTGAGAATATCAGGTTAAGGAAGCATTGGCGGTTTCCTACTAAGTCTTGTACTCACACCCTACTTAGGCATTTTGAACCACTTGTAGATTTCATAAAAGACCTGGTGAAGGGAGAGGTCCCTGTGCTAAATGGATGAGTAGGTGGAGCATGGAGTTGGGGAATACTTGGATAGACACTATAAGACCATGCAGTTCATTTACATATCATCTTTTTTATATATTCTATATAGGATTTCCACACTTAGATCTGATTTTATTAGTAGGACTTTTATGTCAATTACTTTCCACACAATTACTCTGATTATTTATTATATTGTTGTTATTTATTATTGATACTATGACGTGATATAGAGGTTATAGTCTCCCTAATAACAATCTTAGATCCTTGCTGGTAGTAAAAAAAATATTTTGTATGGGTATACATGTGTGAGTTCATGTGTTATTTCATCTCGGACCCTGAGTTCAGATCAAGATGTTACAAATAAACACATACCTCAATGATCACATGCGCCGCACCGCAAACAACCTGATCCATCATCCTTGAGAGAAAAACTCAAAAAACAAATAAGGGTTTTAGAGGGATCAAAAACACGATCAATTGATTTCAATAATATTTACTATAATATATTCCAATTCTAAGTGAAATGGAGGAATCAAGAGGAAACCAGAAAAAACATACCAATGTTTTGAAATCCTATGAAAATTTTAAAAACACCAATAAAAGAAGATCAAAAGTTCTTATAATTCCAATGGGAATCCATTATAGGAGAACTGCTAGAATTAGGTTTGAAAAGGATATATTAAAAGGTTAATTAGGGGTTTCAAGGGAATAAAAATACTAAAACAGCCATACATTCTCAACGAAGCCTAAGGCCATCTATAACCTAGTGGATACCACCGGCCTAGTGCTAGTGATAGGTAGTGAGAATGCACCACTAGAAGTCCCACCTACTACCTGGTGGAGTTCTAATAGAAACACTAATCTTCCATGATTCCACTAACCGAATGGTGGCTCCCACCGGCAGGCCAATGGACTTCTATAGCCACAGAACCAGGTCAAATCCTGTTGGAACTAAACAGAGTCACTTAGGCACCTCAAAAAAAAAACAATATAACCACTTATACATAAAATATGGACGTACATAGACTAGGATGATACAATTCTCTCCACCATAAGAATTTATTTCCACAGAATTTCATGTTGATGAATGATGCTATGGGAAAAGGTGATACTGTTGCTCCCTCACCACTAATTCATGATCTCGACTCTCATGATATTTTAATTTATGCCACCATAAAAATTGTCCAATGGTATATATTTCCCATTAAATACATTAATATATTTTTCAAATATTTACACTATCATATCAACTATAGAATATTTTTGATCTAAATAAACTTTCTCATAACTCAAAACATGGGAAGGATGGTGATATTAATTCTTGAGCTAAGATATATAGAAAACAACATTAACAACTATCAATTGAGCTGGTAATAAAAACTATTAAGTAATCTGTATTGGAATATCAATGATTTCATATGGTCTAAAATATCATAGAGCTAAATTCCCATGTTTTCTAATCCTATAATGACCCAACTAAGCATAAACTTTTAACAATACCCAAACACCAATCGAAAACTACAAAAGATGAAATCCATGATCTGTATACTATTTGATTCGACTCTAAGCTATAACCAAGCATAAACATATTTACTAAATCCTTTTCTATTTCTATTGAATAATATAGAGCCTCGTTAGAGAGTTTACACCCACCACATACTAACTAATAGTTGACCTTCAAAGGTAATCAAACAAATCCTTGAAGAGTGACATTCTGATCATCAACTTGTAAATATTATTTTACGAAAACTCAACCAACATCAAATGTATATCCCAATATCCATAAAAATCCATTATGTAGGCATAAAAAATATCCTTCAGAATATGTATAGTATGCACTATGTAGACATCTATCGATAGATAGTAAGTTGAACTCAGCTAGACTTAATTCCCCATCAACTCTTGGAAAATCTTATAAAAATGGAAGGTAACCCAGGGACACCTATCATAAAAAATTTCCATGGGGACCCCATGAAACATCATAAACTCATGCACATATATCGTATCTAGATCTAAAACCATGGCAGTTTCCTAGATCAGAATGAAAGGAGTAGATTTTTTTAGCTGATCAATCACTACCTAGATAGAATTCCTTCCTCAAGCAGTCTATGAAAATCCCAAAATGAATTCTATGTACACTTCATTCCATTTTTATAACAACACTAGAAATGGCTATAGAAGACCATAATGATATTTTTACTCTTATTTAATATACTTGGCAGTGTAATAGTGAGAAACATAATCACTGATGTTACACTTCATACCAATCCACCAAAAGCATCATCGCATGTCATAATTAATCTTTATAGTACCATTATTTATATACCATAAAGATCTATGATAATCATGAAAGATAAATTTCTAAATATAATAATGTAATATGAAACAACTCGTAAAATTAAAAATTACATTAGAGGGGGGAGACAAACCAGAAATAGTGTCTATAACATCTCAAGATTTTGTTATTTTTTTCCAAGTTAATTTAATCATTCTTATAGTTTTCATTTCACTCAACAACGAATATAGCTTGTGTTATATGAAAGCAATATGTTTGGCCTGGGTCTCATGAAACAATAAGTTATACTTACACTACACGAAACATGTAGATTATCTTATTGTATATGAAAAACTATATTTGGATTATATTACACACAATGTAGAGTTTCTTTAACAGTTTTCATTACAAGTATGGCTGGGATTAACCAAACTAATATATTTTATTAGTATTTTTATTAAACAATTATTACAGTTTCTACCTAGCCATTAGAGTGTATGTTACAGATAATAATGAAAAAATTGTGAAAATATTATTTTCACATGTATATATAACATAACCTTTGGTTATTAATTAATTTGAAATGAATGTATGAACTATTTAAATATAAGGAAATTACTTTTCAGAGAAAAATATTTTTCTATATAAAAGCACTATTTAATCATAATAAATTAAACAAAACACTTTTTATGAATGTTTTCAAAAAAAATTTAAAAAATATATATTAACCAAATATATTATTTACTTATCTAATATATTTATTGGTAATAATATAAAAATAAATCCAATTATATTAATAAAAGAGGTATTTTTCAAAAAGGTAATTTTTCTGCCTTTTAATGGAGAACCTTTGTTAAATATAATTTTTGATTCTTTTATAATTTTTATTTGAAAAATAAGCTATATTTTTTAAATAGGAATATAATAATTTACATTTGGTGAATTTTTGGTATTTTCAATAGAATTTTCTCAATTTGATGAATAGTAAAAAACACTGAATTTTAATTGAAATCATCTTTTACATCTAATTTATTTATATTGTTAAATTATATTTTAAATTGGTTTTAAAGGATATTTAGATCATTTTTACATTAATTATTTCTATGTAGGTGTATTGATCCAATTTCACATTAAAATGGGATATAAAAACATTTCAAATATTTTAACGTATTTACTTTAAAAACCTCTTTCTCATCATGTCTATGAGATTAATTTTAAATTAATTTCTTCCAGTTATGTGATGTAATTAGGAAAAATAGATTCCATATTTGGAATCAAGAACAATTTATAATTTATAATAATCAAAACTATGGTTTTGAAAAAAAATATTAGTGAAATTAAGTAAAATTAAATACAATGATTAAGGTAAATACAATTTTACTTAGCAAATATACTTTAACTTAAGCATCCAAATAACCTAGAAACTTGTCCAAAATAATTTTTATGGACATATTTTGACCATATCCTACATTTTATTAATGATGGACGATTATTGGAAACATAAGATTCAAGGGATACCTCTAAATAGTTTTTACTTTTTATATTTATTTGAATGTTACTCCTCCTCTACAATAAAAGGCCAAAACCCACTCACTTCCCCACACCTCTCAATCCACTTTGTCTTGTCCAAAACCTACCCAAATAAGCTCCCAAATTCTATAATATCAACCTAGAATTATAAATTGGGGAATAAATACAACAAACTAATCAATTTAATTTAAACAAAAAGTATTTACCCAAAGAAATATGATGTTTGAATGTCTATGAAGAAAGTCAAGATTTAAGGTAAGGGTTTTTTATCACACTTTTATTTATATGATACTTATTACTTTTTCACCACTTATTTCATTTATGTGGTATATATAATACCCATTAATGTTTTCTATTATTATTATACTTAAATTTATTTTTATTTACATATTTGTTTGATTATATTTAATTCATTTGGTTAATGGTTCTAACGTTAAGAAATCGATAAAGTAATTTTGTCTCAATTTTCATTATTTGAGATTCATTCCATATTATGCACCTATATTTTTCTAGGAGTTCTATATAATTCATGTTATAATGTTATATCCTAAATACCATTTCATGATATTTTAAGTTTCATATAATGTTATTATTTAATAGGATTATGATTCGAAGTTACCAAAGCGGTAATAGTTTATTGGTACAATCTCATATTTTATCAAGATTGATTATGATTATTCGTCCATTGATGAAATATTATGATCCATATCATAGTAACTCCCATGAATTTTCTTATCATATGGTTATTCATTATATCATCAATTAACGATACCATTTCTCTTTTTTTGGTACTTAAGATAATTAATAAGTTTTTTTATGAAAATACAATTTTATTTCTCTTTTCGGCCAGAACTCGGTGTTCTTAAAAAACCATTATTTCTAAAAATATTATCAAAAAACGTTTTAATATGATTTTTAAAAGAAATATTAACCCATATTTGACCTTTTTATTCAAAATTGGTTTTAAAATGAATTGCCTCATAATTTTCTGGTCAATCCACCTTTCAGAACTTTTTACAGTGAAAAAAAATGTTCTGCATGTATAGATTTTCCCATTTTCAAGAATTTCATTTCATTGAAGATTATTTGCATATTTAAAGGGTTAGATTTTTAATAATAGTTTCCCTAATTTTATTCCAAATAATTGTTTTTAAATTTCATAAAAAAAAGATTTTCAAAAGTGTTTTATGTTTTAAAAAGTGTTTAAAAGGGTTTTCAAATATTAGTTTATTTTTATCACGGTTATTTTTAATGTAAAATGATTTCTGTTTTAAATAATTCTTCATAAAATAAATTATAAATTTTTTAATAAATGTTTTAAATGTTTTTTAATGATTCCTTTATATGTTTTCAAAGTAATTTTTAATGGAAATTTATGTTCGAAGTGATCATTAAAAATCTTACTCTATCTAAGATGACATCCTTTGATATAGTTTTTTCTGTACTAGGGATATTATCTAATGATAAAATTTATATTAATTCTTTGAATGGTTTATGTTTTGATGTCATAATTTTTTTGAAACCTGTTTTTTTTTGAGTAAAACATGTTTTAAAGGTATTGTTATGAAAATATTTTATTTTACCTGGGCTAATCATGTTTCAAAGATATTGAAATGAACTCCAATTATTTTCCATGTTATAATCAAGTTTAGGAAGAATAATTTCCTTAATTTTTTTTCATAATTATATTTAAGATATTTTTTATTCATGTTATGGTTCATAGAGATGTATTATACGATAGGGTGGCCTAGATAGCATCCAGTAAGCCCATTATATATGATACAATGGGGTCTCATATATAGTGTTGGGTAATCACATTACAAATTATACAATAGGGTATTCAAGATAGCCATGGGGAATCTTGTTAAAACTTATATAATAGTGGGGTCTAGATTGTTCTAGGTAATCATGTTTTAGCTTAAATGGTTGGGTGTCTCAGATTTCATTACGTGGGCCCATTATAGCTTATGTGAAGAGTGGGACCAATATCATCCCCTAATTAATAGGGTAAATATTTATATCACACAAAATAATGACGGGAAAAAGTCGAGGGTTTTGATCCACTATGGGAAGAAGGGGAAACCCAATACACTATACGGAAAGGACTATGACTAGGGATAGTCATGTGTCTCACTCTATAGGTGTAGTCCCCATGAAGTGACCAAATATGTTTTTACGATAATACTTGTATTTGGAATATTTTTACATGTTTATTCTTTTTGAAAAAATTCCATGTCTTACTCTTCTGTTATTATTTCATTGATTATGCTCTATATTCCCTTATGAATCATGTCTTATTAACATCCAATCTTTATTCTATGACTCTTGATTATGATCTTCGATATATAGGGTATGGTCATATAATGTTATGATCTTGTTCTCAATAATTATTCTCATGTTATTCTTATATATCTCCCATGTTTACCCTTACTGAGCATCATAGATCACCATTTTCTTATATTTCCTTTCCCCAGATTATGAAGAATGTTTTTAAGTAAGAGTATTAAAGGGAATGATCTTTTAGGGGGGATTTTGAAATTTTTTTACCATGTTTTAATATTATGTTTTCAAGTTTCCAAAGACACTAAACTATTACAGACTTCGGGCATTTACTCTAGTAATGTGTGGAATATTCATATAATTTGATGTAATAACCATGTAGGTTATGATAAGGTTACTATAGTGGTTAACGAAGAAAAGTTTTAGTAAAACATTAGAAACTATAATGAGGAAAATTTAATGAATCCCTTGTGATATTTTTAAGGATGTTCCTAGGTATGTCTCTAAAGATAAGCCTAAGGTTTTATATATTTAAAATTAGGTGTAATTATTTTGGAATCATATAAGTAATTTTTCATGATTATATGGTTTTTTGATATGATAAGTGTTTCTACCTCTATTATTTCAAGATTTATTAAATTGTGGGAACTAGAATGATCTTGGTTAAAATTGAATATTTTATATGTAGCAAGTATTAGAATTATGAAAATCATTTTCTAAAGTGTAAATCTCAAAAAGTTAATCAGGAATGTGATATAGGTGTGGGTTATACTACTGAAGATAAAGGGATCACAAACTACATGTGAATGGTATGGCATTTTATAACCATATTTTATACATTAAACATAAGAAACATTATTAGATTAAGGCTTAGGAACCTTAATACCTGATTAAAAAATTCATTTCCTTGGAAAAGGGTATTAAGGAATCATATATTTAAGCATGAGTAATTGTTTAAGAATAATGTTTTATTATTATAGGGAAAATGTTTTTGAATTCAATGATTATGTTCTACAAATCATCAATTATATAAGTATATAAAGTATAAATTTTTCTATATGGATTTAAAAGGATAAGTTTAATGGTGAAGAAGACGTAAAAAGTGATTTAATGGAAAGGTGATATTTTTATTAATGGAAGGTAAACCTTAATATGTTCTTGATGTTCAGATAATGATGTTTGGTTAATCATATATAGGATATGAATATGTAAATTGGACAATATTTATTACCTCAGAAATGATAAAGGATTTGTTGAAAAAGTGGTTTATTCTATCATGTGTGGAGTTTATATAGAATTTTTGGATTTAAGGAATATATATCAAATAAACATTGTAATAAGTAAACATGAATTTTAGAAAGGATTTATATTAATTGCAATGTTTAAAGGAAATTCAAGATAAAGGTATTCACATGTTTTTTATGTGATGTATAAGAGCTACATTGTGATATACATGGGATCAATACTAAAATATTTTTGAGAAATTTCATGACCTTATTTCTAATGTTTAAGAATTTTATCTTTCTGAAGGATTATATGGTGAAGAAATTTATGGAATGGTTTATGTTAAATGTCAAATAAAGTTTTAGAAATTAAAGTATTATCTCTATATATGATTATTTATGAATATAGGATAACATTTGAAAACCATTATTTTGTTATAAAGACATATAGAATGAAAAATAATTCTATTTATTGGTCTCTCGATCTATAAATGCTTTTGGATTGACAAATTCACCATCATTTATTAGAATAATAGATGAAATGGAAATTGATCAAGTCACAACAATTGTTTTTGTTAACCTGAAATCATGTAATTATATATTCTCATGAAAATTCTTCAACATTAGTAAAAATGGTCTTGTAATAACATGTTGTCATGTTATAATAATTTTTGATTATATCAATTACCTTTTTCAAGCCTCTTTTGGTTATAGATTTGGGATTATTATCTTTCTCTTGACCATGTTCTCTATCACTCTCTTACGAACGCGATAGTTATAATTCTATTTCATGTACATGTTTTCACGTACCACCTATGTTATCTTATGTTGAAACATAGTTATGAGTTACTTTTACTGGCTTTTATGTTTTTAACATTCCATTTTTAAAGTATGTTTTAGTATTCATTTTTATGATGTGTGTTTATGAAAGTAACATTCATGTATTAATCCATTTATATCATATAAGAGTTTGATGGTGAAATTAATTTTAAGGTTGGTAGAATGTAACATCTTGAGATTTTTTGAATTTTTTTGAATTAATTTAATATTTTCTATATTTTAGCATTCACACAACACTGAATATTTGCTTGAGTTACATGAAAACACTATGTTTGTCTTTTATTTCATGCACCTCCATGTTATGATTATATTAAATGAAACACATATATTATCTTGCGTTACACACAAAACTATATTTGGCTTGTGATATACACAATTCCAAGTTTCATTGATAGCTTTCATTACATTCAAGGCTTATTTTTGCTGATATAAAATACATTATTAACAATGTTATTAAAATATTTTTATAGTAAACACATAATTGTTTGAATTGATGTTACGAATAAGGTTAACTAAAATGTGAAAATATGATTTAATCATGCATTTAAAATTAATATGTTGGTAATAAGTTAATAATAACTGAATTTAACAACTATTTAAAAATAAAGAAATTATTTTTCTATGAAAACCATTTTTCTATGCACAAACATAATTTTATCGCAATAAATTAAAAAAACAATTTTTTGAGAATGTTTTCTATAAAATTTATATTTGTAATATACTTAATAAATAATTTTCATACCCATATATTATATTTTATAGGCATAAGATAAGAATAAATCCAATTATTTGAAGAAAAAGAGTTATTTTTCTAAAAGGTAATTTTGACACCATTTAATAGAGAACCAATTTTAAATATTTTTTTTGACACTTTAATAAAAAAAATTTAAAAAAACATTATTTTTTAATGTGTAATATAAAAATTTACTTTGGTTTAATTTTTTGTATGTTTTATAGAATTTTCATATTTTGATGAATAGTAAAAAAACACAGACTTTTATTTGAAAAATAAAATTTCCTATAATTCATTTATATTTTTAAATTAAACATTAAATTGGTTTTAAAGGATATTTAGATAAATTAGACCTCAATTAATCAATTTTATATATACTGAACCTCACTTTTCAAACATTATCATTACAAAAAATTTATCGAATACTTAAAACACCCTACAAACTGATGCCGAAAGATCACAATTGTTTTATTGCCTTTGTAATCATGGAAACAAGAACATCGGTATATAAGTGAGATTAATTATCTCTCACTAGGTACTTCTTGACTAGAACCCTTCTTAGGCACATCAAACCTAATACTTATCTTCATAACCTTGTGAAGGAAACATAAAAAGGTGTGTGTTTATGTGATCAGTAAGTGTAAACAAGGGAGACACGTAAGAAAAAATTTGAGAAAAGGGGTATAAAAATGTGATCCTAAAAATAGAAAATCGTACCCTTCATATCAAATATCATAAACAAGAATCATGGAATAAATAGAGGTAGTTCATAAGATATGAATCATAATCAAACAAATATCACAATCTATGAAAGAATAATATAGGATGAAAACATGGAATTGTGGTAGATACATAAGTATATATAATAATTTCCATATTAGTCAAGGAACTGTAACCAATGCCATATTAGTGGACAAAGTCCTTTGCTGAACTGGGTTCACAAACTGCTCCATCCCTATTTTACTAAACTAATTTCACTCTTTGTACCAAACCTGTAATACTGAACCAAGATCATTTCTCGTTCCAGCTCTATAATACTTAACCGAGTTCATTTATCAATGTATAAATTCCTATCTATGGAGAAATAAATCTTTACACAATGAATTGGAGTCAGATATCCCACCCTTCTCATAGTGAAATAATACATACAAGTACCACAAAATCATAAACAATCATATCTTAACCCATGAAATGAAATGGGTATCAGAAACATATAAAAATTTTGTAACTAATGTAACAAGTTATAGGTTTTATAATAATTTCTAAAAATAATAACTAGTAAAAGTAAAATGGATTTCGTAAACATATAACTCCTGAAAGAGAAATAGATTCATAAACATATAACCTGTGGAAAAATTAATCTATTTCAAAAAAATATAACTTATGAAAGGGAGAAAGATTTCATAAACATATAACCCATAAAAAATAAATGGGTTTCATAAATTCAATGACATTATTCATGACCCATTCATACAAATAATATGAATATAACTTTAATATAATTTCCTATAATGGTATTAGTAACAACAATGAATTCCATCTTAGATGGAAAATAATTTTGAAATATCTTACAAAATCATTTCTGGTGGAAAATATCCTTTATTATTTGTAAAAGGATCTTCGATACATAAATCTATTTGAAAATAAAATTCTTATAAAGTACCTTAAAAACTTATAAATATGACTTTAAATAATTTTGAAAATCATTTTCCTTGAAAACATATAAAATAATCTTCAAAACATTTTAAAAATATTTTTCTTTGAAAAAAAAATGAAAACATATAAATAAAGCTTGAAAATTTTTCATAATATTTTTTAATTGAAACATATTAATGAATATTGGATTTTTTTTGAAAACCATTTCTTTTATTATAATTTGATAACTTATAATTAATGCCTGAAATTTTTTTGAAAACAATTCTCCTTGAAAAAATATATAATAATATTGAATACATTTTGAAAAAAATCCCTTGAAAATTACTTTTAAAACATTTTCTTAAAGAATATCAATTTAAAAATGAAACATAACATTCAATGAAATCTCGGTGAGTATACCCATACATGTCATTCGAGGTAAAAATAACATTCCTTTTGCACGGTAAAATGGTTATAAAAATGCCCTATTCAGAATACTATAAGAAGTTTCTTTTGAAGATATTGATAAAATAAAAAAATGGTAAAATTTTATTTTAAATATTACCGGAAAATTTTAAAATATTTTTGGAAGCCCTTTTTAGAAAACATGGTTTTCAAGGAACACAGATTTTCAATCAATGAAAGGGTAAATTCAATCTTTTTTAAATAGTTTATTAACAATATTATTTACAAAAGAGTGGAAAAAATGGTAAGAATATATTAATATATCATGAATAACTATATGAGAAGAAACTTCATGAGTGTTCTTTAGATATAGATCATACTATTCCATCAAAAAAACATACTCATTATAAGTCATGAAAAAGTGATGAGATTGTTTCAATAAACTCTTACCACTTGGTTACTTTGGATCATACTCTCTATGTAAGAAAAGGAACTAATGTAGAGCTTAAAAATTCACTAAAATAAGTATATTCATGATTTAACATGTAAATTGGAAGTATATACACCTCAAAAAATAATTTATGTGAATAAAAAAACATGAGTCACAAAGAAGGAAAATTGAGACAAAACTATTTTACTGATTTGGTAACATTTGAAACCTAAACCCCATGAAAGAAGGATCATAAAAT
The DNA here is from genome assembly GCA_963277665.1 of Viscum album. Taxonomy (NCBI): domain Eukaryota; kingdom Viridiplantae; phylum Streptophyta; class Magnoliopsida; order Santalales; family Viscaceae; genus Viscum; species Viscum album. Next base: position 635,761,732 of record OY728161.1, read on the forward strand.
GGATATTTAAATTCAAAAATATTTAATTAAAATAATAACTGAAAACATCCAGGGGTAGTGTACACACCACAAAGAAGGAATGGGTGCTGAATAAAGCATTTATCTGACAGAAATATAAAGTGAGATTAAATCCCCTTACATTATGTCTTGAATCTCATCGAACTCCTTCAAACCTCCTGTATAATAAATATAAATTTATGATAAATATATCACAGAACCATATTATTACTTAAATTACCATATATAGTTTGATTATGGATTTATATTACCCGCTTGTTACCAATTCTATGTTAATGTTTCACTTTGTATAATATCTGGTTTATTTTTCATATATGAATTAATTTATCATATCTTTGGTCTTTATACAAATATCATGATTTATAGAATGTAAAAAATTATTTAAATATAATTTATAGTCATTATATTTTTATTATAATAATCCATTGAATATAAAAGTATGAAAATATTACACCATTCATGGAGACTGTAAGCTTCTTGTATGCATGAATGTTATTTCCAATTCATTGTCATGTTGAAAAAAAGAATGTAAAATACATATACGTATATATATTTATATATATATATATTAATTTAGATTTATTATATCATAAATATCATATATATCACTAAACTCATCCTTAATACATTCCATGTAGTGTATAAATGAATCATATCTCATTCAGGGGGCGGTACTCGGCACATCCTCAAACAAAATATTAGTATTAACACAAAATGGAAAGTAAAAGGAAATATGTTGTAAAAAATAAAAAAAAATATTAAATACATAATAAATATAATATATTAAATATATAAATATTTTTTCCAAAATAATTTCTTCCATTAGATACGACAACGAAAAACAAAACAATCATTGTTTAATGAGATAGTAGTTTGTCGTACACATAAAAAAATATCTTCATAACCCATTAGATGGAGGTGTGTGTATGTTTAGCATTAATAAATAGTTTAAACATTATAATATATTTATTATAATGGTTTTGTTATACAATAATGTAATAAATATTATGGAGGGGGTGAATAAAAAAAATAAAAGCAAGGAACTTGAGAGAATACATTGCTTCTTAATTGGGTAACTCATTATGGTTTATGACAAAAGGATACTTTGGATAGAATTTTTCTAAATTGGATACTTATATAAGGAACATTTTGGGTTTAGTAATTGTATTAGTCAGATATTGGATGATTCAAAGTGTTTTAAGAGGTGTAAACAAGAGGGAGAGGTGGTGGCCTTTTATAGGGAAGGGAAAGGCCACATTTGGCATTTTTGAAAACAAATTAGGTGTAACCAAATTTTTAACTAAACAAAGTCTTACAAAACCAACCAAAAAACATAATTTAAGTTTCATGTCTAAATATGTTCTATAAAATGGGTGTTGAACATGTTTATAGGTCATTTTGTGTCTTAAATTTAAGGTTTATTCTTTAGTTAAACTTAATTTTACCTAAATCGATGTAATTAATTTTAATTACTTTATTTAATGTTTTTGGTAAAAAAATAAATTGAAATTAATACATTATAAATTATGATAAGTAAAAATATATAACCGATTTTTCCAAATTCCAATCATAGGAGTGGGAGAAATTATTTTAAATTAATCCCTCTAACGGGATGACATTCCAGGTTTTTAATGTAAAAAAATGATCAAACGTTTACTAAGTTTTTATATCCAATTTCAATTCTAATTTGGTTCTAATTAGCTAAATTGGATTAATTATTAAAAATATTATCTAATTTAAATTTTAAAACAATTTAAAATATAATTTATCCTTATGAATAAATTATATGGAAAATTAGTCTTGAATTAAAATCCATGATTTTAACTATTCATTAAAAATGAATCCTTAATGAAATATTCCAAAAGATTATGCTAACATAATTTTTATGTTTCTATTCAAAATTTTATTTTTATTTTTACATATTAAATCTATAAAAGTTTTAAAAATTGGTTTTAAAATGGGTTCTTCATTGAAAGGCGTTAAAACTACATATATAAAAAAATATAGGTTTTTATGCATAAAATTTGGTTTTTTATTTTTATATATCTATCTAATATATTGGATGAATACAAAAAAACATTGATTGAATATATAGCATATGTATTATATTAATATCTCTCACTAATTATAATTAATATAATTTATTAGGGTAAAACAAATCTGGGTCCATAAAAATGGTAATTTTTTCATCCATATTAAATCAGTTTTCATATTGATTTCTAATTAGTTGATAACCTATTAATTCATATTATATGTTTTTAAACTATATATTTTTTTAAATTAGTTTCATAACTTATAATTTAAATTTTAGTTTCTATATTATTATATTAAATTATAACATTTTAATATATATATTATTGTTTGGAAAAACTCGGTTATGTGTGTTACTCGATCCGTTGAGGAAATTAATTGTTATGTGTAATGCATGCTCACCTTGGTGTTTTATGTGAATAAATCTAAAATTTATGTTTTTTTATTTCATTATTTAGTTGGTGTTGTGTATAAACCTATCCAAACATATAATTTTAATATAAAATAAACTATTTTCAGTGTTATGTGACATGAAAAATATCGCAAAGGTTAAATTAATTTGAAAAATAATAATTCAAAAAATATCAGGGTTTTACATTTTACCTCCTTAAAATGAATTTACCATTTCAAATAATTATGGGTTATCAAAGGATTAATACTTTAATGTTTCATTCATAGAAATCCACACCACAAAAATGGATACTAAAACATCCCTTAAAAAGGGAAAGTTGGAACCATAATGGTTACCCAAAGTAACATATAATTGGGTTTTCAAATAGGATAAAATAGTTTAGGAGTAATGATTGGACATGGAGGAAAAGTGTAAATATTTATAGATAGCGATTGAGGTAATCAATCACAAACAATTGAATGATCAAAGAAATGTTTAGGGCATCAAATTTATAAAATGTTGATGATTTAAAAGGACATTGGTTCAATAAAATTAAGTAATTAGGACAACACATTTTATTTTTATCATTGTCTTAATATTGATTAATAATTTTATTGACAAAGAATATAAGGAAATATAGATGGTTTATATATTTATATAAACAGAATTTCATTCTTTAGTTGTGGTTTTATCAATTTCTAATTTATCCATTTCTTCATGTAATGGATTTCCAGAAATTAACTTTGATTCCTGAAGTGTTAAAATACAATTTTAGCAGATCTTAAGTTCCATAAATGAATATAAAATATAACTACATATGTATAAATATTATTAAAAATGAATATCCTTAATACATTTATCTCTACATATAATAAGTAACATTATTGTTTCATCATAAATAGTTATTCATCAAAAATAATTATCCATTAACCAAGAGATCATGTAGGCCAATGGTTGGCGTGAAACACTTATCCTCCTTCAGTCATGGGTTCAACACCCATGGAATTTATATACTTTATTTGTTGTCACCTAACATATATGATGTCCTTTTCTAAAAGCATACTAATATAATTTCCAAAATAAATAAGATGGACATCCTTGAAATAAGGTTAACCATTAAATAGTCTTTTAACCAAGGTTTTCAATAAAAACACAGTGCATAAATTCTTACTCCATAGTTTGACATAAAATTGTCATGAATATTTAACCTTATAACCCTTCTCAAAGATGAAAATATATAACTTTAGAAATAGTGTCACCAAATTAGCTTAACATTAATTCACCCTTATATCACAAAGAAGTAATTTGGTGTCACATTCCAAAATTGTGAATACCCACATGGTATATTATCTTGGAACATGGTAACGACCTGAATTACCATAAATCATTTTGGAAAACATGCATGCTTCCTTATTTCATAGATTACTGGATATATTCTATAAATCCAATAAATTGGAAAATTCATCCATGATAGCAAGAAATACATTTCAACAGGCCCTTAATTAGTTGAAAGGTAATCAGTAACATCCAATTTTCTTATCCATACCCCACATATGTCATGACCCGTCCTTGGGGCCTGTGCCGAGACTACCCCAAGCCCGCCTTCCATAGGCCAGGGGCTGACGACTAGCACCAAAGGCGTAAATCCCGATAAAAGGGAAGGCATAGAATTTACAAAGTAACAAACACCACAGAGTATGAAAGCTGAAGTAAACACTAGTAAACTGAGTACAAAAGTAAGTGATGGTAAGTAAATGGTCCCGAATACAAACCCAACTGAAAGTAAAGTATAACTTAAAAGAAAGTACAACAACGGTAAAGTAAAGTAGCAACACCGAGCCGTCTACTGGAAATCCCACCTGAATGGTGGGTACAGATAGTCTCCTCAACTCCTCGGGTCCAGCTGTCCACTCCGTGTACTTCCAACCTGATAGTCCACCACCAGGTATTATCCCGCTCCACAAGCCTCAACCACGATCAGCGCTGTCCGTCATCTGCAACCAACACAACGCAGTGTGGGCATAGCCCGTTCAGGGGTGAGTATACGATACTCAGTAGGGACCCCGAGACTCACGAAGGTCTCCCAGAATCCAAAAATGATAATCCGAAAAGGAAAGATACAATCAAGAAGTATCAACAAAGACTACTTAGGTATATTACCGTACATATACCTAGGTCATCAATTCCAGTTCTGCTCCAACTCACGAGGTCAAGTTCAACCCAGTCCACACAGGAAAGTACAAACCAATCCACACAGGAAAACACAACTGAAATCCACACAGTAAAGCAAGTCAATCATATCAAAGATAATGATTAAAAGTCAAGACTCAGCTCACACAGGTATACTACTCATGAAGAGGGGTGGAGATGATTAGATGTAGCCTCTGAATCATCTCCTCTTCCAAACCCACATAGGATCCAAGTACAGAAGTCATCGCTGCCGAACCCACGTAGGATCCAAGTACAGTAATCATCACTGCCGAACCCACGAAGGATCCAAGTACAGTCGTTCCCACTGTCTAACCCATGTAGGATCCAAGTACAGTTGTCCTCGCTGCCAAACCCACGTAGGATCCAAGTACAGTCGCCATCGTCGTCGCAGTCGCAGCCAGCTCTATGGTTCCCGCACACGACACACTCGATTCCGGGAGGGTCCGCTCCATGAGCCAAGGGGTTGATACATCAACTGTCACAAAGTCTAGAGTTGATGTATCACAATGTTCTGTCTCGTCAATAGGAACTCACCGTGAGAGACGATGCGTCAATTAGATGCCCGGTTTGAGAGTTATTGGCCTTTTCGTCCTAGGGGCCCTATTGGTTTTTAAGCTAAAACCAACCCGACCGTACTCCAGCTGCATCCAAACATCGAGCGAAGTAATCCAAAAGAACCGTCTCACTAAGAGGAAACCAGAAAAGTTGACAGTACATCAATGAGACGTCCGGAGCTCGAGTTATAAGTGTTTCCGCTCCGAGGGCCCGGTTGGTTTCGTGTTCGAACCAACCTGGTTGTACCCAAAGTTCTCTGAAATCTTGAGTGTAATATACCGAAACGAACATCTCGATCTAAGGATCCCATGGCAACTGACGGTGGGTCGATCAGAGGTCCGTATCCCAAGATATGGGCATTCAACGAATCTGTCCGAAATTAGGGTGTTTGGGCCCGGACCGACCCGACCCAATACCCCCTGGGTCGGCCCGAAATGGGTCAACCCGACCCAGGTCTGGGTCCGACCCAATTGTGCGTGGCCTGGCTTGGCCGGTGTGGCCCAGCCCGGCGCTGGCGGCCCGGCCCAGCCTACGTGGCCGGCGCCTAGGCTCATGGCCAATTGGGGCGTGAAGGGGGGGGGGCTTTGTTTTTGAAACGGAATCCCCCCTTCTAGTGGGGTCTGCCCTTGGGTGCTGGCCGGGGGTTACAACCCCCAGTGTTTCTAGAAACGGCCGACCATAATGGCCGGCCAGTGTGGCTACCGTGGGACATGCGGGGTCCCGCCTCCTGGTGCGCCGACGGCCGGCCGAGCCCAGACACCCCTGCTGAACTGCCACCGCCTAAGGCCGCAGCTCTCGTCCGACCGGCAAGGCGCGACGGCGCTGCGCCCCTCCGTCGTGGCCCGCTTCTGTTCGTGGTCTCATTCTGTCTAACCGGCACTGCGCGATGGCTCCGCACACCACCGCTGCGGCCAGCTTCAACTGAGGTCCTCCTCATTCCCACGCGGTGCAATGGCACCCCGCCGCCTTCGCCACATTCATCAACGATCATCAACAAGGAAAGTGGGTAGGATAAATCGGCCATGTTTGTGCGGTCCGATCTCCTCTTGTTACGTCGATAAAAAGCAGCCAAAAAAATATGACATTCTCAACAACAGTAGAAGCACAATTTTAATTGATTAAAATTTTACTTAACCCCTACCTTAACACAAGTTTTCAAACGATGAGCGTCGTGAGAAATGGCGTCGCGGGGTGAGGCTCCATATACGTTGATGGGGAATGTACGAGGAGGAAGCGGCGTCTTCCATCCTTTGACGCGGAGAGAATATTGAATGGCGTGACGTCATTCGCGAGTTTCCGCGTCAGTGCCTTCTCCTTTGTCATGGAGGAAGAAGAGAACGGAAGAAACCGGGTCACCGAATCATTGCTCTTCCTCAAAGAAATAGCGTTCTTCGTTGAAGTGGGGACGTTCTTCGCTGGAGAAGATGATGTTCTTCCAAGGGACTAGAGCTCTCCCTCTATTAATTCTCAACACAACAAAACTAACCCCCAAAATAAAATAAGCCCCACCATATTTTATTTTTACTCTACCAAGCCTTTCAAAATTCAAAAATTTGATTCACTTAATTAATTAATCTTGAGTTGTCAAAATAAATGGGGTGTTATGTTGGTAATTTTAATGTGGAAGAGTTACATAACTTATGAGGGGTTTAGAGGAGTTAGGGAATTTGAGGGGTTGGGCTCGTGTGGGCCCCACCTAACCTTTAACCACTCAAGGGTGGTTAGTATCTAGTGGGTCCCACCCCAACTTCCACACCTAGGATTTAAACACTTAGAAAAGAAATAAAATTGTTACACAATTTTATTTTACTCTCCATTTAATCCACATTTTTGACAACTTTTCCCAAGCAAATACAACTCCAGTAAAGGCCGTCCTAAGTAATTAACGATGCTGCAGTTTCATCGGTGCCCTCAGATTTCGATTCCGAGCACCGGTTCAAAAGTTAGAAAAAACCGCTCGTTCGTTCACTGAACATACCCGAGCTAAACTTCGGAAATTGATTCCGGGCACACCGGGCCTCAGAATCAGGTTCCTTCAGAAACTGCGTACTCATAAAATCCCAAAGAATTTAAGAAAAAATATTTTCTTGAAATTTACAGGTCTTTACAACATATATTTATCCCAAAAAACATTATTATTACATAAATAACATATTAAGGGCTGTCTTTCTCTTAATCATGTGTTTTATATGGACATCGCCTTTTCATTATATAACATTTCTATTCCATTAGAGCCATTCAATGTGTTCTTGTAAATATATGGTGAAAAACATTAACTGAACAATCCTTATATATTTAACCATTCATATAACATAATTCTTGAATTCAAATACAGAAAATCATTTATTATTCATCTTCATCATTATGCCATAAACAAGGATACCACATACTATTTTACAATACCACTATCCTTTCGCATTTCATTTGAAGTCTCTTCGACATCAACAATATAATGATTTCTCACACCACCTAGTTGATTCTCTTTAGGATATTTTCTCATGGAACACTGAGTTGGATAATTACTATTTACCCCATAATTAAAACAATTAACCTTTGATGATGTATTAGGGAGGCCAATATCCTCAACCATTTGGTTAACTGAACTCTTAATTTTTCCCTTCTAATAAATTTATTTGTGACCTTTTCCACAGAAAAAACATCTTTTTGTTCAACTAATACATTCACTTAGGTCATTAATTCCACATTATTTATATAAAGGAAACTGAATCTTCTTTCCTTGATGATCCTCATTTCCTGAACTCTCATTGAACTCATTATTTCTCTTCCCTGGTGAGTCTAAGAGTTGGTTATGTTTCATGTTGTTAATCATGTTCCATGAAAAATGATTAGGCATAATTGAAACACCATTCACTATAGTGATCATACCACTGAAATTATAATTATAAATTCATCCATCACATTCAATGTTAATCCAGTTCCAACAATTGACCAAAACCTGAAGCCTAGTGTGATCATTACTCATCATATCAAAAAACAACATTTTTATGAAAATAACTTATAGGATGTATAAACCATGACATATTCTTTTATATATGACACCCTATGATTATCCTAGTTTATTTATAGAGAGAATATCTTTAAATTCTTTATAATGGTTCTTGAAGAGTTTGTGAATTACTTATGAAAAACCCTGAAGGGTGTCAAACTGGGTGTGCATCAAGGCCTATTTTTGTGTACCAGAATACCCCAAGTCAAGCCTATAACATCTTTTCAGAGTTGTTACACCTATATACATATATTATAGAGCCACATCCACATGTATTATCCAGATAGGAATGTATTTCTAGGAATTCACTCACTCTATCCTTTACCAAAAGTACATGACATTTTCATAAATAGTTACTCTTCCTTATATTGACCCTTAGATACCTACCTAGACATATCCTTATAAATGTACCTTATATCTCACTAAAGTTTTATCATCCTAGATTCCAAAGGATAACTATAAATTCTCTCAGATACCAACTATAAAGACTCTCAATTTTCAAACATTAACTTTACATAACATTTACAGAATACTCAAAACATCATATAAATAGATGCCCAAAGACTGTAATTGGTCTAGTTTTTTTGGAAACATGGAAACAAGAACACTCGTACATAAGCGAGATAAATAATATCCCACTAGGTTCTTCTTGTCTACCAACCTTCTTAAAAATATCAAACAAAATATATATCTTCATAATATGGTGAAGGAAACAAGAAAAGATGATCTTAGAAGCTTGTTAAGGGGAACAAGGTAGAAATGTAAGCATAAATATGAGCACAAGAGTATGAAAACATGATTCAAAAAAGATAATATCATACCCTGCATATCAAATCTTATAAATAAGAATAATGGAATAAATATAGGTAGTTCATAAGATATGAATCATAAAGAAATAAATAACATAATCAATGAAATCATAACATATGAATAAAACATGGAGTTTTGGTAGAAACATAAGCATATATAATGATTTACACTGTAGTCAAGGCTTTGTTATCAAGACTATCATCGTGGAAAAAATCCTTTACTGAACCGTGTTCACAACCTATTCGAGCCATGTATTACTGAACTGAGTTCACTCTTCGGTCCATCCCTGTAATACTTAACCAGGTTCATTTCTGATTCCCACCCTGTAATAATGAATTGGGTTAATTTCGTGTTTCATCCATTTATATCACATGAGATATAAATATTTACATAATTCATTTGAGGGATATATAGTTGTCACCTGTCTCATAGTGAAATCACAAATACATGTTCCACAAAATCATAAAAATTATACCTTAACAAATAAAATGAAATGGGTATCATAAACATATAAACATATCATGACATGTGGAAAAAGATACAGGTTTCATATTAATTTCACCAAAATCATAACCCATGAAAGATAAATGGATTTTATAAACATACAATCCATAAAAGAGAAATGGATTTTATAAACATGTAAACTGTGAAAAAGAAATGGATTTTATAAATATATATCCCATGAATGAGAGAAGGATTTCATAAACATATAAAATGTGAAAGAGAAATAGGTTTCATAATGACCATGGCATTAAGCATAACCCATTTATAGATAGAATATGAAGGGAACCTTTAGATCATTTCCAATAAGGGAATGCATAACATTAATATAAGTCATCTTATATGTAAAATAATATTGAAATATCTTTCATAAAAGTTTCTTGAGTAAAATATCCTTTTTTCTTGGAAAATTATTTTTTATACATAAATACATTTGAAAATTACTTTCCTAGAAAATACATTGAAACTTATAAATAAGACATAAAATCATTTTGAAAAACATTTTCCATGAAAACTTATAAAATAAGATTCGAAACATTTTAAAAACCATTTTCTTTCATTTTTTTAGAAAATTATAAATAAATTTTGAAAATGATTTGAAAAACATATTTTTGAAAATACATTAAAAATTTATAAATATGCCTTGAAAATATTTTAAAAAAAAATTCTTTGAAAACATATATAAAAATATCGAAAATATTTTGAAAATAATTTTCCCTAAAAATTAATTTTAAAAGAATTTTCTTAATAATGATCCTTTTAAAATGAATTAGAATATTAAATAAAATAACGGTGGGTAAGTCTATACATGTCATACGAGGTTAAAAAACATTCTATTTTCACGGTAAAAAAGTTAGAAAAATACTTTGTTTGGAAAAAACAAGATGATTCCATTAAAGATATTGGTAAAAAAGTTTAAATTTTTATTTTAAATATTATATTATAATGGTACAATATTTTTGGATAACCTTTTTATAGATCTTGGTTTTGAAGGAACATAGATTAATGAATGAAGAGAGGGTAAAGTTGGAATTTCTTAAAAAATATTCTTAACTATATTAGATACCAAATAGTAGAAAAAATGGTACCAATATATTAATATATCATGAATAACAATAGTAGAAGAAACTTCATGTGTTTTAATGAGATATGAATCATAAAATTTCATAAAATAAGTGTAATCATTAATAATTTAAAAAAAACTATGAGATTGTTTCCATAAACTCTTACCAATTAGTTACTGGGACCATACATTCCATGTAAGAAAAAAAATTAAATGAAGCTTATAGTATCATACAAAGAAGTATATTCCTTATATAACATGTAAAATGGAATTATTTACCCATCTAAAAATAATTTAGGTGCATAAAAAATACGAGTCTCAAAGAAGGAAAATTGGGACAAAACTATTTTACTGATTAGGTAACATTAGAAAACTAAAACCCATGAAAGATAGATCATAAAATGGATATGTAAATACCCATAAATTTAAGTATAATAATTATTTAATACATCCATGGTTAGTATAAACCCCACACAAAGGTAATGGGTTGTGAATAAATCATGTATCTCACAGAAAAAAAAGTGAGAAGAAATCCATTTACCTTGTGTATTGACTCTCATCATACTCAATTAGTACTCTTGTAAAATATATTTTAATTAATTATAAATATTTAAAATAAAAATATTATTACTTATAATTTCACATATAGTTTTATTATTTATTTGTATAACTCACTTCTTACTAGCTATATAGTGAAGTTTCACTTCAGTTAATATCTGATTTGTTTATCATATATGTCTTCATTTGTTATATTTTTGGTCTTTATAATTATATCATGATTTATATAATGTTAACCATGCTTTAAATATAATTTATATTATGTATATTTTTATTATAATAGTCCATATAAAAAATAAGTCTGAAATGGAATATACCATTCACGGAGACCGTAAGTCATACGTATGCATGAATGTTATTTCCATTTAATTGTCGTGTTGAAAAACAATAAAGTAAAATACATATATATATATATATATATATATGTGTGTGTGTGTGTTTGTGCATGTATTTAATTTTTATAGTAAATTTATGTATCATATCAATAAAATATATTCACTAAATCAATTTTTAATACACTCCATGTAGTGCATTAATGATTCATATCGCATTGAAGGGGCGGTAGTCCACACATTCTCAAAAGAAATTATTGTATTAACACAAAATGAAAATTAAAAAAATTATGTACTGTTTAAAGGACTAACAAAAATAAAAAACAATAAGTATAATAGATGAAATTTATAAACGATGTTTCCATCATAATTTACAAAATGAGAGGCGATAGAAGAAAAATAAAAAATCTTTATTTATTGAGGTGGTAGTTAATAGTACACATAAAAATTTGGTTTGTTACCCATTATATGGTGGTTTGTGTAAGTTTAAGTCAAACCCATAGCATGAAAATAGCATATTATATTGATAATACTGGTGTTTTTATAAAATAATGGAATAAATATAGTGGAGTGGATGAAGAAAGAAAATAATAGAAAAGAGCTTGAGAGATGATGTTACCTCTTAATCAGGAAACTCATTTTGGTTTGTGTCCAAAGGCTTCCTTGGATAGATTTTTTTTCCAAAGGGTAGGATTCTAGTAGGAAGGTTGGAATTTTGGGAATTTTATTGGGAATATCTTTTCTTATTCTAAGTGGGTTGAGAGGTTTGAAGAACAGGGAGAGGGGGTGTCCTTTTATAGGGAAGGAAAAGGACACACTTTGTATTTTTGAAATCAAGTTAGGTTTAATGATGTTTTTACGTAAATAATGACATACCAAAACAACCAAAAAATATATTTTATTTTTAATGTACAAATAATAGAAATCCAATTGGTTTTGTACAAGTTTTTTGGTCATTTTGGGTATTAAATTTTAAGTTGAGTCCTTAGTTAAGCTTAATATTTAATTAACATATGTAATTAATTTTAATTACATTCACAAATAATTTTTTTCAAAAACTAATTTAACATTATTAGAAATTAGAAATTAATAAGATTAAAAATGTGGAATTAATTTTTCAAAATTCTAATGATAGTAGTTGTATAAATTAATTTAAAATTAATCCCATTGACGGGAAGATAATGTGTGTTATTAAAGTGAAA